>JACTTY020000073.1:0-1200000 GCA_014595695.2 Epargyreus clarus clarus
TATTAAATAATAGTCATCTTGAAGGTCTTGAAGGCGTGTAATCTTATAGTCACATAAAAGGTACAGAGTAACGATATAATAACTATACGTAAGTAAGTTCACACTAGTGATTAGAAGTATTATAACTACACAAGTATCTCCGTTATTCGACTGTTCTTGCTGAAGTCTCCGACCAGAATGTCGCTCTCTGTTAATTCGAGCGCCTTTAAGGTGTCGTCCCCACTTCACCTACCCGCATCTGTTTTTAAACTGTAGTATCAAATGCGTCACTTATTACTCTAATGTAACGTTATAAAAATGTGATATCGTTAATATCCAAGCTTCTTATTAACGACGATAACATTCGGCCGTCCTGCTCACACGTTCGTCCTCGATCGTGTATGGTCTGATGCAAGAGCTGCAAAAGAAAACCAGTTGTTTAATGCCTAAGTCCAGAAGAGTTACACATTTTCTTGTAATACCGACTCGCACGTAAGAGGCCCGAACTGTTTATCAAAAACATGGCTTAAACTATACGCATTTTCTTGCAATACCGACTCGCATGTAAAAGGCCCGAACTGTTGATCCGAACCCAGGCTTAAACTAGGTGATGTTCATATAGAATCACACTAGTTGTGTATTACCTAGGTTATAAATCTGCCCCAACAGTGTTCACCACGGATTTCTGTTGCAGGCATAGTTCATAAGGACTCTTTACATGAATGTCATATGCGCGACAGGTATTGAAGCGAATGCATTAGACCATTGTTAAATAATAAAAAACACGGTTATAACTAGGTGATGTTCATATAGGATCACTCTAGTCATGTATCACCGCAGTTTTTGTACCTTGTTTACGATAACATTCGGCCAGTGCTCAACTCAAATTTACTCCAAAAATGCAATATTCACTTAGTGTCTTCAAGGTACTCGATGCCTTGGGTCAACCCAACCATATGCATCACCAAGAGACACCCGTGAACATCACACTGCTCGAGGCATCTGCACTAATCCATCTTAACTCTAGATAAATAAAAATCAAACCACAAAGTTTCCTACACCTACAGTAATGACAACATCTAGCTGCCCACTTTATTTATGCCTGGATTCTAAGTCCAATAGTTAAATCTCTAACAACTATTGATTCGATAAAGTTACGCATCAGAATAACGACGTTTATCTTATTAGTGTATTTCGGAATGCTCAACAACCTGTTCAATAACTGTTATACTGATAGATAGATAGATATATAGTTGGCCACTAAATGAATCTGTGCGACTCAAAATACTATTATAACATTATTATATTACTACTTAGTACTTCTTTTAATTATTACAATGTTATTTTATACAAATAGTTGCCTTTCCAACGTACGTCTTTTATCAACTGATGAAGCAGTATCAAAATAATAATATATCGTTTATATTTGAAATGATTTATATTAAAGTTAAAGACTAAATAATGGTAAACCATGAATTTCACACAATATAACACGTAGTAAGTTGTATGAACCCATTTTTTTACGTTATTTATCACAAATTCAAATTATTTCTTTCAAAGTAGGGCTACATAACCCACTTGAAAGTCAGAAAGAAAATTCAATACATTAAATTGAATTTATATTCGGTTATAATAATACATACTATTACATGAATTTCAAAATTTAATTAACAAAGCTTAACGGACCCATGCGTTCACGTCAGCGACATACTTGTCAATTGTGCAATAATCTTAACTACTTAACTTTTTTTTTTTTTTCACCAAAAGTTTTAAATTAATATTCCCATAAGGAAATTATGGTTTGGGGGCTATTTTATTGTAAAAGTTATGCATTATACTAAGAAAGATTTGCTAGACTTTACGTAAACGTCGTCTTTTTTTTAAAAAAAAAATATCAAATAATGTTATGGAAAGAATAAACACATTAAAATGGTTCGTTAATCTAAACGGAGTTTAAACAGAGCTTGTCTTACATTGAGTTCCTCGGAAGCGGATTTTTTTTCCGTAGTTATCAAACGGATAGTGTTATTGAGTACATACTCGTAAACTACCTACCAAGAAAAATGACTTCAGAAACCGTCCATTATTTAACTATACTTATTTGTGTCTACAACTGATAAAATATTTTTTTAAACACGCTTTTATTTTTGCCACGCTTTTATTAACTTGACCTGTATGTATGTAACGGAATATTTGAATCCGATTTTTACCTACTTTGAACGGTCTGATTAATTTAAAATTTTTGAATACTTATGACATGACATGATTTTAATAATCTTGTCCAATTCTAATTTTGTCTCATCAGGATCGTCAGATTTAAAACTATAACTGTTTTACATAACATGTGGCTCCTTATCAATCACAACCTAAAATTTCTATGACCTGAAAAAGGTATTTTAAAGTTGATCATGATTTTATACCAGCCAGCCAAACAAACAGTTAGTCAAACTATCTTATGATGCACCTTATTACCGAACAATTCATACTTATTATATATATTTCAAACGCCTCGGCTTCACCTGACTTTTATATAGTTTGTAATAAAAATTATATTAGTGCGTAATATCTGTATATATTATATTAATATAATATGTATCATTTACAACCAACACTCTCAAGGAGACGCTCGATGTTTCTATAGAGAAAACCTAGACATGACGCAATTGTGAACCGTATGAAATTTATATGAAAAGTAAATTATTGTATAAGAAAATCCCATCGAAATGTACCTATGCTTTTATTTGATTATATTATTAAACAACATTATTATTCATTTGGCTATGATATACCTATAATAAGAATGAAATCTTCACGTGTTTACATCGAATATATTTGAAAAAGAATTTTTTTCTGTCGGTTTGTATGTTTGAAAATGCATTAAAACCGAAACTACGAAGTTGATATCAAAAGTATACATTTTTTTAAACATTATATGACCAGGTAATGGAGTATTCCAAATTACCAACGTACTCCGTGATCTTGACAGACGGCATTGTATAATTCACATTATATTTTGAATCCACATGAACAAAGTCGCAGGCAAGACTCGTTTTTAAAATGCAATTCAAATTATATTCTGAATCCACATGAACAAAGTCGCAGGCAAGACTCATTTTAAATATGGTATACAAGAGACTATCTAAATTTATGTAGGCTTCAGTGACCGTTTCTCACTTAATACGTATAATAACTTAATTTCTGTTACTTGTAAATAGAACTAAGCGCAAGTTATAAAAGCATCAATTTATTATTATTATTTTATTTAAAATTATTTATTCTGAATCCCATACAAAGTGGATCCCGTTTATCATTTCGTAAGTGGCTCACATAATTGATAATATCGATAGTCTAAGCGTCTCAACGTTTAAGGTACAAAACTTCATTTACCAGTATTTGATAGTGCCCAATTTTCAAACAAAAAGGACGTGTAATGTTTCAAATTCAAATTTAAAGTTTTCAAATTAAGAGATGTAATGAAATATTAATACAAAACGAAGCGTTGCATAATTAATTTAAAATAGACATCTAATATTCTGTATAAGTGAGTCAGTCAGAAGTAGAATGGGAGACTTTTTTTTTTTAAATATTATATTCCAAAGACCGCAGCGTATAAGTTTCTCAGTTTTCTTATAGATCATTAACTGATGTGCATTTATACTTTATGGGTGTCAAAACACAGTAGTACACAGTACTGCGCGAGATCGCCTAGAATTGATGGAAAGCTCAAATTTGGCGACGTACTCCTTGCTTCTTTCATAACAAATACGTATCAAGTATATGAAATCAAAAGGAAACTTTCATTGATCTATAAAATGAAAATGTGAACAATGTAGATGTGAATGCCAGTTTATTTTTAAATAAAGCCAATTTATATCCATATAAACATAAAACCTTAAACTCATTGACCATTTCCCTCGTGGGTACAATCAGCCACTCAATACGGTGGTCGTGATACTTATTTGCAGCCAGTTAAATATTTACCACGTAGATATTATATATTTCTGTACAATTATGAATTATCAAAATTTTGCAACCTAATAAACGTGTCAGTTATATCAAGTAGGTATACTGTACTCTGTAACTGCACTTGTTGTTACCGCATAGTCCCTTCCATACAATAATAACAAACGCATATACGTAAATCTAGTTGATTCAACATTAAAAGTTATCAAAAATAAATACAAGTCTAATCTGTATGCAATTTATGGCGTACATTAGCCTATATTAACAACCATTAGGTTCCCATATATGCCTCTCTATATCTATACAGCCTGACATTTAAGAATAAAGACCCTTAAAATATTTTCATAAGTTGGTGTATTTATATATATTTCATAAGTAGGTGTACCTTTAGACCAATTAGGATTTACTTTTCACACCACAGACTATAGCCAAATGATCAGAGTTACCACAAGAACTGCTTTGCAAAAAATTTTTTTTTTAGACACTCACAGAAAATGAACTTATTTTGAAGTAAACTCTTCAGTTTATAATGTTAACAAGTAATTTGAGAAGATTAAAGTTTGTATTGTTTTCAGAGGGTATTAACATATCATTTAATTATTAGTTAATTTATGTAACAATTAGGACAATTCGTTCCAGTATTAAGAATTATCGGTATGCACAATTGTACTATATATATATATTTTTAAATTGAGCCTCCAATTATAATAGCAACAATAATTATATTAATCAATTATATCTTGTTTTCAACATACTAGTCTCAATCTATCCATTCAAATACTTTGCCCTTACATCAAAGACATTTATCTACCTTCATTTTTACTTATTACCGAGATTGAACTCACATATGACAAAATAATGTTTTAACTCACGGTTTTTAGTCCTGTGTCAAGGATGTTCGTACTTACGAATCGCCGTTCATGATTGCGAGCTGGATTCTTCACGAGCACTTCTGATATTAAATAATAGTCATCTTGAAGGTCTTGAAGGCGTGTAATCTTATAGTCACATAAAAGGTACAGAGTAACGATATAATAACTATACGTAAGTAAGTTCACACTAGTGATTAGAAGTATTATAACTACACAAGTATCTCCGTTATTCGACTGTTCTTGCTGAAGTCTCCGACCAGAATGTCGCTCTCTGTTAATTCGAGCGCCTTTAAGGTGTCGTCCCCACTTCACCTACCCGCATCTGTTTTTAAACTGTAGTATCAAATGCGTCACTTATTACTCTAATGTAACGTTATAAAAATGTGATATCGTTAATATCCAAGCTTCTTATTAACGACGATAACAGTCCCTTATAAAACACACTGGTATTTACATTGTCTACATATCACTGGTATTTCAAAAACTGTTCAAAGTGGAGTCCATTTCTCTCAATAGCTGAGCACGCTTTTTTAAATTGTTTTTTAACATTATTTGTGTCTGGACACTTTTCACTTCACTAAAATCTGTAATTATTTTATTGCGTAGGTTCTCATAACTCTGGGCTTCCTCAACGTAAACAAGTCTTTTAATTGCTCCCCATAAATAAAAGTCTAAAGGAGCTAACGGAGTCTAACGGAGCTGCTAAAATCGTCGTCGTATTAGGTACTCTTAAGTTATTTCCATGTATTTGTAAACGCGGTAAAGAGTCACTTTCATAAAGTCTTTGCGCACCACGTAAACTTTTACCATTTAAAATGTAGCACCGTACCATCTCATAATACTCGCGGTTCGTATAACTTATTTGATTTTGTGCCGCCATTTTCACTCATAAAAAATAGCAAACACATTCGAAAATCGGTCACGGTCGACTGGCGCCACTGGCGGCCGGCGGGCGGCGGGTGCGCATCACAGGTGTCTGCGAGGACGAGGGGGAAAGGGGTTGTACGAAACTAGGCGATCGCTAGCCGAATATTACCGATATAGTTTTTATGTTTGTGTGCGAGCGCTCAGAGTAGTGTGTGATAATAAATAGCAGAACTTATGAATGATAGTTTTCGTTGTTGAAATCATGTCCATGAGTTCTGTATTTAGGGGATAAAATGGTTCAATATTTCTTATCATTTTTTTTATTATTTTATTTCAAAAATCGGTTATTTAACCGCTTCTGAACCATCTGTGTCAATTTGGGTACCCTTTGAAAAAACACCCTGTATATATTTAGATTAATTAAAAATATTACTCATCATACCCAGAATAGAAACTACATATTTTATTTACTGCTGAAATTTCATTTCTTATTCTGGCTTCCATGATCTATGATAGCGTAGAGTTCGCTTGGAAGAACATCGTGTTTGGTAGCGCAGTAGAGTATGTGATGGTTCATCAGTTACTCCGCAATCTCTCACTTTGCATCACTCTTATTTTGCACTTCGAAATGACAAAATCGACCCCTCCTACGTATAATATCATAATTGCAAAATGACAACTTTACAGGAGAGCGTTTCATAGTTACGAATATGCTAAAATGCGTATAAAATCTGCATTTCTTCAGGGATCTCTATGAAATTTGGTATATATATTTTATTTTATACGCTTTATAACGTTACTTATGTCGATAAAACACATTAAAATAAGGCAATTAATGCAAAAAACGAAAAGGTACTTTTGTGGGTATCCATATATTATACGTAGAAGGGGTCGAAATGACTTCTATATCCTTACCAGGAGATTTTACGTTTTGACAAATATGACTGTTTTGGTATTTGTTTACGTATTCACCCATACTATTTCCAAGTTCTGACACAATCCGCTAGGGGCGCTGATTGGAATTTGTATGGGCAAATACGAAAACAAATACCAAAACAGTCATATTTGTCAAAACGTAAAAACTCCTGGTAAGGGTACTGATCACTAAATCGAAAAATCCATACGCATCGTTGAGAAAGCATTAGTACTCGTAACCCGTCCATTTAAAAATCCGTAGAGTCACGGACCGTCGGAAGCCGCCATAACTCTTCACAACGAACCAGTAACAATATCAATTAAATAGTTCTTGAACAAGTGCATGTTATATTAAAATACGTTTACCTTTACCGGAAGCTGCAATATCCTGCTACCAACAGATTTAATATAATTAGGTTCGTGCCTTACCTGCCGGCTTAATAATTGCTTTGTTAATTTAATCTTTTGCTTACTAGTTTAACATAGAATAACAAACAATATATTCTTTGTAGACATATTGTGTTAGTTGCATGTTTCTTGCCGTATTAAGAAACACACTACTTTTCAACGTAGGTAAGGAAAATATATAAGTATCTACATAATTATAAATAGGCAAACACAAAGCAGGGTGCACATTTCCATTTTTCCTTGTGGTTGGTAGCTATTTTTTCTTTTTGTTAACGAGGGGAAAACCTTTAGATCCGCCGTGGGAGCGACACGGGGTTATGTGGGATTACCGCACTAAAACCCTCCGGTTACCGTCCTCGACGCTGCGTACAAGACTCCGGGATCTCCAAAGGAACGCAACGGGAGTCCCCTAAACGTGTTGCCCTGTCGAACTCTACCCTGATAAGCATGAAACTCGCCAAACCGTCTAGTGTGTATGACGCTACGTGGTCACACATACCGCCGTCCTTCCCGTTCGCTACTGTCACTACTAGGCGAAAACTGCAAGTATTTCATTGTGCTATTCTTTTATTGTTGATCACGGATTCACACGGAATAGGAAAATCAGCGATATTTCATAGAGCGATAGATTCTTTGTCGAGTCCATATGTCTTTATCGAGCTAAAGGTATGGACGTAAATAATAGTACAATCGCCGTTAGGAGCATTTCGGCCGAATTCAGAATTGGGCAGTTGGCTCGAATTGTGCAAACACTGCAGATGCAGAACTGAGCAACCAATGGATCGTGCAAATTCTGATAAATGGACTATTTGGATACTAAAAATGTAAGAAATATTGAGGTGCAGCTCGTTTTACCTGGATTAGATAACTGTACCCTTACCATGAGTTATTACGTTTTGACAAATATGACTGTTTTGGTATTTGTTTACTTATTGACCCATACAATTTCCAAGTTCTGACACAATCCGCTAGGGGCGCTGATTGGAAATCGTGTGGGCAAATACGTAAACAAATACCAAAACAGTCATATTTGTCAAAACGTAAAAACTCATGGTAAGGGTACTGTCACTTATTTATTTAGTTCCAAGCCGTCGACTACGACAAGCGGCGCGATTTTTTTCTGCCCTATATTTGTTCCGCACCGCTGTCGCCTATCGCTCGGCCCCGTGGCATACTTACGGAGGAGCGGTATGTTATATAAAATCTCAAGATTTATAAAAAAAAAACTCAAGGGTATGTGAAGTCTACCAATACGCACTCGGCCAGCGCGGTGGACTAAGGCCTAATCCTTCTCATTACGAGAGGAGACCCGTGCCCAGCAGTGGGACAATAACGGGTTGATGATGATGATGGTATGTTACATATGTTTATTATTAATTTGAACGTAATTAAGACGTAATTTGCTTACTTAAGGATTGCTATACGTATGACCAACGTCAAAATAAAACTAAGCCTACTTAAAGACGATACATATAGAAAACTCTTAAAATAAAATAACGAATTTCTAGACTATGTTATGCTAAATCATCTCATTCTTAAAACAAAACATAATTTTCAGTAGCTACCATAACAATGTCTGTTTTATAAAGCGTGCATTTTATGCACATATAATTACCGTTTTAAATGTACACATGAAATATATGCAAACCTAGTTTCACGGGCCACGGACACGGGGCTAACTGAGTTTTTTGTCAACATTGTCCGTTTTATAAATTGCATGCGCTAGCTAAGCTGTAATTGTTGAAGTTTTAGCCCCGCTTTTTCAGTTGTTATCTGCAAAAGTAATAGAATTTGCTACAAGTTACTTTTATATTTAGTTTGTTTATGTACAGTTTGGTTTGTTTTATTTTACAGTTTTTTTTAATATGTAATATGGAGGTAGCATACGACCATGCATTTCACCTGATGGTGACTACTGCTGGCCATGGACAATCATCCTCAGATAAGATTAACTTCGTACATGAGATCTGCCACAAATCTGCCGCTACCCCTGAGGACTTAGCCGGAATGCCTCGGAAAAGTATACCTACCTTTGCATACCCTTTAAACAAAAATACAGCAGCGCTTAACACTGCTGTTATTAGGCAGAAATAAGTGTGGCGGTAGTGTTGCTGGGGTCGAACCAGAGAGAAATCCTAAACCTCTGATTTTTAAAAGTTACAAGTAGGTACGTACATTTAAAAAAATAGATTTGCTTGCCACTTTCTTTAATGGTGGATGACAATATCGTGAGGAAACCTCAAAGTTTTGTAAAGCCTATCGATTGGCATTTGGTAAACACAATTGCAGGCAGTGATAGCCTAGTGGTTAAGAAACTCGGCCTCTCGATCGAGGGGTCCGAGGTTCAAATCCCAGGCCTCTGATTTTTCAAAGGTATGTGCGTATTAAAAATTAATCATCACTTGCTAAACGGTGAAGGAAAACATCGTGAGGAAATCTGCACACCTGAGAGATTTCTAAAATAAATCTCAAAGGTATGTGAAGTCTATCGATACGCACTGGGCCAGCGCGGTGGACTATGGCCTAATCCTTCTCACTATAAGAGGAGACCGTTCCCACTGGGAACGGGTCTCCTCTCTCAGGTCCCAGTGGGGTCCCAGTGGGACGTTAATGGGTTGATGATGAAACACAATTTATTACCAAAACCCTTTTTATTCTGAAACCCATCCACAAATGAAACAGTAATGGGTTATTGTACGGTAATGGTCGTAACTATTATAGATTTCAAATGTCATTGAGTCTGAGCATTAGCTTCAATTTAGTAACTACCTTTGTTACATGGTTGAAATGATTTTTGTCAGCTTCTCTAAGCTTTCCACAATGGCCTTTGTGATACAATTTCCACTGAAGCCACTCTAATATTCAATATCTCAATTATCATGCTATACCTAATTGGTAAAATGCTGAGAGTAGAATATAGAATCAAAATATTAGTAACTACTTAGTAATTAATATAAAAACCAGTTTATTTGAAAATAATTAACAGGAAATGAGAATAGCGTAGCTATATCACTCCCTAAAAAATAGCAGTGATAGCCTATTGGTTAAGAAACTCGGCCTCTTGATCGAGGGGTCCGAGGTTCAAATCCCAGGCACACACCTCTGATTTTTCTAAATTATGTGTGTATTAGAAATTAATTATCACTTGCTTAAACGGTGAAGGAAAACATCGTGAGGAAAACTGCATACCTGAGCCATAATATCTCAAAGGTATGTGAAGTCTACCAATACACATTTGGCCAGCGCGGTGGACTATGGCCTAATCCTTCTCATTACGAGAGGATACCCGTGCCCAGCAGTGGGACAATAATGGATTGATGAAGATGATGATATCACTCCCATAATTTAGACAAAATTTGTGCCAAAGAGTTTGCCAAAAAATGAGACAAACACGTATATACCAATATATATACACTAGAAAACCCCGCCGCATTCGAATAAAAAATAAATAAAACTTCCAAACAGTCATCTTGGATTTTACAGCACCCTCTGCTCGCTTAATTAGCATTTTTTACTGCTAGTTACCTACAATTTAATTTTTTAATAAAAAAGATTGCCTAAATGCGAGTCGTATTAACATTAAGGGTTCTGTACTTCAAAATTTTCATTTATTTTTTATTTTAGTATTGGTTATCATAGCAGCCATAGAAGTGTATCCATTGTGAAAATTTGAGCTGTCTTCCTATAACGGTTTAATAGATAGAGTGAAAAAGTAAAAAAAATAGCGGTTTCTTGTATGGTGAAATCTTGATAATAACCCCCAGTTATTATCAAGGTTTTTTATTTTTTGTATTTGTTGTTATAGCGGCCATGATTATACACATTCTGTAAAAATGTCAACCGTCTATCTATTACAGTTTAGGAGATAGAGCCCTGTGACAGACGGACAGGCAGCGAAGGTTCCGTTTTTACCCTTCGGTACGGAACCCTAAAAAGCATGTAAAAATTAAAAGCGTCTGTTATTTCCCAAACATTGCACTAATTACACTGGCTGCACGAAACTTTGTGCATACTAATGTGCTGTTACGTTGTTAGTGCTTGGGTAAGCGCTCCTATAAACTGAGGTCGCTTAGTATTGAACGCAGAATTAGTTTTTTTGTTTGTGTTTGAGCTTGTTTAGGTAGTTTATTTGCATCATAGACTAGATACCGTCGATTTCGAGCTTGCAGTCCACGTGAAGGAAACTAGTTAATGCCGCCCATGGATGTGTGTAATCAACCGGAGATTAAATTAAAGTCCAATCTGAGGTCGGCCGCAGATACGTTGCTCAAAGGACTAAATTGCAATGTCTCAAGTAAGTGCGTCACCCTTACGACACCCTTCGAAGCAAAACACAGTAGCACTTAACACTGCTGTTATTAGGCAGAAATATGTGTGGCGATGGTACCTCCGGAGTCGAACCACAGAGTGTACCACCTTTAAAACCTATTTATTCACCTACTATTTTTTTATAAATAATGATGTAAAAATTAAAAGCGTCTGTTATTTCCCAAACATTGCACTAATTACACTGGCTGCACGAAACTTTGTGCATACTAATGTGCTGTTACGCTGTTAGTGCTTGGATAAGCGCTCCTGTAAACCGTAGTCGCTTAGTATTGAACGCAGAATTAGTATTTTGTTTGTGTTTGAGCTTGTTTAGGTAGTTGATTTACTTCATAAATAAGGTTCGAAAAAGCAAATGTGTATGCAGTTCACATGATGGAACTTGACTGCTGCCGCCCAAGGGTATTTGTAATCAACCCTAGATTAGATAAAACCTACCTGAGGTCTGCCGCAGATTATTTTCTACTGTGGACTATGTTTGAAAAGCCTCGGCTAAGAGTATCCCCCTGAATATCAGATGCCATCAAAAACAATGCTTGTAAAAAAATCCAAGTCTCGCCATTCAATTCTTCTACCGTAAAAAGTCTTGAGATCTATGTAATACCAAGCCGGTAATGTATGCAGTCCCTACTTAAGAGACCTTCTGTCTTAAGGTATTATCTCACTATCTAACCTAACAACATCTTATGGGACCATACCAATTTTAAAAATATTTTATGTTCTAAATAAATTAACGTGGCAATCGTACTGCAAGTCACATTGTGTTTTCATCTTATCATATCGCATCACACAAGTACGATTGCCACGTCAATTTATTTAGAACATAAAATATTTTTAAAATTGGTATGGTCCCATAAGATGTTGTTAGGTTAGATAGTGAGATAATACCTTAAGACAGAAGGTCTCTTAAGTAGGGACTGCATACATTACCGGCTTGGTATTACATAGATCTCAAGACTTTTTACGGTAGAAGAATTGAATGGCGAGACTTGGATTTTTTTACAAGCATTGTTTTTGATGGCATCTTATTCCTTTTTGTAGATATTTCTACTCTTTTCCTTTCCGGTACCTTCCACTAGTTGAATCTCAACAACAGATTTTTTAAAGGCAATTAAATTGTTTAGGTAGTCTTTGTAGTTATGTAAATAATCTTGCCATTCATCATCACTTTCATTCGAACATGACAATAAATTAAATCTAAAAAAGTTACTATTTTGACAACTGAAATTATGCCCGTTATCCTCAGGAAAAACATTCTAAAACATCTCTACTGATTGTGATTTATTTATTTATTTATTTATTGGGATTTAACGTGTCTTCGTATTAAATAATCGACATCCCTTACTTTCTTCTGAATATCCGACAAAAATCATTGGTAATCTTTCACTGACTTCGTCGGACTCCGGTTTTTGATATAAACCACAGTATTTACTGCTCTTGCTCAAATTAGTTTCAATTTATAATAGACTTCTGACTTCTGAAATGAAATGAAATATTTATTTAATAATGATAACATCAGTTTTAGACTTGTCGCATATACAATAATAGTTCTGTTAGCTGTTTCAACCACAACAATTTGTTTAGGGGTATACAGTATCGCCTTCTAATGTAGAATTCCATTTGTTGATAAGAAAATATTGAAAGCTCTATTACAAAATGTCGTCCCACCATCTGATCTCATACATTTGTTCGACTTGCTAGTTCCTTTTTCAACACTTTATATTTTTTAAATTTCTTAAAGACTCACTCTTATGTTTTAGAAAATAAACATTCATCGTGTCATTCGAGAATAATAGTCGATAAATAATAACATGTACCTTGAACCGTTGAGTGAACTAGCTTCCATGGGACTACATAAATCTGTATGTACGATCTCCAGTATATCGTTCGTTCGCGTTCAGAGGTTTGGAAATGGTTTCTTACTAGTCGTCATATCCGTCGGTAATGTTCACATTATCAAGACCAGTCATAATATTCTTTAAAATTCGCATATATTCCGGATTAATATGGGCTAGTCTTCTATGCCAATATTTATTTGACATTGTCAAATTACATATCGGTGATTTGACAAATTGTTTAAATTTATATATACCATTTACGTTGTGGCCAGTTGCGATGATAATATCCATAGAGTTACTAATAGTGCAACCGTTTTTCAAAATTAACAGTAAATCCTTTTTCAGTAAGTTTACTCACCGCTAACAAATTCATACTTAAAATTATTTATATTAAAAAGGTTTCTTATAATAATTTCCACGTATTTTCCGGGTAGGTACTAACACAAAATAAAAACTAACAGAAGTAAATCTTCATACAAAGTGGGCTGAAGTAACGCACACGTAGACACCACTTACCGACTCGTTATCTCGGGGGGACTCGAGCGCATACGTGCGCGACTGTCAGTTCATTTCTGACACGCGTTTGTAACTGTTTTGTACAAGCAATGGAGCAAAATAAAATACCCTAATTGTGCAATGGACGGTTGTTTAAATTCAACGTTAAACTGTGGATTTTCGTTTTTTTATAGCTATCAATTATCAAGCCACTAGGAGCTGATATTTTTGGTGATCATGGCAAGAATATGTTATAAAGTGGATATCTAAGCTCGATTTATATAACAGTTTCCTATTTCGAATCATTTGAAACGAACTTAACTAAATTTTTGTAATATTGCGTTGAAATGTTACGTACCTAATATTACGTAAGTTGAAAACATGATTTTTTGTTCGTATATATATTGGTTTGTCTTTAATGCCATTTGGTAGGTTTATGTCTAAAACGGATAGGGCAAAAGGAATTGTGTAATTAGGGTAATCCGTTTAGAAGTTATTAGGGATTTTCTATTGTGAACATTATAATTTTTTATGTGCTTACATATAAAAAATATTTTCATAGACATTTATTTATGCTCAATAAGGCCGAAAGGAGATGTTTCAAAATGTATGGGCTCCCGGCCACCTTTTGTAGACTATATTAAAAATTAAGAAAACTTGCAAAGAAGGGGGTTAATTTTCTTCAAATCATGTTCGTTTAATTGTTAAAAAACAATGATTTACACTTAAACTTGCAACACAACAGTGGAAAAACATCATGGCGGTAGTGATTACCGTAATAATGTCATCTGTCATTCTATTTTAACTTACTATATACATTATATACTTTTTAATATATTTTTTTACGCGAATGGGCGTAGATATATAAACATTGTATTGTGTGAATTGAGAAACAAGGCCTATATTTGATAAACATTAATTATATTTACTTTCATAAATCTTGACTTAAAACAAACATACCAAAATATGTACTTCTATACCAATTTATTTTAGTTAAAACATTTAAGTGTGTAAATAAAACAACTTTAAGTACACATTTGATCATATTTTACTTACTCTTCACTTAAATATTTATTCATTTTAAATATCTTCCCTTATCAATATTTTCATCCTGTGACGAGCTCAGCCCAAACATCAAACAATGGGCATAATGTGAGCGCAACTACCTACGAGTACGGTTCGTTGCCCAGCGATGCAGTTGCAATAATAACTGATTATTTTGTCATCCCAAGAATGTCCATGTCTTGCTAATGTAATTATCTAAAAAAGAGAAATGTAAAAAGATTAGCTTCTGTAGTTTAAAATTATTTACGATTATTTCACGATTAATACAACAACTGATGTATATTTTACCTGATGATATTGAATCCTTGTCAACACAATCCACAGCGATCGCACGAAAATCACAAGAGTCCATAAAACATAAGCTGGGTAAACAAGTAAGGTAGAATCACAATAATCGTAAGCAGCACAGAGCAGAAACATATTCAGGATTAAAATGGAATCTTCTCATCAGTACCTACATATTTATTCAACGTTTACATTGGAGTCCACTATTATAATATGTATATATCCACTTTTACGCATATCAAATTGACAACTTCTTCTTTTTTAATTTGACATGTCACTTACATCTATAAAACCAGATACTATTTAAAAGGTGGTTTTGTTATTATTATTATAAATAATTAATTAAGTTCAGAAATAATGAGGGGATACCCAAAACAAAAGCCAGGTTGTAAAGTACTAAGGTAACAATAACTTTACGACAAAAACAGCGAAATACAGAATTACCGACATCCAAAGAGTATAGTAACCTATGTGTGGGGTACACATAGGTTCCCGACATCGACAGTTTTGAAAACTTGACATTGACAGTATTCCGCCATATTTAATATTTCAATGAGGATTGCTTATTTTAAATATTTTTAAACACGAATACTTTAGGTTATCAAAATATATGTGTATTTTTCTTCAATTATGCAAATTATTCGTGTTTTTTAGTTATAATGTACATAAGATGGCCGAAAATGAAACATCTCCTTTGCCTAAACACTTGTTTCCTTGGAAACAAACTTATTATTATTTTATAATGCGGTGACAGTTGCTAAACCTCACGACAGTTATTGTATATTGTGTATGTTACCGTTAGATTGTAGAATACGTTAGCATACACATTAACTAGACTTAAGATTAGCTAGAAAATATGCAGATTAACTATGTAGTTAAAATTCGAAACATCTTTTCAGACTTGTTCTTAGGGCTAAAACACATGCCTTTTTACGACACGACGACGTATCGTGACACATAGCGACATCGTGCCGCAAAGCGATATTGTTTCGTGAAAATATACAATGTTTGTCGTAAATTCATGACACGACGACGCATCATGGCATGCACGGGTCGACGTCAAGGGGTGAAAATTGATACAATCTCGTTTTGTACTTTAGGTAATGGACAAGCTAATCTGCGTTTTAACTGATTTAGGCACATTAGCCGTAACATCTAGTTTTTTTCTCATGACATTTGTCAGAAATTCGGAATGTTTTTGATATTATATAACTTTTTAGGGTTCCATACCTAAAGTTTAAAACGGAACCCTATTTCTAAGCTGTCCGTTCGTTTGTCTGACATAGAGCTCTATTTCTGGAACCTTAATACATAGAAATTTATTTTTTTTACGGAATATGTATAATGGTGGCCGCTTTAACAATATGTACTAAAAGTAAAAAGAAAAACTTTCAAATAAAGGAGAGTTGCCATACAAGGACCTTCTTTTTCTTTATAAGGAGGAAATCTTGAAAAGGTACTCGACGACGTGGGAGTGACGCCGGGTTATGTGGGACTTTAGCCGCACTAAAATCCTCCGGTGGCCGTCCTCAACGTTTGTTGGAGAACTCCGGGATCTCCGACTGAACGTAACAGAAGTCCTTTAAGCGCGATGCCTCGATCGAGCTCTGCCCTGGGAGAACAGTTTTCGCTCCTCCTAAACTATCCGGTGTTCACGACGGTATGCGACTACACATACCGCCGTCCTTCCCGGGGACACTTATTGGACGGTTCGAGCTCCCTGTTGCCACTCCCAACTTCGGAAGCCCCCTTGTAGTCGCTTCTTACGACAGGCACGGGATATCGTAACCCTTTTTTAGTCCAGGAACTACAGAGACAAACATATAAGGACCTGCTATTTTTTAGCGTTTTTCATTTGAAATGTTCACAATGCATTATATGGCTGCTATAACATCAATTAGTAAAAATAAAAATAAAATAAACAAATATTTTTGTGGTACGGAACCCTCAGTGTACGTACGAGTTCGATTCGCACTTCACCCATTATTTGAATTGAATTTAAATTGAAGTTGGAATTGAAAACGTCTTTTATCTCGAGAATAAAAACAATTGACGTCGCCTATAATAGTAGGGGAGCCCAAGACGGGATTTCGAGAGTGACTCGAACGCGGCAGATTAAGATATGGGAGATACCTTACATCCTATAGAGTATCTTAAACTATCCATTTGGGGGGTTCAACCAGGGAAGTCCATCAGACTATTAATAAAAAATCGTATTATCTATAGTAGCTTAATTACATGCTGAAAACAATAAATTTATAATCTGATGGTTTGAGGGCGGCGTTAGGGAGTAATAAGGTTGCAAAAAATCTATACCTGGACATACTCGAGTGCGGTATTTTTTTTAATACAAAGGAAATAATGCTAGAAAATATGCACTATCTGATAGCGCCATTTATTAGCATGGATCCCTGGAAAGTAATGGTGTACAACAAACTAAAGGAAAAGGCAAATTTTATGGAAAATACATTATTCTTTATATATTCTCATTCTGTTTTTTTTTTCAAATCGTCAATATAAAAAACCCCTCCACTAAATCGTCAGCTGCAACATAAAACATCAGCTGGAATTTCCTGTATAATAATCTTACGCCCTCGAGTGTGTCAAGATAACGTTTTTTTTTTGCATTTTCGAAGAGTCACTGACAGTCTTTCGAATCGAATCGTCAGTCTTTCGAATGGGGGACTCATCTGGGGTAACTTCATATCCCCTTTGAAAATCTAATGTGCTGGTTACTTTTTTTCCATTTTTACCTCTCGTATGGCTGTCCCCCTATGCAAACCAGCAGATAAACATATTTCCGGCATCAGAGATATATACTCTATCACTAACCTTCCGCGCCTTGAGTATGTCTGACTCTGCTTTTTACATTTTTCGAATCATCTAGAAGCTATTTCCACGGTGAATCGAAAAATATCACACAACCTTCTCTTCACTCTAACGTGTAATCTACACAATCGTATACGTCCTATTGACGCTCGAGTTTCTACCCATTTAACATCATGGGCTCCCCTACTACTCGTACATTTCGCGGACAGAAACACAGATTCATTAACTGCAAATGTAACTTTGTAATCCTATATAACTTATATAGGATACAAAGTTATTTAATGTAGTTGGTGTATCTAGATAACTGGACAGAAATTGCAAAATATTTTAGTTTTTCCATGAGTTATATACTAAACACTAATTGTACCCTCAATTTCAACGTTCTATGTCTGCTGGAAGTGCCTTAAACTTTTGATGATCGGTCAGTCAGTCAGTGAGTGAGTGACAAAATTACGAACTTTAACTACTTGTAATTCTTAAACTACTGGTTCAAATTGCATGAAATTTGAAATGTACCGTGTCTATACAATGCTTGCTTGGCTCCTGAAAATTCAGGCTTCTAGCTTCATATGCAACGAAGTTACAGGGGGTCAAAAATGGGCCGAATTGCTTCGGGAAAAGTATGGTACGGCCGTGCCGCTTCTTTTGGCTCGACTTGGCGGAGGCACTGCCGTGCCTCCAGATATATGTCTTGTATGGCGCCTTGCCTTACCAATTACAATTTATTTCAAATTATGATTACAAATTAAGTTGGCTTTATGAAGTAAGAACTTCATAAAGCCAACTTAAGTTTTAGTTCCGTTTGAGTTGGCATTCCCAAATTAAGTTTAAGTCCAATCCAACCATGAAATAAAAACCAACTGAAAAAGAAAAAAAAACACTTAACTTTTATAATATTAACCCGAACACATTTAAGTTTCTCCAGGAAACTTTTATATGAACAACAGTAACTGCAATATTAACTCATAACTTCGTTCCCAGCGCTGGCACAAAAGAAAATAAGTATCTCTTAAAATTCAAACTTCGAATTCAGCCAGTTTCCCGGAAATTTTCCTATAAAAGGAACAATTCGTGCAGGCCATTTCCATTTGCGAGTGCGCCACCGAAATGTGTATTAGGTCACGTATATTATTATACTATTCTGGACTAATATCCATGCATCTATCATCATGCTTTTTAAACTGTAGTCCACAGACATAGGTCTCTCCGTATTTTGCTTGTCTGTGTGCGTGTTAGAGTAAGATATAGAGTATTTGCAAAAGAATGCTACTGTCTATAGTGCCTATTTTCCTTATATCTCTCACTTGTACGCTACGACAGAAACTGAACGAGAAAGACTGGTGGAGCTTAGAATAAGCATCGTTTCTCACATTACAACATCATAGGAGCATAAGTAGCATAAGTAACATCCAAATATAAACAATTCTACAGGCGGCATTATCGCTAAACAGCAATTTCTTCCAGGTAACCTGGAAGGTGAGGAGTAAAAGTAAGGATGAGTTAAAATAGGTAGGGTGCAAATGAGAATGCAATTTTAAATAACAGTAAAGTAAAGTTAAGGAGTAAATTGATGATAGCATAAACCTACAACAAAAGGAGAAGGAAGGTAAAAGTAAAAAGAATTAATAACGGGTTTGAAAAACATCGGTATAATTAATCCTTTGAAATCAGATGAAAACTAAAATTGCTAAATATTGAACTAACTTAATCATCAAGCGCGGTGCGATTTCTATCGGATTTCCTAAAAAAATCCAAAAATCGCACTATTAAGACTTATCTATACTATCTATACTAATATTATAAAGAGGAAAACTTTGTTTGTTTGTTTGATTGTAATGAATAGGCTCAAAAACTATTGGACCGATTTTAAAAATTCTTTCACCATTCAAAAGCTACATTATCCACGAGTAACATAGGCTATATTTTATATGAAATATATTTGATACATTGATTTGATAAATATTTGATAGATTTGATAAATATTTGATAAATAGATTTTGAGGCGGTACAAAGTTTACCGGGTCAGCAAGTAGAAAAAATAAAGTAATTTAGTCCTTTTCATTTCTATAAACCGCCTACTACGACTGATTGATTATTTTGTGCCATCCTAAATAAATTGAGAGACGGACAGAAGAATAATAGACATATTTGTTAACTAAATAAGATATCATTTTTTAAAATAATGTGGTGATTTATTTTTATAAGACGATAAAAAATTGGGGCCATCTAGAATTCGTATTTTTCTGTTTAATGGACAAAATCAGATGAACTGGTTAGAAGTCGGTTGTAAAACTACATAAGTATGTGCCTATATTCTGTATTCTACTCTTAATTAGACTGCGAAGTGGTGAAATCATTTTAGTGGAGTGCCTGGAGCATTCTAAATCGTAAAACCTCGGATTAGAGTTATAGTGAATGAATTAATATGATCGATGTGGGATATTGTTTTTAAAACTATAAATTGCAATGTTTACCCAATTTTTTTTGTGCACTTCATTTTTTCATTGTTTAAAAAAAAATATTAAAAAAAAACTAATTACTTAATTTTTTTTGATGTGGTTTGGTGTTTTTTCGGTGTTTTGAAATCATATCGACAATGATTCGAAATCTATTTAAATATGAACATTTTATTATCAATATTCTCAAATTTTCGAAATATCCTACTGGTAGTATCCCTACTCTTAATACCTTTAGGCCTTCTTGACAAAGTACCAGGTACAGAATAGCTTTCACGACCGAACTCAAGTCGATCAAGGGCTGACATCAAATATGTAGACCGGGTTACATAAGCATACCTTATCAGATTGTATTCAGTAGGCACTGGCTAGATTTTACGAGGATTGCCTACGTGAGGTACGTGTATATGTTGCCGAATTTTATATACGACCCACATAAACAAGATAGGTATGTATGTTGTATGTTTTTATTGTTTGTTTTGTTGCACGTTTTCTTACAAGAATTATATCATTTCGCTGTATGAATCATGAATAAATGTATGAAGTAGTGGAGGAATTCTTGTCTTAATGCTGCAAATGTTTCAAGGTACATCACTACAGCTATATAAGAACACCGTTAAATCACGTTTTATGCTCGTTACATAGATTATTAAAGATTACTCACTCCTAACTAGAAAATGTGCCCAGTTTTGAGAATTGAAATAGTTGCGTAAAAAAGTTTTGCCACGTCTCCGTGCTAAAATGTCCGTAAAATATTTGAAATAATTATTTGTTTATTATGTAAATTACGCAGTATTAGTTATTTATTCGTAAATTTACTCTAAAAATGTTTTTATTTGTCAAGAATTCAAAAAAAGAAAAATAAGCCCTTTGTGGCTTCATTCAATTTCAAGGCGGCGAAGTATCTTTACTAATCTATGGCTCGTTATGATAATATTTTGGAAAATTAAAAAGTTATAACGTATTGATAAAAATAACACTTTTAATACCACTCGTGCTGTTTTCAATTTTTAACAGTCGTCAATTAAAAAAATATTAATTAACCTCATTTATTTTTTGGAAATTGTTTTTAATGTCATTACTCATGATTATTTTATTCTACTATTGTTGTTAACAATTTACTGAAATGATCTTAATGAGCAATGATCCCAACATGCCATAACCAGATTTATTACTAATATTTGGTACGTTTACAAACTAATGACGTCTTGTCGAAACACTAGACAATCTAGTTAAGATAATGCCGGATCCGACAATCTGAGCTAATCGGATAAGTTACGCTCTATAAGCTCTAGATGCTTAGGAATATCTGTAATCTTGCCGTCTCGTAGAATAATCCCAGACTTAGACTGATCATGCGAATACTATGCGAAAGACTTGACATTTAGTTAGGAACATAGTTCAAAGATCACGTAGGGAAGTTATGCCTAATTTATTTGAAAATGTAGAGTAATTTATATTTCTGTTTGTTTTTGACTTTTTGTGTAATACAATCCAAATTAGGGTTTTAGCAATATACATGTGTGTGTTATACTTGTAGTAACGTAAAGATTCGAACTATGTCAATAAAGATGTTAAAAATGATAGCGCATATCGAACTTGAAACAATTTCTTGCGCAATGCAAAGGGCTGACTAACATAATATGAGGCATATAGATAAAAAGCAACGTACCTGCAATCGGCTTCAGGTAGAATTCCTGGTCTACATTAAGTGAGTTACCAATATTAGTATATAGGTATACAAACTAATGCCGTCTTGTCGAAACACTAGACAAGCTAGTTAAGATAATGCCGGATCCGACAATCTGAGCTAATCGGATAAGTTACGCTTTATGTACGTGAATAAGCTCTAAGCAAGTTAATGCTTCAGGAATATCAGTAATCTTGCCGTCTCGTGGAATAATCCCAGACTTAGTCAGATTGATCATGCGAATACTATGCAAAAGGCGACATTTACTAAGAAACATAGTTCAAAGATCACATAGGGAAGTGATGTCTAATTTATTTGAAAAGGTAGAGTAATTTATACTTCAGTTTGTTTTTTTTATTTTTTGTGTAATACAATCCAAATGAGGGTTTTAGCAATATATATGTGTGTGTTATAATCGTGGAAACCTGTAAGGTTTCGGACTATGTCAATAAAGATGTTAAAAATGATAGCGCATATCGACCTTGAAACAATTTCTTGCGCAATGCAAAGGGCTGACTAACATAATATGAGGCATATAGATAAATGGCAACGTATCTGCAATCGGCTTCAGGTAAAATACCTGGTCTACATGAAGTCAGTTACCAATATATAGTACATAGGTATACCAACTAATGCCGTCTTGTCGAAACACTAGACAAGCTAGTTAAGATAATGCCGGATCCGACAATCTGAGCTAATCGGATAAGTTACGCTTTATGTACGTGAATAAGCTCTAAGCAAGTTAATGCTTCAGGAATATCTGTAATCTTGCCGTCTCGTGGAATAATCCCAGACTTAGTTAGACTGATCATGCGAATACTATGCGAAAGACTTGACATTTAGTACGGAACATAGTTCAAGGAAGTGAAAGGGAAGTTATGTCTATATAAGGTACTTTAAATGATAAATATTCTTCAGATAGACGTCTATTTATTTCTTCCTTCCTTTCTTCAGATACGAGTAAACTTCTATTGACACCAAATAATGGCTTTATTTGGCAATTCTAGCAAGATGCCGTCGAGGTAGTTATAATAGAAGAAGGTGGATTTATTCAATCAACTTTGTTATCTCCAGTGTTGTACCAAATGATTTACAATCTTGCAATTCTTGCTCCTACACCATAACGTACTACGAAGTATTTTCCGTTAGAAATACATAAATAAAAAAGAAGTATTTATTTTTTCTATATAGGATTATTACATATAAAATTTTGAAGTGTTCATAAAAGAGACCTCGGAAAAATTAAGCCCGTTTCATACTTAACATCTGGCTGACTTAACAGCACCAACATAGAACAATAAACTAAAATGTGTGTAATTTCAGCGGAGCCCACAACTTTATAAGGTTAACTGGTTGTCGTAAAGTTGAGATTTCATGTTGCACGGTATGAATCGGACCTTAATAAAACATACTCATTTCAAATTCATATCACCCTCCGGAAATTTAAGTAGTAAATTTTGTACAACTGTTGCATTACATTACGACGCATGATTTCATAAATTTTGCGTCTTATTGCCCTTAAATAAGGGATATCTGTGGAGTCTGAGCGGTAGAGGAACAGTATGGTTAGAATGGACACGTTTATATTAAAGAAGTAGCAAGCGAGCATGCCATACCTGATGGTAGGTGGCATATTATTGTCCCTGTAGTACTGGGACCAGAATAGGGCTACGGTAACCCCTGCCTGTCGTAAGAGGCGACTAAAAGGGGCTTCCGGGGTTGCGGGCGGCAACAGTGGGAGCTCAAACCGTCCAGCAAGCGACCCCGGGAAGGACAGCAGTTTGTGTGGTCGCATATCGCTGTAATCACCAGGGGAGTGAGATGAGTGTAAATTCAGTAAAATACAGAACCCGATAAAAGGGTATCGTGTTAGGAGGACTCCGGTTGTGTTCCGTTGGAGATCCCGGAGTTCTCTACCAAACGCAGAGGACGGCCACCGGGGGGGTTTTAGTGCGGTAAAAATCCCACATAACCTGGCGTCACTCCCATGGCGTCGTGTACCTTTAGAAGGTTTCCCCCTCGTCAACAAAAAAAAAAGGTGGCATATATATATGACGTCTTCAATGAACTCTAGATAACATTAGAGTCTTACTTTTAGTCGGTCACACAGATGTTACCACCCCTGAGGACTGAATTCATACTCCTCGAATAAGCCTTCCTTACCATACCCTTCAATACAGTGCACAGAAGTGCTTCTTTCTTATAACAGAAGCGAACCACTTCTGTTATTAGATTAGATATTCCTACCTGAGGTCGGCCACAGACGCGCCGCTACCCCTGAGGATTAAGCTGGAACGCCTCGGAAAAGTCCGTCTCCCTTACCACGCCCTTCAAACCGGAACACAGCAGCGCCTAACACTGCTGTTATTAGGTAGAAATAGGTGTGGCGGTGGTGCCGCCGGAGTCGAACCACAAAGGGTTCTACCACCTTCAACACTTCCTTGGTTACAAATGTCCATAAGTGGCATTGATCAATTACAATAAAGTGGATTGCATTACTGTTCATTCCTTACTTCTTTTTATAAAAAGTCTTTGTGGTAGCAGCCGCTATAACTGAGCAGTTTCGGCTTTTTAATTAAATTACAACTTTCGATGGCCGAGACGCTCTACTTTCAAGTTCGTTGCTTTGTAAGCAAAACTTTAAAGTTGGGAAAATAAGTGACGGGCGGAATTTGTTACTTGAAACTTTTACGAACAGCAAACTGCCGTTTCGAAAATATATGTAATCCTGCTGCGAGTTGCGTGAAATGAAAGCATCTGGGTAAAGTAAATGTGATTTATTTAATTACTATAAAATTCGCGTAATTAAAATATTTTCTGTTTTTATAAGAAGTAGCTAACATGCACTCCAGGGTAAAACCAATATGGTTCGCTGGAGTGGTTAGTAGTGGTAGGTAGCAATCATTGTCCCGGGACTAGAGAAAGGCTATGGTATCCCCTGCCTTTCGCAAGAGGCGACTAAAAGGGGGCTTCCGGGGTTGCGGGCGGCAAGAGTGGGAGCTCGAACCGTCCAGTAACCGAACCCGGGAAGGACGGCGGTATGTGTGGTCGCAAACCGTCGTGATCACCAGATGGTGTGGGAGGAGCGAAAACTGCTTCCCCAGGGCAGAGTCCAATCGGGGAATTCCGCTTGGAGCTCCAACTGAGGACGGCCACCGGGGGGGTTTTGTGCGGTAAAAATCCCACCTCTGATTTTCTCAAAGTTATGTGCGTAATAAAATTAATTATCACTTGCTTAAACAGTGAAGGAAAACATCATGAGGAAATCTGCATACCTGAGAAATCTTAAAAAAACTTTTCAAAGGTATGTGAAGTCTACCAATTCACACTTGGCCATCGCGGTGGACTGGTGCCTAATCCTACTCATTCTGAGAGAAGACCTATGCCCATCGGTGGGATAATGATGGTGTAGGTAGTATAACCACATACTAGCGTCAAGCAATTCTTCCGTTTGGATGGAACGGTGGGAAAGCCGACTGAGGCGATCATTTTAGTCCTCAGAACTCTTAGAAGTGGAAACACATCTGTTATCGAATTTAGCTAGAGCTCCTGTTCTAAGTACGGTTGGTTATAGATGTCTATAATCGCCAGTAACCATTTACCGACCAGGTGGTAGAACCCTTTGTGGTTCGATTCCGGCGGCACCACCGCCACACCTATTTCTACCTAATAACAGCAGTGTTAGACGCTGCTGTGTTCCGGTTTGAAGGGTGAGGTAAAGGAGACAGACTTTTCCGTGGCGTTCCAGCTTAGTCCTCAGGGGTAGCGGCGCATCTGTGGCCGACCTCAGGTGGGAATATCTAATCGTATCTGGGGTTGATTACAGACTTCCATGGGCGGCAGTAGCCACTAACCATCAAGTGGACTGTATGCTCGTCTGCTACTCCTAATATTATAAAAAAAGGTGGACCACACTAATTCTAAAAATCTTAAAATAATGGCAAAAACATCTACAATCAGCTTACATTTAACAATAATAAACAAATAATATAATCGTCGTCGTCAAAACATTACTGTTTCACAACTGGACAAAGTAACATAACAATGACAGCAAATTAAACTACTTGTAGTCTCAAACATGTTTGTTTGTAAACTACAGAACAACATACCACGTCAATATTATTACGACCCAATGACAAAACAATAATTAAACCTGTTTGGTCCCGCGTACGAAGCATGTTGGAAATATGCTTCTATACGTACAGTCAGCTACAAAAGTAAATGAGCAAATTGAGGTTTCAATAACACCCAAGCGTTCATAAGGAGCTTAACACAACTAACATCGTAAAGTTTCAAAAGTAACAATGACATATCATATTAGTGACGTCAGCCATTTTGCATATACGGTGTTCAGCTACTTTTAGCTCGTTAGTGTTCATATAATTTTGACGCTAATTATGATACTATGAGTGTTTAGCCACTTATGGACGGTTGGGTGTGTAGATATTTTTAGAATTTTGATCTGCTCATCAACTTTTGAAGCTGACTGTACATGTTCGAACATCTATTAAAGTTTATGTTGCTTTGACGGCTAGTTGTATGCTAATTGCATTCGACTGTACAAGTATGTAAGCCAATGCTGGGTACGGTTTTCTTTGAAACTAGGTTTGTTCCAATGTGGATTGTAATTTTGATAGAAAATCTAAATTTGGTTGTTTTTAGCAAAATGAATCAACAAAGTATCGGAAAATCTTATCGTACTTATATAAGTAATACTATATTACATACCCAAGTTATATGATATACAGGGTGAATTTCTCAAACGGGCCTTCGGGGCCAAATCCGAAACTATAAGGTTTAGCGAAAAATGCTGAAAGGAGTTACGAGGCCGATTTTGATAAAAACTAAAATTGCATCATTACTTTTTTAAATATCTTTTTCACTAGCCGGGAATCGAACGAGTTCATTTTGGAAAAAACACCCTCTATATTATTCCACTATCTGATAGTGTTGCTTACAAGTATCAAATTCTGGGAAGAGAAAAATTCACCCTGTATATGTGCTACAAAAAAAACACAAATTTTAATATGTACAATGTAACGAACGAAGTCTATTATTATGCAATAATATTTTATCATGAATTTAGATATTTTTAAATTCTAACACCGAAAAACCTATTTTATTATACTTCTGATTTAATAGTACGAGTATAAGTTAAAGTACTTATTAAACAGAACTTTTTGCGCCCAAATGTTTCAAAGGGCGATTTATAAAATTCTCACACTGCCTCCGAACACCCGAACTTTCACTTAATAATAGAAGTTAGTTGCGAAGTCAAGTAATAGCATACTTAATATTAATTTATGCTAATATTTCAAATCTCCTAAGTATCACTCATTTTATCGTTTCGTTAAAAGTATTTTCAACGCAATTTTATTTTAATAATTGAAAGAGCGTTTCCTATGTCTGCCTATTAACAGTAGTGTTAAGCGCTGCTGTGTTCTGGTTTGAAGGGTGGTAAGGGAGACATACTTTTCCGATACCATCCAGCTTAGTCCTCAGGGGTAGCGGCGCATCTGTCGATCTCAGATAGGAAAATTTGATTCTATCTGGGGTTGCTTACAGATGTCCATGGGCGGCAGTAGCCACTTACCATCAGGTGGACTGCAGGCTCGTCTGCTACTCCCATATTATAAAAAAAAAATCAAATCTCCTAAGTACTTATCACTCATTTTATTGTTTCATGGAAATTATTTTTGGGCACGTGGGCACTAGGTAGCTTGGCTGAATAGTTCGTTACGAGCTTTGGCTTCCCATTTCGTAGACTCAGGATCGATGCTTGCCGTAGGTATTTCCGTTTCTGCGCGACTACAGAGAGTAATGTTTTTTGAACGTACGAGTATTACATCAATGGTCCATACGTTCAAAAAACATGTACAAAATATATACGTATGATATTTGTATGTATGTATGTATGTATGTATGCATGTATGTATATGTGTATGTATGTAAGTATGTGTGTATGATACATGTATGTATTTATGTAATTTTTTTGCAACACCATACAGTTCACGGCTTGACGGATTTTTAGATAAATGAGGTATCGTTGGTTTCGTCTAAATTGTTGAAATGACACAGCCTGTATTATAAAGCTAAGCAGTCAGATTTTTTAAATGTTTTATAGTAATAATCTAATTAAGCCTCTTGATGGTTTATATTAAAGATAATTATATAGGTTTTTGCTTTCAACATTATGTCTGCTCTTGACCTGTCTAAGACATAAAATTAATACTCGTAATATTAGAATAGCATTGATATTTTGTAACATGAGGGATCCATCTTATTTAGTTTGCACTTCGTTGAATCCCATTAGTAGAGAGCATACCAGTACTTAGGTAGGATCAAATATATCTGAGATTGACTATTTGCACATTCTGCTTGCCTACACAATTATACGGTACATTAATGACCCACAGCGGTTGGTTAACTCAAGATTACTTTGAAGTGACCGTTGGGTATTCTCAAACCAGCCCTTGGGATTTAGAACGGAATTCTCACAAACAGATTGTAGAGATGATGACGTAAGAAAAGTTAACACAAGGTCATATCAAATCAAATCGTATTATTGTGGAACATGGGTACTATATAATATCAACGTTTTGCATTCCATTGTCTCGCTGTAAACGGGCATACAATAAAATACAAATAGCAAATAAATTAAATTATATATTTTTTCCTTCTTTCATTATTCTTTAGTTTTTTTATTCTTAATTTTCTTTGGCTATTAGAAATATTAGCCATACCAAAAACATATTTATTTATGTAGCTAATATTTATCTTTCATCTTTTCTCCCAATTTCCATATTGTAATCGTAAATAACATAAATAGTACTTAACGTATACAAAATACCATCTAAAATATACTGAAACAATAGTGATTCTTACTATCAGAACGTAATATTTCAAATCAATCTTTCAACTTTATTAAATCTAGCGATTCTGAGAAAATAATTTTTCACCCCTACATAATTTAAAATCGTTAAAAGCCATTTAAATAAGTGTTTTAGAAAGACAAAGCCTCTTATCTGAACATTAAAAACCATGTTTTAATAACAAAGAAAAATATTTCTAAGCTTAAAAAAATATGCTTTCTAAGCCTTTGAATATTCGAAAATATTATTCTTATGCCTCGAATAGTTATGGCTGTTTATTTGTTCTACAATGTGTTCAGTTATCATTATTATTGTACTTGTAGGCCAAAGTTTATTTGTAGATATGTATATGGCTTCTGTACAAACAATGGATTGCAATTGCTTATTGTACAGTTAATGCGTTTACGTTCTGCGGCGTGATTGCAACTAGTGTTGGTACACTAGGGAATATATATTCCGCGTAAAACTGCTAGTCCGCTCTGAATATAGAAATGAATTGCGTCGCCATAGCAATTTGTATGACTACATCTGCTCGCAACAACTTCAGAACGGACTAGATGTTTGCGCGGACTACAACTGTGTTGTTTCAACGAACGACATATTTAAGCTTATAAGAAGTAGGCACCTGAATGACCGAGCTTTACTCGGTATATTTAAACAACGTTTTCCAAACATTTCATCTCAAATAAACTTTGACATATATGCCTTTCGTCACAAACATAGTTTATCATACATGCCGTTTGTCATAAACATAATTCTAAAATACGTCCTTTGGTAAACAAGTTTGTCAACATGCATTTCGTAAGGAACATATCTGTGAACTATGCAGTTATATTAGTTTTTAGTGTAATTATCTATAATGTTAAAACATCGGTTAAACATTTTATGATACACTAGCTGACCCAGCAAACTTTGTACCGCCTCAAAATCTATTTATCAAATATATTAAAAATATCATATAAAATATAGCCTATGTTACTCGTGGATAATGTAGCTTTCGAATGGTGAAAGAATTTTTAAAATAGGTCCAGTAGTTTTTGAGCCTATTCATTACAATCAAACAAACAAACAAAGTTTTTCTCTTTATAATATTAGTATAGATGTAATTATAGGTCAGACAGTCTCTAGTTCTAGTTGAATATACCTATACATAGAACATCAGTGCAACTCTATTTTTAGTCGAGAGCTTTTAAAATTGTCATCTTACCGTCATTTTAAGCTGAGAAACTGACATATATTTAGAAATTACCAACATATAAAGCAAATTAATCAATTCACGTTGCTATCAATACGTTTATCTTGTATAGGTCTGAACATTAAGCCGTTTATTCCTATCGTTGTATAGTATACGGTCTAATCCAGCAAGATTAGCAGCCCTCATTTATCTGGAGCCATTACAGGTCGTTGAGCAATTTACCCGGGTTGATCCTTATCGGATAAACGAATCAGCTCGTCAAATAATCGTTACCTGTATAATCAGGGTAATAGTTTGATTATTATTAAGCTAAACGATTATGTATATTACATCAATAATACGAGATCAGGTTCCAAATTTAGACTAAATTGTATGTACCTTTTTTTCTTTTTTTTTGTTTACGAGGGGGAAACCTTCATAAGGTACCCGACGACGTGGGAGCGACGCCGGGTTATGTGGGACTTTTACCGCACTAAAACCCCCCCGCTAGCCGTCCTCAGCGCTTGGTGGAGATCTCCGATTGAACATAACCGGAGTCCTCCGAGCGCGATGCCCCTATCGGGCTCTGCCCTTGGGGGAGCAATTTGCGCTCCTCCCGCACACCTGGTGCGGCTTTACGACGGTATGCGGCCACACATACCGCCGTCCTTCCCGGGGCCGCTGGCCGGGCGGTTCGAGCTCCCACTTTTGCCGCCCGCAACCCCGGAAGCCCCCTTTTAGTCGCCTCTTACGACAGGCAGGAGATACCGTAGCCCTATTCTGGTCCCGGAACTACAGGGACAAGCGATCTAAATACCTAGGTACATGATTAGTTTCGTTACATATCAATTATTGATATATTGGCTAACTTTATAGGCATTTGAAATTATCCGCAAAAAGTTCAGCAAACCGAAAGATCCTCTATCAATACTCATACTCATTCTTAAGGTTCTTCTGACATGCCCCAGTTGTTAGAAGGAATCAGCGCTACTACAATATAGAAACCGGTATCTAGAATATAAGAAATAAGATATTTTTTGTTGAATGTTAAATCAAACTTTTCTTATATAAAAAGTTAGACTTAAGATAGTATAATAACATTGTAAATGATTCAACTGAGGGCGGGAGACACGGAATGATAGTCGGTTGGTACTTGCACAAAAGCGTGTATTCATAAAGACGGCGTAAAGCGGACTGGCGCGGCGAACGGGGGAACGAGCGAACGAAACTCGCGGCGCCGGAGACGTAGGTAAAGGCGCGAGCGAACCGATGCTATATAAGGCGGCGTTACAGTCTCCCCCTTTTGACCTAGTCAGGTGACCTCACGACAGGTCAAACACCAGTAAAACTTACGCGACAGGGTTTTTACGAGGACGACCGCGCGGTCTTTTAGGACATACAGGCTCCGGCTGATCGTCCTGACGAGCGTGGTATCGACGCAGATCCCTGGTGTGGTACTTCCCCAAAATTTCGTCAGGTCTACCACAACGAGACAAGATGTATGTAGTTGGACTAACCTTCTTAGTTATAACATACGGACCATCTTGCCGTGGGGCGAATTTTGAACTGAACCCCTTACTAGTACTACTTAATATATGACCGCGTAACAAGACTAAGTCACCTGGAACATAACCCTCGGCGTTTTGACGAGTCTTGTCCTTAACGCGTTTCCTCTTATCTTGCTCATTCTCGATGCTTTCCTTAGCATCTGAGAGAATACCGGCTAGCTTGAGCAAATAAGGCGTGATCTGAGGGACATAATTCTCGGTCTCAACTATCGCTCGAAGGTCACTTTGAACAGAGATGGGCGAACGCAATTCCCTGGCAAAAGTAAGAAAGGCAGGAGTCTGCTTTGTTGCTTGGGTCAACGAAGTATTCAAAGCGAACCGGATAAACGGCAAAGCTTCGGCCCACTGTCGGTGCTCCTTCTCAACTAATATGGCGAGTTGGACTTTTAAATCCCTGTTCTTCCGTTCCACGGGATTAGCTTCTGGATGGTACAGAGGTATCAGATTTTGTTTGACTCCCAGAACAAACATAGCGTGCTGCATGACATCGGCTACAAATTGCACACCGTTGTCAGAAATCATACGCCTCGGAAGTCCAAACCTCATGAAGACTTCATTGACTAATGTTTTCGCACAGATCTGGGCCGTGGCCTCGGTGAGGGCAAAGAGTTCCACCCACTTGCTTGTGGTGTCCTCGACTATCAGGATCCACCTCTCACCTAGAGGTCCTTTGGGTAAAGGCCCAAAGAGATCGACGGCGACAACTTCAAAAACGCTGAGCCGGAACTGGTGTTTGGAGCAACCCAGCTGGTTTCACATTACTCGGCTTGTAGCGTTGACATTCTACACAAGTCTTGAGATATTCTGTTACATAACGACGCATCCCGGGAAAATAAAAACGTTCGGCAATGCGGTGAAGAGTTCTCTCTATACCGCCATGACCGGAAGTTGGAGAATCATGACATTCCAACATAACCTGTTTCCTAAGGCTTTCAGGAACGACGAGCTGCGGTTCTTCGGTGTCAGCCTCGATGTACCTGTACAACACTCCTCTAACAAGGTGGTATCCTCTTTCGGTCCACGTTTTAAGAGCTACTTCATCTTTTCCTTCCAGGTCTTTAAGGATCTTCGAAACTTCGGGGTCATCGAGCTGAGATTGACGGACGTTCGTCGCATCCCATCGAGGTACCTCTACGATAACTGTACATACTCCACAGGACTCGCGAGTATCCTCTTCACAGGGCGGTCGACTCAGCGTATCCGCGATGACGTTGGCCTTTCCCGGTGTGTAATCGACTTGAAGATCGAAAGACTGGAGCTTCATGGCCCATCGTACCAATCTACCGGTTGGTGACTTCAGGGTAAGTAACCACTTGAGCGGTTGATGGTCGCTGGCAACACGAACTGGATGTCCATCAATATATCCTCGGAACTTCTCACAAGCCCATACGACGGCAAGAGCCTCCCGCTCGGTTGTTGAATAATTACGTTCTGCTGGCGTGAGAAGCCGGCTCGCGTACTCAATGGGTTTTTCTTCACGTGATGACTCCCCCTGGAGCAAAGCGGCGCCTAAGGCGTAATTGCTGGCATCAGTGCGGATAACAAACGGCAAACTATAATCCGGTTGGGCGAGTATTGGCGTTGAGGTGAGTAACCTTTTCAGTTCTGTAAACGCATTGACTTGTGCGTCACCCCAGATCCAAGACTGAGCCTTTTTAGTGAGCATCGTAAGAGGCTGTGCGACCTTCGAAAAATCTGGCACGAATTTCCGGAACCAAGAACAGGTCTGCAAGAAGCTCTTGAGATGCTTTACGGATGTAGGTTCTTTCATATCAGCTATGGCCTTGATCTTATCAGGATCAGGTGATACTCCTTGAGGCATTATGATGTGACCAAGATATTTCACACTCTCCCGAGCAAAAACACATTTATCCCGGTTGGCTCGGAGGTTGAAGACTCTAAGACGGTCAAATACAGCACGGAGATCCTCAAGGTGTTTCACGAAGCTGTCAGAAATTATAATAAGGTCATCGATATAACCTAAGACTGTGGTGTTTTTGAGAGAAGAACCCGAACGAAATCGGTCAACGAGGCGTTGAAACGTCGCGGGCGCATTTCGTAAGCCAAAGGGCATACGTTTGAAACGGTGAACCCCAAAAGGTGTGACGAAAGCGGTTTTATCCTGGTCGGCTTCTCGAACACACACCTGCCAGTACCCGGCGCGAAGGTCTATCGTGCTCATGTAACAACTCTTACCGGTGTACTGCAGTAGGTCGTCGATGATCGGCAATGGATAGGAATCACTCTTGGTGACGGCATTAAGCTTTCGATAATCGACGCAGAAACGGTAAGTTCCGTCTTTCTTTGGAACGAGTAATGCTGGCGCAGCCCATGCAGACTCGCATTCTTCAATAATGTCTTGCTGTAACATCTTCTCGAGCTCGGCTTCCATAATAGCCCTCTTAGCTGGAGTGAGGCGATAAGGAGGAACTGCAATGGGAGGATGATCACCCGTTTCTATTCGGTGCTCAGCAAACGGTGTTGGACCTCCCCCTTCCTTAAAAACGTCTTCATACTCCTGAAGTACTTCAGCAAGTGTTGTACGCTCATCTGGTTCCAACATCGTACCCTCGTCTGCCCTCAGCAAATCCGCGGAAGCACACCCCATAAGACTGCGGAAAGACTCGCAGTGCAAGCGGTGAGTAACATGAGGTCGATCAGCCGTGAACCATGTATTACGATGCATGTTAATAGTAATGCGCGCTTTGCGCAAGAAATCGACGCCTAGAAGAGTTTCGTTGTTGACGGCGTGCGGAAAAATAACGAAGGTGGTAGGTATTACTACATCAGTTCGATCGAGCCTTACCTTTACATGTACTAGTTTGACATCCAGTGTTTGAACGACTCCGTCCGCGAGCTTCACTGACATGACACTATCGCGAAAAGGTAAATTTAGCCTTTGGAATAGTGCATAAAGTGAGGCTCCAGCAATGCAACGCTTGGCAGCCGTGTCAACTAAACCCGTACCGGTATTACCACAAATCTCGATATAAAGAATGGGACGGCCCTTACTAGAATCTGAAACACGCGATTCAGTCGGTCGCCCCGTCCGCAAAACCGTTCCGCTCATAGGCAAACATGCATAAGTAGGTACAACATCATTCTTAGATACATTATTATTATTATTACCGTTGAAAGGTAACTTGTCTTCCAGAGGCAAAAGTTCGCGAGTAGGTATGTTATCACAAATTGAAGACTCAAAATCATTAGCCTTGGACGCTGTCGGCATGCGTTTGAGTTTCGACTCGGGCCGTGAAGACAAGTGTCCTTGAACCTTACACTTTTTCAAATTTCTTTTACACATTTTATCTTTTGTAACATTACGAACATAAACAGAATCATGATTTAAGCGATTACAAACAGAAACATCACTTGAACATTTGCAACCCGAGTTAGAGTTCTGTAAAACATTAATGGACGCGAAAGAGTTACATTTTACGCAGTTAGGACGGATAACACCTATTCGACCGCAACCGTAACACGAAATTTGAGAACCGGACACTTCACTCTTACTTTTAATTTTCGGACACAAATCGCGCGAATGTCCCGATTTACGACAATAAACACAGAAAAGTTTACCTGCACTCGACGAAAGTCTTACTACTTTAGTCGTGTCGTCACTCGTAGAAGTAGCGGTCAGCACCGGCGCGTTTGATGCGTTTCCCGCGCTTCTAACCGACGCGACGGCCGGCGGCGGCGGCACGCTCGCACAAAGGGCGGGCGACGGCGCGGCGGCGGTCAAAGTCGGCGGCGGCGCGCTACAAAGGGCTGGCGGCGGCACGCTTGTATTCAAAGCGGGCGCCGCAAAGCCGCGCGCGGCGAACGAAGGGAGCGTTTTCTTTTGATACACATGAAAACCGCGCAAAGTACCGACAGTACTTGGATACGCTGGCGCTTCATTGATGGTGTCCTCTATGTGTCTGGCTTTACTTATCAAATCTTCGATGCTGTGAACGGATTCTCTACTGACACGTTCACGAATTATGTTGTTAAGTAAACCGTAAATCATATCTAACTGTATTCTTTCTTCGATAGTATAGGGTAGTTTCGCCATCAGAGCACGGAGGCGAGTCACGAAGACCTCTGCACGTTCGGAGCGCTGGTCTGACGCGAAGATGTCCCTAAAAATCTTATGCGGAGGCCTAGGAGCTCCATACATTGAACGTAGGCGCTTGAGTGCGTCGTCCCACGATGCGATCGACGCTTTAACTCCCCTGAACCAAACAGCGGCCTCTCCCTCTAGGAGCATCGGAAGGCCACGTAGTGCATGGTCGTCACTGATGTTAGTGCACTCCTTGTACACACATATAGCGTCGACGAATGCTTCTACGACTTCTGAGTCCTGCTTTGATCCATTGAAACGAGCGGTACAATTCGCGAAGTTTCCAGTCTGAACCATTGATGACATGCCTGGAGACGTAGGGCTGGTAGAGCTCTGGTTGAGCGTGTGCGAGTTCAGAATAGATTCAATAAGCTCACGATTCGACTGAGCTTGAGCTCTGGCGAACGCTGACAACAACGGCTCCAGCCGATCCTCGTATGACGAGTCCAAGTTCTTGTCAGTGCCCTCTGCACTGTCCAAGGATTGTCTCTTACGACGTGGTCGAGGCATGTTTAAAACTTAACACTTAACACAAGTACACGAACACGATAAACTATAGTCACAGGCGTGTCAACACAGTTGAACACGATCGTTAACACTAATTAATTTACGAATGTGAGTTCTAAAAAACCTTTAGATGCCACGAGTTGGGACGCCACTGTAAATGATTCAACTGAGGGCGGGAGACACGGAATGATAGTCGGTTGGTACTTGCACAAAAGCGTGTATTCATAAAGACGGCGTAAAGCGGACTGGCGCGGCGAACGGGGGAACGAGCGAACGAAACTCGCGGCGCCGGAGACGTAGGTAAAGGCGCGAGCGAACCGATGCTATATAAGGCGGCGTTACAACATGTTATAGATTGCTCTTATTATTTCCCATTTTTGTAAAAATCTAAATAAATATAACTCAAAGGTCACTGACTGACATAGTGATCTATCAACACACAGCCCAAACCACTGGACGGATCGGGCCGAAATTTGGCATGCCGGTAGATGTTATGACGCAGGCATCCGCTAAGAAAGGATTTGATCAATTCTACCCCCAAGGGGATAAAATAGGGGATGAAAATATTACTTCGTAACGCCAGCGAAGCCGCGGGCAAAAGCTCGTAAACAATAAACGTCTAGTACCAACGCACGTGACTTTACAAAAATCAAAGCACTTTAAGCCCATTCATCATGTATTAAATATGGAGTATATTTTCATGAAATCCAGAATTACAGCGCGTCACTTTATTATCCGAGTGACCTGGATTGGAACATCCAAGCTGACCCGCCACCTGGATCATGATGGATTCGATACAATTTGGTAAATGAGCATCGCCTGTCAAATTCACTGTGTGCTAAAAAGGTTAAAAGCCAGTGTTGTTAGGTTTTATAGGGCAATTTCTAGCTAACATTAGATTGACTTCATAGTTATTGGCTTCTAAAAGAAGTGTTTTTGTTCTCTAAACATTAGAAAGCGAAACGCTGTTTTACTATAGATGCAGTCGTTACAAGAAATAACTGTCGCTCAAGCGAAAATGTTATTTATTTTCAAAGTTTACTATTCTCCGATTTTTAAGATTTATTTTCAAAGTTTCTTAGTGGGAGGGTTTATCATGAGAATGAAGTGACCATGGAATTTCGACACTCAAAAAAATTCGATCACTGGATCCAAACAGTATCTGTGTAACGGTCTTTTGTGTATCCATGACATGTAAAGGCATGACCGATAGCCCGTACTATCGACCATCGGCAAAGCGGGCTAGATACACGCAACCATGTGCAAAACTGTGACTATAGAAATGTTTTGTTTACCGCCTTAAAAATGGACCGTTCAGGACATCAGTCAAAAAATTTTATCATTTCATTCGAATCATATATGCTATATGCAGAAATATCGCAGCTAGTCAAATATCCGCTCAAATAGTCACAAAATTCATATGTCCAATATTTCACAATGTAAATATTTTTGTAAAACCACATATTGAAACGGAATGTTGGTTTCCAATGGAATACATTTCATAACACGGTATACGAGTAAAACAAATATAGTACAGCTACGTCATATATTAACGCAGGTATAAAAATAATTGAGGCGACCTTTCGGACCACATATCACTTCGATGAGTAATGAAACATTTCAAAATCTACAATTATTAAAATGGTAATAAAAGAACTCTGTCCAGACCTAGGTCCAGCAGTGGACAATTAAAGGCTGATGGATGGAATAAAAGAGCATTTTCAAAATCGGGAATAATGTTTCACACACCCTTGAGAACATGTTTTATTAAATCCCTCAGGGGTGTAGGTTTACTCATATTGTTTTCCTTCAATGTGTAAGCAAGTGATAACACGTTTCTAATATAATAACATAACTTTGAAACTCGGCTGGGCTTTGAAACTCGGATTCCCCGTACGAGAGGTCGAGTGTCTAACCACTAGCACTACTGTGCATGTAGTTACACACCATCATCATACATCATCAACCCATTACTGTCCCACTGCTGGACACGGATCGTCTATCAGAATGAACACGATTAGGCCATAGTCGACCGCGCTGGCCAAGTGCGAATTGGTTGACTTCACATATATTTGAAAACCTTTTTTTTAAGAATTCTCAGGTATGCAGGTTTCCTCACGATGTTTTGCTTCACCGTTTAAGCAAGTGACGATTAACTTCTAATGTGCACATAATTTTGAAAAGTCAGAGGTGTACGACTAGTATTTGAAACCCGGATTCCCCGTACGAGAGGCCGTGTGTCTAAGTTCCTGCTGTACACGTAAGTACACATCCAATATTACATAATTACCTACACGTGTTATTACATTAACATTTTAGTCACGTTTCACTAATGTACTTTCACGTTAAGAATTTCAAGCGAAATATTATTTTCGATTTGTGTTATGTGTTTTAGGGTAGTCCGTGTAGAGCCATATGGCGTTCCGGTGTACCCTTGTAGCGGTTCCCAAACGTGCTCTGATTATATCGTGCTTTTTACATAGATTACCCCCGAGTGGTTTGTCGTGTAAGGTGTGAATGTATGATGTCTGATACTCCATAAAAAACAGGACTGATTTCTGCCCAATAATCAACCTGATTTGCAAAGTGTGGTCAGGAAAAGTTACCAATACGACGAATTCTAACTCAGTCTTCAGGGGCAATGACGCAATTAAAATTGGCATAAAGACTTCCTGACCTATTTAAAGTCGGTATCAAATGTCCTAGAACGGCAATTCTCACCTAACATATATTGTATGCACGTTGCACGCGGGTAAGATTCCAATCCACAAACAATTGCACGATTTATATTTTTTTCTATTGTTCAACATATTGATCTACATATATGTATATGTGTGTGTTTGTACCTGTGTGTATATACAGTATAGATTTGTGTTGAGTATTTTAGGGTAATCCCGTGTAGAGCCATATAGCGTAGCGGTGTTCGCTTAATCGATCGGTTGTTTTTTAAGGGTTAAATAGTTAGCTTAATCGAGTTTCTACTGGATTAGTATTATGACTAATTGTAATAACTATTCCAAATTTAAGTGTCCTACTATGTAGTGGAATTACACAATTAAAAAAACAAAACTCCATACAGCCCAACAGTTAGTCTTATAGTGATGCGATTTCTTATAGATATACACAATGGCAAGAAAATGGATACATGCAAAATAAAATATTAATAGAATTATTGTTTTCAACAAAATAATTCTTACTAACTTTTAATTTTCAAATGATATTTAAAAATATGAAACCTTCATAGCGATTTCTGTTTTTTTACAACTGTGAAGGTAGTCTGTTGAAATTCGTACGGTGTAAAAATCGGCTACTTAGGACACGGAAAAACGTGGCTTAAATGCGGGTTTAGGTCACAGAGTGCTATAAAAATAATAAAAAGGAAGTTGATATTTATACTCATACCAAAGCACACACGCCTCATATAGGTTCTGAGAAATTTTCTACATGACAGTAAATTTCTCAAGAAAGATTCCACTCAATATTTAAATACTCATTCAGCGCCAAAGCATTTCAGAGATTTTTGGAGAATTTACTTACTATCTCACGCTCCATCTTATGACACTCGGGAGCTATTTAAATAAAAATAAGGCCTATAATTTTCACACGTACCTACCCTCTCATACTCGAGAATAGACAAGGTTTATCTCTAGTTTTTTGTTTAATAAATATCTGTGACCTTTGCAATTTTTTCGGCAAAGTAACTTGCGATACAATAACTGGTCCTACTGGAATATTGCTCCTAAAAAAATATTATTTTGTTCGTGTCTTAAGAGATTTATGCAGATTTTTTTAACAAATTTCACCCTGATCTTTCAAACATTTGTGGGTTTCGGAAACAATCTATGCCTTGCAAGGAACAGAAAAAACATGATTACTAATTAGACAGATCATTTATTTAATTAATTAATGACATTTGATCTTTGTTTTGAAGGGTTAAAAAAATACCAATACGGGGCGTTCCCATTAAGTCTTCATGACTGCAAGGAATATGTGATTTATCTTAAAAACACTTATAACATAATTAATCTAAATAACACCAGGTTAGTGCTACATGCACATTTTAACTCATAGATTCATTAAAAATTCCTTGCTTGCGGTCGACATACTTACTAGACATACCCGGTTCTGGCGAGCGGTTTGAATAGAAATAGGGTCTACAATAATCTACGCACGTTCTCTTACGGCTTATACTTGTAAATGTGAGGGATGCGTCCGCATTTCTATCATATTCGGGCCGTGATACCTTTCAAAGCTGCGTCGACATTGCTATGCGGATTTTGGGTTTAAACATAGCTATAAAGGTGGAATGCTTTGACTGGGTTATTGCTTTACAACTTATTCGTCAATCCTTTATAATCCCTTTGACGAAGGTAGTAGAATCATTGGTCGGTAGATCGATTTCGGCGGCACTATCACCAAAATTGTGTTGGTCTGATAAATGGTATTTTGGTTTAAATGGAGTACTTAGTAAGAGACATACACTTATTTTTTATAATAGATAGAAGTAGCAGACGAGCATGCAGTCCACCTGATGCTAAGCGACTACTGGCGCCCATGGACATCTGTAATCAACCCCAGATAGGATTAGATATTCCTACCTGAAGTCAGCCACAGATGCGCCGCTACTCCGGAGGACTAAGCTGGAACGCCTCGGAAAAGTATGTCTCCCTTACCACACTCTTAAAACCAGAACACAGTTTAACACTGCTTTAATGAGGCAGAAATAGGTATGGAGGTGGTGCCCCGGAGTCGAATCACAAAGGGTTCTACCAGCTTCAAAATAATCTAAATACCTTCTTCCTTCCTTTCCGTCCTTAATCCAAACCTAATGTTAGTAGTTAATTATTGATAATGGTTGATAATTCTTTCTGTAATTCACAAGGTTGATATTCTTGCTACACACAATACTACTGACAATCTACTAACTTACATTGATGTAGTAAAAATATGCCCTCCACCTTAGCCTTCACACTGTCACTTTTACAATTAATATAAAATAGTTAATACAATTACTTTCATTTTTTAATTCGAAAAACCTAACATTTTTCGCGCATTCATAAGATCACACCAGTTACATATATCTCAATAAACGTTCTAAAATCTTCATTATAACTCACCAGTCGACACAAGATATCGTATATCCCACTGCGCTACAAATTTCGTGTAGTGATTCGATCTTGCATATTTCATTCCCGACGTTACGAGCCGGGACACATCGGCGCGTGTCCCGCTATTACTATCTTTTTATTGATATATTATGTGCCTGATTCAGTTTCTTTCTCACAAGGTTGATATTCTTGCTACGTACAATACTACTGACAATCTTCTAGCTTACATTGATGTAGTAAAAAATACGCCCTCTACCTTAACCTTCGCACTGTCAAATTACAATTAATACATATTAGATAAACACAATACAATTACTAGAAATTCAAAAAACGTAACGCTTCTCGCGCAATCGGGTTTTAAGATCACTAAATACAAGGTGGTAGAACCCTTTGTGGTTCGACTCCGGCGGCACCACCGCCACACCTATTTCTACCTTATAACAGCAGTGTTAGGCGCTGCTGTGTTCCGGTTTGAAGGGTGTGGTAAGGGAGACGGACTTTTCCGAGGCGTTCCAGCTTAGTCCTCAGGGGTAGCAGCGCATCTGTGGCCGACCTCAGGTAGGAATATCTAATCCTATCTGGGGTTGATTACAGATGTCCATGGGCAGCAGTAGCCACTTACTATCAGGTGGATTGCATGCTCGTCTGCTACCCTTATATTATAAAAAAAAAAACTAAATTCAAATAATATATTATAGACGTTGCAAAATCTCCATTATAACAAAGCAGTCGACACAAGACGTCGTGTAGCAACTCGATCTTGCATATTTCATTCCCGACGTTACGACCCGGGACACATCGGCGCGTGTTCCGCTGTTATTATCTTTTTATTGATATATTATGTGGCTGATTCAGTTTCTTTCACGAGGTTATTATGCTTGCCTCACATGTTTCGCATTTTTATTTATATTTATGAAGATGTTTTAGAAAAACGACGTGCCTACCTACGTAGACTAAAATCCGATATTTTATAAACAATCTAATATTTTATCTAACAAAGATCCACATTTGAGAATTTTTCCATACTAGAGACATTGGTAGGCAAAATGATTTAGTTATAAGTATATATTAGTACCTGTAGGACACTGTAGGTACATAGGTAATGTATTACCTATGTACTAACAGACTAACATACACATATTACTACATGTTACTACACTAACAGACTAACATACCTTTAAAGGTGGTAGAACCCTTTGTGGTTCGACTCCGGCGGCACCACCGCCACACCTATTTCTATATAATAACAGCAGTGTTAAGCGCTGCTGTGTTCCGGTTTGAAGGGTGTGGTAAGGGAGACAGACTTTTCCGAGGCGTTCCAGCTTAGTCCTCAGGGGTAGCGGCGCATCTGTGGCCGACCTCAGGTAGGAATATCTAATCCTATCTGGGGTTGATTACAGATGTCCATGGGCGGCAGTAGCCACTTACCATCAGGTGGACTGCATGCTCGTCTGCTACTCTTATATTATAAAAAAAAAAAAAAAAAATCACTAACATACATATGTTAGTCTGTAAGGTATATGTGATATGGACCTTGTTGTCTGAAAAAAAATGGCTAAATTATGTATTACTAACGGCCGTAAAACAACTAAATTGTACATAAAAGTTTTGACGGAATAGATGCCAATTTCTGGCACGAAATAGTTATGCATTTTAGAGAAAGGTTATGGATGTCGACTGATTTATGTACATTAACCTAAGGAGACCATCCTAGTTCTCATGAGTGACAACGCTTCTGTAATCGGTTTCAAGTAGAACCGCTGTTTTATATGAAGTTGGATATAGATGTCCATGAGTAGCAGTGACTTCTTAGCATCAAGGAGTCTGATAGCTGGTATGCGACGTCAATCGTTTAAAAATAAACCAAACTCAAAATCTGATCCCAACTCGCATTCGCACCATACGGAAAATTTGTAGGAAAATTTTACTGAAAACCAAACACCAACATTATTGTCGAATCGTACACCACTACAGTTGCCAACTAGGTCTACTGGGAACGAGTAGCTATAAGCTAGCTTCAAACAACAACAATGATAGCGAAGTGTTTGAAACTCAGCTTCTCACCTACTTTTCATAGTTATTTGAGTGTTAGAAAATTCATCAACGAAATAATATATCATGAGAAAACCTACAGGCCTGAAAATTCTCTATAAACGTTCTATTAGGTGTGTGAAGTCAACCAATATGCAGTTGGCCAGCTCGGTAGAGACATTATCCCTTTGACTATGAGAGGACCCGTGCAACAGTGGGAGAATAATGAAGTGATTACATGACGATATTTAAATTCAGCAATCCATGGATGTACGAATACTTTAAAATATAAGAAACATCATATTTAGAGATAAGTGACGCCTATGAGTGATGCTGTCTATTTATATCCATATCGGAAAACAACAAAACTAAAATTAACACTCTAATTTTATCTTAACCCTGCTACTCTTCAATCGTTGGTAGTTCAACAAGAACCTTAGCATTGTGTGGCAAATCTAGGTTAGAGGCACTTTTAAAGGGTCCGGACTAACGTATTTATAGGAAAGTCGATTGGAACGACTGTCGAGAAAGGGGTTAAGTGTACCAACATGTGGCGACACTTTTAAGATGCATTTCGAAGTGGAAACAGCTATTGAAATGTATTTGTTGCAAAACTAGCTATTTGGTTAACATTTTGTAAGGGCATTTTCAATACAATACTTTTTAGGGTTCCGTACACAAAGAGTAAAAACGGAACCCTATTGCTAAGACTTCGCTGTCTGTCCGTCTATTCGTCGTTCACAGGGCTCTATCTCCGGAACCGTAATAGATAGACACTTGATGTTTTTACAGATGATGCATAACGGATGATGTATAACAAAAAATACTAAAATTAAAATAAAGTTGAATATTAAAGGGGGTCTCTATACAACAAACCGGTATTTTTCGATCTAACTGTTAAACCTTACTAGGAAGACAGTTGGAATGTTTACAGTCAGTTTACTACTATAACTGCTATTATAATAAATACAATAAAACATATTTGAATATGTTCATTTTTTTAAAATAAGCAAAATATGAATGAACTTTTCGTGAGTTCGACTCGTACTTGGCGAATTATTTATTATTTTATGTTAACAAGAGTCTATTTAATTGTTGGTGAGTAGCAATCAAGCGGGAAGCTATATGAAAGAAAGAATATATATGTTATTTAGTGAATAGTCATAGAATGAATTGTCAGAGAAAATAAAGCATGGAGTGGTTATTGAATCTTTTATTATATAAAATTGTCTTTCAGGAATAAGGAGTCTACAATATCTTGGAGAATATAGTATTGATTCTGTTAATACAAAATAATATAGGGAATATTTAATATTCTTTATTAATATTCTATGTGAATCAACTGTCCGCACTGCTTTTAAAAATGATATACCGTGTGTGGCATGATTGATAATGATGTCGATGCATTGTTTAAATTGCTGCATGATTAATTTGAAATGAATTTATTAAAAATGGTAGAGGTAAAAAATTAACATAGATGTTAAAAATTGCTGACATTAGCTAGTAAGCTACTAACAAAACCAAAAAAAAACTGTTAACACGCAAACAAGGATAATTTCTTAACAATTTTGTCTGAGCTGGATGATAGTCATGCAATATTTAATGTATTTTATTTATATTTTCATTAAAAAGACATTGCTCAAAAAGATTTTCTTAAACAACTAAAAGCTAGTGCTTTACACAAAAGATAAGCCAAAGGAAAGACCGCTAATGGTATTTTACTGTGTTCGTAGAAAGTTTTCTAACTGTGATTATTTTAAAACTCCTTTATGGTCTTCATACGCATTTTTCATTCTGTTATCTCAGAAACAACTGTAAAAGAAGCGAAGTAATAAAAGTGCAAGCTCCAAGAACATTTGCAAGTGAAGTTTTATGTGTACTTTAAACGAGTTAGAAAAATAAGTTTTGGAGTTAGGGTAGTGCTTGTCAACTGTTTTAGTACATACCTGCATAAATAAAATATATCTTTAGTACCTACCTAAATATAATTTTCTATATTAAGTCCTGCCATACTAATTTCTTCCTTCCTATCAGAACTCAGCAGCGCTTAACATTACTGTTATTAGGCAGATATAGGTGTGGCGGTGGTGCCACCGGTGTCGAACCACAGAAGGTGGAACCATCTATAGCAGCTTACTGCAAACTCTTGCTTCGCCAATCTTATAAAAAAAGTCGGTTCGAATATTGGCTAGTATTTACACGACATGTATATATATATACTTTAAATACAAGCAATTACAAATTAAAGTTTAATCGAAATCGAGTTCGACAGTATTAAAACAGCAGTTTCGCAATTTAACCGTCAGTAACAAATGAATGTCTGTTAACTGAATTCGTAAGTCAAATAGACTAAATTAAATTACCTTTGCCGTAAGACACGACGGGAGTTCAATTCATACTGTGTATTAATTAGTTATGTTTTTATATATTATACATTATATACATACTAATATACAAGTATTACTAATGTAATCAAGGCATGCAATTTCTGATGCGAAGCAGTTCTGCGTTTTGTTTTTTATAATATAGGAGTAGCAGATGAGCATTCCACCTACTGGCTACTGTCGCCCATGGACATCTGTAATCAACCCCAGATAGGATTAGATATCCGAGCTGAGGTCGGTCATAGATGCGCCGCTACCCCCTTTATAACACCGCTGTTATTAGGCAGAAATAAGTGTGGCGACGGTTTCGTTATATACTTTCGTTCTCTGTTGAACTTAAAAACAATGTTCCGTCCTATGTGTAAGAATCATCTAATATATAAAATTCTTGTGTCCCAATGTTAGTTACCGTACTCCTAACGGTTTTACCGATTTTCACCAAATTTTGTATGCATATTCAGTAAGTCTGAGAATCGACCACTATCTATCTATTTTTCATACCCCTAAGTTAAAATGGTTGTTCAACCTTAAGATTTTTTTATTTATATGGCAACACAACGTTTTCCGGGTCAGCTAGTAATAACATATAATATTCTGTCTAAAGTCTTCTTCAATAATAAAATTGGTCTATCGAATTCAAAAAGTTTTTTTCTATTTCTGACGGATACTTACGGATTATCGTTCAAAGTAACTTCTTCAGTTTTATAATAATATACGTTAAATTCCTTATTCACACATTAAATCGATGCTTTCAAACTCACAGTATTAGTAAAGTAGTAAATTTAATTAGCAAACTTTATAAAACTATTTAAAAGTTCCCGGTAGCGTGGCGCTCTTGTTTCCCGGCGTAGCATAGTTATGTGATAAGATTACGTAACAGGTTCATTAATTTAACCATTTTTAATGTTGCTCGTTATTATGGGTATTAATTTCCGACATAGCTTTTAAAAAGGATGTTAAATTGTAAAACTCTTTATAGCTTCTTGTGCACTGTTATTTCTATTTCTGTTTTACATGAAGATAGACATCCAATTAACTGTCTCTGCAATTCCGGGTCCAAAATAGGGCTACGGCATCTCTTGCTTGTCGTAAGAGGCGACTAAAAGGGGACTTACGGAGTAGCGGGTGGCAAGAGTGGGAGCTCGAACCACCCGGCGAGCGGTATGTGGGGCTGCATACGATGGTATGGTGCACATCAGTTAGTGTGGCGATTATCATGCTCACCAGGACGGAGCCCGATGGGGCAACGCGCTGAGAGCATTCTGCATTCTGAAGGTTTCCCCCTCGTAAATAAAAAAGATGTATAATTCAGACATTTTGTCGTTGCCGTCAATTTTTTACCATCCCACAGCTGGGCACGAGTTTTCTTTCCGAAAAAAAGGCTAAGCCCATAGACCACGAGACTGGGCAGTTGCCGGTGTGTTGGTTTCACGGCGTTTTCCTTCATTATAGTTGATTTCTAATACGCACATCACCTCAAAAAATCTTATATACACATCTGAGATTCGAACCTCGGACACTAGGCTACTACTTCTTATTTATGTTGCCAAAAAGTTTGCTCTTCTTATCGGAGGCAAATTACAGATACGATTCGAATACTATTTATTTTCATAAATAGTACATACAGTAAATGGCTGTAAGACGTAAGGCATAACACTGTTTGTCCACCGCAACCGTCACCGAGCCGATACCGATACTTAATGACGGCGCCGAAGCAGCGTACATACATTTACGAGTACTATAGCAACTTGTCCACCGCACACCCGTCACCCGAGCATCGTCATCCCGGTCGCCGATATTTCGAGCCGATCGGCGTGACCGCTAGATCGGCACCGAGATTTTGACGGGCTGATTTGCCGGCAATGGAACTTGTCCATACACTGCCGTCACACGCGTGGCAGCTGGAACAAAATAAACCGCCGATATCGGTCGCGGTGGACAAACGATCGCCGTCACGACATATTAAAATCGGCCTTAAAATAATCTCGTTCTCGGTATCGGCACGGTGACGGTACGGTGGTCAAACAGCCATAGACAGTAGTGGTCACTTACCATTTAGGTACTTATAATGTATCACACACCCATTTGTTAGTTCAATTCTATAAACAAACTAGCTGACCCGGCAAACTTTGTACCGCCTCAAAATCTATTTATCAAATATATTTTATGTAAAATATAGCCTATGTTACTCGTGGATAATGTAGCTTTCGAATGGTGGAAGAATTTTTAAAATCGGTCCTTTAGTTTTTGAGCATATTCATTACAAACAAACAAAGTTTTCGTCTTTATAATATTAGTATAGATATATAAATCTTAATGCAAATAACAATACGCTTATGTAAATACGAGTAATATTCTACCATTATTTTGCATAACATAGTACCTAAATATAATTTTCTAAATTAAGTCCTGCCATACTAATTTCTTCCTTCCTATCAAAACTCAGCAGCGCTTAACATTACTGTTAGTAGGCAGATATAGGTGTGGCGGTGGTGCCACCGGTGTCGAACAACAGAAGGTGGAACCATCTATAGCAGCTTACTGCAAACTCTTGCTTCGCCAATCTTATAAAAAAAGTCGATTCGAATATTGGCTAGTATTTACACGACATGTATATATATATACTTTAAATACAAGCAATTACAAATTAAAGTTTAATCGAAATCGAGTTCGACAGTATTAAAACAGCAGTTTCGCAATTTAACCGTCAGTACCAAATGAATGTCTTTTAACGGAATTCGTAAGTCAAATAGACTAAATTATTTACCTTTGCCGTAAGACACGACGGGAGTTCAATTCATACTGTGTATTAATTAGTTATGTACTTATATATTATACATTATATACATACTATTATACGTATTACTTATAAGTATTACTAATGTAATCAAGGCATGCAATTTTTGATGCGAAGCAGTTCTGCGTTTTGTTTTTATAATATAGGAGTAGCAGACGAGCATTCCACCTAGTGGCTACTGTCACCCATGGACATCTGTAATCAACCCCAGATAGGATTAGATATCCGAGCTGAGGTCAGTCATAGATGGGCCGCTACCCCCGAGGATTAAGCTGGAACGCCTCGAAAAATTCTGTTCTCCGTATAACACCGCTGTTATTAGGCAGAAATAAGTGTGGCGATGGTTTCGTTATATACTTCTGTTCTCTGTGGAGTCTGTTGAACTTAAAAACAATGTTCCTTCCTATGTGTAAGGATCATCTAATATATTAAATTCTCGTGTCCTGTTGTGTAATATTAGTTACCGTACTCCTAACGGTTTTACCGATTTTCACCAAATTTTACATGCATATTCAGTAGGTCTGAGAATCGGCCACTATCTATTTTTCATACCCCTAAGTGATAAGGGTTGTTCATCCTTAATTTTTTTTTATTTATGTGGCAACACAACGTTTTCAGCGTCAGCTAGTAATAACATATAAAACTCTTCTTCAATAATAAAATTGGTCTATCGAATTCAAAAAGTTTTTTTCTATTTCTGACGGATACTTACGGATTATCGTTCAAAGTAACTTCTTCAGTTTTATAATAATATACGTTAAATTACTTATTCACACATTACATCGATGCTTTCAAACTCACAGTATTAGTAAAGTATTAAAATTAATTAGCAAACTTTATAAAACTATTTAAAAGTTCTCGGTAGCGTGGCGCTCTTGTTTCCCGGCGTAGCATAGTTATGTGATAAGATTACGTAACAGGTTCATTAATTTAACCCTTTTTAATGTAGCTCGTTATTATGGGTATTAATTTCCGACATAGCTTTTAAAAAGGATGTTAAATTGTAAAACTCTTTATAGCTTCTTGTGCACTGTTATTTCTATTTCGGTTTACCTGAAGATAGACATCCATTTAACTGTCTCTGCAATTCCGGGACCAAATAGGGCTACGGCATCTCCTGCTTGTCGTAAGAGGCGACTAAAAGGGGACTTACGGAGTAGCAAGAGTGGGAGCTCGAACCACCCGGCAAGCGGTATGTGGGGCTGCATACGATGGTATGGTGCACATCAGTTAGTGTGGCGATTATCATGCTCACCAGGACGGAGCCCGACGGGGCAACGCGCTGAGAGCATTCTGCATTCTGAAGGTTTCCCCCTCGTAAATAAAAAAGATGTATAATTCGGACATTTTGTCGTTGCCGTCAATCTTTTACCATCCCACAGCTGGGCACGAGTTTTCTTTCCGAAAAAAAAGGCTAAGTCCATAGACCACGAGACTGGACAGTTGCGGGTGTGTTGGTTTCACGGCGTTTTCCTCAAAAAATCTTATATACACATCTGAGATTCGAACCTCGGAGTTTTGCTCTTCTTATCGGAGGCAAATTACAGATACGATTCGAATACTATTTATGAAAGATTACATACAGTAAATGGCTGTAAGACGTAAGGCCTAACGCTGTTTGTCCACCGCAACCGTCACCGAGCCGATACCGATACTTAATGACGGCGCCGAAGCAGCGTACATACATTTACTATAGCAACTTGTCCACCGCACACCCGTCACCCGAGCATCGTCATCCCGGTCGCCGATATTTCGAGCCGATCGGCGTGACCGCTAGATCGGCACCGAGATTTTGACGGGCTGATTTGCTGGCAATAGAATACACGTTGGAACTTGTCCATACACTGCCGTCACACGCGTGGCAGCTGGAACAAAATAAACCGCCGATATCGGTCGCGGTGGACAAACGATCGCCGTCACGACATATTAAAATCAAACAGCCATAGACAGTAGTGGCCACTTACCATTTAGGCACTTATAATCACATACCCATTTGTTAGTTCAATTCTATAAAGAAACTAGCTGACCCGGCAAATTTTGTACCGCCTCTAAATCTATTTATCAAATATATTTTATGTAAAATATAGCCTAAGTTACTCGTGGATAATGTAGCTTTCGAATGGTGAAAGAATTTTTAAAATCGGTCCAGTAGTTTTTGAGCATATTCATTACGACCAAACAAACAAAGTTTTCGTCTTTATAATATTAGTATAGATATATAAATCTTAATGCAAATAACAATACGCTTATGTAAATACGAGTAATATTCTACTATTATTTTGCATAACATAGTTCCTGTTAATTAATATTTGTAAGACCAGACACAAGTTATAATGAGGAGTGCATTGAAGGAAATATTAATAACATGTCTGTGTTCGTTAGACACGCTTTTCCATTAATAAGAGGAATAATTAATTAGTAACTGTTGTTTGTGGGATTAAAATAACAATATGTAGTTTATTCGTTATTATGTAATATTATGTGTTATATGTTAAGGAGATTTGTTTGATAAGGGAGACATACTCTTCCGGAGCGTTTCAGCTTAGTCCTAAGGGGTAGCGGTGCATCTGTGGCCGACCTCAGGTAGGAATATCTAATCCTATCTGGGGTTGAAAGATATGCATGGGCGACACAAGCCACTTACAATAAGGTGGACTGTATGCTCGTCTGCTACTCCTGTATTACGAGTATAAAAAATATTAAATAATAACAAGTCGTAAGTTGTATGGGTATGTGATCCCACTATAGGCCTTGAAATTTCTACTATATTGTCAATCCATTTCGGTCCCACTGCTGGGAATGGGCTTCTTAGAGTGAGAGTGAATTTTCCTTCACCACTAATGCAAATGGTATTTGGTTTTTCTTACAGTAATGATAATTTGTCTAGTGTCTTTTACACACACGACAAATTTGTCTGGTACCTTTTACACACACACACACAAACTTACACACTAGACAAATTGTCCTTTGGTGACAACTGCATAACTAAGAAAATTAGATTTCTCAGGCTAATAAGTTACTCGTACCTCCAGACGTTTTCATTTTCGTTTAAGTTTTCACATCTAATATACAATTGCTTTGAAATATCAGAGGGAAGGTGGTAATCAAACATGAACAATCAACATCAACATCAGGACGTAAAACCTGTATCATGAAACTAAAAGCATTTCACAAAATAATGATTGACATTGAACAATAATGGCCATTACGAATAAATGATTGAACGCATGAAAAAAATGATTGATCTTTTTTTTATTATAGATTTAACTAACAAGTATTAATTCCGCCTTTAAAGTGGAAAATGTTATCTATGGATGTGTATAGACAAACCCATATAGAAATAAGAGTCCTACGTGAGATAGACTATACTGCACTGCTCAACCATCCATCCATCTATCCATCATCCATCAGTCCATCTCCCCAGAGTCCTATCTTATGTTGACCATAAATCTATTTCATAAGAACAAAGTTACTAAGTCTCCTATGCAACACTCTTTAAACCAAAATACACTTCTTAATGCAATAATCTATATACAACCTCAAAGATCTACAAGCATCTCAATACAAAATTCATTTCTCTCAATCCGTTTTCGAAGAGCAACGTCTGTATAAAACCATATTTCATATGCTCTAGGATAAATTTCGTCGTAACTCAGCGGTCGCATTCAATAGAATCTTATTGAAATTTCCTCTTGAATTTTGCAACGGCTTAAACTGCATATGTTGTATCGAATTCTATCTGTAATTTATTGCTACATAACTCTCATGTTTCTGTACCTTTACCTGTACAGTCTTGTATTGTCTTACGAATATGTATTTTGAATGCATTTTTGGCAAAGGGAGATCTCCCGCCGGGCTAGGTGATCATGCCCGGGGAGCGGCCGTGCTCCGACAGTCTCAGTTCCAGAAGCCATTATTATTATCGTAATATTCGTTATAAAATTAATATTTCCGATATAATAATACCATTTAGTAACCGAAGTTTCCGTAATGAATACCAATTAAATTATTCTAGTAAGAGGATACTAAAATAATTGTTTAATTATACGCTACATACACTGTTATATAAAATACGAACATTTTTATATTAAAAGTGTACGTACAATATTTATTAGTTCACGGGATAAAAAAAAACATCGAGTATTAAAATCGACATCATTATGTTTTCAATTACAACATGAACCAAATGAAGGTTGTAGAACCCTTTGTGGTTCGATTCCGGCGGCACCACCGCCACACCTATTTCTACCTAATAACAGCAGTGTTACGCGCTGCTGTGTTCCGGTTTAAAGGGTGTGGTAAGAGAGATAGACTTTTCCGAGGCGTTCCAGCTTAGTCCCCAGGGGTAACGCAAAAGGGGGCGCATCTGTGGCCGACCTCAGGTAGGAATATCTTGTCCTATCTGGGGTTGATTACTGATGCCCATGGGCGGCAGTAGCCACTTACCATCAGGTGGACTGCATGCTCGTCTGCTACTCCTATATTATAAAAAAATGAATTCAATTCAATTACTAATGGAATTGAAAACTACTTCAAAACTACGGAAACCTTGGTATTATAACATAATTAGAAATATAAACGCACTTTTAACGAGTGCCCTTTTAAGCTCATTTTAAACGAACCCATAAAGCTCCAAGGGAGGAAAGGGCAATACCCATAGGTCCAAAGCTCAATAACTTTGTTATCATAAAATAATTAAGAGCTTTAAGTATGGTATAAATAAAACTCGTAGTTAACTGATTAAAATGTATACAACGAAACGTAAATAAAGCCTTATATTTTTAAGGTATTAGCGTTCCGTTTATATTGAAGGTGGTAGAACGCTTTGTGGTTCGACTCCGGCGGCACCACCGCCACACCTATTTCTACCAAAAAAAAAAAAACACTGCGTACCGAACCCTAAAAATTATAAGACTACTAAATGTAATACAAGTAGCTTATAAATTTGTGGATGTGATATTATTATTATGTTAGAAATGTTTCCTGCAGAATCCTGTAAAAAATATACCACCTTAATTTACAAACGTGTTTACCAGGTATAACACTTAAACGCCTAGAAAAACTCGTCTCACCTTGAATTAAAGGTGAAAGACAATTAACACCATTCAATTTAGTAGAACACGAGTAGCGTATTCGAGCGGACAATCCTCTTTCCTGTCGCCCGCAGCGAGCCATGCTTTTTCGTTCGAGGCACTTCTAGCGTAAGTAGTGCAAGTAAGTGCGAGTGGGTGTTGTGAGAGGTTCGTTGTACTTAAACATGTTTTAAAAAGTGTACTTTTAAATTTGGTCGTTGGTGGTTGGTTTCTGTGTCTTGGCTGTCAGTCCTTTTATCCGGCTGTCCGGCTGTCCGTCTTTCGTTACTTACAATTTACTAGCTTAGAAATACGTTTCACACCTCAAATCGAATGTGAGAGACAATTAACACCATTCAATTTTGTAGAACACGAGTAGCGTATTCGAGCGGACAATCCTCTTTCCTGTCATCCGCAGCGAGCCATGCTTATTCGTTCGAGGCACTTCTAGTGCATGTAGTGCGAATGAGTGTGAGTGGGTTGTGTAAGTAGTTCGTTATACTTGAACGTTTTTTTTAAATCTATACTTTTTAATTTTGTCGGTTTATACTTAAAATCAAAAGACTTGTTTTTAGGGTTCCACACCGAAAGACGCTTTTTCTACTCAGGCTTGAAAAATAAAAAGTGTAAGGCAATTAACACCATTACAAAATTTTTTAGAACTCAAGTAGCGTATTCGAGCGGACAATCCTCTTTCAAGTCATCCGCAGTTAGCCATGCTTCTTCGTTCGAGGCACTTCTAGCGCATGTAGTGCAAACGAGTGCGAGTGGGTGTTGTGAGAGGTTCGTTGTACTTAAACATGTTTTAAAAAGTGTACTTTTAAATTTGGTCGTTGGTGGTTGGTTTCTGTGTCTTGGCTGTCAGTCCTTTTATCCGGCTGTCCGGTTGTCCGTCTTTCTTTACTTACAATTTACTAGCTTAGAAATACGTTTCACACCTCAAATCGAATGTGAGAGACAATTAACACCATTAAATTTTGTAGAACATGAGTAGCGTATTCGAGCGGACAATCCTGTTTCCTATCGTCCGCAGCGTGCCATGCTTATTCGTTCGAGGCACTTCTAGTGCATGTAGTGCGAATGAGTGTGAGTGGGTTGTGTAAGCAGTTCGTTGTACTGGATTTTTTTTTTAAAACCTTTTTTAATTTTGTCGGTTTATACTTAAAATCAAAAGACTTGTTTTTAGGGTTCCACCCCGAAAGACGCTTTTTCTACTCAGGCTTGAAAAATAAAAAGTGTAAGGCAATTAACACCATTACAAAATTTTGTAGAACTCAAGTAGCGTATTCGAGCGGACAATCCTCTTTCAAGTCATCCGCAGTTAGCCATGCTTCTTCGTTCGAGGCACTTCTAGCGCATGTAGTGCAAAAGAGTGCGAGTGGGTGTTGTGAGAGGTTCGTTGTACTTGAACATGTTTTAAAATGTGTACTTTTAAATTTGGTCAATGTAACTAAAATTAAGGAATCTCATTAAGTATGTTTAATTATTATATGTATAATTATTAGGAGTAGCAAAAAGTGTGTATAGATATAGAATTCCTACGTAAGGTCGTATTAATTTCTGCCCGAGGAGTCTAAATTGTAAGGTATTCCAATTACGAGGTGATTAGTCTATTTTCCTTAACACGCATCAATCCAGAACACAAAGGATTCCAAACAATCGTTTGATTATCGTTCGTACATATCAACGGTATTGCTAATTCAAATCTTAGAACAGCAACATTTTTCATACATCATCTTCATTAACCCATTACTTTCCTACTGCTGTACACGGGTCTCCTCACAGAATGAGAAGGATTAGGCCTAGTCTACCGCATTGGCCAAGTCCGTATTGGTAGACTTCACATACATTTGAAAACTTATTTTTCAGATGCAGACCCCTCGTTTTTCATATATGACATACGAATTCATAACTTTTTTCTACTGTCCCTGGTTATTAACACGGCTTCTAATGGAGAATTCCATCACAATTTTCTATTTCTATAGCACTCACAATCATGCCAATTGAAACGCTAGGTTTTATAAAAGAATTCCTTTGCCGTTTACGCTTTTATAAAAACCTGTACTAATCCCATATTGTGCATGTACATCAAAGGAACAAAACATATTTTAATTAAATGCTCAAAGAGTTCCACAATGGTTTGTTAAGCTTTGAACACCTTCATTACTCGCCGTTACTAAAGAATCTAAATGAATTACTATTTATATTCGGCCTCGGCACGAAATAATACCTCTTTATTTTGTGGCCTCGGTGATGTATTTAGGTATAGCAGCTTAAAGTATATAATAATAATAATAATAATTCTTTATTTTGGACAAGATCCATATATTGTTAGTAAATACTCATTATCTATGTTAGTAATAAAATGAACTTAACTACTTAACATATATGCTTATAGTCAAAGGTATTTTAAACTTTATCAATGCTTATAGTATGATTTTTTTTTGTAAATTGTTTTTATTTAAACATTTTTAGTATTTACTTTCGTCTTAATACTCTGGAGGAGTATAATTTCTTAGGCGCGTATTAGCACACACATTTCTTAATGTATCCCCAAGGACTTATAAGACGGTGTTGTGTAAATATAGAAATATTTGCTAAAGGCAGTAAGTCGGATCAAAATCATTCTTGAACTATTATTTTTGAACTTCGACAAACTAACACTTCGAAGGAGTTTGAACTAAGACATACCTTTTGAACCTACCTAAAGTGCTTAACATTTTAAGTTGGAAATAAGTAGCTCTACTACTACAGTCAAAGAAGATCTATCTTCAACATTATGTAATTTCACGAACAATTGATACATCTGTTCGACCCCAAGCCTCGAGAACTGCATTTCAATTAGAAGTACGTGAGCGGAACATTGCCGGTTGCCTACAGACCCGATCAAAGCCATTATGCAATTAATTGAAGTAATCAACAGCACACTACCAGCTAGATGGCATTGTATTTCAATTACAGTAGCTTAGAACCCCGTAACATTAGCTTGGATTCAATTATTACGGGCTTCGTGCAATTACTCAGACTGGTCCGGACTTGTACCACAAAGTTAATATTACAAAAGGCGATAATACGAGAAATATACGTTACATGCGTTAATTGACGTAATCAACAGCACACTACCAGCTAGATGACATTGTATTTCAATTAAAGCAGCTTAGAACCCAGTAAAATTAGCTTGTATTCAATTATTACGGGCTTCGTGCAACTACGGTCCAGACTTGCACTACAGAGTCGATATTACAAAAGGCGATAATTCGAGAAATATACGTTACATGCGTTAATTGACGTAATCAACAGCACACTACCAGCTAGATGACATTGTATTTCAATTAAAGTAGCTTAGAACCCCGTAAAATTAGCTTGGATTCAATTATTACGGGCTTCGTGCAATTACTCGGACAGGTCGGCCTGTGCCTATACATTTCATAATTTTTACGTCATTTCTACTGTCACACAACTTGACCAAATTAATTTATAATATAGTAGCAAATGTCTACATAATACTCTTGAAAGTATCATTTACCGCAGCAAATGCACATCAACTGTAATCATCCTCGCATAAAATTAGAGTCGTAGGTGAGGTCGGCCACAGGTGCGTTGTCAGGCCCTGAGAACTAAGTTGGAACGCTTTGAATGTCTCCCTTACCACACTTCAAACCGGAACACAGCAGTGCTTAACACTGTTATTATTAGGCAGAATACAAACAATCTGATTTATTTATTTATTTATTTTATTGATCTAATTAGAACGGCCGAGGCCACTTACACTAACTAGACAGATCTAACATACAGACAACTCACAGAACTCCAAGCATACAGACATGATCAGCTTCCAGTCATCAGCAAGCACATCACAGTTCGGATAATGATCCATGAGCGCGTTTAATGTCGCAAGTGTGCGCGGAACAGGTGATTTAGCGCGCGACACAGTGCGGGAAGGCGGAACCACAAATAACTTGTGCTTTCGGCTTCGTTGATAATTGTCTGGGACAAATATTCGGCAAAGCTGATTGTGAAGTTCCTGCGCCTCAACAGCATTATGTAAAATCTTGCACATAATTTCAAGTTGGTTGAGGTTTCTACGGACCTCTAAAGAATTAAACCCTAAGTGACCCAAGAGGAATTTAGTTGGGTACAGATACGGGTAGTAACCGTATTCTCGTTTGTAGAGAAATCTAAGGAACGCTTTTTGCACTTTTTCCAAAAGGAGAATGTATTTGGCTTGGTGTGGGTTCCAGACACAAGCGCTTGTTTCTATTTTGCTGCGTACAAGTGCATAATAAAGAATTTTGATAACTTTGTTGGAACGGAGGTCTTTCGCATTCCTGAGGACGAAGCCGAGTCGAGCGAATGAATCTTTGGCCACTGCGATCATATGCTCGTGAAAAGTCAGTCCTGGGTCGAATGTAACACCTAAGTCTTTCGTAGAGTTAGATTTATATAAAGTACTTCCATTTAAATGATAGGAAAACGAGATCGGACGCCGCAGACGTCCGAAGCTCATTGAGGTACATTTGGATGTATTAAACTCCATCCTATTCAGTAAGCTCCACTCGTTTACGGCGTCTAAATCTCGTTGAAGTGCTTCGCAATCAGACACGCAATTAATAGTATGAAAAAGCTTAAGGTCGTCAGCATAGAGAAGACATTTGGCATGGGTTAAAACCGAGGGCAAGTCATTAATCATGACAAGAAAGAGAATAGGCCCAAGTATAGAACCTTGGCTTACTCCGGAGCGGGTATGATATGGTCTAGACTTGTACAAGCCTAATTTTACGTATTGCTGACGATCTCGTAAATAGTCGGCCAAAAGACGAAGTAGTTTTGGAGCAACACCAATGGCACTGAGTTTCGACAGGAGAATGTCATTATTTACTCTGTCGAAGGCTTTTTTGAAATCAAGATATAGGACATCCACTTGATCTCCCTGATCCAGACCTGCCGAGATGTACTCCACAAGTGTTAGGAGGTTGGTGTTAACGGATCTTTTGGGTCTAAAACCATGCTGTTCGTGCGATAAGTATGTATTAATTTGAATAGATATATTATTAAGAAGAATGTGCTCGAAGACTTTTGCAGGGGAGGACAGAATAGCAATGGGACGGTAATCTTCTAGAATAGAAGAATTTTCACGCTTCGGAATGGGAGTCACCCTAGAGACTTTCCAATGCGATGGATATATACCACTTTCCAGAGAGAGATTTAGAATATGCAGCAGAGGCGGGCACAGATGTTTTTTGGCGCCCTTAAGAAGAGCCGGGGGAATTTTGTCAGGACCCGCTGAGCTAGTTGTCTTCAGCTTATTAATACCTTTAATTACGTCTTGGGGCGTAATGTACTGGATATTAATATTGTTATTGTCGGACGACCCCAAAGATGCTGCTCGAGGATCGAGGAGCGGCATATCAGGAAGGAACACACTTATACAAACACGTACAAACAAACAGACAAGTGAGAAGTGCATTCTTCATTATTATTCTTTCAATCATTCGCACTTCTTTCTTTGAAGAATAAAATATAAAAAAAAACAACAACAAAAAGAGGAAGTACGATTTGTCTGTATAAAACAGTACTTTTAAGGAAAATGATAGGGTATAAAGCGCACAATACGGACAAAAGATCCACATGCGGAATTATTCTTAATCAACACATGAGCACTAAGGCTTACTGGGGTTGCGGTGGAGCGTGCCTCGCCTCGGAAACACCACATTGGGAATAAACGGCTTAAGCATGGATTTCCTTTTTTTAAATCACCCAGATTAGAGCATTATTCGCTTCTGGCAACATTGCTTTAGTAAATAACGTGGACTTTATGGAGAAGACAAGATAAAATAATTTCATGCCAGTATTGTGTGCGTTTTATTGTATGAAATGTTATCTGGCAGTCGTTCCAGCTACTTAAAAATCAAAACTTTTATGAAATTATTCACCGTTACCGTTACAATATTTATATTATAGAACAAAATATGTAAACGTGTCAGTAGATCTTTTAGTATTTTAACAATTTTAATTAATTCGATACTTGTCTAAGAATGTTTCTTCTGAACTTTTCCTTATATTCACATTTATCTTTTGGGAAAAATGCTAAATTGGAAATAAAATGATGGAATCAATTTAATCAACTATACATAAATGTCACCTAACAAGAAAATGTAAATAAATCTCATCATAAAAATAAAAGGTCAGATGCGACGATGCGGCGTAACTAGAATTACTTCGTTCAGAGATCCGAAGATTGGGGGACTATACGAGGATGAAATACGATTGACAGCTCTCGACAGCGTCGGACGGAATTATTTCTAACTAGTTTTCCACTCGTGGCTTGCCTCGCGTGAATCATGATTTCATACACACCAATTTCATGAATAATGTTAAAAAATATTGCACCCATACAAAATTTATACTCATAAAATATTGAAGCCATAATTAAAATGATATGCATTAATCATGTACGAATGTACCTAAAAGTAACTAAAATAAAAGAAAGTGTAAATAAAATACAAAAGTGAATTTTCTACATCTTTCAATTCCCACAGTTCCCTCAGCGATTCAGAGTTTATTTAAGGTAAATAACGTTAATTTAGAATCAAGAGTTTATTACGATAAAATTTCATACTACGGTATGAAATAACAAACAATTTAAATTTAGAGTCTGGATCTCTACATAAAAAAAAGAAAATATAATGAGTTTAAACATTCTTATTTAATCTTTAGTTATAAATCAAAAATGTATAATATATAATATTACTCTCATTATACAAAGGAGCATCCACACTTGAAGGGGAGAAAACTCGTTAAAACTTTTTGCCGAGAAGATGCACTGTGGTCGGTTCCATTACACTTTTAACAATCAAACTCAGTACTGTTTATAAGTCAAAGAAATAAAATGTTTTCGAATTTCATTAAAAAGTTCAAATTACCTCTCAAAAACATTCATTTTTTTGTCAGAGGAGCCTTATAAAGATGATTTTTGGCATTAAGTTTGTTTATTAGGATGGGTTGCTGGCGTTGTTGCTATCTGAATAATTTTTATGAAGTTAGAAAATATGAAGTGACAACTCGCAGAGCGTTTAGAGTAGCTGTTTTGTTTCAAAATTCAGAATACGGCAGGCTTTATAGTAGTCGCCACGGGTTCTTAGTAAGCCAAAGGTTTGATAAATCTATATACGTTCCTAATATTGCAGAAAAAATAGCAGAAAATTGCACCATGACAACTGCAACTGTAATTTACCTACATTTTAAAGGTGGTAAAACTCTCCGACTTCGACTGCAGCGGCACCACCGCCACACTTATTTCTTCTGCCTAATAACACCAGCATTAAACGTTGCTGTGTTGCCGTTGTTGCTTGAGTTGTACTGGTTTAAAAGGTGTGATAAGGAGACATAGTTTTCCGAGGCTTTTCAGCTTAGTCCTCAGGAGCAGTGACACACCTGGGGCCGACACGATTTGGCAGTGGATTTGAAACAAAAACGCTCTTATAAAGAAAAATCTTACTAGAATTAAATTTGAAAATGACCTTATATACGACGTTGGCAAAAAGAAAATTATAGATAATACGTGTATTTTTTAAATTCAGCGTATGACATTACCAAGCTAAATGTTATAAATATAGCAAGATAATTATTTTATATTTTAAACTTTTAACCTGTTGCGTACTAAAATGCAAATTTCTAAAAACCCTAAGAGTTGCTACAAATTTCAAGGTCTTCTTCTAAACTTGTAAACAAATTAATTAGCATAAACAAAATCCCTACTTCATTACATAAACATTTCTAAGGAACTTTCTAATATTTTGGCATCTGTTTAAAATTTATAGCTACATTAATGTTTACTTACCTTTTATGAGGAAATGTAAATAGGTACTAATATATTCTATTTCTTCTATATTTCTGTCATAAATATGTAAAAATACTAGCTGACCCGGCAAACGTTGTGTTGCCATATAAATAAAAAATGTTAAGGGTGAACAGCCCTTATCACTTAGGGGTATGAAAAATACATAGTAGCTGATTCTCAGACCTGCTGAATACGCATATTCAATTTCGTGAAAATCGGTAAAGCCGTTTCGGAGGAGTACGGTAACTAACATCGTGAGACGAGAAATGTATATATAACATAAAAAGAACATTCACAAAAGATAGGAAGATTAAATTAGACTTACTCGTAGTAGAAAAGTGAATGTTGCGGGCAATGAACCTTATAAAATGTACGGAAAAAAAATATCATACTCAAATGTTTTGGTCATTTCTTTATCAATGACAGTTAACTACTAGTATTAGACCAAACAAGCAAATGTAAAGTTTCTTCCACGACTTATTACGTACACGTGGAGCTGGGGCTGCGGGAGCGTTTTATCGGTCAAATAACCACTCAGCCTATACGCTTTTTTAAATAGCGTTTGTTTAATGACAAGTTTAAACTTTTTTTCTGTGATATTCAAGATGTGGTATTTTATTGTAGTAGTGAATACAGTTACCATGAAAGATCTAGCGACCTTACATAATCTATATTTAGTTATTGATAATTTATTTCTATTTCTAGTATTAAAGTTATGGTGGCTACTATTGATGCCTAAACAAATCGATTGCTACTCAAAAAATAGTGTTACCTTTAAGTACTTATACTTAACGAATGCATTTAACATTTTCATACCAATCACAGTCCTTTTAACTACTTCCTAAACAGAATTTAAATTTCATTTACTTATACATATAATTAAGTTTCCTAAAATACATACACAATTAACTAAATTTAACGCAATCAAACGTTTTCGGTAACATCTACTTGTCCAACAGAACAGGAAAGTGCAATTTACTTGCGAAATACATGAGCGGATTCCTTGCAACATAATTTCCCTTTTAGCAACAGTCAGCTGGTGTGTTTCAGAGCCAAAGCCGCTTGTAACAAAATGAATTATTTATTTGAATTTACAATTTTCACGGCAATATTTTTCCAAGTCAACGGCGTTCTCTACGAACGGTTTAATGCGAAGAAAGTCGAAGATGTTCGCGCGAAGGAGCTCCGACTTAAAAATATTTTGAAGTAACTCTTTTTTATATATTATTCAGCTACATACTTAAAACATTTTTTAAACTACTGTGTAACTTGTTTGGTCGATCTCTCTGGAGACCCAAGAGCTGGCATACATTTCGCTCATATATTCGGTATAGCAATTCAGAGAGGAAATGCTGCCAGCGTCATGGGAACCATGCCCAAAGACAGTGAAGGTGACAATTTTTTTATGGTAGTGTTTTTTTTTTTATATTTTTGCACTCTTGATGTCTTGATGTCTTGCTTTTTAAAGCTAACGGTAGTTAAGTGACCGTCATAACATAATAATGTGCTCATAATTTTTGTGTGAATAAAGTAAACTTGCATGTTCATCTGATGCTAAGCAATGGCTGCATTTGGAGGGTATTTTAATAAAATTGGTAAATTATAGCTGTCGCTCAAATCAAATTAAATAAGCAGTATTTCTCACTTTTTCTTGTAATTAGGGAACCTTCAAAAATAACAGCGAGCCTTGGAAGCAATATCGGTTCATATGGAACTTTAATACCTCTAAAAAGGCTCTTGATGGCCTTCCTCGGCGCTACCTTTAAATAAAGTTAAATAAGGAATGTTTATAAATAATGTATTATTTTTTAATTAACCTATTTTATTATTTTTAGCTCATGTACAATCGATATAAAACCGTGTGTACCTCACGAAGGTAGTCGAATTAATGGAACTTGCAACAATTATAAGTATCCTGCCGCTGGTGCTGCTAAAGGGCCCTACACGAGACTTATGAAACCGGACTATAGCAAAGGTAATTGCTCAAATAGTTGTTACCTATTAGGATAACGGTGATGATTACACAACGGAGAGTAAAGTGTAAAAGAACCTTATTTTGGATCATGTCGCCTTCAGTTTTGCAGTTAGGTATATGACCCAAGTAATAACTTTCACATACATTTATCTGTCGAACAACATAAATGCACGAAATGTCGTATCGTGAGCCAGTTTTGAGACAGAATTTTAAGATCTACGTGTAACGTGAAATGACTTATATACGGTAAATATTTAACAATGTAGTAGATGAGGGAATGTAGACAATTTGATCATATCTTTTCTTTCAATGAAAATTGTTAATTTATCACGCGTACAAGTATGTACTCACATGATAATATTTCAATATATATAGTCAAGTAAAACAATAAACATAAAATAATATTTTTTGTTATCTTTGGATATTAAGGTATCTTGACGATAACTTTAATAAGTATCATTAAGGGCATTAAAGAAAGTATATAGATATTCATCTTCCCTTTGAAAATCACTAGAATTAATAGCACTTGTAATTATAAAGACCACTCGAAAGTCCTGAAACCAGAGTCTGCAAACAGTTTAAACAAGACACTCGGGTATTAAGGTACACTCGATAAGGTAAAGAACCTTGCGAAGTCTTCAAATTAATTAGAAGTATTGATTTTAGGAGACGAATTCACAGCTTCTGTGTATTTGCTTAAATTGATTAACGATACTCTTGTAATGTTGATTGGAACTAAAACGTCTGGCATGGAATTTGCATCAGTAAAGTGAGGAATAACTATAAAAAATAAACCACATACTGATAATTAATTAATACGAGATGAATATAAGTTTTATTATTAAGTAATATTTTAATTTTAATTTTAGTATACAAACTAAGTATGTTGGTATGCTGGATATGAGTAAAAAGTTATATTGTAATATTTATCATGATTAAAAAACAAACGCACTAAAAAACAAACTAAAAGACAAACATTCACTTTCTTTGTCTAATAAAGCAGAATAGTGTTTGTGATAAGCTCGTTTCGTAGTCCCACAATAAGACTTTAATAATAAAAGGCCCACAATTATACGTAGGCTAATGTCCGTTATTAATAATTAATCTATCCATTTTTGCCTAATGAAGATTTCAAGTAGGAAGCAATTGTGTTATGCCGATCTATGTAGGCAAAACGTTAGATAGATTGATTAATTATGTGCGTAAGACTATGGTCCCAACTGCCAATCCGCTCTAAAGTTGTTGCAAGCGGGTGTAGTCATATATATATATATATATATATATACACCTATTTCTACCTAATAACAGTAGTGTTAGGCGCTGCTGTGTTCCGGTTTGAAGGGTGTGGTAAGGGAGACAGACTTTTCCGAGGCGTTCCAGCTTAGTCCTCAGGGGTAGCGGCGCATCTGTGGCCGACCTAAGGTAGGAATATCTAATCCTATCTGGGGTTGATTACAGATGTCCATGGGCGTCATACAAGTCATGCAAGTCATACTTTTTGCTAGACGACGCGACTCATTTCTATATTCAGAACGGACTAGCAGTTTGACGAGGATTATAGCTGACTATAAAGTACGCTCATTTCTTGCTAAGCTCTTCATACTATTCAACAGATGGAGGTATCCGAACTGCTGCAAACGGAGAACCATTGCCATCAGCTCGTAAAGTGCGAACAGCGTTGCAATCAAGTGGTAGAGTGGAAGACAAGTCTGATTTCAACGTCGCCGCAGCACATTTCATGGAGTTCATCAATAAAGACATCAGCGCTATAAAAGGACCTTGTACGTACTTCACATCATTAATCATCATCATCATCAACTTGTTAATCATCCCGATTCTCATTGAAATTTCAAAAAAATGTAATGTTCATATTATATTTATAATTCTGTCATACGTAATAAAATTCTTCTTAATCGTATTTCTTGAAAATAATAAGGCTTCCTGAGCGCATCCGTTTTATTTCTGTTTCTTTTGAATAAGTTGTTAATTAGAAATGCAAAAAACTTGTTTTAGTTCTTTTATCTTATAAAATCCAATATTAATTCTCATTAGGTTATTAATAATCCCGTAAAATTTCTTTCTCATACTTTGTATTTATCAACTTGAGTAAAACAGTTTTAGTAACAACTTATCATTTCAGTCGACTACCTCAAGAAGAGACCACATTGTTGCGACCCCGAAGCCACGAAGGATGCCCGATGTATACCTATCAAAGTTCCCGAAGACGACCCCTATCTCAAACTGACTGATATACGCTGTCTAAACTTCTCAAGAGCGGAAACTTTTCAAGACTTCGGTTGCACAACTGACGCGATACCGCCAGAACAGGTTGGTAACTTGAAACTTAGAATTAACCACGCTTAGAATTTTGACAGCTGTCTTAATATGAAATTGCTTTCACTAATATTAGTAAATCCCAGTATAGAACGAGTTTCACCGAGCTGGTTAATGGGTTAAAAGTACTTTACATCAAATTAAGTAATAATAATATAATATTTTATATCAAAGTATTAATTGTGTATTGACAACATTAACAACCGCAATAATTATAACTCATAAATATATTACATTCACAAACATATCGATTGCATATATATGTTGTTTTGGAATCTTAATTATTTTGGATTAAATATTCAAATAATATTTATAATTATCATTAACAATTATAACTTTCAACAATTATAATAATTATTAACTTACAAAAATATCATTATTAACATTTAAGCTATTTGAATGAGACAAATCATGACAATAGGATGCATAACCATACATTACAACCAGCTACTACAAAGATCCTCACATACTTAGCAAAGATACAAACTCTTCACAACCAACAGTCAATCAGTATACATTTCCGGTACAAACACCACAAAATGTAAAAAAATAGTTCGCAAAATCCTCTGCAGATTAATTACCAAACCCCGGTACTGGATCTATCAACAATTTACGGCGTGGATGAAAAGGCACTTGACTCGGTTCGGAAATACGAGCGTGGGTTACTGAAAATGGAGAAGAGAGGCACTCGTTACGTGCCCTTATCGGATCAGACATCGGATGCATGCTTCGGAAATGAAGGCAACGAAACTGTATGCTACCAGTTCGGTGAGTCAATATTATTTTTGATCTAAAATATTGCACGAAAAAGTCAGTTCTAGGTAACGATTAGTATTTTTTGTTGTGATTTGATATGGCTATTTACGTTGGTGTTCTACTATACAAAACTCAAGCACAGATTGTTTAGTTTTGTATTACAACTTAATTATCATTCGCTCTTACGGTGAACGAAAATATCGTGAGGAAACATACATGTCTCGAAGTTCCTCAAGTTCCCAACGGTTCAAATACCTTTCAATGAATTCGTCTACAAATCCGCATTTGAATAGCAAACTAAATTATGGCCTTAAACCCTCCTTGTCCTAAGTGGAAAACCATTCCCAATAGTAAGATTGAAACGGACTGATAATGATGGTGCTCAACCCAACATCGATTATAATGAAGATTCATGCTCATTTATTTTGATGATCGTACCACTTCCTTTAGCATGAGTATATAATATTATGATTTTTTTTTGTCCTAAAAGGCTTCCCCGAAGTCGGCAACACAGATCTCCGTACAACAACATTCGCAATATTCTTCATGAGAGAACATAATCGACTGGCGAAGGCTCTCCACAAGATCAACCCATGCTGGAAGGACGACCGACTGTTTAAAGTTGCTCGACAGATTAATATTGCAACTGCGTCTAATATATACATGTATGAGCTGATGACACTCTTGTTTGGTAAGCTCTTTTCTATAAGTCAAATTTCTTTTCAATTATTTTCTATAAGATACTTTATCCTTACTATAAATAGGAATGTTTGCAAGGAGTACTTCATTTTTTTATAATATGGGAGTAACAGATGTGTATGCAGTTTAACTGATGGTAAGAGGCTACTGCCGCCCATGGACATCTGTAATCAACCCAGATTGGATTAGATTCCTACCTGAAGTCGGCCTCAGATACGCCGCTATCCTTGAGGACTAAGCGAAAACACCTTGGAAAAGTATGTCTCCCTTACACTCCCAATCGAAACACAGCACCGCTTACCACAGGCGTTATTAGGTAGATGGTATGGTTGTGATGCCGGAATCGAATCACAGAGGGTTCTACCACCTCCAAATACATACATATTTGTGTTTGATTAATCTTCACTGTAAGGAAAAATATTTGCAAAGACTACTTCGATTTTATGATTATATTTGAAACTGAAGGCCTCTGACAAGGCCAACGTGTATCGCCCAACGGAAACACTTGCTTTTTATATACAATGTTACCTCAATTTCTACTGTACACAATTGAAACACGGAAGCAGATTACCGGCGCGGATATATAGCTGCGGTTATAATGGATCCCAATTCCGATGGTAATTTCCGATGTTGTAATGATTTAATGTTTCTTTAATCTTTACAAGTAATTAAAATTCTAAATGTAACGTCTATAATTTTAAAATAACCGCCTATTTCTTAGATACAGAGACAAAAATAGTATTTTTATATTCTTCTTTCTTTTTCTATCTATCACAGCTACGCAAATATTTTCTGAAGTCGTACTAAAAGATACAATTTTCCTGGAAGTGACTTTCTCTGTCTTTTTATTAGAAAAATATCTAAAGTTCTTGTATAAAATTGAAAATCTTGCGCCAGGGAAGGAATATTTTCAAAGAATAACTAAGACCATACAAAATTACTTTTCAAATGATTACTTTCATTTTACAGGTTATAAAAATATGGTGAATTTTGGGCTAATATCCGAAAGAGTGGAAGAAGTTACTGTGTACGACGAGGAAGCACTACCGCTTGTTTACGCCGAATACGAAATCGCATCTAGATTTTATCATACCTTCCTAGATGGCAGAATTAAGTGAGTTCGATATCTCGTATAAATAGTAATATCAGTGAGACTTATTTGTTTTATGGCTTCAATACCTTTGATTTTCTGAACGATGCTGGGAAATAGGAATTCTACTAGAACTACCTTTTTAAATCCATTTGTTTTAAATTAAACGGAGTTCACTGCTTCAATGTAGATGTGGTCTATTACCTACGATTCGATGTCTACGATTGACTTCAAATATGCCTAAAAGTAAATAATACACACTCGTGGACTCTTTACTTTTATTTGAAAATCTGAAAAGACGTCACGAAGATTTCAAACTAATTCATGTATGTTTTGTGCCTTTCAATATTATTATTTCGTGTATAGCCTAATTCGAACTTTTTAAGGCGTATAGAACTTCAATTTTCAATAGATCTCACATAGTACATAATGGGCTTACAATTTACCCACGCGCCGTAACAAATTTGATAGCTTGACTTTTCAATTTTGCAACGTTCTACTTTTCTTCAGAAAATACGATGAAAAACATCATTATGCCGGCGAATTGTCGCTGAGCGAAACCCTCTTTAGACAAGACCTCATCGAACAAAATGCTAATTTCGAAGAAATCAATAGAGGCACGTTTTATCAGAACGCCGCCAAAATAGACGACATTCAGGACCCTGAGGTAATAAATTTGTTTAATCTCCTATTTGAGGTACGTTCAATTAACAAGTAAAATGCCTGCTTTTTATATGAAAAGAACTCAATTAATGATGAAACACGATATTCAGCTTTGGTAGTAGAAACTAATTAATTTAAAACGTCTCGTTAAGCTAAATTAAAATCTTCTTTCTAATCTAAAGATTTCAGAGAACTTTTTTGCGAAACTACAAAAGGCGCATGACCTTATCGCAGCAGACATACAAAGAGGTCGAGATATGGGTATACGAGGTTACAACGACTACAGAAACTTGTGCGGTCTGAAACGCGCGAAAGATTTTGGAGATTTTTCCGATATTATGGATTTCGAGGTAAAGATCGTAAGACAGAATATTAATATTTATTTAACAACAAAAATAGGAAGAGCTTATTGCAAGTGTACAGGTGTATCAAAGCATATAAGTGGATTTTCTTGTTTTAATTTAGTATTTTTTGTTAAAGTAGTGAAATGGTATCAATTTTGTGTAACTCTTACCTTACACATGAGCCTTGACAAGTATGAAATTGACACATATGTGTTTTGTGTCTAAAATAAGAATACAAATGATTAATCATCACCCACATCATCAACGATATCCAACGAAGAATACAATCAATATCACTAATCCATTAACAATTTCCACAAGTTCCTTAACACCACACAATGTTAAGTTGCACGCAAGTAATTACAAGCCACAGCTGACATTAACCACATCAATACGCTCGCACGCTAAGAATTTCGCTCAACTTTTAATCGTACTTTCCAAAGGTATAAAGTTTCACGTGACTACATTAATTACAACTATTAACTTGTTTCAGAAAGTGGAATTACTCAAGAAACTCTACAACAATGTAGACGACGTAGATCTTCTCGCTGGTATAATGAGTGAGAACTTTATTGACGAAACTCTCGTGACTCCGACATTGTTTTGTATAATGGGAAAGCAACTGACGCTGTTCAGGTTCGCTGACCGATTTTGGTACGAACGAGGTGAACAGTTCCACAGCTTCAGTCATGGTAAGATAAAGCAAATTACTAAAATACATATATTAATCATGATTTTAAAGATGATAGATTTTAAAGGTGTTTCGACTTCAGAGTCTGTGTTTTTAGGGTTCCGTACCCAGAGGATAAAAACAGATAACTAAGACTTGGCTGTCTGTCCGTTTGCCCGTCTGTCACAGGGCTATATCTCCGCAACCGTAATAGATAGACATATGAAATTTTTACAAAGATGCATAACGGTGGCCGCTATAACAACAAATACTAAAAATAAAATAAAGTTGAATAATAAAGGGGGTCTCCATACAACGAACCGGTATTTTTCGGCATTTTTCGATCTAACTGTTAAACCGTACTAGGAAGACGGTTGAAATTTTTACAATCCGTTTACTACTATAATTGGTATTATAATAAAAACAAATAAGAACCATAAAACATATTAATTATATAGTTATTTTAATTATACGCTGTTTACGTATCATTCATCATCACCACAACGCCATCTATTGTTGTGTCATATAACTAAGTATTGTTGAATAATAATAAAATGGATAAAAATAATGAACATTTGGTGGTACGGAAGCCTACATCTGCGAGTTCGACTCGTACTTAGCGAATTATTTCTGAATAACAGTATTCTTCAACGCTACTGTATTTCCGTTTGAAAAGTAGTAAAGGCGACGTACTTGTCCGAGGCGTTCCAATTTAGTATGCATCTGTGACAGACCTCGGATATGACCCTATTCTTACCTGGGGTTGATTTCAGATGTTCATGGACTATAGTTACCATCAGATGGATACCATGCTCGTTTATTACTTTAGTATTTAAAAAAAAATCTATCATAGCAGCTCCATGACATTACACAAATAGTTTCTTTAATATATTTCAAATAAACGTTTTTCCATCTACCGAAATGTTACATTTGTAAACTTTGACAGTAACATTTGAACGGGTGATCCGTTTTACAAATTTGCCAACTCCAATTTGCTTTGACTCGCTTTTGACTAGTCGATTTGAAATGTACAGTAAAAACAAACGGTAAATCGGTTAGCACAAACGTGGACCAAATTACTAAACAATGCACAGCAGGTCAGTAAATTACCAGAAATGAGAGAATTCAACAAATTGAAACGTTAAAGAGTCAATAGTTTACCGAGCGTGTTGTGAAATCTTTATTCAAATGTATTTGTAAAAAATACCTTTGGAATATTATTCCAAAGGTGATTTACAATTATGAGCTAATAAATAAAATGTAACTACGCTATTTATTAGTATAATTTCACATTGGCAGCTTAGTTTTTATGTCGCTTGCTATAATATTATTAAGTCAATTTATTAATGTATACACTCGAAGAAGAATACAGCTAAATAGTTCGTGCCACAGCGAGCGTGCCTACCGAAATCCGTCCGTTACTCCTGAAGTTTAAGATCCAAGTTTGAAACCAGAAAACGTCGGTTAAGTGAGAATTAGCTCTATAAACGCAGTATAGAGTATCTCCACTAAAACCACCAAAATCCGAAAAACTTTACTATTAACCGTACATAATATACATAAAAAATATAATTATTTTTTATGTATAATATAGGAGTAGCGGACAAGTATGGTGTCCACCTGATGTTAAGTGGCTACTGTCGCCCATGGCGATCTGTGATCCCAGATATTCCTACCTGAAGTCGGCTACAGATGCGCTGCTACCCCTGAGGACTAAGCTAGAACGCCTTGAAAAAGTGTTTATTTATTTTTACTTATATTTATAACTATTTTCAGATCAACTACACGAAATCAGAAAAACTAACATGGCTCGTTTCGCTTGTGACAATGTTGAAGCCATTAAATACATTCAGCCCCAGGCTTTCCTGAATGTCGATCCTAGGTTTGTTACTTAATAGTATTCCACAGCTTAAACAGCTTTAAAAATTGTTTACATTTATTTTTGATTTTCGTTGCAAATGTTATTTATTTTTAAATTACTTCAAAGCTAAATGGTGAACAATCATTTTTATCGAAGACTGTCATTTTTAACCGACGTTTTTAAATTTTCACTTTTACATCATAACATCACAATGATCAAACACATGATCACGGCCATTCAAACTTTCTACTTTCTTAATTAAATCTGATTTAGATACAATTAATACCTGTTACATATCATCTAAAATACATATATATTTAAAGATCCTTCGATATGTGACGTCACACACCAAACAATGAACAAATGCTTAAAATTTTCAGAAATACGCCAGTACCATGCGCGCATATCCCTGGAATCGACTTATCTATGTGGCGTGATGACAGCTGCCGCAAACACAAATACAACTACAAAATCGACCACGGTCTTGGGAAGCGAAAGAACTACCAATCAGATTATGTAGGGTTCTTTGATAACATGTTCTCTTATAAACCTAGCGATGAGGTTAAGAGATGGTAGAACCTTTTGTGACTTAATTGTGGTAGATCTTCCATATTGATTTCTGCCTTGTAGTAGCAGTTCTTGTTTCAAGTTAGTAGTAACACAAAGATACTTATTGAACCTGTTAATTAGTTGAAGGTAGAAGTATCTTTGGCCACTTCCAGCTGAAATCTTTGTCCTCGGTTCGAGGATGGTCGAGGTTGGTTCGTCTTTTCAGTGGTCTTAGAATATATTGTATATTAGTGTGCATTTGTTGCAGTCTATATGTGTGTGTAATATACTTATTATTTTTAGCGAAATAAAAATAAAGTTTGTATATTTATTTTGGCTATTATTTCAAGACTAATTAGTAGTTCCTTATGAGGGATGTGTACATTTTTTATGTAATTGATTCTACTAATATCATGTAACAAAGAATCATTATTTTTTTAACACGTATTATGAAAAAATCTACAATGACAGGAATGCTGTTATAGCCGTGTAAAGAATGTTAAAAATATGTGCATTTTAAACTAAAATATCCAGAATGTGAAATTCAAATTAATTAATACCAGGATATCTAACTCGTACTTTTACCACATAAGCATTACTACCATAAGGTATAGTCCGCGCCAAACTGGTAGTCCGCTCTGAAGTTGTTGCGAGCAGGTGTAATCATACAATTTACTATGACGACGCGATTCATTTAATTGTTCACAGCGGACTAGCAGTTTTACGCGGACTATACCTATTAATAAAATTAATCTCTTACGAATATTGTTTCCTACGATAGATTGAATTATAACATTTTCTGCCTACGGGACCTGTTATCTTTGCCACTGTTAGTAGGCAAAATGTAGGGCAGACAGATAATTAATAATTGTACATATATAAATAATAAAATCAATGTAAAGATTAACAGCTCAAGCCAACGCTAGACAAAACATACAAATATAAAAGAAAATAAAACAATGTAACAAAAACTAAACGCTACATCCCAGCGGCTAATTGGCGTGCAATTAGTAGTCGTGTAGCGGTATCGATTTGCCGTTTTCCTTTTTATTTCTTAACACGAAACGCTCTGATAACTATAGATACTTGGTATTGGATTTTCCTCTCTTTGTATAACTAAGTACCTATCTATACACATGATTTTCTTTTTACATTTTACCGGACTACGGAGTTTAATTTCTTACGTATGTATGTATCTTTGGCACGTCCTGATTTTAGAATAATAGGAGGATTATGAAGAGTCATTCGATTCGTATAAATTGTATAAATGCATTTTTTTAAGTAGCTGTTTTTTATTATAATTAACTGTTTTTTATAATCATTGTTTTTAAAATATAGGTTTCTAGCAAGCGTTCAGTCACTACATGATAATACCATTATCGCCAATGAACTGTTATCAACATCAAATAGGATGGATCCTTACTGGAGGTTGGTCACAGATGTGTTTCTACCACTCAGGACTAAGTTGGAAGGTCTCATATGTCTCACTCCTGTATCGCACCTTTCAAAAAAAAATACAGGGGCCCTCAACACTGCTATAAGACAGAAATACCTTCAGAAATGTTTCAGGTAGATCAACCGGTTAAGAGTGGAGCTGGTTGTAAAGGTACATGGGCGGCAGTGACCACCTACCGTTAGGTATACCTTTTTTTTTCTTTTTTTGTTAACGAGGGGGAACCTTCAAAAGGTACCCAGTGTAGTCAGCTGCACCCCCTCGGTGGACATCCTCTGCGAAGAGGACTCGGGGATCTCCAACGGAACGTAACCGGAGTTCTCTGGACGTATTGCTTCAACGGACTCCGCTCAGGTAAGCACGGCGCTCTCCACACCGTCCGGTGTTAATGAGGGTTCCGATCACACATACCCTTTTCGGGGTCCTTCTCGGAGTCGCTTGCTGGAAGGTTCGAGCTCCCACTCTTGCGGCCCGCAACCCCGGAAGCCCCCTTTTAGTGGCTTCCTACGACAGGCAGGGGATACCGTAGCCCTATTCTGATCCCAGTACTACAGGGACAACCATTACGTACACCTCTGCAGTACACTGTATGCTCGTTTGATACTTTAATCATCATTAATTTTTCATTTGCCTTCGCATTTTTCACTTTTGATTATTAAATTCTGTTATACGTGTAAAACTGCATGTTTATTTGTACAATATTTAAACAAATCGTCATGTTCTCTATCCGACGTTGATATATGATACCTTTTTCCATATAAAACGTAACAAAACATAATATTTTCCTCGTTAATTTTTATCTTCTGTAATTTTCATACAAATACTGCAACACCCATTTTGAATTTCATTTCATCATTTATATTGGTTTTATTTTGAAGTAATTTAAATTGAAGCCATAAAGATGATACTGTTGTTTGATTTATATTTCTTAAACTATAAAAATTTAGACCAATTTTCCTTACTTTTATTTTTAACGAAAAAAATCTTCAGGCGTCATTTTCATTACTAATGATTTCTCAATATATACTATACATATAATCTAATTGTTACTTAAAGTAGAGTGCTAGTATACATTTATACAATATTTTATTTAACTTGTCTTGTTAGTCCTTATTTATAATGGAATAATATATAATCTTACAATTTAATTTTGAAGCAGTTAACTCCAAACGAATGAGCTGAAAATTTGCGTCATCGTCATCATCAACCCATTATTATTCCACTGCTGGGCACGGGTCTCCTGTCATAATGAAAAGGATTAAGCCGTAGTCCACCGCGCTAGCCAAATGCGTACTGGTAGACTTCACATACCTTTGACATTATTTTTATGTTCTCTCAGTTTTGCAGGTTTCCTCGCGATGTTTTTGGTTCACCGTTTAAGCCAGTGATAATCAATGTCTGATACGCATAACTTTGTAAAATCAGAGATCGGAGCCTGAAATTTGACCCTTGGGTCCTTCGATCGAGTGACCGAGTTTCTTAACCACTCGGCTATCACTGTCTTTTGTGTACTGCACTGCACTGAATGCATTGAAATGTTGCATACATGTTTGGAATCGATAACAATGTATGATTAGAATAGTAACATCATTTTAAATCCAATGTGGCGCGCGTTCCAACATGGCGGATCAATTATTACTTACTTATAGCTTTATTTGGTATTTGACTGTAAATGTTTTTTTATATAATTATGCAAATATTGATGTCCGATATCCCTTGTTACACTTGTTGAGTTATATCTAGCCATCTGTAAGTGAGGGAACAAATTATACCATTGCCACGAACGATGTAATCCGGCAAAGCTGAGCCGAGATTTTATTTCCTTTTTCCTTTGAAAGTAAGACTAGTTAATCAAACCTTAGCCTAACAGCTCCCGGGAACTTTCCGGGATCTCATTCGCGGTAATAAAATAAATTAAAAAAAGCCAAAGTAGGTAGTGCAACAGTCCTCATTTATTCAACGCGGGAATTGAAGTAATTTCCAGAAGGAAAATTAAAAAGAAACGAGCTTATCTTGGCGAACCCTCGGCGCAATTACAGTTGGACTAAACAAGTTTAAGTTTTTGCTCGTATTCGTAAGACTTAACCGGCAAAGATCGTACCGAGTCTTTAGGCAACGAGAAAGATACCGTTAATTAAAACATAGGGTTAAGGTCTTGCTGGGAAAACTATTTTAATATTAAATATTGTTTTCAAATTCAGTTTGTAAACTTTGTAAGCTTTGTAAAGATTAATCTGAAAGGCTTTTTACACTAGCGTTTCTCCATCGCAGGCATTCGAGAAATGCGGCGTAAACGCAGCGGTATCACAATCATGTTCAAATCCGTTTCGTTTTTAGAATCAATTTCTATTCACAGAAACGCCTAGTATAGTATATTTCGACAGAAACTATTTTGTCAATGATGATACCAAACCTATGAAGACACAACGCAACACACGCGCTGCGTTTTACGTATAACAAACGCCTACGCTAAAGATTAGCTAGTTTTAAGAAGCCCTTAAAACCTATACCACTGTTGGTCTTCAAATATAATATTGATTTCAATCCCAGATTCCTTGCATTTTTTTAACATTCGAAAAAACTCGAATTAAGTCATTGTTGAAAAAGGAAAGAAAATAACAGAAACATAATTAATTTGCTGTCTAATTTCGCATATGCTAACATTTATGAGAAGATGATAGGCTAGGTTGAAGAAGCCCTTAAAGTATATACTACTGTTGGTCTTCAAATATAATATTGACTTGACTACCAGATTCTGTTCATTTTTTGTACATTCCAAATTAAGTCATTGTTGAAAAAATAAAGAAAATTACAGAAACATAATTAATTTTCTGTCTAAATTTCGCATATGCTAACATTTATGAGAAGATACATAATAACCATATTAAATAAAGGCGTAAAATCGTTTGTACAAAATTTGAAACAGGGTCAGTCAACACCCGGGGGATTTGCACGTAATTATAATTCGCCCGACATTTCTGTGCTTTTGAGAACTATTAGAACTAACTCCAATTTGTTCAGTTCTGGCCAATGGGACATAAACCAGGACATCCTGGATACAACACTATATTGAGGATTACTAAACTGTACACAAATTTGAAATGTTTACGTGGGAAGCGTTAATATTTTGTGGATTAACCGTCAACATATTTAGGCAGAAAGCGTCTGCGGTGCGTATTCGTTTGATAAACGCCTACGCTGTAGAAACGCTAGTGTGTCGAAGCCCTTACAATCTTTACCGCTGTCGGACTTAATGTGTGGTATTCACTTATATGTAAGAGAGATTGCATTAATCTCTTGAAAACATTACACATTAAACCATTGTTTAAAGATAAGGAAGAAAATACAAACATGATTAATTTGCTGCCGAAATTTCACATATGCTAACATTTATGAGAAGATACATAACAACCATATTAAATAAAGGCGTAAAATTGTTTGTACAAAATTTGAAACAGGGTCAGTCAACACCCGGGGGATTTGCACGTAATTATAATTCGCCCGCCATTTCTGTGCTTTTGAGAACTATTAGTAGTTCTAATAGTTCAGTTCAGGCTACTGGGACATAAACCAGGACAACACTATATTGAGCATCACTAAAATGTACACAAATTTGAAATGTTTACGTAGAAAGCGTTCATTTGTTGTGCATTACCGTCAACATATTTAGGCAGAGAGCGTCTACCCTGCATATGCGTGCAAGCAACATCTACGCTGTAGAAACGCTAGTATGTAGGAGCCCTTATAATTTATTCGATTCTGATTCGCATCCGAGACTAATTTCTTGAAAACGTTAAAATAAATGACTTTTTTGAAGAAACAGAGAAAAAACTTACAGTCACTGAAACGTATATACTGTCTAATTTGATTTGATTGTCCATTTTTTTTTTTTTTTTGTTTACGAGGGGGAAACCGTCAAAAGGTACCCTATGCCGTGGGAGCGGCACGGAGTTATGTGGGATTCTTACCGCACTAAAACCCCCCCGGTGGCCGTCCTCGGCGCTGCGTAGAGGACTCCGGGATCTCCAAAGGAACGCAACCGGAGTCCTCTTAGCGCGTTGCCCCATCGGGCTCTGCCCAGGTGAGCTTGATGCTCGCCACACCGTCTGGTGGGCACGACGGTATGCGACCACACATACCGCTGTCCTTCCCGGGGTCACTAGCCGGGCGGTTCGAGCTCCCACTCTTGCCGCCCGCAACCCCGGAAGCCCCTTTTAGTCGCCTCTTACGACAGGCAGGGGATACCGTAGCCCTATTCTGGTCCCGGAACTACAGGGACATGATTTGATTGTCCTAAGGCATTTATTTCTATGGCTTTGATAAAAAATAAAAAATAACGAAAATTTGGTGGCACAGAATCCTCCATGTACGAGTTCGACTGGACTTGACCGATTATTGTCATGTACAAGTATGTATTACACAATTTGTACCAGTACGACAAAGTAATGTAGGTACAACAACAAACTATTAGTACCACGGTTAGCTTTCTAATAGAATATTACTTGCATTTACGGAGGCACGTATGCATACTCATACTTTAGCACCAAAGTTACGATGACAGGCTTTTAGCTGCACGGTGTAGAACCAAAATTAAGCAAACAACAACACTGTGCCATTCATATCAGTATTACCAACACTAGGTATAGTCTTTATACACATTTCACCAACTGTATTCAAGTCAATAATAAATATTGGGAAATTGTTTCTTCAAATGAATGTAATTTAAAATTCTTAAATTATTAAACAAAAAAGAAGTTAAAGTACAATTAAAAAAAATACGTTAATAAGTCTCAATTATTGTCACGTCAATTTAATTATTCTGTATTAGATGCGTTCTGGCTATGATCCTCTTTTTAAATTTATTTTATGAATAATAATTGATGTGTATGATTTTTAATAAACATATTATATGAATCATTCAATCCTTGTCAACTGTAGGTGGGTAGAAATAAAGTTTCTACCAAAGCTTACTTTTAATGTCACTTATGACCAGTCATGGTCTTGCGCTCGTCGAGATTATACATACGAGTACCTTCTGTATATGCACTCTTACTCATGTTGTCCTCGTGGACTAGCCGTGCTACCGCGTGTGTCTTGTGAAGTGTACAAAAGACCTGGAAAGCCAGGTCGTCATGACTTTGGGCGACTTGTCACCCCTAGCACGATTCTCATCTGCAAATGGAACCGGGCGTGGCCCCTGGCACCATTGTCGTCCGCAGATCGACTTGGAAACCAAGGTAGGTGATTTTGTGTACTCATCTGATAAAACAAACATTGAGTAATATTTGTTATAGTTTTATTTAAACACATTCCATTATATCTATCCAATCATTTCGATATTCAGCACAAAATATTCTTCAAAACAATCAAAATAATCAAAATGTTCTTATTACGCTTTTTAAGATTAACTCAACTTTGGGTACGGATAAAAAGCTTATATGAATTCGAAAATGGTTTTCTTATCCTAGGGCTAGATTTTCCATTAAATATCCTAAGGATGAGGTCGAAGAGTTTGATAGAGGTCAATCTAATCCACATTGCTAGATAGACGATAAATTTTATTTCTCGTAAAAATATGTAAGAAGTATCCATATAAGTCGATGTTTTTACAATTTTAAACAGTAAGGTATAATACTTTAGTTATTTACTGTGAATAAAAATCATCTATCTTTTAATCTTTTAACATAAAATTATGATATTCAAATTAAGCAATTACAGAATACAGATAATATTATTACTAGAAGCCCATAGTGGTGATGCACAAAAACTTTTCACTTAGTGTATGATTACCTTGAATATTTCTATTTCTTTAATAAGGAAACTATATGTCTTAATAAACACCACTAACAAGCTTAGATACTACGTGGAGAAAAAAATAATGAGATGATGTTAATTACAAACATAACCACTTTCGTTACGAATACAAAACCACTTCACATTTTGTTAGAAAATACGTAATTCATTATAGAACAACGTTACCATTTTAAAACGAGCATTTGTCACGACTATTTCTATGATAAAAGAGTGTATTGCGTAACTGTACGGTTTATAGTTAAATCAAATGGAATGTCTTTGCTTCGAGGCCTAAGGCCTTTAATTTGAGTGCTCACGTAGCACCACCGTACGCAAATGCCTCACATCGGATAAGACAACATCGTTGGAACATTTCATTTAAAAATAACGTGACCCTTCCCGGAAACTGTAGATTGAATGGCCTCTTTTACCCGAAGATGAGCTCGCGGCATGGAAAGGGTAAATTGGTACATTTGGGGCCCACATTTTGTACGTACAGGCCATTATTGGGACTTGAACTTAGGGTAGCCGATTTACGAGCTAACCCGACCAAATGTTGATTATTTACGAAGGTGCGGTATGTTGCCTTTGTGTAGCATTTCATAGAAGCGGATTCGTGCTGAATATTTTATATCGTGTTGATCTGGGCGGTCTAGGGGCTAGAAAAAATCAGTGGTTAGACTACGGCGGGACTACCAACATAGTTTTTAGGAATAGTGTCAGCACATATCAATTTAAGTTAAATATGATGTGCAACAAAACATGTGTGGGCTACGCATTATCTCTAATATGATTTTTACTACTTATTCTGAGTCTAGATGTTTCTGTATTATTTAAGCGTGAACTACTATTATGCGTTTCCTATTTCTGCCTCATAACAACAGCGTTAAGCGCTTCTATGTTCTGGTTTAAAGGGCGTGGTAAGGGAGACATTGTACTTTTCTGACTACCTCAGGGGTCAGACGTATATGTGGCTGACCTCAGGTAGACATATGTAATCCTATCTGAGATTGATTACAGATGTCCATAGGCGGCAGTAGCCACCACCATCAGGTGGACTGCATGCTCGTCTGCTACTCCTATTATAAATAAAATGTAAAATTTCAAATTACATCGCAAGAGTAATTGACCGATTTTTATTTACAAGTGCGACCAATAACATTATTTTCCGAAACAAATTCAAAGTATAATTCACTAATATGTCCTAAAAATATATTTATTGTAATTGTATACATTCAAAACATATTGACATTTCAATTTAAGGAAAAGTTAACAAACTTCATACTTCTTAAATTTATCTTAAAAAACATTCGCGGCTGCTAGAGATTCTACCACTTTTCTGTTTAAATAAAACTCCCGTATAAGTGCTCGCAAAAATTTAGTTCAAACCTAAATGAAATTGGAATTCTCTTCGCAAAGTGGAGCAGTTAGCTCTTAGTTTTTATGCGCTCCTAATTTGACTACGTTCAAATAATTAGATAGTTGAATTTCGAAATGCATGTCTCTCGTTACGTTGTTTACTTTCTCTTTGTATTTCCTTATAAAAGGAAAATATAATTTATATGAGCATGTGTTTTTTATAAGATGGTAGTAGCAAACGAGCATTTGTAGATGGTAGAACCCTTTGTGGTTCAACTCCGGCGGCACCACCGGCACCGCCATACCTATTTCTGCTTCACAACAGCAGTGTTAAACGCTGCTGTGTTCTGGTTTGAAAGGTGTTGTAAGGGAGACATACTTTTCCGAGGTGTTCCAGCTTAGTCCTCAGGGGTAGCAGCGCATTGGTGGCCGACCTCAGGTAGGGATATCTAATCCTATCTGGGGTTGATTACAGATATCAATGGGCGGCAGTAGTTACTTACCATCATTCTCGCCTGCTACTCCTTTATTATAAAAGACAAAATCCAGTCCACTTGATGGTAAGTTGTCCTTGCAGCTCATGTATACTTGTAACCAATTACATAAAGATTGGGAGTTCCACCTAACTTCGATTATAAATGGGTTCCAACCTAGAATGAGCCGGCAACCACCCTAATTAAAACGCAAGAATTGCGTCCATAATAGGCGGTAGTACCTACCTAATCCGACCATATTCGTTGTACTAACTTTTAACACTTTATTACAACAGAAAAGCGTTGTTCCATTTTAAAAGGAGTCGAAATGCACCCAAAACAAAGGACTCTCATCATCACCAACCCAATACTGTCCCACTGCTGTGCACGGATCTCCTCTCAGAATGAGAAGGATTAGGCCATAGTCCACCGCGCTGGCCAAGTGCGTATTGGTAGACTTCACATACCTTTGAGATTATTTTTTGTTATAAATCTCTCAGGTATGCAGGTTTCCTCACGATGTTTTCCTTCACCGTTACTCACCACCACACTACAAGGACCACCTTCAAATTCCCATGTAACAAATACCACATCCACACAGTATGTTTACGGCAACAGCACGTTCCACCTGTTAATGAAATGCAATTACTGAGCAATTCCCTCTGCGGAATTTAATGCGCGGCGCGTAGGCGTTTACGGTCTCATTTTTTTGAATTAATGAAGCATTCAAATTGATGCAGTGGATGATAAAATTGATGGTCCATTTTCGTGGATTATATAATACCATCGTTCATCCAATTTGCGAAATGTAGGTAGTCAAATTATATTTTTTATTATAAGTAGATGAAGTTAACGCTCTAAATTACTCTTACTAACTTTATTTGAAGAAGTATTAATTTTATGAGGAACATTGAATTCGTCACAAATAATATTGAATCATAGATAATTACTGAGTATTATTGGATAATGAATGAAAACTAAATAATGAATAAGTAATAACTTTGAATATTTTCCATTATTTTATTTAATAATTCAGCGAAAAAATTTTAGCGCTTAAAAAAAATAGTTTTTACTACGTACTACGTACGTTACCTCTTGGTAACACATTTTTTTTTAATTTAGATCATTACTAAGTTAGTATGAATCGAGTTGGTTCAATATTGTAGCAAGCGTAAATGATAAATTGATACATGCATTGGCCTTTCTTACTAATTTTCTTTACCTACTACATTTTCTTTAAATAATAGTACTTCAAATGTACTAAATAGGTCTTATAATTTTATAAACATGCTTATATAATATTTATAAACTATAGTATAATGATTGAATACTATATTCCACAATATTATATCAAAAACCACATTCCATTTCGATACCGTTGAATCCCGATCGTACACACGCGTGAAATCTATGGAATAGAAATAAAATGGGAACTATGCAAAACTTTCGATTGCACGCCCACCGGGTTTCTGTTATCGGCGGCCGCAGAACCAATTTGCTAACTGACCGCTTTATTGCAGTTTTGAAGTTAAACCACCGATAGTGAAGCTCAAATGTTTTTGTAATAAATATGTGTGTGTTAACCAATAGAACTGTGAATACTTCTAATATTTTTGCAAACTCAACCAAATTAAGTTCTTTTTTTGTATAATGAATTCCTCTATTTGCAAAAATATATTACCACTGGCCAAATACTTGGAGTTCGTAGAACAAAAAACATCACGAAAAATGTATTTTTATATTTTTTCTTTATTTTCGTTCATGTTACACGTTTTCTAAAACTAATCGTGAAATTAAGAATTCATTGTTAATTATCCAAGGTCCTTAAAATACAATTAATAAGCAGTTTCCTTAAATTAATAACTGTTCTATAAATACATCTAATTCTATTCATCTGTCACAATATTGTATGAAAAACCGCGTACCACTTCGATATCGTTGATTCCCGATCGTACCACCATTCGTACTACCACGGTATTAAACCACCGATAGTGAAGCTCAAATGTTTTAATAATAAAAATGTGTGTATTAACCAATAGAACTGTTAATACTTCTAATATTTTTGCAAGCTCAGTTAAATTAAGATCCTTTTTTTTTATAATGAATTCCTCTATTTGCAAAAATATATTTACCACTGGCTAAATACTTGGGAGTTCGTAGAACAAAAAATCCATCACGCAAATGTATTTTTTCTTTCTTTTCGCTCATGTTACACGTTTTCTAAAACTAGTCGTGAAATTAATAATTTATTGTTAATTATCCAGGGTCCTTAAAATACCCTGATTAATAAGTAGTTTCCTTATATTAATAACTGTTCTACAAATGTTTACAGTTTCATCTAATTCTATTTATCTGTCACAATATTGTATGAAAAACCGCGTACCACATCGATATTGATGATTCAGATCGTACACATGCGTGCAATCTATTGAATAGAAATAAAATGGGAACTATGCAAAACTTTTGATTGTGCGCCGACCGGGTTTGTGTTATCGGCGACCGCAGAACCAATTTGCTAACTGACCGCTTTATTGCAGTTTTGAAGTTAAACCACCGATAGCGAAGCTCAAATGTTTTGATAATAAAAATGTATGTTGTCAAATATTATGCTGAAATATTGCTAACGGTATTGTTATATCGGAATCGTATTGCAAATCCAAATATACATTGCATTTGTTATTAATTTCATACAATATTTTATCAAAATACGTGTTTTTGATTCACATTAATCCCATAATGGTTTAAACTTTTAATCTTAGCGGGGCTTAAACATATGTGGAGTAACTTAATAGTATTATCATCTAACCGAATAGGAAGAAGAGCTAAAGCTGACAATACATACGTTACCGATGAATAAATATATCTCAACTAAGTATTATAGTATGTAGACACTGCTACCCTAATAAATTTGTAACCAACACCATAATTATAGAACTTGAAGCCGATCACAGATGCCTTGCGATTCCTGAGGACTCAGTCTAACACATAAGTCTGTCGGTAATCATACATTTACAACATAACGGTAAATACATACAACATAAAGGTGGTAGAACCCTTTGTGGTTCGACTCCGGCAGCACCACCGCCACACCTATTTCTACCTAATAACAGCAGTGTTAGGCGCTGCTGTGTTCCGGTTTGAAGGGTGTGGTAAGGGAGACAGACTTTTCCGAGGCGTTCCAGCTTAGTCCTCAGGGGTAGCAGCGCATCTGTGACTTTTTTTTTTTTTTTTTTTATAATATAAGAGTAGCAGACGAGCATGCAGTCCACCTGATGGTAAGTGGCTACTGCCGCCCATGGACATCTGTAATCAACCCCAGATAGGATTAGATATTCCTATCTGAGGTCAGGCGCATCTGTGGCCGACCTATATTATAAAGTACTCCTATATTATAAAAAAAAAATAATAACGCAAGAACTATTTCACGTTAGAAATTAGCTTAAACCTTAACATATAGCCTCATAATCTATCATTAAGTAACCGTAATATTTCGCCACAGTTACTTAACAAGACGTATGGACAAATTAGAGTCCTATTGAAATGGCTGTCAGGCGACAGTTATCTGTCTCAGGGCCCTCGTGTAAGAGGCTCAGAACTATTAATCATTGTTAATTAATGTCTTTAGATGTCAGCACTAATATTGCTTTGTTTCGGAGTAAGATTACGTTCTGAGTAATTTCAATTATTATTGCTAATATTATTAACCAGCTAGCTATCAAATTGTAGCGTAGGAATGGACTTTAGTGGTGTATCCATTTCTGTTTGACCATTTTTTATTTAATTTTGATATTAATGTCCTTTATAAAATCGTAAACTAAGCATTTGATCATGTAATGATCTTTTGCAAAGTTGTTGTGCATGAGCCCACGAAGTTTTCTGAGTTGGTACTACCAATTTTCGACAGACTGATGGCGTCACTGTCATTCCAATCAAGGTACAAATTTCAGTTATATGTATGCCTGTATGTATGTATTTTTTTAAAACGCGGGCGAAGCCAGGGGCACTACCAGTGACGAATAAATTATAATTATTTCCATTGGTACTCAAATGATACTGATACTAGATACAACGTCATGTCTACTAAGAAAGTCTCACATGAAAAGAAAGGAAGCACTAAAAGAAAATTAATTGCTTCAAACATTAGCAGTGTCCTAACTTTGTATCCGCTTTGTCATATAATGTTGTATAATTTATCTATTGTATCGCTGCCAATTTTTAATTAACACATTTCTTAGATTAGTCAACACTAAAAAACTTTAACGCTTTCCTTCATCTTAAATCCTCACAACTCAGCGTTGACCTAATTGGCAATTAGCTCGAAGGTATTTACCCTAAATAAGTCTTAAGACGTCTCAAGTTTTGTAGAACAGGAATATGTTACCACGATGTAGGTCGGGTTACATTTGAATAAGGTATTACCGAACGAACCTTATTGCCTAAGTGACGAGTTGAGATAGATCTGTTACTAATAATATTTACGCGAATGTTGGTGAGGATGGATGTGTGTTACTTTTTCACGCAAAAACTACTGGTCGGATGTGGAAGAAATTTAGTACACATATAGATTATAACCTAGACTGACACATAGAAAGCTTTTAACTGCGTTTATAAGGTTTACGCAGGCGGAGCCGTAGGCAAAACTTAGTAATGCCTACATTTCTCAGATATAGAAACTTTACAGCCCTTCTATGTCTTCAACCTTCGTAACTCAGCATTTATGTAATTGGCAATTAGCTCAGAGGTATTAAGACCTTAATAGTCTCATGCCTCATTAAGATTATCGCGAACAATCCACCAAATAACGCGGCCAATAAAGACGAATTTATATTAGTCAAAATATATACGGTCGAATTGAGAAACCTCCTCCTTTTTTGAAGTCGGTTAAAAATATAGATGTACAAAAAACGATATCCCACGGTGAACCGACAAGTAATCGTGGTTGTACAAATACTTCCGTCTAATTAGACTCGTACTCGCGTCTATTCGTCTATATTCGCCGAGTATGTACATGTTGCGATAGACGTCTCAAGTTTTATAGAACAGGAATATGTTACGAGTATTCGGGTCGAATTGGAATTGAATGGGGGATTACCGAGCGAACCTTATTGTCTGCTGAGTGGTGACAAATTTACATAGATCTCATACAGATTAGCCGGACCTTTTTGCGATCTGAACATTCAAATACGGTTATGGGACCGCTTTATATCGTTGTGAGATTATTTTATTATATTTTGTACGTAAAGTGAAAGCTTGGTTTCTCCGTTTCGTTCTGTCTAGCCAGCTAGTAGGTATATAATTCATGTTTTATAATTACATTAAATTATTTTTTGGTATTGTTACACCGTTTTTAACCAACTTCCCAAAGGAAAGAGGTTAATAATTGAACTGAAAAATAAACTATTTCAAAATCAGTAAGGCTGTTAACATTATCTTCATGATTTATGACTATTTTTGTGTTATTTGAGGCTAGATACATTTCCAACAGCTTAACATTAACATTGACTGCACCACAGTCTAAATACTTTTATTGGTTCGATACGCAATCATGCTAACATCCAATTTAATTTAGATTTTTTGGGGGTTGGGCTTCTTTAATACTAATGTTAGTGTTAACCGCGACAAAAAATCATATCAAGGCGCTGTGAGCATAAACAGCTTCCTATATTAGTATTACAGGAAATAAACTCAGTTAACGTTCAACGCAAGTAAGTAGGTAGATAGTACATAAACAACAAAGTAGGTACAACCATGAGTCACGCTACAGCAGTTTGTCCGTAATTCGTTACTTTAGTTGTGCATGACAAACAGCAATTTGAAAATTAAAATTGCTAGCAACTGCGATAGCAGCAATCTCATTATGCGCCAGCGAAATGTTAGTACTAAATTATAATCTGAGAATGTTTTTGGTAAAATTTTAACTGTTGTGGTTCCTATCGTATATTATTTATGTATGACGAATACAATGACGCGCATGGTTTTAAATTTAAAAGCTTTTAGCGGACTGTAAAGGTAAAATGAGCGTATGTATGTGAGTTTGTCTCATTGTTTGCACGGCCTTCGGTCCAAACGGCTTTACGAAATTAATGCTAGGTTTTTTTTTTTTTTTTTTTTTTTTTTTATTTTTTTTTTTATCGTTTAACCTAGCGATTAGGCAGACGTGCTACCTGATGGAAAGTAGTCAACGCCGCCTATGGACATTTGCAACACCAGAGGAGTCGCCAATGCATCGCCGGCTTTGTATGAGAGCTCTTTTTGCACCTTTTTTGAAGAGCCCCATGTCATAGCGCTCCGGGAATACCTCAGGAGGAAGTTCATTCCACATCTTACACGTCCGCGGCAAGAACGTCCGTGCAAACCGAACCGTGGAGGACCGCCACGAGTCCAGTTGGTGTGGATGGAACTTCATCCTTCGGCGAGTGGTGCGATGGAGGAATGGTGACGTAGGCACCAGGTCAAATAGTTCCTCGGAACACCCACCATTGTAAAGCCGGTAGAACACACAGAGGGAACCTATGTCCCTCCGCAAACTCAAAGGTTCTAACCGATCGGAGATCACCGGGTCGTTGACGATTCGGACCGCGCGTTTCTGCACGGAGTCAAGTGGGTTAAGTTGGTATTGGGGCGCCCCTGCCCAGAGATGTGAGCAGTACTCCATGTGGGGTCTCACTTGCGCCTTATAAAGCAGAAGGAGTTGCCCCGCGCTGAAGTACCGCTTCGCTCTGTTCAAGACGCCCAGTTTTCTTGATGCCAACTTCGCCTTAACATCCAAATGACCCCGGTACTGCACGTCACACGATATGTCAACTCCCAGGATCCCCACACTTTTACCAATGGTGAGCGGGATACCTTGGAACCTTGGCGCTATGACGAATGGGGTTTTTTTTAGCGGTAAACGCGCAGACTTGTGTCTTCGTGGGGTTAAACTCAACAAGGTTAAGTCGACCCCATATCGAGACCTGCTCCAGAGAGTCCTCGATTTCAGACACAAGTCGGATTCTGCTTTCTTCCACGAGAGTCCGAGAGGTATTTGCGCGGCCTGTATACGTAGCGTCTCCCGTACTATCATCCGCATAGCAATGTATGTTGCCTACTTGTTGCAACATATCATTGATATGCAGAATGAATAGTGTGGGAGATAGGACTGAGCCCTGGGGCACGCCAGCGTTTACAGGTTTCGTATCAGAGCAGCATCCGTCGACGACGACTTTGATGTGCCGCTCCGACAGAAAGCTGGTTACCCATGCGCATAACCTCTCAGGAAGACCGTAAGATGGAAGCTTCGCGAGAAGGGCTCTATGCCAGACCCGGTCAAAGGCCTTCGCGATATCCAGGCTAACCGCCAATGCCTCACCATTGCTCTCAATGGCTTGCGCCCATCGGTGTGTGAGATAGACTAGAAGGTCACCAGCTGAACGGCCCTTGCGAAAACCATATTGATGATCGCTGATCAGCTGGTGATCCTCGAGGTACCTCAGGAGCTGTGTGTTTATAACACGCTCCATCACCTTTGAGAGCAGGGAGGTTATCGCTATAGGCCTGTAGTTGGCCGGGTCACTGCGATCACCCTTTTTAGGGATCGGATGTACAAGAGCAACCTTCCACGAAGACGGTACTTGTCCTCTGGTGTAGGAAAGCGAGAATAAGCGCGTTAAGATGGGAGTCAACTCGGGAGCACACGTCCTCAGCACCACCGCGGGGATTTCGTCCGGCCCACTCGACTTTTTGACATCAAGAGACAATAGAGCTCGCCTGACAGCTTTCTGTGTAAACCGTATGTCAGGCATAGAGCTCTCACACCGCGGGATGGTAGGCGGTGTGGCCCCTCGGTCGTCGAGAGTCGAGTTTGAGGCAAAGAGGGTACCCAGAAGGTCGGCTTTCCCCTTTGCCGTATGGGCCAGAGAATCATCTGGTTTCCGCAGGGGCGGTAGTGAAGATTGACAGAAATTACCCTCGACAGCTTTGGCCAGCGACCAGAAGGCTCTACTCCCGGAGGGGTAACCAAGTAGCCGCTCGCCAATTCTGCCGATGTGCCTAGACTTCGCCTTAGCCATATGCTTCTTTGCTGAACGGGAGGCAGCGTTGAAAGCCGTTCGAAGCTCGGCGGTCTTCGGATCCTTGCACGCGTGCGCTGACGCCCAGGCTTGGTAGATCTCTTGCTTATGACGTGATGTCTTAGCGCAAGACCCATCAAACCAGGGCTGACTCCGCCCACCGACGGATACGACAGAGTTTGGAATAAAGCATTCCATGCCCTGCCGAATCACGTCGGCCACAGAGTCAGCGCACGTGCTAGGATCACTCGAGACGAAACACAGCTGCCTCCATGGGTATGATGCCAGGAATTCCCGTAACCCGTCCCAATCTGCTGACCTGTAGTGCCAAACTTGTCGCTTCCCAGGGGGTCGAGCCCCCATGGGACGCGACAAGGGCACAGAAGAACTTACCAAGCAATGGTCAGAAGATCCAAGAGGAGCCTTGACCATTACTTGGTAGTCTTCAGGACGGTTGGTCAGCAGAAGATCCAGCAAAGAGGCAGTATGGGTCTCTACATCAGGTACCCTTGTAGGGCCGGGTACGACCTGGGAGAGCCCATATGCCAAAGAGAAGTCATACGCAGTTCTTCCGGCAAAGTCAGTGGTTCGGGAGCCCAGCCACTCAATATGGTGGGCATTAAAGTCACCCAGAATCACCAACTCCGCCGAAGGACACTGCTGCAGCATCCTGTCAATTGCCCACTGGACGTGCTCGAATAATCGAGTTGTCTCGACATCTCCGCTATAGGACCTATATAGGCACGCGTAGACATGGGTCTGCCCCCCAATATCTGCGCGCACCCACAACAAAGATAGGTCCTTGTCTTCAAGGCAGCTGAGACGGCGGCAGCAGATATCACCCCGAACATACACACATACCCCGGCTCGACGCCTAAAAGCATGTTGTAAACTGTAGCCGGGGTAATCTAAATACGATGTATCGCCCGAGGGCGATATCTGCGTCTCCGTCAAAAAGAGGAAAGCCGGCTTTGCTGTCTCAAGGTGGTGGTGGACAGCATCCAGATTGGAATGGAGCCCCCTGATGTTGCACATATCCACAGTAAGTGTGGAGGAGGTCGCCGCTGTGAATAACTTTTCCTTTTTTTTCTGCCTTTTCATTGGTGGTCCAAAGAGATAAAGGACTAGAAAGGATTTGCGGTGCTCCGCCGACACTCCACGGGACAAAGTGCGGGTCTCGTAGCGCCGTGCTTACAGTGGTAATGTGGGATGCTGGCGCGGGGGACGGAAGGGCCCCCGGTCCCCCCCGTGCACGACTACCCGGCTCCACTCCAAGTAGGTATAACTACTGCTCTCCCAGGGCAGAGCCCGATCGGGGCATCGCGCTTGGAGGACTCCAGTTGTGTTCTGTCGGAGATCCCGGAGTTCTCCAAGCATTATTGACGGGTTTTAGTGCGGTAAAAATCACACATAACCCGGCGTCGCTCCTACATAGTTGGGTACTTTGTGAAGGTTTCTCCCTCGAAAATAAGGTTATGTTTAACGTAATCGGGTTTATTTTTATAATTATTCCCTAGATATAAGGATAGAATAATATTGATGTGTATACTGAAAGCTTATTAAAATTAATTAAAAACGTATTTGTGCATGTTGCGTTTCAAAATCTTGGTTTCAACACAATTGTTTATTACATTTTTAACAGCGAACGTTATCTTTTAAATGATGTCTTAATTATTTATTTCAAGGAATAATTGCTGTAGATTATGAAGAACAAACAAAAATACTTTTGAGATAAAGTATTTAAAAATATTATGTTTATGCTTCTTATAACATTTTACGTCAAAATAACATGAAACGACCGTAAATTTCAACAATACTAAACATGATATCTACATCAAATTCTAAAAATATTTTACAAACTAAAAGTCCTATTTATGGATTAAATAAACGGTATCGCAGCTAAAAATATTTATATCATGTGAATTTACTTATAGTGCTTCTATAAATATCGTATTCAAATTACTTGTTAGTGATATTTTTGAAATATGAACTTATTACCCTTAGGTACTTCGTATTACCATCTCAGAGGTCCTGCCCATTAGGACAGTAATGGGTTGAAGACGGGAATATATAAAACAAAACTTGAGGTTGTCAGCGCGTGACGTTCAAATTTTTACAGGTAACAATATGTTACACACAGGTACTAGTGTACTAATATTACATACGAGCTTTTGCCCGCGACTTCGCTCGCGTTACGAAGTAATATTTTCATCCTCTATCATTTCCTTGGGGGTAGAATTGATCAAAATCCTTTTTTAGCAGATGCCCTACGTCATAAAACTACCTGCATGCCAAATTTCAGCCCCATCCGTCCAGTGGTTTGGGCTGTGCGTTGATAGATCACTATGTCAGGCAGTCACCTTTGAGTTATATATATTTAGATATCCTGTCTGTAACATAGTATGTTACAGACAGGATGCTACTTTTATCGGCCAAAACGCGTTTGGCGAATGCTGCGTTCGGTCGGCGTCAAAACACGTGTTTTAGCTACTGCTATAATAAGCGTTCAATTGTTACATCGAGTATCCCAACATAGCTGCCACTGTTGCTCAAACGTGTGCATCCCGCACACAACTGTTTTTCTACACTGCATAAATATAACTTTCAAAAAACATCTTAAAAGTAACTAGTCAGCTGGGGCACTTAAAAATAGCCATAAAACTGCTGTAGCTTCTTATCGTCAGACTGACAATTCACGTTTTCAGTCTCAACGCTTCTTAAGTATTTTAAGAAGTTTGTAGTGACTACATTTCTTATTTTGGGCATAAGTATAAAAGTCAAGGTATGTTGACAACAAAATCAACATTAACGATAATTGAAGTATGTGAAATAAATCTTAAATATCTATGTAGAATTTACAAATATGATTTCTGCTATATTAGTGCTATATAGCTTTTGACTTAATCATTGTACAATCTAATTACATAGATCTCGACCTTACACACCGTATATTTAACTGTGTAAATCATGAATATCTATAAGAACTTTATTTAATTACATCTTTTGCGGATCTACATAAACCAAAGTCATTTATATTTATATCGTAAACGTATTAGAATTGAATTGCTGTAATCATAGATTAGTAAAGATTACTCACTCCTAACAAGAAAATGTACCCAGTTTTGAGAATTGAAATAGTTGCGTAAAAAAGTTTTGCCACGTCTCCGTGCTAAAATGTCCCTAAAATATTTGAAATAATTATTTATTTATTATGTAAATTGTACATTTTAATTGTAAATTATGCAGTATTAGTTATTTAATCGTAAATTTTCTCTAAAAATGTTTTTATTTGTCAAGAATTCAAAAAAAGAACTTACGATAATAAGCCATTTGAGGCTTCGTTCAATTTCAAGGCGGCGAAGTATCTTTACTAATCTATGGCTGTAATATATAATATATAGTGGATACTAAACTTGTACTGTTATATAAACATAAAATATGCTTGTAATGCGTACATGAATATAAATTGCAAATATTGGAAGCTTAAAAGAGGAGTTGCTTTTATTTTTCATTAAATTTACAAATTAATTAAGTAAATTTTCAGCAGGCTAAATATAGGCGAAACTGTATGTGTTGTCTATAACCAATAAAGGCGTAAATACCTGCGTTTCCTATTACCCATATAGGTGATAATGTTTTTGGTGTCTATGACCAATATAGGTCAAAATATCTGTATTGTCTATGACCACATAGGCGAAAATGTCTGTGTTGTCTATGACCAATATAGGCGAAAATGCCTTTGTTGTCTATGACCAATATAGGCGAAAATGCCTTTGTTGTCTATAACTAATACAGGCGAAAATGTCTGTGATGTCTATGACTAATATACGAGTAGACGAAGACGTCTGTGTTGTCCATAGCCAATATAGGCGAAAATGTCTGTGTTGTCTATGACCAATATAGGTGAAAATGCCTTTGTTGTCTATGACCAATATAGGCGAAAATGCCTTTGTTGTCTATAACTAATACAGGCGAAAATGTCTGTGATGTCTATGACTAATATACGAGTAGATGAAGACGTCTGTGCTGTCCATAGCCAATATAGGCGAAAATGTCTGTGTTGTCTATGACCAACATAGCCGAAAATGTCTTTGTTGTCTATGACCAATATAGGTCAAAATATCTGTATTGTCTATGACCACATAGGCGAAAATGTCTGTGTTGTCTATGACCAATATAGGCGAAAATGCCTTTGTTGTCTATAACTAATACAGGCGAAAATGTCTGTGATGTCTATGACTAATATACGAGTAGATGAAGACGTCTGTGTTGTCTATGACCAACATAGACGAAAATGTCTGTGTTGTCTATGACCAACATAGACGAAAATGTCTTTGTTGTCTACTGGTAAAATTTAATTCCTTTATCGATAAAGCGCTTACAAATACATTTGTGATTACATTCCTAATCTCGACACAATCCTGCAAAGCTTAAACCGCAATCATGAAGTTCGAACAATGTAGAACTAGTGACGGCTACTAATGAAATGGCGCTAGGCAATCAAGAGATTGAAATCTTACAACGTTGTTGGCGATGCTAACTGCTCATGCGTTTAGCGGGTAATGGAATTATATAGAGCTGATAATTAGATATTATAAATCGGAATAGAATCGTAATGTGGATATCATATAGAGCTGCTTTAATTCATTAAAAATATTTTAATGGTGTAACCGTGTAGGTATGTATTTACAATTTGTGTTGTATCTTAGAAATATATTACATCCATTTTATTCTATGTTACCGTTGACCGGTACCAAGTAACTATTTATTAATCTGTGTCGGTACCCAATTGATATAAATATTAAGCAAACTTCAAAATGAAAATAAAATTGGAAATGAAAAAATACCAAATGTCAGTGTATCATCTAATCTCGATAGAATTATAGGTTAGTTAATTATAGGAAAGATAGTTTCCTTAGTATGTCGTGGTAATATCATCTCTAGATATATCCATTCCTAAGCGAATGTTCTGCATAGAGCAATCAAGATATGTTAATTGCTCGCTTTGATATTCAAAGTCGCGTGCAGAAGGCTCTCACGGTCATCGGCAGATAGCGGTTATCTTGACCACATTTGTAATTGCGAAGGAATTAGCACTAGGACATATGCAACTGATATAAGGGAATAAGACAATAACTGGTAAGCTATCAAGTATCATCTACATGTCATCATGAGCCCATTGAGGTCTCACTGCTGGGCACAGATTGCTGTTAGAAGGAAGAGGACTACGTCATAGATTACTATGCTGGCCATGTGAAACTTATACACTTTTAAGATTTTTTTCTTGTTTTTTTGATCTCTCTGGCCTGTGGGTTTCCTAAGAGTAGTTTCCCTCAACGTTGAGGCAAGTAATATTTTAATTTTGTTTAAGGCACTCGAACACCACCTCAAAAATCTATAATTCTAATGATCTTGATAAGGACAAAGAGACAAAATTGATGAAATCTTGTATTGTTATCGGTCCTTACTAAGTATGTAAGGTTTCAAATTAATCCCACAACTTGAAATAGGTACGTAAAAATCGTGTCCACAATTTCTGTTATAAATATATGTACGTGGATACATAGCAACCTAATAAAAGCTTGTGAGTAATTAAGAAATTTCTTTTCTTAAGTGCCTAATGTCACCAAAAATCGGCTATGCTTTAACCGCACATAACAAGCAGAATAAATGTAATTTTACGAGCAGTACAGATTGTTACGCACATAATAAAAAAATCCGAGGTGAATGCCTCGGACTTTGAACTCTCGAACCCCTTGATTGAGGAGATAAGTACGCTTTCTACACTCACAGCCCCACACTAGGATTCCCTGTATCGTGGGTGCCATGGACACACACAGAGACAAATACACAAACACCCAGACCCAGAAACAGAAATCTAAATTCATCATTAGAAATCTGTCTGGCCGGGGTCGAACCCGGGACCCTCTGCGCGTCAGACCGCTGACCGTGGCCGTGACCGCTCCGCCACGAGGGTCGCCTCAACTACTTTGCTATTACTGTTTATATGTCGCATTAAATCCATCTGTTTGGATGGATGGACTACCGCCGTACAATACTGATACTTTAATAATAAAATAATTTTATCAAGTGCCAGATGTTACCCAAAAACTGGGTATGCTTTAACCGCATGTAGCAAGCAGAATAAACGTCATTTTACGAGCAGTACAGACATCGAACATCAAATCGCTAACAATATCAACAAGATGGCCATTCCAGTCGAGTGCCACACTTAAGTTTGATTGCACTTCGTCTGCGAATCCTGTTACGTCTAGATGTTTTATTTCACAAGAGTACTGTTTGTTCTATATAAATAAAACGACGATAGGAAATTGTTTGGATTCTACACTGAAGTTTGAGTAAGACATGTTGTCAATACTTTCTGTGAGTGTTTATTTTTGTTGTAGTGAACATTTTCGAAGACATGTATTTTTTTTAATTAAAGTAGTACACGTCCATGCAGTTCAACTTATTTTTAGGGATCGAATGAGGATGGCCTTCTTATTGAACTGGAATATTACCTGAAGTTGACCGCCTTATTTTCCTTCATTATCGGTGGTCGCTACCAATACTGATGAAAAAGAAAGCGGTCGCCTCATACATAGGTCGGCATCGAAACCCTCACCTTTATTCAATACTTCAATTTTAAATATAAATAAAATTCGTTCACGTTGCTCTATATACACTCATTGATACTGAATAAAATAAAATGATGCACAATAGATATAATAAAAAATTATAAATAATAAAAAAATATTTTATATATACTACATATTGCCTGTCTTAAGTATAATGCATATCCTCCCTTTGTCCCCAATCATCGATACTGAATCGAATAGAATCCTACAGGATATCATCTAGTTTCACGTTGTTTCTCAATATCCTATTCTATCTCCCCTTACGGATTGCGCTCAGTCGGCGCTTCAATTTCACAATGCACATTATGTATAAGGCTGCGTTTATAGACACGAGTATCAAATGGTAGCGTATTGAGAAATACGTAGCGTATTTTGTACATAATGCAACAAGAACGATATTTTTGGTTTAAAAGTTGTTTTTATAAAAATAGATTTCAGGTTTGTGTTTAGTAAGGAGTCAAGAAATTATAACATCGAATCTTTATAGTTTTATCAAGGAAAAGTTACTCCGACGGTAGTAAAAATAAATTATTTAAACTTTTGTACACATTATTATATTGTATACACATTTGTATTAACAATTTATTGTAATTAACATAATTGTGCAATTATTAATTTATTTTTAATGGTAATACATCGGTCTTAAATGTATGTAAAATTCGTTTACGTTTCTATATCTACAATCATCGACACCACGGAATAAAATGGAATGCTGCTCGTACTTTATGTCATTTCTCATGGTTTTAAAATCTATAGTGATTGTAATTGACATATTTGCGCACTATAAAAAATAATTGTATATATACTACAGACAATACTTAAGTAAAATACATATCCTCCCTTTATCCACAATCATTGACACTGAATAGAATAGAATCCTACACGATATCATCTAGTTTCAAGTCGTTTCTCGATATCCTATTCTATCTCCCCTTGCGGATTGCGCTCAGTCGGCGCTTCAATTTCACAATGCACATTACGTATAAGGCTGCGTTTATAGACACGGGTACGTAGCGTTTCAAATGGCGTATTGAGAAATACGAAGCGTATTTTGTACACGACGCAACAAAAACGATATTTTTTGTCTAAAAGATATATTAATAAATATAGGAAAAACTTTGTGGTTTTAAGAAGTAACATCATACGTTTTATCAATATGTCGTATTTATACACCGCAGTAGTATGTATAAGAAAAATATTGTAACTGATTAGTAAGCGCCTCCGTAGGCCGAATACGAAATAAATATTTTTAATTTCAAAAATTTCTAGGGCAGAGAATTCTCCATGGCGGAGTACTCTCTAGGCTTCTAGTTGTGTGAGAGAGATCCATATCCATTAGTGGGATATAAAATGTTTGAAGACAATATGGAATATTTCGACTAATAAGCTATACTGCGGATTAAGGAAACTTATTATCAACGTATAATATAGATATAACGTTGCGCATCTAGCCGAGCCAATCAGCAGATAATCCATTTCCCCATTCCAAATGAATTTCCTTACTTATCCGTATAAACAATTACTATGTATTTGGTATATAGTATTTGAACAATTAGCAAAGTGAAACGTTGTGGTATAAATTTTAGTATTCGACACGAGGGATCCGTGATTCAAATATTATTGATATTAAATTTTCGTATGGTCTATGAAAAATGAAATTTATTGTGATAACTGTACCTTAGACCCTTTTTAATCTAAATATATATAACTCAAAGGTGATTGACTGACATAGTGATCCATCAACGCACAGCTCAAACCACTGGACGGATCGGGCTGAAATTTGGCATGCAGGTAGATGTTATGACGTAGGCATCCGCTAAGAAAGGATTTTGATCAAATCTACCCCGAAGAAGATAACGCGAGCGAAGCCGCGAGCAAAAGCTCGTTTAAGATAAGCCCAGCTGTAACATAGTAACGAGTTGATGTTGAAATCTATTTAAATATTTTATCCACAATCCGTCCCAAAATATAATGTACATCGTCCTCGACGTTATATTTTGTTTTAAACTTTTACCTATTACATTTTATTTATACAAAAATGTACATAATAATTCTTCCTTAAAATTCTCAAGCCTTCGAACGCATAATGTCACCGTGTCACCGCTTCAATATTACGGTGCACGTTATATTTAAGGTCTTGTTCAAAGAAAATCGTAGAGTAAGGGAATGCATGTAGTGGAAGAATGTTTTTAAACCATAACATAGTGTGCTGCATAAATAAAATCATATTTCCATGTATTTTTTCACATATTCTTAACATAACAAAAGTAACAAACAAGCGTGCAACCCGAAGTTCTACCCGAGGCGAAGCTAATAGGAATTTCTACATCTAAGATCTAAAATTAAATCGCTCGAATAGCTAATTTCCCTCACGAAACCTTTGAAATCATAGATCAGAGCTTAACACTATTATTTTATTATAAGACATTACTATTGTATTATATTACAGATAAAAAAATATATCGTCTTGTTATATCGCCTCACTCTCTCAATTCTCAAGCCGTCGAACGTAACAATGTACCTACGCGATATCATCTTGTTTCTCGTCGTTCCCAGATATCTCCTATTCTATTACCTGCAGATACTCGCTGTGTCACCGCTTCAATGGATGAAGGAGGAAATGAATATAGTGTTAAATGTGTACAATCATAAAACGCTTTCTACACTTATACTCACAGCCCCACACATCATGGTATCATGGGTGCTATAGACACACAGAGACATAATGGTTGTTTGTTAATTTTGGACATAATGTTTTAATAATAAATATATGTTTAATTACAAAACAAATAGTTTTATATTATTTTTAATTCCTTGTTTCTTTCCTTCCTTATTTAAAAGCATTAGAACCGTAACCTTAGAACCCTCTAAGATGTGACTCCGGCTTTGAAGTCACTACTAACACACTTGTTTTTTTTATTTACGAACTATATCTTTGTTTGCTATTTATATATATTTTTTAAATACATTGCTATGTGTTCTAGGAGGCTTATATGTTTTTTTTTTCCAATTACAGTACAATAATACAGATAACATTCGTTTGTACTACATATTTTCCTATTTTACTCTGAACACATATCCAATTACAAGATAATCCTAAGGAATCCCCGTTATCAAATCAATGTCAACCTAGTTTTCGTTTCTATGTTATTTAAACACTGTTTCTACGAGTATATCACTAGAATAACTAAATAAATCTCAATTTTGCCTCTCTACAAATTCTTCTGCTATTCATCAGAATAGAGCAGATGGAATTATTTTTTTATTGTTTGGCTACATTACGAATTACTTTATTAAAGTAAAATCATAAATTTTATCATCATTATGTTAAGTACTGTCCAATGATATGAGAATTAAAAAAAAAATATCCAGCATTACAAGCCACGATGTCTTTCGAACTTTCATATTTAAAAAAACGCAGTTATTGTCATTGCATTAATGTTTATTATACACTAGACTGTAATAATAAACACAATTACACTAGATAGCACACAATTACGAACAAACTACGAAATCCATATGAGAATCCAAAGAACAGAAATTTAAGGATTCTATTATATAACTATATCTAGTTGCCCTTTCATTAGTCGCCCTATTATTTCTAGTTTTTATATCAACGACAGCCTAAAACAAAACTTTCTCACTACAGACTTCAATATAAAACTCGTTGTATCTGTTGATACTAGTTAGCTAACAAGGTAAAGGTGAGGTGATTAGAGTCGGTGAACTCTAACCTGGCTTTATCTCACGAACTCGATATTAATACTTGCCAATTAAGTTCGTAAACTTCCCTATCTCGGCGAGTCTCCAACGACTTGTAGTTTAACGACTTGTTTCAGTGCAAACTGTTAAACGATAAATATGCGATTTATCGCTCAAATGTAATATATCTTGCTAATAACTTAGTAGATGTTTCGTATGCCAATCAATAAATTTTATTTTTGTCGTGGTTGAAGTTAAGTATGCTTATTTTGAAACTTTTAGAAAACCAACTAAACACTGCGTATTGCGTATGTTGCCACAATTTAGCTTAATGTATTTTTAGTAGTAAGTTTATTGAGTACTAGTTTTTGCCCGCGGCTTCGCCCGCGTTTAAAAGAAAATAATATGACATACTAACATTCATAAAACTGAAATTCGTATCTTTACTGGAATGACAGTGGGGCCATCTGGCGAAAATTGGTCATACCAACTCTGAAACCTTCGTGGGCACATGAACAACAACTTTGCTAAAGATCAGTATTTGATCAAATGCATAGTTTACGATTCAATCCTTACTTAATCGATCGATCGATCTTTGTTATTCGATTAAAATAATCGATTTTTTCTGGTCCAAAAGATCGATTCTTCGATTAATGGATCTTAGGTCGCCATCCCTAGTTCCCGTGAATTTCCGGGATAAAAACTATCCTACATCCTTTCTCGGGTCTCAGACTATCTTTGTACAAAATTTCATTAAAATCGGTTCAGTGATTTAGGCGTGAAGAAGAGACAACCAGACAGGCAGACAGACAGACAGAGTTACTTTTCGGATTTATAATATTAGTAAGGATTAAGAAATTACGCGTGCCGATGTTACACATAATTTATTTTTAATATTAACTTTCATCTACTTTTTGTTTTTTTGTTTCAATGCAAAATAAATATTGAAATAATCAGTCAGTCTGATTGAAAAGTTATCATTGAGTTATAAAGCCAATTTAACCCTTGAAATGCCTTAAATTTAACCACCTGTAAGTATTTGTATAGTAGGTATCTAACATAAACGTATCTATAGCGTTTGGTGGTATTACATATCTTCTCTATTGCATATCTATTACGTACTAGCAATCTGAAGTCGCAATGAAGTGTTTTTGCTATTTCGGCTTTCTAGTACATACTCTACTTCAGATATATACAATCTTATATATGGCTTTCTAGTAGGTCCTCAGCTATGTTCAATTCGCATTTCAATATTTTGATTTAATCCCACACGTGGTTGGTAATGGCAGCCATTACTTTATTGAATTGCGTTACGTAATTGCCTTACGGTACAAACATAATTTCAGTTCAGACATCGTATGTGAAAGGGAGTAATTGAGTTCATCATTGCGTATTCAGTTCGTGTAATGAATGTACAATCGATCGGTAAAAATGCAAATTGTCCGACGTTTCGAATAATCAACATCTGATTAATTATATGGTAATAAAAACTGAGGCTGCTATAGTTTTTTTTTCGAACGATAAAATGAGGAGGTGGCAGAACCCTCTGTGGTTCGACTCCTGCGGCACCATACCTATTTCTACCTAATAACAGCTGTGATAGCACTTTTGTGTTCTGGTTTAAAGGTTGTGGTAAGGGAGACATACTTTTGAGACAGGTATTTTTAAAGACCTTAATCTGTTTATCTTGTTTTGAAGCTGACTGTGCATCTTGCATTGATTTAAGATATTTCAGGACAGTAACTAATGATCTGGCCACTTATAATCAGATCTTCTACATTAATTCGTATGTTTGCATCACTGCTGACACGACTGTTATATCTAATTAAATCCTCATTTAACCAAGACTCCAAGGTAGAATTCAAATGAGGAAAACTGCACGCTTTACCACTGCTCAGTAAACCCAAGAAAACATTATTTAAGCCATTCAAATAAAAACAGAGGCCCGCCCTACTTCTTACCGCGCCAAAGAGCTTTGTTTATTTCCCTTTTATGGAAGTACATAGCTTGCCCCATATTCTGTTAAAATAATAAGATTTAACAAAAACTGAAAACATGTTTTACACTGATTTACATTTAAGTACATTTTGTCATGGGTATTGGGATTGGATTTGGATACTTCTCGAAACAGATACAGTTTTGTGAGATAATAAAAAATATGTGTAATCATTTTCTATATAATACAGGAGTACAGACGAGCATGCAGTGCACCTGATAGTAAGTGGCTACCGCCGCCCATGGACATATATAATCAACCCCAGATAGGACTAGATATTCCTACAAACGCGCCGTTATCCCTGAGGACTAAGCTGGAACGCCTCGGAAAAGTATGTTTCCCTTACCACACCATTCAAACCAGAATACAGCAGCGCTTAACGCTGCTGTTGTGAGGCAGGAATAGATGTGGCGGTGGTGCTGCCGAAGTCGAACCACAAAGGTTTCTACCACCTTCTAGGTATATTTATATTATTATATTACGTTGCTCAAAACAAGTCTGTATATGATTTCGCAGACATAAATACCGTACACCAGGTGTTTGAAACTAAGTTCGCTAATTAATTTCGCGAATGATTGATTGTTTTCAGTTTAGCTTTCAGTTTGTTTTTGAAGAAACAGCTTCAAGTACCAAAGTGGTCTTGCGGGACGCCACATAAATTATACTCATTTTATGGGTAAGGCCATAAAGATAGTGTTCGGTCGGGCACGAACTTGATAAACAATGTGACCCGTATTTAAAATGATGTATAGGATTCAAGCAGTGATAGTCTAGTGGTTAAGAAACTTCATCTCTTGATCGAGAGGTCCGAGGTTCAAATCCCAGGCGTGGCAGGTGCGTACCTCTGATTTTTCAAAGTTATGTGCGTATTAGAAACTAATTATCACTTGCTAAACGGTGAAGGAAAACATCGTGAGGAAACCTACATACCTGAGAGATTTATAAAAAAGGTATGTGAAGTCTACCAATACGCACTTGGCCAGCGCGGTGGACTATGGCCTAATCCTTCTCATTCTGAGAGGAGACCCGTGCCCAGCAGTGGACAGTAATGGGTTGTTGATGATGATAGGATTCAAACTAAGTATCGCTCCGACATACTTATGTAGTAAGAAAAAACTTAGCTTAACTTATCAATTACTTTACATACATAAATACATAACATTTACATTTTTTGTATGATATTGAAGCAAATGCAGTGAAGCTGATGGTGACTAATGGTGACTACTGACTCCTGTAGACATCTGCAATCGGCTTCACAAAATATAAGAGTTGTTAACACTACTGTTATTAGGCAGATATAGGTGTGACGCTGGTACCTCCGAAGTCAAACCAAAATAATTCTACTACCTTGCAAAATTATGTGACGCTTTTTTATAATATAAGAGTAGCAGACGAGCATACAGTCCACCTGATGGTAAGTGGCTACTGCCGCCCATGGACATCTGTAATCAACCCCAGATAGGATTAGATATTCCTACCTGAGGTCGGCCACAGATGTGCCGCTACCCCTGAGGACTAAGCTGAAATACCTCGGAAAAGTCGGTCTCCCTTACGATACCCTTCAAACCGGAACACAACAACGCCTATCACTGCTGTTATTAGGTAGAAATAGGTGTGCCTGTGGTTGCGCCGAAGTCGAACCACAAAGGGTTCTATCACCTTCAAATGTGAATGTTGCAACCTATTAAAGATGTATTAAGGTACAAAAATAAGATTTTAATACGAAAGATCAGTTAAGGGCCCCTGGCAAATTTTAGTTCCTAGCTACAAAGTTACAACAATAAAGATCGAAGATATATAAAACGTAAAACTACAAACTTCGTAAAACTTTGTATAATGTATTAAACCCAGCAACGTTCAATGACAAAGTATAAATATACATGACTGTACTTTACAGTGCATTTCACTCAACGAAATGAGATAAGCTATCAATGTTGGATAGGATTTACTGTTAAATACAGAAAACTAAAGAGACGAGGAAAGTAAAAACTTTGTACAGACTGTTTATTCAAAGGACGGAACGGAAAGACTCCGTTTCAATTGAAAAAAAAATAGCGGACGTAGAAACGATGTAACAAAGTAAAGTAATGTATGTTTTATGTCATAATGCAACGTTTTAATGTATAATGAAGTGGAATATCTATGTGCATGCCTTGAATGGTGTGACGGTAAACGGAATGACGCTCTCATACGCCGTCACTCGCCACCATTGATCCCTGTAGGTGGTAGAATCCTTTCTGGTTCGACTCCAGCGCCACATTTATGTCTGCTTCATAACAGCAGTTTTAAGCGCTGCTGTGTTCTAGTTTGAAGTGTGTGGTAAAGGAGACATACTTTTCCGAAGTGTTCTAGTTTAGGCCTCAGGGCCAGCAGCACTTCTGTGGCCGGCTTCAGGTCGGAATATATAATCCTATATGGGGTTGATTACAGATGTCCATCGGTGGCAGTAGCCACTTACCAAATATTCTGTTTCTAACACATATAAACATATAAACATATATACACATATAAATATTATTATCTGTGTACTGCGTGTTTTTAAAACTCTGTTATTATCTCTGATATTTCCTTTCATATTTAATAATTACTTCAAAACCCATGAATTTCGATATTTGTAAAAGGATGTATAATTCCTTGGTACGCCGTAGCCCAAATGGCTAGACTGATTTTAACATATGAGTATTTTAATATTTCAAAATATGTGATTCGTCTAAATTCTGAGAATGACACCGGCTACATTTTTAGCAGTCTATTTTGTTTTTACATCCGTCTTCGTATCTATCACATCATGGAAGTTATCTTCATCATTACGTTATGCTTCCATTACGTTAGAAAAATATTCAATGACCTTTGCGCTTCGACAGTAAATAATATAGACCATTGTATTAAAGGTATCTTCTCCCTTCCGCAACTCTTGCAAACGTGACCGGACCTTCGTTACGTGGGTACAAAATAAATAGGCAAGTACGTGTGGGTCGCACACGGAGGGTTCCGTACCACATATTTTTTATTAAAAAAAGAAAACTCTTTCTACACGCACAGCCCCACACTAGGATTAACTGTGTCGTGGGTGCCATGGACACACACAAAGACAAATACACAAACACCTAGACCCAGAAACAAGAATCTAAATTAAAATCATTTAGATGTTTGTCTGGCCGGGAATCGAACCCGGGACCCACATATTTATTTTTTACTTTTAGTATATCTATGATGTGATAATATAGCAGCTATAGAAGTAAATACATTGTGAAAATGTGAACTGTGTACATATTAAGATTCAATAAATAACACGAAAAATCCCGAAAAAAAAAATATTCTAGCTATTTTTACTTGTAGTATTTGTTGTTCAGCGGCCACCATTATGGATAATCTGTATAAAAATCAAGTGCTATCTATTACTGTTTAGGTGACAGAGCCTGTTAGGGATAATTCAGCCCTGTGAAAGACGTACAAACAGCGGAGGCTTGGTAATGAGGTTCCGTTTTTACCCTTTAGCTACAGAACCCTAAAAAATGACTACACCCTTTTTACGGGCCTCATAAAAACCCCCAGCGACAGCCCTATCTTAAACATCGATACTAATATTTGTTTTATGGAGGTTGCGTTGTTTCAAAGAAATTTATCTTTTTTGCTAACGAAACGACTTCCGATAAGTTGGCTGATAGGGGTGTGCGATAAGTCTTTTCATCTTAAATATATATCTATAATTTTTTATACATTCATGTAAGGTAACGCATAAATCTATAAACCATTTTTTTAAGTTATCAAATTTGATATTATCTGGGCTATTCCCACAAGATTTTTATCCATAACATTGCGAACCTCTTTTAAATAAACTAGTCTATTTTCTTATAAATATTGTTCTTGATTACTTAATTAAACCCAAAAAAAAATTATTTTAATCCGATTCCTCACCAATTCATAACTGTCCCACTGCTGGACACGCTCCTCCCAGAGTGAGAAAGGTTAAGGTAATGGATACTGCACTAGCCAAGTGCGAATTGGCGAATTTCACTTTAGAGTTTTTTCTCACTTAGGCGTGTATGATTTCCTTCACCGTAATTTTCAATAACATTTCCATTGAAACATCAGAAACACGTGCCTTGGATTCGAATCTCGGACCTATTGAGAGGTCGAGTTTCAACGACTAGGGAATAGAAATAGTCAAATTGCTGTGAAATTATTCATCTATTGCGAAACCGAAGTGCTCGACTAAGCGCAGTGCCTGCAACTCTGCTCTGTGAAGACTACGTATAACAGATTTACGGCCTTTCAAAGGCGTAGTTAATATTATATTACGATTTATTAATATAAATACTATTTAATAATAGTAAAACAATAATTCAAAAGGCAGTATAATATAAAACTTTCAAGCTAATGCTAAATATAAGAGATTCAAAATAGTGTATCAATAACAACACTATTGTTTGATATAATTGACAGCATAATATCATAACTTAAAGACCGTTTATAAAACTTTTATTTTTTATATAATAAAGGAGTAGCAGACTAGCACGTAGTCCACCTGATGAAGTGACTACTGCCGCCCATGGACATCTTTAAACAACCCTTGATGGGACTAGGTATTCCTAAGTGAGGTCGGCCAAAGATGCGTCGCTACCCCTGAGGACTAAGCTGGATCGCTTCGGATAAGTATGTCTACTTTACCACGCCCTTAAAATCAGAGCACAGTAACGCTTAACACTGTACCCTTATAATGAGTTATTACGTTTTGACAATAATGACTATTTTTGTTTACGTATTTCCCATATATTTCCAATCAGTTCTGATACAATCCGCTAGGGGCACTGATTTGAAATGTATGGGCAAATACGTAAACAAATACCAAAACAGTCACTTTTGTAAAAACTCAAACTAAGGGTACTGATTACTGTTAATTTAATAGTCATAGCGATATACCGAACATACCGTATAAATAATTTTTGTTCCCGTCAAAAATTTTATTAATCCATTCGAGTGCTTTCGGCCCTTTTTGTCAACCCCAGCCTGTTTATTGTTTTAAATCTTTGCAAATCCGACCCCGAGGAGTACATGTCACGCCTGTCAAACGTTGACGATTGATTTATTGGGAGCGAAATGAAAAATACGTGGGAATTATACCTAAATTTGGTGCTAAGTCAAGTACTGAATTTCTGTTTACTAATACATGAAACAAGGCGAAAATTTGTACTACAGTACCTATAGACTTGTGGAGGTAAGGTCAGAAAAAATGTCATTTACGACTTATCACCAATAGGAAATAAGTTTTTTTTTGAACTATATAACAAACTTCAATTAATCCGACGGTGTTAGTGTGGAGCGGGATGAAAAGTTTGTAAGAAAATATTGGCAATGTCCCTGTATGGCCCTATATATTTAATCTCTTTGACAAGACTAAACATGACGTGCTCAAAAGACGGAGAATTTTTTGTTACTTCGTACAGAAGATACATAATATATTCAATAAAATTAAAGAACAACTTATAAAACTTACTTTTGAATGACAAAGCAATATCTAATCCAAAGTCTAATATATAATCGGACTTACTTTTAACGATATGTTATATAAAAATATGAAATGAAATGCCAAAGTAAGCTTTATTACATAACAGACAAAAAGTACGAATACGTGTAAGAAAAACGATCGCTAAAAATAAAAAAATCTCAGGAGTACTCAAACCGAATAAAGTCAGATGTAGAACGATTCGAGAGCGTAGGCGTCTAAAATATTACTGGGAGCCACGTCTGGGATAATCGGAATACATTTGGGTAAACTTGCTCGGAAAAGCTATCATTTGTGGGCACGGGGCTAATAATTTCAAATCGGAATGGCTAAAGTTCGACGGAGCTCGAGTGATTGAATCATGACGAGCTCACGTCGTCGCCATTTGAGTCGAATGCATTTAGTCTGAGAGTAAATCTTTAGTGGATTTGAAACATGAAAATGTAAAACGTTTATCATAAATTTTTGCATTAATGCATATATTTAGTATGCGTGGTTTTGTAGTCTATTTTGTTTCTTAGGTTAGGTTATGTTAGGTTAGAGTAACATCGTATCGTACTGGTAATCGTACTTTTAAAAATACTTACATACTTACTCTTATAAATATGTTATATAAAAATGAAGCGAAATGCTGAAGTAAGCTTTGTTATATAACAGACAAAAAGTACGAATACATGCTCCGTGTATGAAAAACGATCGCTAAAAACAAAAAAATCTCAGGGTACTCATAGCGAATCAAGTCAGATGTAGAAAGATTCGAGAGCGTAGGCGTCTAAAATATTACTGGGAGCCACGTCTGGGATAATCGGAATACATTTGGGTAAACTTGCTCGTAAAAGCTATCATTTGTGGGCCCGGGGCTAATAATTTCAAATCGGAATGGTTAAAGTTCGACGGAGCCCGAGTGATTGAATCATGACGAGCTCACGTCGCCGCCATTTGAGTCGAATGCATTTAGTCTGACAGTAAATCTTTAGTGTATTTGAAACATGAAAATGTACAACGTTTATCATAGATTTTTGCAATAACGCATATATTTAGTATGCGTGGTTGTAATCTATTTTGTTTGTAAGGTAAGGTAAGGTTTGGTTAGGCTAGAGAAATATGGTGTCGTACTGGTACTCGTACTTTTAAAAGTACTTACGTACTTACTCTTATAAGTATGTTATATAAAATATGAAATGAAATGCCAAAGTAAGCTTTATTATATAACAGACAAAAAGTACGAATACATGCTCCGTGTATGGAAAACGATCGCTAAAAATAAAAAAATCTCAGGAGTACTCATAGCGAATCAAGTCAGATGTAGAAAGATTCGGGAGCGTAGGCGTCTAAAATATTACTGGGAGCCACGTCTGGGATAATCGGAATACATTTGGGTAAACTTGCTCGGAAAAGCTATCATTTGTGGGCCCCGGGCTAATAATTTCAAATCGGAATGGTTAAAGTTCGACGGAGCTCGAGTGATTGAATCATGACGAGCTCACGTCGTCGCCATTTGAGTCGAATGCATTTAGTCTGAGAGTAAATCTTTAGTGGATTTGAAGATGAAAATGTAAAACGTTTCCTATGGATTTTTTGCGTTAACCCATCTATATATGTAGATATAAACACATGAATGTGTATGTGAATGTATGTCTCATTCTTTGGCATGCCCTACAGCCTAAATGGCATGGCGGATTTTAACTTATAAGTCGTTGGATTCGTCTAAATCGAGGACATAGGACATTTAGCAGTCGGGTTTTTGTTTTTATATTCATCTATTGCGTTGGAGTGTTTTGTAATAGATAATTGTTACTTTTTCAAAATGAGGAACGTCATATGTCACATGTTATGATTTATCCCTTAATCTTAAACTTTTGAAGTTATTGTAAGCCTACGAGTATATAGACAGATCAACAAACGCGACAGCCTAGCTAATATCATTACATAAGTAATAAGTATACTTCACTGAGATTTCGTCTTAAGACATAATTAATCTTACAATTTGACATACGTACCCATGTTATAAGTTATACCTAATTCTACACGACCTAAATGCCTAATACAAATTAGTTGGCTTACGCAAGGTATACGTAATTTATTCTGATATCATACACAAAGTAAAGGCAAACAGTTTAGTTGGAGTCACGTAAACTAAGTCTACGTTTACTAGATCAATAGTACAGATTAGCAAAGTTCATTCCAAAGTACATATTAACATTTGATTCTGATGTTGAGTACGTCAATGTTATTGCTTTTAGTTAGACGTAATGTGACTCGGTGAAATGTTTAAAGGTCGTAGTTCAAAACCTTTGGATGGGTTTATTTTCAAAGTGAGAGGAGTATAGGCCTTTTTCCACCACGCTGGCCAGAATGACCAGAATAAACTTAGTAAAATCTGTCATATCATAATGGCATAATCATTAATCATATATGCGAGAGTCGAGACAATATTTCTTACTTTTGGGATGAAATTATAAGATTATTAATTGGATTGTTTTAAGATTATTAATTGAATTTTTGTAACCGTTGAGACAATCTTTCTTACTTTTCTGATGAAGTTATAAGATTAGTAATTGAATTGTTGTAACAGTCGAGACAATCTTTCTTACTTTTCTGATGAAGTTATAAGATTATTAATTGAATTGTTGTAACAGTCGAGACAATCTTTCTTACTTTTCTGATGAAGTTATAAGATTATTAATTGAATTGTTGTAACAGTCGAGACAATCTTTCTTACTTTTCTGATGAAGTTATAAAATTATTAATTGAATTGTTGTAACAGTCGAGACAATCTTTCTTACTTTTCTGATGAAGTTATAAGATTATTAATTGGATTGTTGTAAGAGTCGAGACAATCTTTCTTACTTTTCTGATGAAGTTATAAGATTATTAATTGGATTGTTGTAAGAGTCGAGACAATCTTTCTTAGTTTTCTAATATTGAAATGTTTGAATATGAATATGTTAGTATTGTTATAACATTTGCTATATCTTCTAACAGACATTTATGTATTAGTTCTGTTTTGATCAGAATAAGCTTGGTAAAACCTGTCGTATTATGAAGGTATATTAATTAATCATACATGTAAGAGTCGAGACAAACTTTTTTACTTTTCTGATGAGTGGTAAGATTATTGATTGGATTATTATATTTTAATTTTACTTGTAAATCCTTTAGTAAAAGCACGGTTATATAGGTACGAGTGTAGATACTACTATATTACCGTGGTAAAACGCTATCACACAATAAGGAATACTAAAACACCCAGACCCTAAACAAAACATACCCTTTACACGACCAGTGTTCATATTTCACCCAAGGAAGGAACCATAAGACAATTGATATAAACCGTAATAACTAAGATTTAATGACCGGACAGATGGTACCGACGTGACACAGCCAAGATTCAATCACTGCCCGAGGGTCCGGAACTTCGGCTGTTATTTTGAAATTATAGTCCGGACCCCATTGAATGTCAGTACCATGAAGTTATTCAAACGTGCTCCGATTATGTCTCGGACGTGACTACAGTTCTATTCTCAAAGTAATGATTCTCGACCAGACGTCTAACCGTCACCGAAATAAATAGAATTAATTCGCGTGATCGTTATTTTAAAATATGCGTTAAACTATTAAACGATTGTTAATGCATTGAACATGTTACAGAATGTAAATAGGTATGTGGAGCATTCTTTCCGCGCCTCTTAATTTGTTTAAAGACTCTAATTCATTGTGGCGACACGATGCCGGCACAGCAACGACAACGACATCAGTTATAATTTATTGTAACTGTTTTTCACCTTGCTGTGGCCCTACACGAAATTGACTTATAATAAGCAGCTGTTGACAATGGGCCCTTTAGGACTTTTATATTTAATATATGTATATTGTAACATTTCGTATATAAAGACTACCTCAAAAGGAATATTCAGTAACTACATCAATAAATATCCTCGCATCAAAAAGTTCTTTAACCACGCTAAGAAATTTAAATGTAAGTATATATTGGCTCGATATCTATATATCAGAAATGATTCAGTCCAAATGTTAGGAATTTTACGGAATACGAGTCAATACAAAAAGCAAAAAGGCGCAATTTAGCTCGTACATTTATCAACGGTTCGTTTATAATAATGGATACAAATTGTATGCCGAAAATTGTTCAAGCCTTGACTGAAAGCAGAACGGAAAATTCCAACGCAATATTTTTAGTGTTCCGTAACTAAATTGAGAGGACGGAACGTTTTGACGTAACTGGAACAATATTATACAGTAATCAATCTTGTTTGTCAGTCATTTTCGTTTTTTAGAAACATACTAACTATTTCCAAATTTATATAAAGCACCATGACACATAATATGTAACATTTCTCGCAAGTTTCGGCTCGTACATAACCGCAAAGTTTGAAGGTGGCAGAACCCTTTGTGGTTCGACTCCGTCGGCACCACCGCCAGACCTATTTCTACCCAATAACAGCAGTGTTAGGCGCGGCTGTGTTCCGGTTTGAAGGATGTGGTAAGGGAGACAGACTTTTCCGAGGCGTTCCAGCTTAGCCCTCAGGGGTAGCGGCGCATCTGTGACGACCTCAGGTAGGAATATCTAATCGTATCTGGGGTTGATTACAGATATCCTTGGGCGGCAGTAGCCACTTACCATCAGGTGGACTGCATGCTCGTCTGCTACTCTTATATTATAAAAAAAAACACCTTGATCCAATTGATGAGCACGATAGATTAATACAAGTAAAGTTGCATAAGCAAATTGCTGTCAATCTCTTGGCATGAACCCCGTAATTCCCGTATCAGCCTATATCGTTGCTATATGTAGATACGGAACATTTATCTCACGTTTCAGCTCGCACATAACCTATATAAATACATTAATACAAGTAAAAAAAAAGCTTTGTCAATGTCAAAGTGAGTGGAAGGTAAAATTTTATTTATTAATAAATAAAATTTTATAACAATAAAATATAAACAAATATATTGAGATAAGACTTTAGTATACTTTTTTTTTTTGTGTGTTTTTTTACAAACATAGTAGTGTCGCGCCCCGTTTACTGTACTCTTCTTTTACACTTTAAAAATGAATGCCTCTAAGAAATGCGCTGGCTGCAGAAATCTGTTACCGAAGAAGGAATACCTACAGTGCCTAACGTGTAAGTCAAAATATGACTTGGAGTGCGCCAATGTTAGCAATAAATGCTTGACCCAAATGGAGAAAAAGGATCAGTGGAAGTGTCCGGAATGCACAAGCAAAGTACCAAAGAAAGGAAATATCAATACCCCGGTACGCAACACTGCATCAGCCCGCGACGAAGTACCAATAGAATCGCCAAAATCTTCCCCACCAGCGCAGGACACACTGAGCAGCGATAAAAATGTTACCCATCGTACTAAGCATACACGTACACCGACACTTATTGAAAACACCAGCCCATACGCGGACAACAGTGATTGTAATAGTAGTATGCAAAGTAAATGTCTAGATGATTTAAAAGCGTATATGAAAGAACTATTCAGAGGCGAATTAGATACAATACGGACAGCAATTGTGGACCTCGCTAATAGCATCAAGACCCAGAATAGCCGTCTGGAACAGTTAGAAGCTAGAGTGAGCGTATTGGAGAATAAGTCTGAGGAAGCAAACCGACCAGATACTTCAGCATTGGAGAGTGTAGTCTTGCAATTGCAGTCCGACATTTCAGAGCGTGATCAGGCTCTTCTAATAAACGATCTAGAAATCTCAGGTTGTCCAGAATCAGTAAGCGAAAACTGCACCCATATTGTTCTCACGGTAGCAAGAAAAATCGGTATAGAGCTTGATGAAAAGGAAATCGTAAGCGCAAGACGAGCGGGGCCTGTGCGGACGGGACTGGATGGAGGCGCGTCGACGTGGCCGAGGCCTCTCGCTGTGCGTCTGGCGCGCCGCTCCTCGCGGGATTCCCTGCTGCAGGCTGCGCGTACGCGCCGCGGCCTTAACACCGATGGACTTAATCTACCCGGGGCCTCAAGACCGATTTACATCAATGAGCGCCTTACTAAACATAACAGGCAGATATTCAAAAGAACCCGTACTCTAGCCCGCGAAAACAATTACAAGTACGTATGGACACACGAAGGAAAGGTCTTTGTACGTCAGGAGCACGGAGGGACTCGAATACGCGTGCGCAACGAAGCAGACTTACTAAGGTTTTTTCAAAAGAAAATAGTTTGAACACATGTAATTTTAATCTAATGTTAATTACTTTTAAATTCTCATTGCAATTTTCTGTTTCTCTGTATTGGATATTTTTTTCTATATTATTTATTTACTTTTGGGACTCCTGCAATGAATCCGCGTATATATCAAACACACACATATACATATACGTTCACTTACAAAACACTATTACATTTAAACACATGCACACACCATCACTGATATACGATCTTATTTATAGAAATAAATATAATTACATTGGACATGCTTATAGGGTTTTACGGATTATCATTATTATTGATTCTTAATGGCTACCACAAACAAAAAATGTTTGAGATTAAGTTTACTAAATGCTAGGTCATTAAATACAGGACAAGACGAATTATATATGACAATACTTAAGTACAAACCAGATATCCTAGCCGTTAATGAGACCTGGTTAAAAACTGGTGAGGAGAGTCTCGCGCCTAATATACCAAACTTCAAATTTATGCATAGACCTAGACATGATAAAAAAGGGGGAGGAGTGGGTTTTTATATAAGACAAGAAATTTCGGTAAAAGTGCTAAAACACCCAGCATCTGTATTGGAGCAGATGTGGCTCGAAGTGCGAATACCAGGAGCCACTATGGCTCTAGGCACAGCTTATAGACCTGAAAGCGTAAGTATTGCAGAGGCGCTGGACTCTCTCAGTGAGTCAATTAATGTCATGGGACGTTACGATTATACCTGGATCTTAGGTGATATTAATGTTGATATGGCAAAAACAGACTCTTCTAAAGCAAAAGAAGTTAATGTTTTTTGTGTTCAACACAGTCTAGAGCAACTAGTTAATGAGCCAACTAGAGTTACTGATCATACTCAGACTATTATAGATTTGGTTCTGACTAATAGTCCTTCAAAATGTAAAGATATAAAAGTTATTCATAACCACTGTTTAAGTGATCATGCTCTGATATTAGTTGATCTTGACATTAAAAAACCTAAAATACAAAAGCGTATAAAATACCAAAGAACGTTACAAAATATTAAATTACCATCTTTCGAAAAGGACCTGACATTGACCAATTGGGACTCTATTTATAATCTAGATAATTTAGAAGACATGATAATTGCATTCAATTCACATTTAACAAATTTATTCGAAATTCATGCTCCAATCCATAAGATTATTCTGAAAGACCGACCAAAACCTTGGATAACTAACATGGTCAAATTCATGATGAGTTTACGCGACGACGCTCTTGTCAAAGCCCAAAAAGAAAAAAGCGACAGTTCCAAGGTTTATTATCGCGCCTTAAAAAATCTTGTAACCGCAACTATAAAGCGTGAAAGGAAAGCCTTCTTTAACTACTCTATAAACAACAATTTAAAGAAACCTAAACATTTATGGAGAAATTTGCGGAACGTTACACAAGTCACCAGAACGCTATCTAACCCCATTCCCAACCAACTTAATGACCCGGAAATAATTAACGATCACTTTTTAAACATACCACCCAGCAAAAAAGTAGAAATAAACACTGATGTTATAAATCTACCTAATCTTGCACAAGATGAACTCTTAGAACTTAAACCGACCACAGAAATGGAAGTTAAAAAAATTATAAATAGTATCAAGACTCTTGCAGCTGGTGAAGATTGTCTGAACATAGAAATGATTAAGCTGACATTAGATATAACCCTCCCAATAATTACCAGGATTATAAATAAATCGATTGAAACTCATTCCTTCCCATCTATATGGAAAAAAGCTTTAGTCAGACCTATTCCAAAAAAAGACAACATTACAGAGCTGAAAGATTTGCGCCCTATTTCCATTCTACCGGTGCTATCGAAAGTTTTAGAGAAAGTAGTACTCATTCAAGTATCAAAGTACTTAGAAAATAAGAATATTATTCCTAAATTACAATCCGGATTCCGCAGAGATCACAGCACTGAAACTGCCCTATTGCATGTCACAGACGACCTTACCGAGGCCTCTGACCTGGGCTTGAGCAGTATAATGGTACTCCTTGACTATTCCAGGGCTTTTGACTCCTTAGACCAAAATCTACTTCTAGTCAAGCTGGAAAAGTATGGCTTCTCTAAGAACACCTGTCGTTGGTTCCATACCTTTCTAAGCAACAGAGCGCAGATTGTTGTGACTGAAGACGCAGAAGGAAACAAAAGATTCTCCTCTTCCAAGCCAGTTCAAAGGGGAGTCCCACAAGGCTCGCTGTTAAGCCCAATCCTGTTTACAATATTTACAGCAGATATGTCTAGCCAGATTAAATCCTGCAAATATCACTTGTATGCAGATGATACACAAATATACTACTCATTCCAAGTAAAAGACACCAAAACAGCTATAAAACTAATAAACGAGGATCTTAAGAATCTTTACACATGGTCTGAAAATAACTCGCTTGTCCTAAACCCAACAAAATCACAAACCATTGTAATTGGCACCAAGAAACAAATTGAAAATGTACTGGATTGTGAAGATAAAATAAAGATTAATGACGTAGCCCTAGAACAAGTAAGCACCGCACGCAATCTTGGCCTAATTTTAGATGGAGAGCTCAAATTTTCAGAGCATACAAACAGCAAAATTAAATCCGCATTTTATAAACTTAAAACCTTGTATAAGATTAGGCCCTATATCAAACCAGATTTACGCCTACAACTTTGTGAGTCATTAGTGCTCTCTCAATTTAATTACTGCAGCTCCATCTTTGGACCTAGGTTAAATGTTAAGTTAGAAAATGCTATACAAAGAGTACAAAATGCCTGTATTCGCTTTTGTTTTGATGTCCCTAGGCGAAAATTTATAACACCATACTTAAATAGCAAAGGCATACTTAACATGAGTGCGAGGAGGAGCCTACACTATGCTTGTACAGTGCATCGAGTAATTTGGAATAAGAAACCTGAATACCTATTTGAGAAACTGCACTGGGTCGACGACTTTACCCACCGGAGCCTTCGCTCAAATTCTCAAGGTCTCCTAAAAATTCCAGCTCATAAATCAGCCAGATACAGGCGTTGTTTCAAATTTGAAGCAGCAAAAATTTGGAACGACTTACCTCCCCCTTTGAGGAGGAAAATGAGTACGGAATGCTTTAAACACAAATATAAATCTGCTTTGTTAAAAAGACAACTTGCTGGTGAAAATTTGAAACCTGCCTGCATGCAATATCTACCAATAAAGGAGTACTTTAATGCTAATTAAACACATTAATTAACCTCCAAATACGTATATACACACTCACACACACACACACACACACACACACACACACACACACACACATACACGCTTGGATTTTAAAACCCAGGAGATGCCCCACGGCTGACTATCTTCTTATCCCACCTAACACCACAGGGATTATAGGAGCGGCTGAAAAACAGCGCTACTCGAATCCCTGATTCTGAGACAGCAATGCTGAGCCGAATTCCTTTTGTCATATTAATATTACTGTAAAATGTACATTTATTCTTTGTGTAACTGTGTTATTATGGCAATAAACGTTATTATTATTATTATTATTATTAAAGATGCATAGAGAAACTGCTCTCAAACTCTTGGCTTGAATGCCGTAATTCCCATATCAGCCAACATGGTTGCTATGTACGGAACATTTATCGCACGTTCCAGCTCGCACATAACCGTTCCGTCCCTTTTCTCTCCCGATAAATCAATCGCTAACATTTCGACAGTGTACCAATACGCAGTTTTGATTCAGAGAGATTTAAAATAAATAGCCCAGCGACAAGGGAGTGAAAACATTTGGATGGATTTTAAAGGTGTTTTAATTTTCCTGTTCTACTTGATTACGTTAATTAACCCCTATTAACAGCGTTTTAAAATCATTGAAAGTTTTTGCTTGTAATTTTAAATTGAATCTATAGAAATACGAGAATAATAAGAACATTTGTTTTATTACAATGGTGTGGTGAAGCAGGAATAGCTTAGTGATTGCCTTGCCTTTTAAGTGGGAGGTTTGAGGTTCGAGTCCCAGACATGCACCAAAGGTGCAAGACAAGTTGACAAGTTAAGCTCATATTAATGTTTTCTTCGAAGTCAATTCGCATTTGACCAGCACGGTCGACCATGGCTTTAAGCACCTTTCTTTCTAATTGTAGACCAATGCCCTTCAATGGGACAGTAATGGGTTGAGGACTCATTGTATAATACGAGTATAATTTCTTTTCCTTATTATTTCTATTTTACATGATAAAAAGGAAAGTATGTAAGCCTCTTTACAGTCAAAAATGAGACGGTTCCGATTACAAGCTATTAAACCGACGTAAACCTTTTACTGTCGAAAATATCACCAAAAAGCTTACCAAATTAATGCCATTACAAAAATACATTATCTCGAAGTAACATTTCAATTATGAAAATTCCCAAAATATCGAGGTCGTTATGGCTGTCTGTTTGTTAATCGTTTTACATAAATCGAGCTTAGAGTAGGTGCCTCCTAAATGCCCTCAAATATAGCCATTATTTATGATTCCATAATCAGAGATTGTGCGACATTTGTCTTAATATTATTCTGCTTTTAAATTACATGGATTTTTCATAATACAGGAGTATCAGACAAGTAATCCACCTGATGATAAGTGGCTACTGCCGCTCATGGCCATCCAAACTAACTCCAGATGGGATTAGATATTTCTACCTGAGGTCGGCCACAGATGCGCCGCTACCCCTAAGGACTCAGCTGAAACGCCTCGAAAAGTATGCCTCCCTTACCACACCATTCTAAACAGAACACTGCAGCGCTTAACACTACTGTTATTAGACAGAAATACGAATGGCGGTAGTGCCGCCAAAGTCGAACCAGAAACAGTTCTACCTCCTTCAAAATTTGTGAATAGGGAAAAGATAATTATATTAAGAGACTGTTTGTGAATCGTTTTACATAAATCGCGCTTAGAGTAGGTGCCTCCTAAATGCCCTCAAATATAGCCATTATTTATGATTCCATAATCAGAGATTTTGCGACATTACTCTTAATATTCGACGTTTAAGTCAAATGGAATTAAATATCACTTGCTTTAATGTTAGGGGAAATGAGGAAATCTTGAGAGATTTCCATAATGTATTATGATGAAGTATACCAACTCGCATATAAATAAAGAATAATATACCTCACTCTAAGAGGACAGTCGTACTTCAACAAACGGTTCTTCTACTCTACCTCGTAATAAGGTAGATTACGAGGTAGAGTAGAAAAAGATAGAAAATAGATAGAAATAGAAAGATAGAAGTAGTAAGGTAAAAAAAGATTTTTTAGAAAATAGTATGATCAACATCATCAAACCAGTACTGTCCCACTGTTGGTCGGGTCTCCTCTGAGAATGAAAGGATATTCTCTTTTCCACCGCGCTACGACACGAATTTGTAGACTTCACAAAATGTTTCTAAAAGTTTTACGCAGGTTTATTCACGATGTTTTCCTTCACCACTTAAGCAAGTCATAATTAATTTCTTATACACACATAGCGTATTAGAAATAAGTGTAAGTTAACATGACTTAGTAACGAAGGTAGTATAGGAATAGCAAATCTGTAATAAATGGATAAGAACCCTACCTGTAGATCGCCACAAATACTATTAATGATAGTCATCTTGCAGGTCTTGAAGGCGTGTAATCTTATAGTCACATAAAAGGTACAGAGTAACGATATAATAACTATACGTAAGTAAGTTCACACTAGTGATTAGAAGTATTATAACTACACAAGTATCTCCGTTATTCGACTGTTCTTGCTGAAGTCTCCGACCAGAATGTCGCTCTCTGTTAATTCGAGCGCCGCCAAGGTGTCGTCCCCACTTCACCTACCCGCATCTGTTTTTAAACTGTAGTATCCAATGAGTCACTTATTACTTTAATGTAACGTTATAAAAATGTGATATCGTTAATATCCGAGCTTCTTATTAACGATGATAACAATACGTTACTTCCTTTGATGACTAAGTTGACATCGGATAAGTGTATCTTCTTGCCACACCCTTCAAAGCAGAACACAGCACATAACATTACCATTAAGGGTAATAGTTCTACCTTCTTCAAAATTTGTTAATAGAAAAAAGAAATTATAATAGACGTAAATACATTATTTATTTAATTTATTTCGCTAAATATAATCAACCCGTAATATATTTAAGTGAAAATATTACGCATGCGATTTTCATTTCCACGCGTCTGTTCCCGCGTAATGTATTCGCATTTTATTTGATGCGAGCGGCAGAGTAATAAAATTCATCAAACAAACAGAGTGGATTTTTGCATAATACGCCAACGTTGAGCTCAAGTAATGTAACGGTAACTAGGCTACGTTATTTTAAATAAAGCTTTGCACAATACGTATGTCGGCTTTGTTTAATGGGATTGAATCTTCATATAAATACAAAAGATGTTTTTTACACTCACAACTCCACACTAGGATTCCGTGTCGTGGGTTGTATGGATACATATACGGACACGAACACCCAGACTCAGAACAGAAAACTAAATTCATCATTTAAATATCTGTTTGGCCGAGAATCGAAGCCTGGACTCTGCGAGTCAGACCGGTATGGTGAGCGACATTCCACGCATGTAATTCTATGATATCAAATTGTTTCTTTTTTAACATACATTATTTGAAAATTAGATTTACACGAGCTAATTTGCTTAGAAACTATATCATTGACGAGTCTTGCATATAAGCTATATACCCTAATAGCGGCAACATAGGCTATTTTTATATCGATGATATTTCAGGTTTGATTTGTAAAAGTTAAAAACCACACGCAAAAGAAGACCAAATATAATACGCCAACGTTGAAGCGCAAGGTAAAAATCAAAGGTAAAAATGCAAAGGCAAAAATCTCAAAGGTATGTGAAGTCTACTCGTACCACTACGCACTTGGCCAGCGCGGTGGACTATGGCCTAATCCTTCTCATTCTGAGAGGAGACCCGTGCCCAGCAGTGGGACAGTAATAGATTGATGACGATGACGAAGCTCAAGTAATGTAACGGTAACTAGTCTACGTTGTTTTAAATAAAGTTACTTTTCATAATACGTGTGTGGCTTTGTTTAATTTGGTAATTCTGACTCTTACTTTTGCATAAATGAAACTTGAATGATTTTCTGTGACATCGAAATAGATTTTTGTACGGTAGGATGTAATATAAAGTAATAAAGAGATTGTTTTCTGTGCTCGTCTCCGAGGCGAATTTTGTTAAGACTGAATCGATTTTGACGAGTTTTTTACGCAAAGATCCCCTGATAGCAAACAATATAGATTAATTTTAGCGTTGTTAGGTTACTTCGTAAGCTTCTCGTGATTCGGCACCGAAAACGTCCAGAGGAATGCCGCGGAGTTTTAGGCGGTAAGACTCTGACATACCCCAGGAGGGAATCCATGAAGATTTATCCGCATTAAAAAGGGTAACTTCGTAAAAATTTAAACAAAAGACAGGGGAATTTTGAACTGAATTTAATTGAATATGTATTCGTGTCCACAAGTTACAAGGAAGTCTTTTCATATCGTCTTTTACTGAATTTCCAAAAGACTAGCCATCAAGTTAAAGAGAGTGCAGTCATCAAGTTCCTTCCAATCTAAATAGAAATAGTTTCCAAGTCAGAAAACATTACCAATACTGTGAATGGGATGAATTTAGAACGAACGAGCTTTGAGGTGTGCCGGGCGTAAAATTCCTATTTGCCTCCCAACTCTATTGAAGGAATTAGGGGTGGGATGACGGAAAAATCGATATTACGGGCAAAAAATCGATTATTTTAATTGTTTGATTAATCGAGTAATGGATTGATTCAGTGAATCGAAAGATCGATCTTAGAAAATTGAATATTGATCTTTTCGAAGTTGGTTGAATGTGTTATAGACATTAAATGGATACGTATTTCAGTACTTTTTTGGTCCTGATGACAATTTTTTCGTTATCCTAGGTCTTTAGCTGGAAAGATCGAAGTTCCATTTTTAGAGGATCGACTCTTTGGGCCTCGAATTTTTTGTGAATCGATTTGTTACACTTCAATTAGAATCGAATCAACAATCCATCTTTTCTCGGAAAGCATCGCCATCCCTAAAAGGAATCTCTTGGCGCCGGCGTTCATTAAGGGTATAACCTTATACTTTTATCCAGTTTAAGCTGGTTAAACCGGTTTCAACTAGTTAAAAACATGTCTTTGAATAATTGATTTTGATTCAGTGTTGCTTAAAATTGACGATTTGAGTAACGGAGTGATTTGATACGCTAAAGGTGTAAGATTCGAACCCAGGCTAGACAAACATGTAACTTATATATATGGTTTACTAGTTTTTGTCCGCAGCTTCGCCCGCGTTCAAAAGAAAATAATGTAACATAGTAACATACATAAAACTGTAAATTCATACCCTCAACTTTGCTAAAGATCATCACTTGATCAAATAAACTATGTTTACGATTCAATCCTTACTAATATCGATTAAAATAATCGATGTTTTGGGTCCAAAAGATCGATTATCCGATTAATCGATCTTATATCGCCATCCCTAGTTCCCGTGGGATTTCCGGGATATAAACTATCCTATGTCCTTTCTCGGGTCTCAGACTATTTTTGTACAAAATTTCATTAAAATCGGTTCAGTGGATTAGGCATGAAGAAGAGACAACCAGACAGACAGACAGAGTTACTTTCGGATTTATAATATTAGTAAGGATATAATATTAGTAAGGAAGTAGGATATTCTTGTTCTGAGGGTTTCTGTATTTTTTTTATATAATATAGAAGTATCAGACGAGCATGCAGTCCACCTGATGGTAAGTAGCTACTGCCGCCCATGGACATCTGTAATCAACCCTAGATAGGATTAGATATTCCTACCTGAGGTCGGCCACAAATGCGCCGCTACCCCTGAGGACTAAGCTGGAATGCCTCGGAAAATTCTGTCTCCCTTACCATACCCTTCAAACCTTCAAAATGATTGTATATTTGAACCAAAGCTAAGTATTCCCTGTACTAAACTAGTATAAATGGGCGAAGGGCTCAACCTTGCAAATACCGAGCGAACAGCGCTGAGGAAAGTTTAGTAGTCTTATACGTACCTTAAAATATTATATTTCTTTAGTAGCTATAATTATATTTGACAATACAGATCATAGAACGAAATAAGAATGCTTGATCCATTTATAATATTTTATTTAAAGCTAAATATCAGTGTATCTAAGAAGTCCGAAAATTATATTTTTGCTAATCCCTGCCTGCCAAAACAAATGTCCTACGATCGTATGTTTGAAACGAAGCTAACTATATAAATGAGGAAGGGCTCAACCTAATAAATACCGAGCGAACAACGCTGAGGAAAGTTTAGCAGTCCGCCAATTACTCATGAACGAGCAGACTTCATTATTTTCATTTAACAGATTATGCTGAACAGACACTGGCAGCGCTAAGCTGAACAACTCTGCTGAAATAATTCGACAACATGAAAGAAAATCAGTGGTGTGTGATGGATCATACTTTGTTTAGGTGCAATTATAAGACCATAGTTTCAGTGGAGTATTTGAAGGTTAGGTCCAACTTTGTACCTGTTTATGTCTGTTGTTTTCTTATTGCTTGAAGCCTTAAGTGGTCCAAGAGTGACCCTCTTTGTTTATTATTGAAAGAGGACTGATTCTCTGCACAAATAAAACTCGTATTCAAAAAGAAATATTTTTGGTGACTATGTACAAACGAAGTAATACTGTGGTATATGACATAAAAAAAACTTATATTACATTGTTTATAACGCTTAACCGCAGACATGATATCACTTTATACATAAAAATAAAGAAACTTTTAATGTAAATATTATTATTATTTGTTGTAATGTTAATATCTAAAATATGAAACTAGTGCTGCCATCTATGTACAACTGTGTGTAACTTTATGTTAGCAATAAATTAGTCGTTCTACTGTCTTCAAAAGTAACGTGTTTTATTATAGGTTATGGGCCTTACGCTTATAATTTCGCGTTGAAAATAGTAGTTTTTTGCAATATTATCCAGTGAAAAGGACGTGATAGAATTGTATAGTGACAGACTGTTGTGATTTTGCCGTATTATCGCAGGGTATAAGATTAAGTGCATCGCAAAATGACTGCTAACTATCTTGTCAATGTACCGAAGCTTACGGGGCGCGATAATTACAGTGAATGGTGTTTCGCGGCGGAGAATTTTTTAATTCTTGAAGGCATGAAACATTGTGTCAAGACAGAATTAAATCAAGAAATAAAAACCGCAGATGACGAAAAAACCAGAGCGAAATTGATTATGACGATTGACCCGTCATTATACGTTCACGTAAAAAATGTTTCATCATCCAAAGAATTATGGGAGAAGCTGAAACAATTATTCGATGACAGTGGATTTTCACGACGGATAAGTCTACTAAGAAATTTGATTTCGATTCGCCGAGAGAATTGCAGTTCGATGACGTCTTACGTGACGCAGATTATTGATACAGCACAGAAACTCAGCGGAACAGGTTTTGAAATCAACGATTTATGGACAGGATCATTGCTATTAGCGGGATTGCCTGATCGATTTTCCCCTATGATCATGGCAATAGAGCATTCCGGCATTCCTATAACGGCAGACTCCATCAAAACAAAACTGTTGGATATGGATTTGACAAGTCATGAAGAGAGTGAAGTTAGCGGTGCATTTGCTATTCAGTCTAAAAAGAAAAACAACACAAATTTGTCTATGGCCAGAAAAAGTAATGTTGGTAGCACTGATATGTCAAATGTCAAACAGATAAAATGCTATCGCTGTAAACAAATCGGCCACTACAAAAGTCAGTGTAAAAACGAAAATAACTTGTCAAATCAGAAAAATAAGGAGAGAATGCAATCAAATGCTTTTAGCGCAGTGTTTTTGAGTGGAAACTTCAACAAAGATGAATGGTATATCGACTCGGGCGCAAGTGTACACCTCACAACCAATGAAAGTTGGGTTATGAATGCACAATATGAACAAAACAGAGAAATAATTGTTGCTAACAGTGAAAAGGTGTCAATATTGTGTTCTGGAGATGTGAAAATTACGACTACAACAGAAAATCATGATTACGACATTGAGATACGCAACGTATTATGTGTACCAAGTCTGACCACAAACTTATTATCAGTAAGCCAATTGATAATGAATGGTAACAATATCTCTTTTAACGAATGTGGTTGCTCAATTTACAACAAAAAGAATGACTTGGTCGCCACAGCAGCGTTAGTCAATGGTGTGTATAAGGTTAATCTGCTAAAACAACCTAATTTAGCAGCATCAATTGTGTCAGGAGTAACATGGCATCGCAGATTAGGACACGTAAATAAAGATTATTTGAATCAGATGAAGAACGCCGTCCAAGGTATGTCACTTGATGAAAAAGTTGACATTAGCAAATCTTCCTGTTCGACATGCTGTGAAGGTAAACAATTCCGGTTACCGTTCAAGAGCACTGGTCAGAGAAGCAGTAACTTACTAGATATTGTCCATACGGATATATGTGGACCTATGGAGAATGTGTCTATAGGTGGCTCAAGATACTTCTTGTTGTTTGTTGACGATCATAGTCGGATGACATTTGTTTATTTTTTAAGACACAAGAATGAGGCTTTGAAGTATTTCAAGATTTTTAAAGCTCAAGTGGAAAATGAAACAAAAGATTACCTGCATAGTTTTGGCGTGAAACATCAGAAGACCAATCCATACACTCCTCAACAAAATGGATTGTGCGAACGATTCAATCGTACAATAGTAGAAAAAGCCAGATGTCTATTATTTGATGCAGGTTTAGGCAAAGAGTTCTGGGCTGAAGCCACAAACACTGCAGTGTATCTCCAGAATCGAATTGTGGCAGCAGCATTAAACAATAGAACCCCATATGAGCTGTGGACTGGATCTAAACCTGATATAAGTAATATAAAAATCTTTGGAAGCACTGTTATGGTCCATATTGCAAAAGAAAAGAGGAAGAAGTGGGACAAGAAGTCGTCCAAATGTATTCTCATTGGATATCCAGACAATATAAAAGGATACAGAGTATACAATCCAGAAACAAAGACTGTAACAACCAGTAGAGACGTGATCATCATTGAGAAGGAATCAAATCCTGAGCACCTCATCGAAGTGCAAGCTCAGAATGTTGATTCAGTGGGGGATAGAGAGAAGTCTGATGATCCCGAATCAAGATCTAGCCAAAGTTCGCCTGAGCAACATAAGAGTATGTCAACATCCTGTCAAAATGACTCTGAAAGTTTTTTAAACACTTTGCAGTCTGATGATGAGACATATGTTCCAAGCGATTATGAGGATGCAGACAGCACACACGAAGAGGTTCAAACGAAAAGCCCACAATCGCGGTCTACAAGGACAAGGAAGGCACCAGAGAGATTTGGGTTCTCTAACCTGTGTGTTGACAGTAAAACATATGATGATGTGGCTGGCTTGTCAGTACATGATGCCTTGAATGGACCGGAGAGGGAGCAGTGGCAGTCGGCAATGCAAGAGGAGTTACAGTGTTTTAAAGACAATGATGCGTGGGAGTTAAGTGATGCTCCAGAAGATGGTAGAGTTGTACAGTGCAAGTGGGTGCTTCGTAAAAAATATGATAGTGAGAATAAAGTTCGTTTTCGTGCACGATTAGTAGCTAAAGGTTTTTCGCAAATCGAAGGTGTGGACTTTACGGAAACTTTTTCTCCAGTAGTGAGACATACCACTTTGAGGTTACTTTTTGCATTGTCAGTAAAACTAGGTTTAAGTACTACACATCTAGATGTAACAACTGCTTTCTCGAATGGTACTCTTGAGGAAAGTATTTATATGCAAATACCAAAAGGTTTTTCTGAAAAACCTAAGAATGGTCAGATTCTTAAACTAAAAAAGGCCATTTATGGACTAAAACAGTCGTCAAGAGCATGGAACAGGAAAGTAGATGAGTGTTTATTAAATATGAATTATACTCAATCGAAGATAGAACCATGTATGTATACAAAAATGCAAGGTGAATTGAGAACTATTGTAACATTATATGTTGACGATTTCTTTATTTTTTCAAATGATATTTCTGAGACAAAAAAATTGAAGCAAATGTTAACTAGTCAGTTTAAAATTAAAGACTTGGGAGAAATAAAGAAGTGTCTTGGAGTAAATGTGAATGTTAATAAATCTGAGCAAACAGTGACCTTAAGTCAAAGAGATTATATTGATCAGCTGTTGCATAAGTTTAATATGAGTCAATGCAAACCTGTTAGAACACCAATGGAGCTTAAGTTAAATTTATCTAATAATAAGCATTGTATAGATAATTTTCCATATCAGCAAATCATAGGAAGTTTAATGTATCTGGCTGTATTGACGAGACCTGATATTGTATATGCAGTAGCCTTTTTAAGTCAATTTAATAACTGTTTCTCCAAAGAGCACTGTGCCTATATAAAGCGATTATTGAGATATTTAAAATATACTAGAAGTTACGGTCTGAAGTACTCAGCTGAAGGAAGCTTAATGTTGGAAGGTTTTGTAGATTCTGATTGGGGAGGGAACAAAATTGATAGGAGATCATACACTGGAATCTGTTTTACTTTATCAGGCTGTGTAATATCATGGGAAACAAAAAAACAGAAAACTGTTGCGCTGTCTAGTAGTGAAGCAGAATACATGGCAATTACAGAAGCTTGCAAAGAAGCAGTTTACTTAAGAAATTTGTTATATGAAATTACACAAAAATATTATACTATTGATATTTTTAATGACAATCAAAGTGCACAAAAGTTGACTGTTAATCCAGTTTTCCACAAAAGAACCAAGCACATAGACATTAGATATCATTTTTGTAGAGAATGTGTAGCAAATAATATTGTGAATGTTAAGTATTTACCAACGGCTGAAATGCCTGCAGATTTGTTCACCAAAAGTTTATGTTCTGTTAAACATTATAAATTTTTAGATATGTTAGGTGTGCAAATTGTTTAATTTTTAGTTTCGGCATATTATTAGATATAGTGGGGATGTTGTAATGTTAATATCTAAAATATGAAACTAGTGCTGCCATCTATGTACAACTGTGTGTAACTTTATGTTAGCAATAAATTAGTCGTTCTACTGTCTTCAAAAGTAACGTGTTTTATTATATTATTTTATAATAAAGGGGATCGCAAGGTAATACGTTACTTTTTAACCTTAAAACATAACAGTTTTTACGAATTCACGTAAAATGAACCATTGAATCTACTCTGAGAACTCTTGACTTATAAATTATTAAATAAAACACTTTGTACTAATATTGAGGAAATATTTCATAAATACCCGTTCACTAAGTTTCAATTACCTTTTTTTCTTAAGAAGAATTCTTTCATAAGCAATATAAGTTACTGAGAAAACAATATCATAAAGAAAATTACTTAAAACATTTTTTCTGCTTCAAAGCAGCTCAAACAAAGCTTCGTTATAAATAAATGGAGGAATCGCTACTCCTTACGCGCGTTCCCAATAAATAAGGATATGGACCAGTATTGGGGATAAATCGCCTTATGAATATTTATGTGCTTATGAATATTATAGTACGAGATCCGGCTGCGTGATTTCTATGTTCGCTGGTTTTTAATCAAAATATAATTTTGTGACTTAAATATATATGTTGTGTATAGATTTAGTTTAAATAGTATTTTATTGTATTTTAAACTACTTTATTTGTTTTACATAGATAAATACTTGTGTTGTAACTTATTTATTATTAAAAGTATGTTAAAGCATCATAGTTATCAAAAATGTACGACTAAGTCTACAAGTACTTATTATCCTATCTTACATGACGAAAAGGAATTGCACGACTCATGATGCGAAGCATCAGAGAGTGCTTTTCGATCGAAAAAATTTTTTCGCTTCATTTTGGCGGCTATTTTTATTATTATAGCCTTGATAGTTCACGGAATCAAGATATTTTGCATACTATTGTCGAGATAATTTAATGGAGATTAATTCCATACTTTTTAAAAATTGATTTACTGCAATAGAATTGGAAAAAACATCAAAATAGGTCAAAAAATTTTCCTGTCCGTCATGTGTGAAACCTGAAAACACTGTAACTTGTGAAAAAATCCATCATTTGAGTTATTTTTTTTTTAATTCTAATCGACGATTGTAGGTCACTGAATGCGAATGATTAATTAATTCAGTGTCGTTTAATTGCAATTAATAAAAAACGAAAAAAACTACAAGACTGTATATCTATAGATATTATGTACATTTATTCCACCAGGGGCGCTTGTGCAGTACCTTCTTCCTACTACAGCTGTTTTTTCGGCAATTAATTTTGAACGACTTAAGTTTTTTTTTTTTATATTTCATAATTAAATGAGCATTATGAGTCGTGCACTTTTGGATTTTCCAAACTTTTATAAAAATCTTAATTAAATATCTTAACAAATGCATTTTATATGTAAAGCCTTTGGTCATAGAAATATCGTCGGATCGTAGACTATTGTATTCCTGTTGTCGCTATATTTGTATTTGAGATACAATAGAAATTCTAATGTAAATTTATTATCTAACATCTCATAACGTTAATATCTAACAGATACATATAATTGACCGAATCTGGTAGAACTGCAATCTTACGAGTAGTTTAATTCGATAACAATATTATGATGCCATGTTTGATTTATTACATGTTTGTTATTACACTACCTAACTGTTTACAACCAAGTAAACTGTATGGTCATTTGTTACATCTATGAAATAATGTATAACAAAATTAATAAACTCATAATTGTTTCACAAATTTCACCAAATCTCTACTGCAGTAGCGCTAGCAAATTCTAATATAGGCCTCAGATGGAGACCTATGACCGAGTCTGGTAGTCCTATTCTAATTAAATTCGATTACAGATATTTATGGGCGGCAGTAACTACCTACTTCTTTCTTAGATAAATGTAAAGCAAGATACTGGAGCTAATGCTTTATTAATTATACGTAAAAATTATGGCATTAAAAAAAGAGAATAATTATTATCAAAAAAAAAGACAAACCCGCTGAGTTTCTTACCGGATCTTCTCAGTAGAGGTCGCGTTCCGATCCGGTAGTAGTTTAAGAAAAATATTGTACCTGACAATTTGTAAGTGCCGTCGTTGGCCTATATAAATAAATATATTTCATTTACCAGGTGAACCTTATATTCAATTTAAAAAAATGTAAAACAAAACGCACAAAATCACAATAATTTCACAGCATAAGTTAACCAAACCAGTCAATACTGCACTAAGCGCTAGCATTCGTACTTATTGGATCTCATTCAAGCAGCATGCACGGGACATGTATTGTATGCTTCCATTCAAATACAAGCACACTGGTCTACGTCTGCCTCTTGTACGGACAAAGCATTACGAAATCCTTTATAGCCACGAAGGAGATTGCTTACTTCTATTCCTATTTTGTGGCTTTGTTCGTTGAAGATTTGAGTCGCGTGGAACAAAAGTAGGGTTACAACTGTAAAGATCTTGGTTTAATCCTTGCTTTGTAGAAACAAAATATAATTTTGTAGTCATTAATTAATAAGAGTAAGGTTATGTAAACTATGCAAGGTTTTGTAAGCCTAATTTTATTTGATTACACAGTACAGCGCTGACAATCTTCGTCAGCAGCCGTACGTGATGTCACGCAACAGTCTGCGACCATCAGCGGCGGTCGTTGGCGATGCATAACCTAGTATCGCTCCCACGGCATCGGATACCTTTTAAAGATTTCGCTCCTCGTCAACAAAAATGTCTCATATCTAACATCTGTAACCACTTAACATCGGATTATATGGACGATGAACGGATTACAACACTTAAAATCAAAAAAGATAAATTTATAATAACCCCTTCTATATCTCTAAAGTATACTCTACCATTGGTCTAAGATCCTTTCCTACTTCTTTTCCACTTTTATTCTACTACTTTTCTATGGAAATCTCCATAAACCTCTGTGTATTTTTCTCTTAATATCTTTTTTTATCGATCTTAACCTTAACAATTCTAACACAATCATATTTAATGTCAAATGTGATATCACATATCTGTGTTATTTTCCACGTGTATTTCCTCTCTTGCTCTTGTTCCTTAAATTAGAATCATTGACAGTGGACTTTCAGTAATCCTCTTCCGGCATACCCTTTTCCATCTTGTTGCGGTCGGAACCCTCTTCCTAATCCTGTGTGAGAGCTTACTTACGTATGCATTTACGTCAGCTGTTAAAATTGTATCTGCATTTGTTCAGATATCTCCTTTATATTTTGTTTTATGTTTTAATCTGGTTGACTCAGTGAGGTACTATCGCCTGTCTATTTCTAACGTGAAGTAGTAGGTACTTGAGTTAAGATAAAAGGGTATGCAAGTTGACTTTTATGAAGTCCTCTTCTTATGAAGTCTTTATCTTGTCCTCGGAAGTGGCAACACTTCGGTGATCGACTTGGTTAAAGAATTACAGATGTTAGACGATGGCGACAATGACCACTTAACACCAGGTAAACTGAATTCTCATTGCCTATTTAAAAATATATTTTAAGTGGTAGAACACAGTAATGAGATAACGGTGATACCATCTATAAGGCCAATGCAATAGCGGTGTTAAACGCTACATGGTGATTTAACAAAGGTAAAAAGCAAGGGTCCCTTTTTCTTTTAGGGCTCAAAAGGGACCGACTTACAGCTCATTTTCAATCGTATTTATGATTGGTAATAAATACCCATAGGTGAAATTGACTACTTTCCATCAAGCACAAAGCACGCTTTCTTGGTGACTAGATATTATAAGCAAAAAATAAAAAGTCCAAATGTCTTTGATTTAAACGATAAGTATAAGCTGTAAATAGTAACTTATTCTACTTTTAGTAGATACCCATTTATAGCAAAAATACGAAAAAGAAATCGCTTCCCATGTCTAAAATCAATCTTAATCTCTAGTAAAAGGCACCCAAATAGAACCTTTCCTGTGTAATTGAGTTAACGTTGGCTGTATTCATGATCGCATTCGAAAAGGCGAAAGAATATCGCAAGATACAATGTTAATAAGTAATTAAGGGCCCATAATAAGCCAAATTAAGTCGGCGTGAGGCTGTAATTAATCACGCCCATAAAGTAAGATGGAAATTGGAGCATTTTCATGTATTTTGCCGTAACATAATATAAGGTTCGGTGAATAGACGCCATTTATAAGGCAATAAATTTATTTTGAAAAATGTGACGATTATTACTTGATGATTATTTTTCCTTCAATGTTTTCTTCTTTAGACTAGATTAATTTTCTTTTAATACTATTTTTAGTCGTGTTGTCCTTTTCATATACAATATATTTCTGCTTGGGTGCGCAGTTCGCTGAAGAAAGCTAAAAATAGACCAAACTGGAAGATTATACTGGACCAGGCCAACGTCCACGCGTGGCTGTAGCACCTTAGATGATGATGACGATGATGAGGAATTCACGAGGTAATAGTTGACCAGTATAATCAATAATATATTAAATTTATTTTACAATTTTTAGTGCGTGATAAATCTTATGTTTTTTTTTTCTTAAAGTATATCTTATATATAAACTCGTGTCACAATGTTAGTTACCGGACTCCTCCGAAACGGCTTTACCGATTTTCACCAAATTTATATGCATATTCAGTATGTCTGAGAATCGACTACTCACTATTTTTCATATCCCTAATTGATGAGGGTTGTTTACCCTTAACATTTTTTTTATTTATATGGCAACACAACGTTTGCCGGCTTAGCTAGTATTATTGTACTTCACTGCATAGTCTCTTCAATGATAATGTTGACATGTAGTACACCGCCAGTCGCCAGCCTTGTGTCACGTATATTCAGAGCTAAAAACCTCGAATTCAAATAATTTAAAACAATATCCAACCTACTTATAGCGCCCCCTACCGGTAAATGTCATTATCGTTTTTCGTGCAGCCTGTGTACATTTATGATTTTTCAAAATAAGAAATAAAATAAGTAATTTATAGTAAAAATTGTTAATTTATAACAAATATTTCAATTAATAATTTATAAAAGACGTAGGTGTGATATATTGTGCAGAAAAGTTACAATGGAAAATAAAGAATTTTGACGAAAATCTGAAGATTTGTACTAGGCGGCCATTACGAATGCCGTCGCAAATTGAAAATGTATTATTTTCATTTATTAAAGATAAGATGATAATCTTATATATTAATGAGGAATGACAAGGTAAATTTTTACATATATATTTTTCCAAGCAAAGAATTTTTAGATTACCATATTGTTCTGTAGCAAGGAATTTGACGTCTTATGTTCATTACTAAGCTTGTCACCTATTTAGGTGATCTCGCTTATTTAAATCCTTATATAAATCTCGCTTATATAAAGCTATGAACATAGAAAAAGGGTGCTATTTAGCCCCGTGCATGGGTTCTAACCCGTTTATACTGAGTATTTACTCACATAAAAGAATCTACTATTGAGTAGGATATACCTAATGGGTATTCACCCGTTTAAATAAGGTTATGACCCTTACATATTGGATATTTACCTACATTACAAGAAATAGGGTGCTATTTAGCCCCGTTCGTGGATACTAACCTGTTTATATTGAGTATTTACTCACATAAAATAATCTACTATTGAGTAGAATATACCTAATGGATATTCATCCGTTCAAATAAGGGACCCTTACATATTGGATATTTACCTATATAACAACTATAACAAGATACTACTATTAAGTAGACAGATACAATGGATATTCACCCATTCTAATAGGGTATTGTGTCCTTTACATTGGGTAAATAACCTATATAACAAAATACTAATAATCAGTAGATAGACACAACTATTACCATCGAGTGGATGTAATGATTTTAATGAATGAACATTTTATTGAAGAATCATTCAGATTAATAATGTACATGATACAGGATATAGAGATGACAATTTATATCCTTTTGTAATACTCTAGAAGAACCTAAATTTGGTTTAACCATTCATAAGAATTTGGTAGAGTAATTTACTAAAGGAACTATCTATCTATCTAGATGGTGATAGATAGACTAAAGGAAAAAATAGTTTAAAGGAAGAACACTAGCCTCTAGGAAACTGTGGGACGGATAACACATGATTAGACTTTAAAAGTTGCACAAGTCGCAGTTACTATTGTAGCTGTAAAGAGTCAAAAGCCATGCCACATCAGGCGAATGCTTACTGCTCTCGAGCATTTGACATGATTGTTTCTTAATAATTTTAAATTATTTGCCTTTATAAAGATAATTTGCTATCAATTATCTTATTACTGGTGCTGGTCATTTATTATGTATAATAAATAATAAGAAGAAATTTCATAGTACAAGTACTGGAACAAATGATCGGGAAAATGGTTTAAGAAACAATGATTGTTCAATTCATATATATATATATAGTACAATATTTTATAATAACAAGTATAACGAAGATATTTACACTTCATCCTATGATAAACTTCATCCAAAAGTTTGAGATACTCATACCAAATAGGGTCATTATCTGACTTACAACAAGCCTCATGCACAAATACCTGTGTCACAGAAAGGCTTGATCGAAGTTTCCTTTGGAATAAATCTTCAATCGCAACAGATTTTTAGGTGAGTGGTTAATAGTGTGGTCGATTATAATTTTAATTTTAAAGACCAGTTGTAACAAATAACTATTGACCCAAGCTTTGCAAGTGGTTAGCTTTAAGAGTCTATTTGTATAAACACTTAAACTCATTATTCTCAAGGAATGAAGATTTTTTCAAAATATACTCGGTATGTGTGTAGAAAGACTTCTCACATCAGTGGTAACATATTGTTTACTCTTAACCAATTTTTTACAATATTTTTACTTTACCTACACCTGATGATGGTGATGTTGGTTTATATTGAATATCTTGGTCTTAATCTTGAGCTTTAAATAAAGCCTGGCATTCCACTCACTACTTACTATTGTTTTCAAGAAAGCATATTTGGATACTAATTCATGATTACCTTAAACAGTGTTTACATGTCTATGGTTAAATGGAAATTCTATGCATTTCAAGTTCCTTCCTTTGGTTTGAGCAGAACACTATATTTATGTTTTTACTAACCTTTTAAAAGATACAAGACCATACATAACTGATTAAGATCTAGGGACATTGTGTCAGTTATATATTTATATAACATAGTTCCTATTTGAAATGTCATAATAATGGACAAGGAACAATAACGACACATAGTAATTTAGGATCATAGACATAATAAGCTATATCATTCTTTAGGATTTATTGGTTATTTAAAAGATAGTTTGATAATTGGAAATAATACAACTGTTAAGGTTGTATTATACAAGCAATAAATAAATAAAAAATCAAATTGCTTTACCATTAGATAAAAGATTAAAAGTCAACACAAGGGTAAAATAAAAAGAAAAAAAAAATATATATATCATAATAATATTAAAAAATAAAAATTATAATAAATGCAAAGATATGTATATATATATATAAAACAATTTTAATAAAGTTTATCAAAATACTATCCCTCTTACACATAGATATAATTACAGGTGGTAGTTGTCATATTATTTTTATTATCGGGACACAATCAGTTATGTAACATATGGTCATTATTCTCAGTATTTTTGTTATTTGATTTAAATAACAAATCCGATCAACTATTTAAAGTTAAATGCAGCGTTACTTGTGCTTAAAGATATTTTTTCAATAATCATCTTCAACACGGTGAAACCCTAATACCTGTAGGCAACTCCACAGTTATTTCATATAGATACAGCATGGTGTTTAATACCCACATTTAACCGTAATATCAAGGCACATATTGGATTTATTGAATACCCAAAAAATGTTTTTATTTCCCTAATACATTTAATAATTTCAGAATGAATTTGCTATCACTAAATCAAGATTATACATTGCGAATTAACACTTTGAAGGTTTTTAAATAGATTTATTTACTAGGAAACCTACAAGAAGTATGACTTACATGTCATGACTAAGGTTATACTATTTAAATGGAAATATTCATTTTATTTCTAATAAAATAATTGTTGTTAAAGATTATCTCTGAACAGTTGGGGAGTTTGTGGTAGTACCAGACTGGTCCAGACAGTCCTAAAAAATAGTATTAAAAAAAAAAAAAAAATAAATAAAATAAATAAATAAATAAACCTTTCATTTTGGAAGGGTTGCATTTTGGGTCTCATATGAATTTAAAAAAAAAAAAAAAAAAGATCTAAATCCAATTGTTTTTCGTCAACGCTTTACCCTGTATGTTACTCGCTTCCTCGAGGAGCGTTTCGTTTCTATACACGAATCTCAAGATTTTGTTGCTCTACAAGCAATGTTAGACGCAATAATGAAAACGTGATGCTGGTGCTTATAATATTTTGGCCTAAACAGTGTAAATAACTAGATCTATCTGTAGACTGGTTACAATATTCTTTTCATTTATATATATATATATATCTAGAATTATTTTTGCTCTTAAAATGCATATTTAGGTTTTCTATCCTCCATATCCCAAGTATGCTATTACTTGGGATAGTTACATCTGATGTATAAATATTTTTAGCGAGTTAAGTGTAAAATATTATATATTATTTAGTGGAGATGAAGAAAAAATACTATTTACTTTTTTTGGTTATTGTAATTACTCATATAGTAAAAACAATAATAATATATAAGTAATAATATAAAGTATATAAAGTAATAATAATAATAAGTAATATATAAAAACAATAGATATCGTATATATTATGACGCTCACTTGGTGTAAGCCCGTGAATGCCATTATTACCTACTACCGATTCGCCTACATCTGAGTCGAGACTTCTAAAAAGTATACATAAACATAATAATAACATTATTGTATATTAACCAAATTGCTTGTCGGAAGATATTGTATATTAAATTGCCACATGAATTTAAACCTTACTATAACCAGTGTTCAAACAATCTAGTATTACCATTATTTCATAGTAATCATAGTATTTGTCCAGCACATCCTTAATAAAATTACCTAGATAGGCCTAGTAACACTTGAGAGTTGCAAGAATAAGTTTATTTCTTTTATGTAATCTTATAATACAGTGACCTTCCAGACGACAGTTTCTAGATTTTATCAACCACGGAAGATGATGGCATTGATATATCATTTTTTACAATACATACCATTAGAGAGCACGCATTACCACGCTGCTACGCTGACGTCTAAACATATGAGTGTCAGTTAAGACCCTCTTAGAAGGATAGCTGAACGGATCAGATCTAAGTTCAATTTTGTAGTAGAGACGTTACATCAAACGTATACTTGATAACTGTAATTAATATTTAAATAGATATATTAAATTAGGAATTTTAAAAATAGTAGGATTTAAATGTTTTTGTATTTTGTTTAATATGCTCGTTATTTTACAAATCTCTAAACATCTACATGTCAACATTATCATTGAAGAGACTATGCAGTGAAGTACAATTAGAAATTAAACGAACTTACCTAAGTGAAGTTCCATTTCAATTGTACGAACTGCATAGTCTCGAAATGATATTATAACCCACCCACCCATACTTATATACGATAAGTATTACCCATAATATCATCTATGTTGTAAAATAATCGAGCTAATGAACTTACATCTTGACCCCAGGATCTCTAAACTTAATGACATTTACCGGTAGGGGGCGCTATAAGTAGGTTGGATATTGTTTTAAATTATTTGAATTCGAGGTTTTTAGCTCTGAATATACGTGACACAAGGCTGGCGACTGGCGGTGTACTACATGTCAACATTATCATTTCGAGACTATGCAGTTCGTACAATTGAAATGGAACTTCACTTAGGTAAGTTCGTTTAATTTCTAATTATAATTACTAATACGTACTAATCTATAACCTTTTGACATAGAAAATAACTTAAGATTTTTAGCACATTTAATAAATATTTCGTCCTATTTTTTATGTTTTCGACGAAAGGATCTTAGAACTCGTAAAGGTTTAACCCTGTTTAAACGTACGTGAGTTCTATTAGGAACTGAATTATTTATTTCTTAGGAAAAAATACCTTTCAAGACGAATGTTAGCAATTTATTTAAGTAAAAGAGCGTTTTAGTGTTCTGAGTCCAGAGTTACTCTTAGAAACATACTTAAAGTTACTTAAATACTTTTTCTTAGGTAAATAATTTATCGGAAATTCGAAGGACAATATTTTTTTTGCACATGCTTTAGAACACATTTATTTCATTAACAATCTTGAATGACGAATATAGATTCAACTTCCAATCATTTATTTTTAAGATCCAAAAAACGATACATTTTCTTCTAATATAACAACCTAGTGCATCACACGCTCTCATTACTGCAATGTTACAAAAAAATAATCTGTAATGTTACACTGTATGCCCCTCTCGTTTCGAGAGCAGAGTAGAGTTATGGTATTCTCTGCATGTCGTAAGAGGCGACTAGACGGAGACTAGATCGCGGGGTGCAAACCGGAGTAGCGGGATCTCCATCCGCCAAGTTAGTGATTCCGGGAAGGACCATGTTGTGTGTGGCCACATTGTTGTAATCACACGAAGATGTGGTGAGCGTAGAAATTCAACACGACAGAACTCTACCGACAGCGCTCAAAGGACTGCGGTCGCGTTTCTTTGGACCGCCGGAACCTTCCACGTAGCGCTCAGGACGGCCTGGGTGGAATTTCAATGGGTAAAAATGTAAATATATATAACTCAAAGGTGACTGACTGACATAGTGATCTATCAACGCACAGCCCAAACCAATGGACGGATCGGGCTGAAATTTGGCATGCAGGTAAATGTTATGACGTAGGCATCCGCTAAGAAAGGATTTTGATCAATTCTACCCCCAAGGGGATAAAATAGGGGATGAAAATATTACTTCGTAACGCGAGTGAACCCGCGGGCAAACGCAACCGGGTATCTTGAACATTTCCCCTCAACAAAAAAGACTACGCACTATAATACGCAGTCCTTCTCACTCACAGATGTAATACGAATCTGAACTCTAACAGTACAAATCTGGTGAAGGAGCGCCCTTAGCAGAATGAACCAATTATAATTTCAAAGTAGAGGCAAACTCATTCAGTACGGCGTACAGCAGCGGCTTTGAAGCTATCTGGTTGTAATGGAAAATTAGAAACTTGTATTACTATACTAATGTTTAACTCGGAAAGTTTGTGGGCTTGTTCGCGCATTTTCGTCTACGTTCTACTGATTTGCTAAGACATGAGAAATTTTTGTTTTCTTCATTTGATAAATAGATACTAGTACTATCATTATAAATATCGCCAATGAAATAAGTAAGTAAAAGTTTTCTGTCAATCTCTCTCAGTTTGATTGATGAGAAAACAAAATTTAAATTTATTTTTTTCGAATTTCCATGAAATTTATTTTATGAAATTACTGAATAAATAAACGTAATGCACAACCTACTTTAAATATAGTGTCAACATTTTCTTCTAGTCATACTCATGAAGATGTAGGTTTCTGTATAAAATACAGAATTATTCCGTAACTAAACTTTTCACACGTTCTGCACAACCGTACCACAGAGAGATGTAATTGAAAATAGCTGCTGCTCATAATTCTGGTGCATTTTATAACTAAATAAAATCAAAAGTGAATTTGCGAATTATCAATGTTACCAAAATTACAACCTATTTTTTTAAGAGTCCACTAGCCTATTCTGCGCATACCCGTGAAGGTGTATGATGTATATCATGTGTTATTGTTTTGTTTGTGTTTTTTTTTCTCTCTATTTTTGTTGTTTTAATACTAGTAGTAAATGTATCGTATCCTTTATAAACTATTCCTTCTCTAACTTCACGCACACTATCCTTCTTTCTTTGCTTGTCTCTCTTTTCTTTTTCATGCATAGGTTGTCTGGAATCGCGATCTCGCTACTAAGCGATAAGACCGCCTATCGCATACTGTTTCACCTGTTATGTATATTGCTTATTGTTAAATTTCAACTGTAAGTGTGCAATAAAGAGTATTTTGTCTAATCTTATCTTACTTATGATCCGGTGTAAAGTACATAATTATTCCGTAACTAAGCTTGACACACGTTCTTCAAACCGTACCGCAGAAAGAGGTAATTGAAAATAGCTCGCTTCTCGTTCCGGCGCATTGGGATTGCCTTTTTATGACCCAATTTTTCACGTGGCCTTCTTCATTTCGCTGGCATCCTCCTTCGATTTAATATTCCTCTTTTATGGCGGGAAAATGATTTATTATCGGAGACGCCGCATCTCGTTGATATGGGACTTACGCAAATCGCGGACGCGTGGCCAAATGCTCCGCTCAGATTGTTTTCGACCTACGATTTCGCTCCGTTACCTATTTTTGAATAAGCTTTGAAACAAAAAATGTTTTTACGAAATAAAAGCGTAGATTGAATTTAGAAAATAGAGCTAGATTTTATACGAGTAGAGTAATCAAAATATTGAAATATTATTTTAACACAAATACTTTGAAAAATCTAAAATAATTCATAAATAAAGAATCCACGTGTAGGTATAATTATAAATTACTTAACGGCTATAGTAAATTACTAAAATCTTATTAGATGTCTATTATCAAGTGCCGATAAAAAATAACAAATATAATAAAAAAAGGTTTTCTGAATCAAATCATCAGAATCTGAAGTGATTGAATTTAGCAAATATTAACTGCGATGTACAAAAAAATATTCCATCAAAACCAGCTCTTAAATAAATGAAGTTTGTTTTTATAAAAACACAATGCCGACCTTGGCACGGAATAATAAAGGAAAATTGGGTACCTGTCAGTTACAGAGAGGGAAAATCTTTAAATAGAAAGAAATCAAACAAATAGAAAGCTTCACAATTTTCACGATTTCATAATTTTCAATCAAAGGCATAGTCATGATTTGATTAATGTTAAGACGATTTTCAAAGATATTTGACATTTTGTGAATGTTAAAATGTTTTTGACAAATTTTACTAATTGAATTCCTAAGAGGGACAAAATTTGAAAATCGAAGCCAAAAATATAAATTTAATAGGAATCTTATATGAAGGAGGTATATTCCTATAGTCATAATAATCGCCATCAACCCATTGCTGGGCAAGGGTATTTTTGGAAGTGAGTAAGGTTTAGGTTCAGGACATAATATACTGTAACAAACAGGTTTGACTCGCATGATAAGTGCGGATTTACAAACATCACAAACTTTAAAAAAAAATAGGCATATTTGTTTCCTGACGATATTTCTTCGCCTTAAAAAAATATTTTTATAATAACCCCGGAAAATTAAGGTGCCTCAGATACAAACCTGGAACTCTCTATAAGGAAAATAAATTCAGAAACTGTCTTCGAAGCCTTGAAAGTAACAGCTCAAAACTCATACATTAAGTCCTGTAATTAAGAGAAACCTTTCGCTCACAACAAATATCATATTCCTGGAATATACAAATAAAATCCAACTCACGCGATCAAACCCGTAATGAAAAGTTATTCAATGCGAAATAAACGAAAACAATATCATAATGTATTTTAATATCATCGGGACCTCTCCCACGGGGGAGAAAATTGAAGGGAGCGTTATACACGGCACTGTTTATTATTTGGCGGATAATGAGGGCCCTCTGATACAATATTACGTCCGGTGCCAAACGACTTGCATCAGCGTCCAAATGGCAGGTCCGTGTCGAAATCGTGTTCATTACTTTTTATATGTCGTTACATAGGTGTGTGCTAAACGGTACAAAATATGCTACGAGTATATGTGTTCATATTACGTAGGATTTGTTACCGTTGATATTTTGTTCCATACGACATCCCTCAAGGTAATCTTTTAGGACCAGTTTTATTCATACATATAAAATTGTTAAGGATGATGATTACAATATTCTATGTATCTAATTGTTTATAAATTAGATACATAGTATTTAATAGTAACATTCATATCTTCATCAACAAATCTAAATTGTTTGAAGTTTGCCTACAATGCAATAATCTTTATAGGCGCAACTTCAACCAATGATATGCTTTCTGTATGTAATGTAGAAAAGAAAGATGAAGTAAAACACTTTATCTTTTTTTACGACATCAGAGCTTGTCTATTTTGCTGAGACATAATTGCCTTAATGACTTAATTGCGATTAGTTATTCTCTCGTGAATCACTTGAGAAAAAATACCTTTTTCCTTTTACTCGAGTTTATAACACTTGCGTCCATCGTTTTATAGGTACTATTCTTGTCATCAGCCCCGCACACACGTGGATAGTGAAGGAACTGTAGCATCTTAAGATCTCTGCTAAAATTATAGCGGATGCACGCTCACGTATTTATAGTCAAAAATAGGATTAAAAGCTAAAAGGCACGCGCGCGCATATACTTTTTGTACGCGGTTTTTTACGCGTGGCATGTTTTTTTTTTCTTTTTTTATAATATAGGCGTAGCAGACGAGCATGCAGTCCACTTGATGGTAAGTGGCTACTGCCGCCCATGGAAATTTGTAATCAACCACAGATAAGATTAGATATACCTACCTGAGGTCGGCCACAGATGCGCAGCTACCCCTGAGGACTAAGCTGGAACGCCTCAGAAAAGTCTGTCTCCCTTACCACACCCTTTAAACCGGAACACAGCAGCGCCTAACACTGCTGTTATTGGGTAGAAATAGGCGCGGCGGGCGCCCGCTCGCATACTGTTTCTCAAATCGGTCTAACGCTTTCACAATTTAACACGTGTTGCACACGATGCCCTCAGCAGGCCTCAGGCCGTCCGGAGCGTCCTTCTTACATAACCCACGTGCCAGGAAAAAGGTCCAAAAATTACGCAACAGCGGTTCTCTTCTAATATAGCTTTCATTTTGTTGATTATAACCATACGAATAATGCCTGCCCTGTCATTTACTCAACCATTAATGTTAATATGCCTAACGTGTAGCATACATGTTTGCGAAATGAGACCCTTTAATGCGTTTACATTTACTTCGTTGGGCTTTATTCAAATTAATCCTCTGTTTGCATTAGAGTGATCGCATCTGTTGCTTACATTTAGGAGAAGTGTGTCATCCTCATATATTAATGGAATCTCATCATAAATTTAAAAATCGCGTTATGACGTGTGGCTACTGTGTAAGGTAGGGCCCGGGTTTAATACTGTCAAGTCCCCAGTAGAAATGGTAGAATTTTAATTCAATGACGACAGAACTTCTAATTTAACAGTTTTACTTTCGACTAGTGTTCGTCTAGTTTCGTCCAGTAGTCGAAATTCAAAACACATCATTATTGAACATATGAACCTTCTATTTCTATTTTTATTGATAAAACAATAATTCGTATCAAACAAAAATACTCTGTTGAAATACAAAAGAGAAAAAGATACTGCCTTTTTTCTGGCTATTTTATCCGCAGGGGTAACGGCGCATCTGAGGCCGACCTCAAGTAGGAATATCTAATCCTATCTGGGGTTGATTACAGATATCCATGGACGACATTAGCCACTTACCATCAGGTGGACTGCATGCTCGTTTGCTACTCCCATATTATGAAAAAAAATCCACTTCATCATGTGTATAATTTTCAAAGTTATTGCCGCTTACAGGATAACGGAAGGACGTGAGTCCATGAACAGGGTTATAAGCCAAAAGTCCATAAATCCATCACACTGTCTGTCATGGCACGCCAAACCGTCGGATGCTGATAAAGCACGCGTTCATAATCTATGTTGTTTGTTGCTACATGAATGATGTCAGATATTAATGTCATGTGCAGTGTAAGTAGAGAGTTTGGCAACATAGATTGCAACTTTATTTATAAAAGGTACGAGTAAAGCTTGACAAGCAGTGAAAAGTAAGTAGGATGTAAAAAAAACTACTTTAAAAGTTGGACTCATGCCTCTTAGTAGAATATTATGTCTTGTCGGTAACTTTGACATGGACATACAAACAAAGAAGTACAAGAAGTAAGAGGGCCCGACTCAAAGGCACAAAATTATTTACTTATTAAATACTAGTGGTGCCCGCGGCTTCGCCCGCATTTTAAAGATATAATATGACATACATAAAACAGAAAATTCGTACCTTCATTGGAATGACAGTGGTGCCATCTGTCGGTCTTACCAACTCCCACACCTTCGTGGGCTCTTGGACAACAACTTTGCAAAAGATCATCACTTGATCAAATGCATAGTTTCCGATTTTATAAAATGTATATAGACAAATATTCATTTTTATATAAATAGATAGATGATCGACTAACATGGATAAGTAAAGTAACTGTAGGTAAATTATGAAAAAATCGAATTTCGATCTTCTGGGTTGAAAGATCGACTCACTGAATCGATCCATTACTGGAGATCGATTAAAATAATCGATTTTTTGGTTCAAAAGATCGATTCTCCGATTAATCGATCTCAGATCTGTAGTTCTCGTGGGATTTCCGGGATAAAAACTATCCTATGTCCTTTCTCGGGTCTCAGACTATCTTTGTACAAAATTCCATTCAAATCGGTTCAGTGGTTTAGCCGTGAAGAAGAGACAGACAGACAGAGTTACTTCCCCATTTATAATATTAGTAAGGATTAGTAAGGAAGTAAGGATTTGCTGACGGATACATAATTTGTTTGATTCTGATAACCTTTTTTTTCGCTATCCTCGAAAAAAGATCGAAGATAGAACCGATTCTTAGGGCCTCGATTTTTTTTGTGAATCGATTTATTGCACTTCGATTCGAATCGATTCAAAAAACGATCTTTTTCGGAAAGAATCGCCATCCCTAATATAATCCCAATAAATCTATATAAACAAATAAAGTTGCAACTGTCTCCGATTGCAAGAATTGATATTTTTAAACTCATGGTTAAATAACCATGATCCTAATTTAACAGTTTTACTTTCGACTAGTGTTCGTCTAGTTTCGTCCAGTAGTCGAAATTCAAAACACATCATTATTGAACATATGAACCTTCTATTTCTATTTTTATTGATAAAACAATAATTCGTATCAAACAAAAATACTCTGTTGAAATACAAAAGAGAAAAAGATACTGCCTTTTTTCTGGAACTGGTTTTTTATAGAACCGATTCTTAGGGCCTCGATTTTTTTTGTGAATCGATTTATTGCACTTCGATTCGAATCGATTCAAAAAACGATCTTTTTCGGAAAGAATCGCCATCCCTAATATAATCCCAATAAATCTATATAAACAAATAAAGTTGCAACTGTCTCCGATTGCAAGAATTGATATTTTTAAACTCATGGTTAAATAACCATGAGTTTAAAAATATCAATTCCACCATCATCATCATCAATACTCTAAATAGAGTATGCCAAAAGACCCACAAACGTAGGTAGGATCCATTACTGGAGACCGATTAAAATAATTATAGTTCAAAAAACTAAAAAACACGCTTTTATGATAAAATCAACTAAAAAGTAGAAAATAATTTTCAATCTAAGAATCAATTAAGGAACAGTAAATAGTATAATTGTGGAAAAAGTGTGGGGTGCTTTTCGAACCTGATAAATGGAGCACCCCACACTTGTTCCACAATTATACTATTTACTGTTCCTTAATTGATTCTTAGATTGAAAATTATTTTCTACTTTTTAGTTGATTTTATCATAAAAGCGTGTTTTTTAGTTTTTAGAAACTATAATTATTTATTAATTTTTAGTATTTCTCGTTATAGCGACCACCATTATTCATCGTTTGTAAAAAAATCAAGTGTATATCTATTACGATTTAAGAGATAAAGCCCAACGACAGACGAACAGACCGCAGAGGGTTTCGTTTTAACCTTTGAGTACGGAATCCTAAAAATCATTCTACAAGACGGCATTATAGATATGTTTCAGAACATTTGAGTTATAGGGAAATAACATTATTATTTTCTAAACTAAAAATCACGATATAAAAGTTACGCCTATTGAAACTAAATAGCAATAATTTGCAATCTAAAGTTGCGATGAACTTTGCTGAAGGTGCTTGAAAAATCTCGCCTCGAAAATCGTTAATCCTGAGGATGTTGATAAGGACAATGGTACAAAACTATTAATGTTTAAAATATTGAATTGTCATCGGTCCTTAATAAGTATGCCAAATTTCGAGTTAATCCGACGTTTTGAAGGGGGTTAAAATCATGTTCAAAGATTCCGTTACATACTAACATACCAACATACATACGTCTGAAGCTAATAAAAGCGTGTTAAAAATAGACTTTTTTTCGTCAAAAAGATCGATTCTCTGATTAATAGATCTAAGATCGCTATCTGGGATAAAAACTATCTTATGTCCATTCTAGGGTCGCAGACTATCTTTGTACAGAATTTCATTAAAATCGATTCAGTGGTTTAGGCGTGAAGAAGAGACATACAGACAGACAGAGTTACTTTCGCATTTATAATATTAAGTCAGGATATCGATTAAAATAATCGACTTTTTGGTCCAAAAGATCGATTCTCCGATTAATCGATCTTAGATCGCCATCTCTAGTTCCCGTGGGATTTCCGGGATAAAAACTATCCTATGTCCGTTCTCGGGTCTCAGACTATCTTTGTACAAAATTTCATTAAAATCGGTTCAGTGGTTTAGGCGTGAAGAAAAGACAACCAGACAGACAGACAGACAGACAGAGTTACTTTCAGATTTATAATATTATCAGATTTATAATATTATAATATAATATAATATAATAATAATAATAATAGTAAGGATTTATCTGGCCAGTAATGAAACCCAAGAACACACAGAAAATTAAGAATACCGGTCGTGCTAAGCATTAAATTTACTTATAAACTCTAAAACGCTATTCATCTTACGATTTTGTGATAATAACTAGCAATCATTATTAAAAATAAAAAGCCCGACTGCCTATCTCACTGCCAAAATTTAGACGTATGCCATAGATTAGTAATGATACTTCGCCGCCTTGAAATTGAATGAAGCCAGTTTGTGGCTTATTAGTAAGTTATTTTTTTGAATTCTTGACAAATAAAAACATTTTTAGAGAAAATTTAACTAATACTGCGTAATTTACATAATCATTAAATAATTATTTCAAATATTTTAGGGACATTTTAGCACGAAGACGTGGCAAAACATTTTACGCAACTATTTCAATTCTCAAAACTAGACACATTTTCTTGTTAGGAGTGAGTAATCTTTACTAATTTATGACGTATCCAAGCACACTTCATACGTTAGAATCCGTCCAGCTGTTTGAGCTGTAGGGTGCGCCAAATGAATGAGACATACGTAAATAAATCCACTCTCAAAACATTACCCTCTGCAATCTGATAAAGAAAGTCTTGTCCAAAAATGAGACGAAATTAAAGACAAGCAAAACAACGTATCGATACCTAATGTTAATGTCCCTGACATGTGGCATCCATATTCATGCACATAACGTTTACATGTAGATCGCGCTCTATTCAAATTGATGTAGTGTTTGTAATGGAGCGCCGCAGCTGTCGCCGGGTTAATAGCTTCAACGTGACCTGCCCTTGGAGCGCTGAACGTCGGTGGCATCTTGTATTTATTATGTATCCGCATAATAGATCTGGGTCAAAATAAACCCAATGACGGAATTTAAGTTTCTCTTAATTTTTGTACGCGTATGCTGGATCAGAAACATTGTTTTTTTTAGATGTAAAAACATTTTAAGTGAGATATTGTTAAGATTATATATATAATACTGCTAATTACGAGTAACAGTTTGACTACCTTGAAAGTATTACAACATTGGAGTTTTAAAAAAATGAGACAGATTAAAACTAAAATATTTTATCAAAACGCACGACTATGCGTTGGATATTTTTTTTTTACTTTTATGACAAAACTTATATTTTATAACAGTACGTATCGTGTCCGTAAAAAATTACTTCGATTATTTTTATTATGAAAACATAAGACAACATTCTATGTGTAACTTATTTGAATGTATGTTGCGCTCTATTCAAATTGATGTGGTGTTTGTAATGGAGCGCCGCAGCTGTCGCCGGGTTAATAGCTTCAACGTGACCTGCCCTTGAAGCGCTGAACGTCGGTGGCATCTTGTATTTATTATGTATCCGCATAACAGATCTGGGTCAAAATAAACCCAATTGCGGTGGGGTTTTTTGAAGGTGAAAATATAAATTGATGATAACTTGAATCCATTCAAGTGAGATATTTTAAACGTGAATCTATAAATACTGACTGTAACGACTGACCATTTAGATTTATCTTTCAAAACTTCACTATTTTTCTAAACTTCGTGTATATTTTGACCAAAATTCTGCAACTTTTTTATTGCTTTCCACTTACATTACATTTCCAAATCGTTTATTATTATTAAAGTGAACCCTATCCAAAATATTATATATATATATATATATATATACATATATATATATATTATTCCATATTTAGGTATCATCATCATCATCACTAATCAAGACATGTGTTAATTATCATATTATTATAGACATGCCATGCTATGCAATACATTTGAATGTAGATCGCCATTATATTGTAAATGTGTAATGGAGCGCAGCTGTTGCCGGGTTGTTCGGTTCAACACTAACAGATTAAACATATAACTCTATTTTCTACAATATAGTTGAACGTCTTTTGCTCATAGACCCTTGTGAAATTTATAATTAAACCTAACGATGAGGCAGTCGATCTTCCTGACGAAGAGTAGTCACTACTAATCGTCGGCTTAAAATTAAAGTTTTTTTGCACCTATTTCATAGAACTTCATGTCAAAACGCTTTAGGAATATGTGATGTCTCGTAGAGAAATTCATTTTTCATGTACTATTTCACCCTTAAGAGCAAACACAGGCTCTGAATACTGTTGCCAGCTTAACATCTCCAAACAAAAATCAAGCAATTATCGAAATCTGTAGCGTAGTCATTATAAAATCGATATGACATGGAAAAAGGTTATGAATTCAATACAAAGAAACGACTTTATAATTTTGATCTAAGTGTAACTGGTTGTGTACTTGTCTTTATATGCGTTAGTGAACGCACACATGGACAACCTTGAGAATGTGTGTAAAAACCATTTTTATCATGTTACCGATCTCTGAGTCGCAAGAAGACAGAAATCCAACCTGAAATCAATGACAGATGCATCGAAGCCCCTGAGGATTAAGCAGAAACGCCTCATAGAACAGGAATCCTTCCTGACTTCGAACACAGATACATTGCTGTCTCAGAGGATTAAGCTGGAATGCCTCAGGTTACCATCATTGCATCACTATAGCAACTGTTTAATAAAACTAGATTAAGGAAACGAAATAACCGATAGCAAAAAATAATTTTGTTAGATGGAAAATTTGTGTACAAGTATGGTGTACAATACATGTTCAATTTAAATAAATATAGTTTAATGAAATTATCAGGGATAAAATGATTATTTCTAAGTTTATTATTATTAATGTCATTCAACATAGTCATACAATTTGAACAACATGGACCTTTTTTTATAATATAAGAGTAGCAGACGAGAACGCAATCCACCTGATGGTAAGTGGTTACTGCCGCCCATGGACATCTGTAATCTACCCCAGATAGGATTAGATATTCCTACCTGAGGTCGGCCACAGATGCGCCGCTACCCCTGAGGACTAAGCTGGAACGCCTTGGAAAAGTCTGTCTCCCTTACCACACCCTTCAAACTTGAACACAGCAGCGCCTATTACTGCTGTTATTAGGTAGAAATATTACCTGTACCCAATATTACCCTTTTATTTCCCTATTACTATTACTTATATATCCCATGCAAAATGGGCTACAGTCTACTTACGAAGTCATCTATCTAGAATCATAGATTAGTAATAAAGATACTTCGCCGCGTTGAAATTGAATGAAGCCACAAACGGCTTATTAGTAAGTTTTTTTTTTTAATTCTTGCCAAATAAAAACATTTTAGACAAAAAATACAAATAAGTAACTAATACTGCGTAATTTACATAATAAATAAATAATTATTTCAAATATTTTAGGGACATTTTAGCACAGAGACGTGGCAAAACTTTACGCAACTATTTCAATTTTCAAAACTGGGTACATTCTCTTGTTAGAAGTGAGTAATCGTTACTAATCTATGTCTAGAATAGTGACTGTTCACACACAGTCAAGCTTTATCGCTAGGCAAAAAATAGGACATTAATGTAGAGCGTTACACTAAAAATTATGTGGTGCTTGTAAAATAACCCTGCTGTCGCCGGATTAATAGTTAAAACGTGACGTTACCGTGGCTGTTTAAGCATTGGTGGCAGCTTGGGGTTATAATGATAAATCTACATACGTATGGGACATTTTCTTTATATACATTTTGATCTACAGGTTGTAGAATATGCCATTAACTTAACGCACGGCAGTGATTTGGACAAATAAAATTTACTCGTCAGCTGAGTGCAATAGTTGCCGAGTTACATTTTTTTTATAATGTAGGAGTAGGATACGAGCATGCAGTCCACCTGATTGTAAGTGGCTACTGCCGCCCATGAACATCTGTAATCAACCCCAGATAGAATTAGATATTCCTTCCTGAGGTCGGCCACAGATGCGCCGCTAACCCTGAGAACTAAGCTGGAACGCCTCGGAAAAGTATGTCTCCCTTACCACACCCCTCAAAACGGAACACAGCAGCTCGTAACACTGCTGTTATTAGGCAGAAGTAGGTGTGGCGGTGATGCCGGAGTCGAACCACAAAGGGTTCTACCACCTTTAGACCGGTAACATAAATGAAATATAGCCTATGTCACACAATTTAGATAGAATCCAACGACACCGCATAATATGTAAAAATCCGTCAAGTAATTTGGGCTATAGGGCGTGCCAAAGATGTATTTGTGTGTGTATGTATTTATGTATGTATGTCTCATTCTTGGCATACCCTGTATATATTTCTAAGCACTCAAATTTATAGCTATAAACCCGAATGCTATTATATTTATTTATCTTATATATACAATTCTCGTGTCACAATGTTAGTTACTGTACTCCTCCGAAACGGCTTTACCGATTTTCACCAAATTTTGTATGCATATTCAGTAGGTCTGAGAATCAGCTACTATCTATTTTTTATACCCCTAAGTGATAAGGGTTGTTCACCGTTAACATTTTTTTATTTATATGGCAACACAACGTTTGCCGGGTCAGCTAGTTTTATTATAGAATTGTATTATAACTATAATAATGCTTAAACTCAAATACTTCGATAGTAAACGTATTATCAAAATAGGCTTTACGGGTGGATAACTTGAATACACAAAAATTATCAGCAAACTTGAAGGTCAGGTAAATTTTAGTGAAATTAAAAAGCATAAAGATTAATGATTTCAATATGCCACGTCATGATGTAGTTCCCCTTGTCATCATCCATTTCGCATTTATTGGACAACCCACGTGATGTGACGTCATACCGGTCTGACACGCTAAAAGCTCCGCGATCGATCCCCGGTTAGTCATACATAAAGAATCAAATTTCTTTCAGATTCAGATGGATAATAGATATAATATTATTAGAAGACACTGCTCCCATCTCCTGAATGAATGCCCTAAATAAAATATAACGTCTATAGGACAAGAAACACTACTAAGAACAAGATTCTACCAAAAATCAATATATTACGAGTACCTAGGGGCTTTGATTCTCTATCATATTTTATAAATTAATTTAAAATATTTATAAAATATTTTCAAAACCTAATCCAGTAAAATACATATTATTGAATCCTATATGAACTTTAAGTATATTAATTGATTTTTATTTTACCTTGGGGTTTCGATTCTCTATTACATTTTTTTATTATATTCTGTCTAATCTTTCTTAAAACTTTTTAAGTGAAATTAAACAAAAAGTGGAGACTAATATTACAAATTATATTCAAAACCTAATCTAGTAAAATACAAATACAAATTAGCAAAAATGATTTTCAATTATGCCAGTTAACATTGTACCCCGTGGCGATCCCTCTGTACCATAGCTCATGGCAATAGCCGGCAGCTACACTGTTGCCCAATTAACCACAATGTTACTGTTCTGTTTATTCACTACTAAAATAAAAACGAGTCGAAATTACTATTTTTGACTAACCATTTTTGTTTGAGAGTTCCTGATTGTAGTAAAACAGAAAATAAAATGGTATGTAATCATTTTAGTAAAGCAATTACTTATTTAATCCTTTAGTCAACATTAATTGTGTTAATCAAATAATATCGTAAAAGTAAAATATCAGTAAAATTTTAATCTGTTAAAGTTTCACTTAGGTTCAATAATTATTTAGAAACTTTACATTTTAGAAATCCACTATTATATAAAACATCTCGTTGTGTAATAGCTATGTAAAGGTGTAACGGACGGAAACTACGTATAAGTCCTGCGGAATCTTGCCTACTTCGGCCTAGTAACAACAATGTTAAGCGCTGTATTCTAGTTTGAAGGGCGTGGTAAGGGAAACATACTTCCGAAGCATTCCAGCGTACTCCTCAGAGCCGCATCTGTGGCCGACCACAGGTGAGAATCTGATTTGGGTTTGATTACGAATGTCCATTTGCGCAGTAGCCAGTGACCATCAGGTGGACTATACGTTCTTCTGCTACCCCTATATTACAAAAATCATTAAACAAGTCTTTAAAAATATACACACCAAGTATTCTGGCTTTAACATCTTCTATGAAAAGACACCTCATCTAAATCTTATAGAAGAGCCCTTAGGTTTATACTTAATTAACTCTTACGCTTGCGGTCTTCCTGTTAGCTTCAGTTATAACAGAAATTCTCCTTCCGGGGTTAAACTTTAGCGGTTGTTTGTATTAAGGTTGAATAAATTACTATTGTAATATTTTACAACAACGTTGAAGAGTTGAAGAGAACTAAATTATTGATTTTTTCGTAATTTACGTAAATTGACGTAATTTCTTTGAAGAGGGTTTGACTGAATAATTAAATTGTGTGTGAAAGGTGTTTATTGTTCGTAGAATTCTGGTACACGACTAATTCCAAATTAGTTTTTAGTTCAAGAAGTCTATTATTTATGCATGCTCAAAACCTTAACTTTGTTGGTTTATTTATTTTAGAAATTAAACAACAGCACATTCAATACAAAACGAATACATACACTTTATTTTTTTATTCTCTTAATATAGTAAAGGAAATTACCAAGAAAGTATACAAATTACTTGAAAATATCGTCTCATTTCAAAAATTATATTCCACGCTTGTAATAAAGTTAAATAAAACGATAAATAAGTGTATTAATTATAACTTGTAGCATTTGCTACGAATTTTACGTAATGAGGCTACGTACAGTTTGTAGCTGCGTAGCACTCTACAGTTCGTAGCTGCGTAGCGCTGGGCTTTACAGTTAATTAAATCCATCCTGCCTGCGGCTACGGATGGATTCTTCCGCCAACAGTTCTAGCGTGGCTTTGTGGTTATTCGTGTAAGCTCGTGATTCTAAATTATCTACGTAATGAATTTAATTTACAAATCTGCACACGAAATTATGGAGACGTTTATTTCGCGAGTTTATAAACGGTAAATATCACTACGATATCATAAATTGAATTTGGACGGATACTTAACATAAATCATAATTATTACCTATAAAAACAAAACTTAATTACTTTTGTTGTAGTCGGGTACAACATTTAACATATTTCATAATTTTATTCATTTACTTGATGTTTTTTATGATTTCCAATAAAACATTGTTAGCATAATCATTTGTTTGCACAATCTCAAAATTTGCAATGTAACTATTATATGAGTACTTATTCTATAAGTAAACCTTATAATTCTTAAATACGTCAACATACAGTTCCCATAGGTCAACATAATTTTCTATATATCTGAGACACAAAACAATTTTTAATTCACATTCAACTAAATAACACATTTACTCTAATTATTCAGTCTCTATATTTACAAAAAGTAACATTCTTAAAGCGTGATAAATTCTCCAAAGTGGAGCATAAATTCCTTTTCAAGCAGATTGTTACTTTAATCTTTTATTTCCATTCTTTGGGATACTTTCAGTCTTCATTAGTCATTCTTTAGAAGATATAAAATGATTTATTAAGGGAGGGAAGGGAACGGAGGGCATTTTCCTTGTTGTGGCATACGATTGATGCGAGTTCTATGCAAATGACAGGCTGCTACTGACAATATTATCGAGAATCTCACAAAGAATTGATTTAAACGTTTAAGTATTTGGATATAATGTTAGTCGATAAAATATTGAAGCTGTGTTATAAATAATACAGGGAGTCTTTTAGTGCAAATCTACGACTACTGGCAGGTGACTGAGCAGATGATAGGAAAACCTAATGAACTACTATTAAACAATATATAATACTTACAAGTATATAGGCGTGGATGAAAAAAGAAGTAAAAAATAAGCGCACAGTCTGATTTAACACGATCTCTCTAGCTTATCATTAAATCGTTTTAAATCTATTTTCTTAAAACAGACCGCGCTTGCGCTGTGATATAAATAAGAACACATTAAGTAATAACTACCCCCTAAAAGCAAAATAAATGCATTATCCTGCTAATTTAAAGCAAATATAGTAGCTAAAGTAAGTAAAGTAAGTAGTAGTAAGTAATTAAAGTACTGTTGGAATATAGCAAAAATCCAAGCCTCTCATAATGTAAAATATTCAAGTAGATTGTATATGATAAAGCTGGCCGCTGAAAAACATATATTTTACTTCTTCGGATTTGTCATTCCTGTCAATGATTCGATATAATAAAAACTATCTGTTTGGAGTGAAATTTATTTTATTATAATATAAAAAAAAAAACAATTGTGCCAGCAACAAGAGGCACGAAATATACTGAACTATTTTTCAAATGTATAATGTTGGCGAAATCAGATTTTAAATATATTTATTTTGAAACTAATGTTGTGATATTTCTAAGAATATTTAATAACGTTTTCATTCGAACACTTTACAAAACAACCGTACGCGTAAACTCCATCGCACTTGAACCAAGTGTCCGAGGCAACTCCTATCGGGGATATATTTACTTAGGTCTAGTTCGTAATGAAATGATAACATTGAGCTCGAACCGCTCATCTGCTGGTCATTTTCTCATGCTGGTCATTTTCTCCAATTAAAACACAGGAGCCTAACAAAAAGATTACACGTTGTGTTCTGGCCATCAACCTTGATATATAGATAGTAGAAATGTTAATTAAAATTTGTACGCTATTAGCATTTTTAACAGACTGCGAACGGTTTTTTGAGCGTTTGTATGTCTCATTCTTTGGCAGGTCCTACAGCCTAGACGGTTTAACGGACTTTAATATAATCGTTGTCAATGAATTCTTCTAAATGAGAGGTACTCCTCATCACTACATAAGCATATGTCTAGACATAAGCTTTTTTTGAACTGGGTTTCTTGTTTTTATAATATTGCTATTGTTTTCTAACATAATATTATATATGATTGAAGTAGCTACCATGCACTGCACCTGATGGTAAGTTGTGACTGCCGTAACTTGGTCTGGAATCAGCTTCGTATAGAAAGATGCGTTGGCACTCCTGAGGACTAAAATAGTCGCCTGAAGTCAGCGAGCACCCACATTTTCCACTGAAACGCAAAAACTATTTCAACGCTTGAAAAAGGTCAGTCGATGCCTTCCGATCACAGTAATCCTACCAACTTTCACATAATTCCCCAATTAATACATACATCGGCAGCATACCGCTTCATGTTAACATTGTTAACATCTACGAATATATTGGTTTGCAATTCATTACCAATTCTATTGATACAATTCAACATGCCGACCACTTAGCATAGGTCATGTTCTCAAATGGACTGAATATGTTTACATCTACATATCTACATACATATTCATGATGTCGCATTGGTATAGTGGGTTAGTTTCAAGCAATGTACAGTAACCTTACCATGAGTTTTCAAAACATGCCACAATTTTACGTTACGTTTACTCAATCCAATTTTCTGTTACGTTTACTTCAGTAGACTTAGTAAACGTAACAATAAGTGCTCAAGTCAATTTAGGCATTTAATGTTACGTTACTGACACTATAGTTCTGATACAATCCAATGATACAATGAATGAAATTGTATGGACAAATACGTAAACAAATACCAAAACAGTCGTATTTGTCAAAACGTAAAAACTCATGGTAAGAGTAAAGTTGCTGATCAAAATGTAAAGAATATGTCATGGTTTTTTAATTTACCTGGATGCTCCAGATATTCCCAGAATAAAATGTACCTGTTAATCTACCTATTAAATTATCTCTTTTAACATTTCTGAAATATAATCAGTCTTTAAGTACTAATAGTGTTTATGTTTTGATTGAATACTGACACACAATTAACTCTGAGTTCGAAACCTGACCAGAAAAGTAATTCATCAGAGCATTCTTATTCTTAACTTACCGTCTTAGGTCAGCTGTAAAATATATTTTTTTAAACCAATACAACTTCATGACATTTACATTGACATTTACACGTTGCGAAAGAAAGTATATATTTCAAAAGTACGTGGCAGCTAAATGGATAGTCACAAAAATATATTCTCACCGGGTCTGTATCTGTCGTAGCCGATCTCGTGAAACGGCCCAATGTCATATACGTGGATAAGGGCTTACTTACTACAGACAATGCGACCTCGCATTGTGACAAGTTACAACGTCGTATCGTGATACGACACGTGTACGACATATATTGAAAACACTCATCAGATGACCAATATCAGTGATAATAGTAAGAACCTGCGCCTATAATCTGCGCCGCTTAAACATAATGATTATAAAAACAAACAGCAATCAGGTGTTCATAATATAGCCTATGTCAGTCCCACAATTCAACCGAATCCAACTTATCTTTATATTATGTTAAAATACATCAAGCCCGTTTGGGTGTAGACCCAAAAAATTAAAACATAAATAATGGAAGGTGGTAGAACCCTCTGTAGTTCGACTCCGGCGGCACCACCGCCACACCTATTTCTGCCTAATAACAGCAGTGTTAGGCGCTGCTGTGTTACGCTTTGAAGGGTGTGATAAGAGTGACAGACTATTCCGAGGCGTTCCAGTTTAGTCCTCAGGGGTAGCGGCGCATTTGTGGCCAACCTCAGGTAGGAATATCTAATTCTATCTGGGGCTGCTTACAGATGTCCATGGACGACAGTAGCCACTTACCATTAGGTGGACATAGACTTAGTTAGACGAGCATGCTCGTCTGCTATTCCTATATTATATAAAAATCGTACATATCAAACCTAAAATAAATTGCCCTCCGCAGTAGGATAAAAATAAGGTCAACACCGATTTCACGTACAAAACATCGTAATTTTTTATGTTACATGTAAAAGATTTCCAAGACACGACATCGTTCCGTAACACGACGTCACAATCTGTCACGATACGACATCGTATCGTATGTATTACTTTAGCCCTAACAATACCCGATTGCTCGCGGTACAACTCAATCAAAAGCTAGTCAAAACGTTTCACTTGTCTACGGACCAAAAACCTTACCACCAGCCACATAGAGCCTTATTTCCATTGGACCTTGCTTTAAAATATTGTAGGTTACCGAAACGTCTTCAATATCATATCTTCTATCAACTACTCTACAACTGGGATAACGATCTCAGAAACTTTGAACATCAAAAGAATCTTCAAATAATATAAACGAATTTCTGTTCAACTCTGTCCTTTACAAGGGCCTAGATGTCACGTAATAGATGACGTAAGCTGTTTGCCTATTCTAGAATAAGTTTAAGTTTGTTAAGCGTTTCTTTGAGGGTATACCACGCAAGTTTTAATACGGTATAAATATTTTATTTTACTAGTGGCTTAGACAGACAAGTCTCGAAAATATATTAATAACAGCGCCATGTATTAGTCTAAGATTATCTTTAAAAGCAGCAATCATCGATACGTATTCACAACACACTAAAATTAGTTGGGTGATTTAAGAGTTCGGGTAACGGGAGTATAATACAAAATATATTTCGATGCATAACAGTATATAAAGAAACTTGTCTATTTGTTTTATTGTTGGAGTTTACTCCTTAAGAAACGATTTGAGTTATAAGGCCCGGTACGGAAATTTTATGAGGAGTAAAATCAAGTGTAACACGAAAAGTTGAGGCGTAACGGTAACCAAAATATGAATCAAGAGTGCTTTTATTAATTTAAAATACAGTAAGTTCAAATCCCATATGAAAGTAATTATTACAATAAAAATAATTAGCAATATATAAAACATTAAAACGTTATTAACTAATTTGTTTACATTTTTGCATAAATTAAGTTATAGGTTTGATCATTTATAAACACTGTGAAAAATATGAACATTGGCGCCATAATATGATTAACAATCTTTTAAGAACGTTTTTAAAGAAGAGTAACATATAAAATCAGTAAGCAATTGAATAAGATATAATATTAGCAAAATAAGTTTTTAACATAAAGAGGCTTTTGTAAGTTACTGATATATTAATTTAACTTATAAAAATGGATGCATTATTGATCAGCACCATCTATCAACGATAAACGGGCAAAATCAAAACAGTATTATTTAATATTTATTACAGAATTATTGCTAATGAATTATGTTCAAAATAAGTTATATAAACTTAGCAATACGTTTTAAATGAATTCTAGAATTATAAAACATTCAGAAACAATCCAAATTACATATAATAACATGTTTATTGAGTCTCATATAAATTTCATCCGTAAATTGCAACAAGGATATTTTATAGATGGCAAAGAAATTATAATTATTAAGTTTTAAGTTATAAAACGTTTAATATTGTTTTAAATATAAATAATTATATTATATTAAAATTTACTTTAATATAAACAATTATATTAAGTTACCATTATAATATTTGGAACCAAAATACATAAATTGATAAACTTGCAAACTTACAATTTATAAAACTTGCCACTAGATGGCGCTATTTTATATTATTTTGTAACATACTTTATGTAATACGCATTATTGAAGTAATATAAATAATCTGAATAATTACAGATATATGTTTGTTTCTCTTATCATTTTAGCAGATGCGTTCATTTACCTACCCTTTTTTCTATTCGATATATATCATAATTATCATTCGTAAGGAGTAAACTCCAATCGTGCGTCGTAGCTGACACACACACACTTTTTTTTATTTAAAAGTAACGCTTTGATTTTCGTAGCCGTCATGTCCCACGGCTGGGCAAGGGGCTCTCAGACGAACAGAGTTTTTTTTTAAATATAATATAGGAGTAGCAGACGAGCATACAGTCCACCGGATGATAAGTGTCTACTGCCGCCAATGGACATCTACGAAATCAACGCCAAATAGAATAAGATATTCCTACCTGAGGTCGGCCACAGATGCGCTGCTACCCCTGAGTACTAAGCTGGAACGCCTCGGAAAAGTATGTCTCCTTTGCCACACCCTTCAAACCAGAACACAGCAGCGATTAACACTGCTGTTATGAGACAGAAATAGGTGTGGCGGTGCCGCCGCCGGAATCGAACTACAAAGTGTTCTACCACCTTCGATTTACGACATAGTTCACCATACTTCTCACACTTCCCACACCTTTCCACACTTAAAAACTTCTTTAACGAACTCGCAGGCATATCAGCTGTTTCCTCACGATGTTCTCCTACACGTTATTTTTAAAAATGTATTCGATATAAATATTATTGAACTCAGCAAAAATCTTAATAACTTCTTGTTTGAGACGCGAGAATAAGTTTTAATAGTCGCTACAACTTCAAAGAACTTGCCTGAGGATACGTATCCGTTAAGCCAAAGTTATTTCATAATTTATTAGTTCTGTTGTAGAAATAAATACTTAAGAAATGGTATTTATTTTACCAACTTTAACTTCGCCCTTCTCACGAGTAAGCGAGATTAATTACTTATACGTCGTTTGCTATTTTTAGGGTTCCGTACGTAATAGTTTTTAATTAAGACATTGTTATAGTCCACGCCAAAACTAGTCCGCTTTGAAGTTGTTGCGAGCAGGTGTAGTTATACATTTTACTATAACGACGTGATTCGTTTCTATATTCAGAGCGGACTAGCAGTTTTACGCGGACTATACATTTTAAATCATAGAGTTGATAATAATATAGGTATACATAAATAAACTATACGTAAATTTGATATCATACTTTAGCTTAAATTAGATATTTGTACAACTTTCCGGTATCTGTTTCGCTAGTAAAAATATTTTATCAAAGGCTACTCATAATTTATATTTTAGGAGATAACTGTATTTATCCTCTCCTCTAAATAACTCTAATATTATGCAAACATTCCGTCAAAAAGCCCCGTGTTCAGTTTTTGTACTAATAGTACAAATACAGTTACACAAACAAAGAAACATTTGTATTAAAAAAAGTTTTTTTATGTATCGATGTCAGATTCGAAAGTTATTTATATGTATTGATAAACTGAGAATATCCACTTTTAATATGAATATCTATTCCAAGAAAATTTAACAAGTTTCAAGTACAAGTTTCAATCGTAATTATAACTTGTAACTTCTCACAACTTTAAGTGTTACATTCAAAGATAAATTAAAGCTTCGTAAGTATACATTTACTCGTATATTACAATTTAATATCACTTGAAACTTTGAAACTTAAACGGTGAAGGTAAACGTGCGGAAACCTGAATGCCTGAAATAAAGAACGACAAACATACAAGATACGCGCGAAAAACATAACCCTTCCGTGGCAGTCGGGTAAAAAGTGCCAAAAGATGTGTAAAGTCTATGAATTCGTAGTTGGCCAGCGCGATGGATGGACATTGACCCTCTTACTCTGAAAAATAGTGGGATTAATGACAATGTCGTACATAAATAATAATTATTTTTTTTAATTGTCGTTCTTTCGGCGATTTTTATTATCACACCAGATCACAAAGATTTGATACAAAGTCATCTACTTTGTATAACTAAGTTGTGTTTGTTTTCATTATTCCTGAAGATGTCCCTTACATTCTATGAAGATATAACCCCACTATCTATCGTTACGCTTAAAAATACAGCGTACTATTTAAAGGTAGGAGAGACGTCCGACTTACCCTTTATACCAAACCCTGTAAGACAATTGATAGGCTTAATAATAATGTTATTCAGTTCCTTCCTATACAAACCCAAAAAAAATCTCACAAGGGCACGTAAAACCTGCTTTGAACAGCAATTCTAGCTAGGCAAAAAAACTGTAACTATGACAATCGTCTGTTGCTATAGCAACCACCTTTTAGTGATGTAAAAATTTTAAACGTGCGAAATTAAACTCTAACCCGTCGATATAAAGAATCGCTTGCAGTCAAGTGTTTTCAAGTGTTTGACACAGTCATTAGTTTCGTACGTAGCTTTTCCGTGCTTATACAGTTATTTTTTAGTAATTTATATAACAAATCATGTCGCAATCGCATAGCCAGGCTCACAGAAGCAGCATAAGCCAGCACTCGCATTCTGTAAGTCAATTTATTAACGAAGTCGAAGAGTTATCTGACGCAGAGCTTATAAAACAAGTAAACAATTTAAAACAACAAATAAAAATATTATATTTGGAAAATGAGATCTTGGAAAGAACAATTATAAGACTGGACCCGAGTTTATTGCATGGACTGCAACAAGCACTGGAGTACGCAACAAAACTGCAGAGTACATCGTCTTTGAACGTTGGCAGCTTCGTCAAGTCCCAAACATCAAAATTCAATATGGATTCTTTAATCAGCCCATCAAGAATGCTAACTAGCCCTTCAAGAGTATCGACCAAAAGAGTGGAGTCTTCTGCAAAAGTGAGTGGCACTGTCATTTTTGGTACAGGACCCAGAATCAATGTCCTTGAAAGATCTGAGTTAGTGTCCACGGAGATGGAGATCCTGATCAGTAATCTGGAGAAAGCTAGGAGCAAGGCAGCTAAGAAGCATGCTCTATTAAAAGCACAGTTGGAAGAAATAGGCGTCCGGGTCGCAGAAGTTGAGAAGGCCGTAGAAATGTTCAATCAAGTTGTTCTCGTTGAGGGATGGGATAAAATAGCTCAAAGAATTCCAGCTGAAATATGGATCAGGTATTTTTCAATTTTTTTCATAATATAGATCTAATAAATGCGTACGCTACCTCACCTGATGGTAAATAGTTTTTCTCGCCAATAGACATCTGTAATAAACTCAAGATAAGATTAGAGGTCTACTTGAAGTGACCTCATATAAGTTCTCGCGCGCGTGCGTGTGATCTTTGGACGACCAGCGTGGCATATACAGCGGTCACCATAACGGTCTGACGCGCAAAGGGTCCCGGGTTCGATCCCCAGTCAAGCAGAAATCCAAATGATGAATTTAGGATTCTATTTCTGGGTCTAGGTGTTTGTATATTAGTCTCTGTGTGTCCATCTCAACCACGATACAGGGAATACTAAGAATCCTTTGTTAGGATTCCACATTCCTGGGCCGTCCCATGAGTGTAGAAAGCGTTTAAAGCGTTCTCACATCATTTAAATCCAAAAATATGTTGCAGATTATAACCAAACATAAATACAACATTTAATTCTTACAGATACATGGCTGAATGGATGAAGATAACTGATAGCCAGATCGGAAAATTGAGACTTCGTACAAGTACACTAAACACTCAATACAGTAAACTCAAGGGGCAGATCAAAGTGAAAGCTGAACTGAGCGAAAGTTTAAGACCTGTTGACTTTGAGAAATTAAAAATAGAGAATAACGAGTGCCTAGAAATAATTGATAGGAAATTTCAGCAGTTAGGAGAGTTGAAAAAGATGACAGGAGACGCGAATTTAAATTTGACGGTGCATAAGAAAGCAATGATGGAGCAAAACGCGTACTTAGCAAATATATTTGAGACGATAAAAACAAAGCAGAAACAAACTGTGGAATTGGATAAGGAAAGAGCAGTGATCGAGCGTCAAGCGGACAGTTTAGAGCAGCAGTTAGCTGTAGTACAGAAGTCGAGAGAAGCGTACATAGCGCCAGATGTGCTGGAATACACGCGTGCACGAGCGACGGCAGCAGACTTGCGACGTAGCGTGGCGTTGCTGGAAAATAGTGTGCGAGTGCAACAGAACGCACTTGCAGCTCTTAACAATAAACTAGGGGTAATAATTATAAATTAAAAAGAATAAGTGGCAAAAGAGGAACAATGAGGGAAGAATCTGAAAGATTTGCCAATAGAAGAATATGGATAAAAAATGGCGGTAGGAGAGAAAAATAGAAATTTTGAGGTTACTAAATAACACAATACATTTATCTCCCTACAAGTAACTTATGAAAAGATACGAAAAATAGAATAAGTAGGATAATATATTCATAATTCATTTTAAATAACTTAAACTTCATTATTTTAATTTTTTTTAATCTATTTTAAATTGAGAGTTAATAAAAATGTTGACAATATTTATTTCCTATATTACTTTGTTTATAAGTAAATGTACTTTGTCTTACATACTACATTATGCTGTGTTGCTATAAAGACATGTATAAAATTTAATAATATTATCATTATTATCAAGCCTTCTTTAATCATTAATTTAACAAGCCTTCTTTAATCATTAATTTAACTCATTAATCATTAATTGTCTTCGATTCTAGTATTTATTGTATTCTATTATTTAACAAAACCAACTTATAAAACAAAACAGAAACTTGATCCAGACATGCCAGCCAGACCAATTAACAGTAGACTACTGAACTCAAATTCATAAGTTAATTAGCTAGTCAGGTATTCTTATTAAATTACTAAGTTGAAGAATCTTGTAACAAGTTTGAGTGCGGTAAGAACGCAGACAAGTTTCAATCGCAACTTCTAACAACTTAACCGTAGGAAATAAACCCGGTGAGATAAGTGTCTACAAATTACAACCATTAAGTACTTTTCATAAGCTTTTTTATTTCTTTTTACTAGTTTTTGCCCGCGGCTTCGCCCGCGTTAAAAAGAAAATATAATCGATTATGATATGAAAATAATCGAGATTTTTGGTCCAAAAGATCGATTCTCCGATTAATCGATCTTAGATCGCCATCCCTATTTCCCGTGGGATTTCCGGGATAAAAACTATCCTATGTCCTTTCTCGGGTCTCAAACTATCTTTGTACAAAATTTCATTAAAATCGGTTCAGTGGTTTAGGCTTGAAGAAGAGACAACCAGACAGACAGACAGACAGAGTTACTTTCGGATTTATAATATTAGTAAGGATTTGACATCACAACCGTATAGCATTATGTGACAAAACTATAGTATAATACCAGTAACTACTCCTAGCAATCGTAACTAGCTTACCTAACAATATAATATACTACCTATCCTGACAAAACCACATCAACATTTTCAAAGAAATCATTTCAACTCATATTATAACAAGTTAATTTAGTGGACAGCATTTATTTGTAGTGCATCAATGGCGGACAGGTATTCTCGTTAAATTACTAAGTACAAGCATCTTGTAACAAGTTTGAGTGCGGTAAGAACGCCGACAAGTTTCAATCGCCACAAATTCTAACAACTTAATCGTAGGAAATGAATCCGACATCCTATATAATTGAAATTTATTATATTGTAAAAAGTTTATTTAGCTTAATGTTTGTAGAGGATTTAAGGAGAACGAACAAAGATTATGGCTATCTTAACTATTTGCTCACTGTTATTTATGACTGTATGTATGAAATAAAGAATATTCTCCATCCTAACGAGGCCACTTCATGTAATACACATTACTACTTTGATTTCCGAACAAAGCACTACGGCTAAGATTAAATTCATAACAAGTTAATTAAACGCAGAGGTGTTCTTATTAAATTACTAACTTGAAGAATCTTGTAACAAGTTTCAGTGCGGTGAAAACGCGCACAAGTTTCAATCGCAACTTCTAACAACTTAACCGGAGGAAATAAATCCGGTGTGATAAGTGTCCACCAATTATGACATTTTAGTACTTTTTATACTATTTCAAATATTTATTTATTTTACCTCACAACGGTATAGCATTATATAACAAAACCAAAGGTATAGTACCAGTAACTACTCCTAACAATCTTAACTAGCTAACCTAACAAAAAAGAGTATTCTAACTATCCTAACAAGACCACCTCATAAAACTACGAATTTGACATTTTCAAACAAATCACTGCAACTCAAATTTATAACAATCCACCACTTCATATAACAGATACTACTTTGATATTTCCAAACAAAGCACTAGACACTACTAATATTAAATTCATAACAAGTTAATTAAACGCAGAGGTATTCTTATTAAATTACAAAGTTGAAGAATCTTGTAACAAGTTTGAGTGCGGTAAAAACGCCGACAAGTTTCAATCGCCACAACTTCTAACATCTTAGCCAGAGGAAGTAAATTCATTGAGATTTGTAAACTTGACTATTAGTCCTATAGATATAGAATGTTACGAAAAAATTCTAAGTCTATGATTAGTCCATCTTAAAAATCATAGGACGTGCTATTACAGATATTGTTTTTTACACAAATTTATCACATTGTCTGAACAAAATAGTTATTATATACAATAACCAGTTATTATTTCATACAACAGAGTCTACTGCTTTGATATTTCCGAACGTACGGTCATACTAAGATTAAAGTCATAACAAGTTAATTAAACGCAGGGGTATTCTTATTAAATTACTAAGTAGAAGAATCTTGTAACAAGTTTGAGTGCGGTAAGAACGCCGGCAAGTTTCAATCGCAACTTCTAACAACTTAACCGGAGAAAATGAATTCATTGAGATTTGTAAAGTTGACTATTAGTTCCATAGATATGAGGATGTCACAAAAAATACACTATAATTAGTATAATTTAATAATTAGTCCCATAAATATAGAATGTCACGAAAAAATTCTAAGTCTATGAATAGTCCATGTTAAATTGTAGCGTGCTATTACAGATATTGTTTTTTTCTAAAATATAAATAACTAAAGTCTAGACGTTTCAGAGCTTAGCTGGAAAAGAAGAGATATAGTTTAATATTTTTTGCTTTAACCCTCCTATATACTTACACATGTATCTAGTAAAATATCGTAATTTTGATAGCAGTAAATACAAGCACATAATTTTATTTATTTTGTACATTAGGCATAGCTTATTTGTCCCTGTAGTCTCGGGACTAGAATAGAATAGAACAAAAAAGGGATAGCTTATTATACAAGAATTATAATTTCAATTAAATGAGAATGAACGGACACAATTACCGCGGGAGTGATTGCAGATATGTTTTACCACCTTAAAATTAATATAATTAAAATATTGACACGGCTATTGCGGTCCGGACGGCCGGTCATCGCCGCAAATTATCGCACTGCATTGTAAAGATATAATTTTATTTCCATGACGACAAATTTATATTTTAAAATAATTTTGCCAGAATTTGTCATTGTTACTATTTTATTATATCGAATTATTTAAAATTATGTTCTGGATGTTTGTAAGAACGTAAATAAATATAAAAAAGTTGACATAGTTTTCTTTTCATAGTTATAAAAGTGTAACTTCATAATTCATCTATTACCTATTTCTAATAATAGCAGATTTCGCGCTACAGTATTCTAATTTGGACAGCTTTCTCTTATACGAGTACTATGAACGTTTCCAACTTTAAAGTACACGCAAAGGAATGAAGGTGGTAGAACCTTCTGTGGTTCGATTCCGGCACCATCGCCACACCTATTTCTATTTCTACCTATTAACAGCAGTGTTAAGCGCTGCTGTGTTCTGGTTGGAAGAGTGTGGTAAGGTAGACATACTTTTTAAGGCATTCCAGCTTAGTCCTCCGAGGTAGCGGCGTCTATGGCCGACCTCAGGTAGGAATCTAATCTTATCTAGGATTGTTTACAGAAGGTTCATGGGCGGCAGTAACCACTTACCATCAGGTGGATTGCATGCTGCTAATCCTATATTATAAAAAAATAAGAAAAGTAAAATAATAAGAAGTAAAATTAAATAATTAAAACGCGAAAACCGAATGCGTAACATAACCAAAATACAGATGTTCTGTTATACAAACATATCCTACGAAATACAGCACACAAAGCCATAATTGATGAGTATATTTGCATGCTAAAATCCATATGTAGTCTCATTGCCCATAATTGCCACCAATAACCCGATAATCGAAGTTTTATACGATATACGTTACGTTAATAGCTTTATTTGGTAACTTTTTATTCAAATTACCGCAAATAACAATATTTCGGGTTTAAAGTTTTATTTAACGATTATTGTGTGCAATTTCAGGAATGGTAAAGGATTCGAGATTCGTTTTAAAAGATAACTACAATTTGTGTCTCCATTATTTTGGGCTTACTGCTCTTACCTGTCCACCCCTAGATAAAGTAAGGACTATTTACAGATATTTATATAAGAACTAGCTAACCCGGCAAACGTTGTGTTACGATATAAATAAAAAAATGTTAAGGGTGAACAACCCTTATCACTTAGGGGTATGAAAATAGATAGTAGCCGATTCTCAGACCTTCTGAATATGCATATAAAATTTGGTGAAAATCGGTGAAGCCGTTTCGGAGGAGTACGGTAACTAACATTGTGACACGAGAATTTTATATATAAGATGAATTAATTTCCAAAGTTTAATAACTGGTTCGAGTTACCAAACATCTTACATTTCAATTCCAATGATTACAGCAACGTAATACCTCTGTTATTGAACTGGGAATCTTAATTGTCTTGAAACCGAAGATGTTAATTTAAAGCCTGATCATCCGAAGGCTATTTAATCGAATATTCCATTTCCTTGTTATCTAAGCTTGTTTATTAAGTATTATTTTACGTGGAATTTTCTGTGTAATTCTGTCCTGTAACAGTAAGGAGCTGTGGGCATTGTTTGTTGTTTTCTATAACCAATTTAAGATTACTTAAAAATCCCTTTGTAGTTCGAATCCGGCGGCACCACCGCCACACCTATTTCTGCCTAATAACAGCAGTGTTAGGCGTTGCTGTGTTCCGTTTTGAAGAGTGTGGTAAGGGAGACATACTTTTCCGAGGCGTTCCAGCTTAGTCCTCAGGGGTAGCGGCGCATCTGTGGCCGACCTCAGGTAGGAATATCTAATCCTATCTGGGGTTAATTACAAATGTCCATGGGTGGCAGTAGCCACTTCCCATCCGGTGGACTGCATGCTCGTCTGCTACTCCTAAATTATATAAAAAGGGGTTTGAACTATAGTCCACTACGCTAGCCGAGTGCGGATTGGTAGACATCCCATACGCTTGAAACTAACTATTTAAGACCTCTAAACATAACTAACAACAAAATCGAACCTCGAATCTCACGATTGAGAAGCCGAGTTTATAACCCTTAGACTAACACAGTTTTGGCAGTAGTTATTACGAAATATTTCTGTTTGCATTTTATGAAATAATTGACAAATAAAGGTTTAATATAAATTGTTAAATTTACTTCTTTATTTTACCCATGAAAACTTACAAAAATAGGTACAGAACAAAAATACGTATCGAATCTAAAACGTAACAAAAAGTTCTGCAAATATTAGTTTAGTTATTAAACTAACACTCGTTCAGTTAACAAATGTTTATTCTGATACAATGATTGATTGCACGTCTGCAGAGTGATTGATGTTGGTGTGTATTTTTAACCCGTGGAGGGTAATGTTTTAGTATATGTATTATGTATTTAATGATTCATTATTTCGCACTCTTTGCAGCCCATAGGGGAGTTCTTGGTTCGAATCCCTGGAGGTTCAACCTCCGATTTTTTGGTTATCTGTGTGTTAATAATTAATTATCACTTGCTATACCTAACGATGAACGAAAATATTGTAAAGAAACATACAACTGAGATATCTGGGGTTGATTACAGATGTCCATGGGCGGCAGAAGCCACTTACTATCAGGTGGACTGATTGTCTATATTAAAAAAAAGAGTTTTTAAAATGTAGATTTTATTTAAAATATATATAACCGAGCACGTATGATAAGTTCGTATTTGACGCATTACATGAAATGAAAAACCTATAAAGTAGCCAATAAATGTTGTAATAACGCATTTTCTAATAACGGAACATTACACGAATCTGCTATTTTCATTCCAAGCGCACCTTCCCCTAACCTTTGCGTATTCAGAGATATAACAAAAATAGCCCTTCATAACACCAGTTCTATTTAGGGCATACCTCAACCTACAGGAGGTAAGCGACAAGCTATCAATATCTTTTAAATACCACAAAAATTACAATTATTGAATTGTCTAATATCACTGGTTGAAAGTGATAGAACCCTTGTGTTTAAAACTAGACTCTAAAAGCTCCGGCGCTAAAATTACTTCTGACTAATAACAACAATGTCAATAGAAATGTAATCTAATCTAGGGTTAATTACTGATATTTATAGGCGATAGGAGCTACAAAACATCAGGTGGACTGCATACTCATTTCTTCTTTAAGATTTATAAAAAATATATAAATACGATAAAAAAATGGATAAAGTTTGATAAGTTTGTAAACCAAAAACTGATATAATTAAAGTATTACAAGATCAATTTTGAAGTCATAATTTTTGCACGACTCATGATGCGAAGCATCAGAGAGTGCTTTACGATCGAAAAATTTTTTTCGCTTCATTTTGGCGGCTATTTTTATTATTATAGCCTTGATAGTTCACGGAATCAAGATATTTTCATACTATTGTCGAGATAATTTAATGGAGATTAATTCCATACTTTTTAAAAATTGATTTACTGCAATAGAATTGGAAAAAAACACCAAAATAGGTCAAAAAATTTTCCTGTCCGACATGTGTGAAACCTGAAAACACTGTAACTTGTGAAAAAATCCATCATTTGAGTTAAATTTTTTTTTTAAAAATTCTAATCGACGATCGTAGGTCACTGAATGCGAATGATTAATTAATTCAGTGTCGTTTAATTGCAATTAATAAAAAACTAAAACTACAAGACTGTATATCTATAGATATTATGTACATTTATTCCACCAGGGGCGCTTGTGCAGTACCTTCTTCCTACTACAGCTGTTTTTTCGGCAATTAATTTTGAACGACTTAAGTTTTTTTTTTTTTTTTTTTTTATATTTCATAATTAAATGAGCATTATGAGTCGTGCACTTTTGGATTTTCCAAACTTTCATTTCAAATAGTTACAAATAAAAAATACGTAGCAAATGTAGAACCCTACCCTTTTAAAAAATTACAATTAATTTTATTTATTTATTTATTTACAAATAAATAAATAAATTTATTTATATATAAATAAAAAAATATATAAATAAATAAATTTATTTATTTATATATAAATAAATAAAATTATTTGTATTTTATTTCCATATGTTTTATTGTCTATGGGTACAATAAAATATATTTTTATTATTACAATCATGTTCTATATTTCAAGCGAAAAAGAACGATCATAGTGCAAAGTAGAACAAATCCCTTACCTATTTACGAAAGCCAGAAAGTAACTCCGTGCAATTTTCCGCCCTGGAAGAGATTGACTCTATAATAGAATACAATATAGGATGCAAATAGTGTAGCCGCATGTTACAGAGTATTCTTATGTATGCGCATATGTGCCTTTATTGGAAAGGTTAGCTTTCGCATGTAGAATTTGTTTAAGGTTTCAGAAATTAAGTAAATATATTAAGATATCTACGAAGTCAACTTAAAGACAAGTGGTCTTAGAACTGGGTATATAGTAGTAGTTGTATTTTGAAGAATATACTTATGTTATGAAAATGTAAAAAAAAAGTATCTATGCGTGGTACATTATTATTTTATTTCAGACAATACGCTACTTTTTATAAATTATTTCTGCGTAATAATGGGAAAAAGTCACTCAATTTCATTGTGTAGTATATTAAAGCGTTTTGTCAATTATAAATACAACTTCTTCAGAGATGATAATAATCCAATATTCCATTAGTTTCACAAATTGTAAATCAATGACAGTAAACACTGAATAAATAAATAAGTCAACGTTGTACTATAAACGTTAATCATAAGTATGGTAATCGTATTTTACTGGCTATCATAATATAACATCTGGCGGCTTGCCAGATCGCTGGAAGCAGTGCCTCAAGCGCCGACGCTTAATGCCGCAAAACTTTATGAAAGTGAACGAAGAACCTACTTTATAACCTGACTATGAATGATTCTCATTCAGCCGCAGCGCAAAATGGCCGAACTTCACAAAGTTAAACAGTTGTCGCTGATCTTATAGCTGGCTTCTAATGATTGTGGTGATAAAGTTGCTGCAACGTATCGCATAAATATGATAAAAGTAAAAAAGGATCCAATTTTTTGGCGTGGAAATTTGAACGCGTGTAAAATTCTACATACAGTGAAATAGTAAATTTTCTTCAAGCTAATTTAAATATTATCATACATAACTTAACATTTAATTATTCTTTGTCGATGTATCCATTTTCCTAAAGAAGGCAGCTCATTAGCATGTGACAATTGAATTTAAATTCAATGTAAATTTGATGTTATGTTCTGCGAAAAAATACTTAAGAATGTTTATGGTCCACAAGTACTTTACTAGATGCTGTAATGTAACATCTGGCTCGCAGCCAAATCGTTGTAAGCAGAGCTTCAAGTGCCGACACTTTAATGCCGCAAAACTTTATGAAAGTGAACGAAGAACCTACTTTATAACCTGACTATGAATGATTCTCATTCAGCCGCAGCGCAAAATGGCCGAACTTCACAAAGTTAAACAGTTGTCGCTGATCTAATAGCTGGCTTCTATTGATGCTGGTGATAAAGTTGCTGCAACGATATTGCATAGACTCATAAAATTAGAAACAAAGATGCGATTTTTTATGTCGTGGAAATTTGAACGCATGTAAAATTCTACATACAGTAAAATAATATTTTTTCTTTAAAATAATTTAAATATTAACATTTATAACTTATCATTGTTTGTCGATGTTTTCATTTTCCTAAAGAAGGCAGCTCATTAGCATGTGACAATTGAATTTAAATTCAATGTAAATTTGATGTTACAAGTGCTGCGAAAAATACTTAAGAATGTTTATGGTCCACAAGTACTTTACTAGATGCTGTAATGTAACATCTGGCTCGCAGCCAAATCGTTGTAAGCAGTGCTTCAAGTGCCGACACTTTAATGCCGCAAAACTTTATGAAAATGAAAGAAGAACCTACTTTACAACCCGACAATAAATGATTCTCATTCAGCCGCAGCGCAAAATGGCCGAACTTGAACAAAGTTGGCAAGTTGTCACTAATGTAATGTTCAATTTTTCTGCACATCCCTAAGGTTGACTGGGAGACAATGCTATTTAGCATTAAGGCCGCCTTTTGCACCACACTGTTTTTAACATGTTCAATAAAGAATTAATAAATAAATGTTATATTATTTGGCTCCGATTACATTTATATCTAATATTTATATGGGTAACCTGTGAACGTTAAATAACTAATGTAAGTCTATGATATATCAGGTCTAACACAAAAATATATGCGAAAATAAAATGTATGAAACCAAACGACCGTTTGAAGGAAGTATTAATAATTTGTAGTATAAATAAAATTCGTTACTAAATTTAATTAAAATAAAAACAAAATAGTTTAAAGTTACAAAACGTGAATGATGGGTTAGAACAGCGTTTCCCAGCCTTTTTCAGTCCACGGACCCTTAGGAAATCAAGCACAGTTTTCACGGACCCCCTTAATAAAATAAACAGCAAAAAAACGGATTAGGTATTTATTTTAGTTATTACAGATACAAAAAAAAACAAATGCAAAAGGTAATTATAACTGTTTATTATGAAAAATATGAAAATAAATTAATGTGAAGGTTGGTATTGCTTCTTTGCAACTAAATCAGGGATATTCGGGTTGATGTTGCTACTAAGCTGTAGTCTCAAATCATATTCTACTTGTAATCTGTTTCTGTATTTGTTTTTTGTATAAACAAGAGTAGAGAATTTTTCACATAGGTATGTGGTTGAAAAAAAGCAGTAAAGCGGCCCTTTTGCATTAAATGAGCGATATATGTATGGTCCAGAGATGACACCGTGGACCCCCATACATATACTCGCGGCCCCCAAGGATCCGCGGACCACAGGTTGGGAAACGCGGGGTTAGAAATTTCATAATTCCTAACCAGTTCACATACACCAAAGATCGTTATTTGCACCAATCTTTGACATAAAATGTTGTTTAAATGGTACTAGTAACTAAAAGTGTGAAATGTGCTAGTTTGTATTCCGTACCGGTTGCCAAAAGTTAAATATTAAAACAAGCTCAACAGCCAAACATTGTGTAATGTCGTACGATGGGTACTATTATCATATTTGTCTAAGGACTAGACAGATATAACAAGTCTGAATATCTATTGCCTACATAAAAAAAAATAAGCGATGCACCACAAGTTTCTTTAAAAGTTACAAATAAAAGAATAAAACTATTTCTTGATTCAATCTACAACTTTTTTTATTCCCGCGTCATACAACTCCAACGTCAAGAGCGTTTTTTTTCTTTTTAGGGTTCCGTACCCAAAGGGTAAAAACGAAACCCTATTACTAAGACTTCGCTGTCTGTCCGTCTGTCAAAGGGCTGAATCTCTGGAACCATAATGGAAAGTTAAATTATTCACATTGCACCTATTTACTTCAGTGGTTGCTATAATAACAAATACTAAAAATAAAAAAATACGAAAATGTGTGTGGTACGGAAGCCTCCACGTACGAATTCGACTTGTACTTGGCCAATTATTTCATGCTAACTCATACACTCGTACCAGCCATGTACTATAGCCATATAGACTATAAATAAGAACTTATTATTATAAAAACAACACATCATAAACATAACACAAAATAGTTAATTAAAATAATATTATAATAAAATAATTTATATATACGAGTATCAAGGAACCCCCTATAGGTCACCCGGCATCCAAAACCTTCTACCGAAACACAAAAACTGCTACACGCTAGAAATAGGCGTGGCGGTGGTTCCTCCCGGGTCGAACTGCACTAGTTCCACCTTCTATGAAATTATTAAATCATTTCCAAGAAATTTAATAAATTATACTTATAAAGTTAACCTACCTATAAAATCGCTGAAATAATTCCCCTAAATATGTATGTCGTGGGCTTATAAAGTTTTATATTCATATGGTGTGGCTCACAAAAGTTGGGTAGCGTGCGAAAAAGAATACGATGAAACAAGAAGAATAATCGACAAGAGACCCAAGTTTTTACACAAAAACCCATTGTATGCGACCTACATGAGGAAAGAAGCTTCTATATAGGACCATTGATATAAACTAAAGATGTGTTACTAGCGGGCAAGACTTGAAACATACAAAATACACCAATTGATGTACGTCGACTTCAGTCGCTCTCGCGTGGGGTAGTAATTGTGCCTTCTTGTGCAATGTGTAAATATACAAATTATGCAAAAAAATAACATCAGCTTCAAGCTTCAGGGAATCACATATCACAAGTAAATGAGGAGAAATAACTATATGTTGATTATACTTCGTATTTGGTCCGCCATGATTACGTAACTGACAAGAAAGTGACAGAGACGCGAAACGTCGATATTTACGTATGAATGAAACTTGAAACGCAATGTCAAACACTAGTTGTCTTTTTATCGTATAGTTCCAAACCCTTATAGAACATTTGTCTTTGTAGCAATATGTAGGTAAAATGAAAAATGTACATGTGTGTCAATACGCTCGCGGTTCTCTAACTTTTTTATGTTGTTTAGTGGGCAGGTAACATATCTATAGCTTTAAATATCATTGTGTAGGATGCGTCAACATTGTGGTAACTTTTACCATAAATATCGCGCTGCAGTCAGTCTCGTGGGTAATGCCATGAAACTAGAATGTTTTTACATTTATTCTCGTAAAGAGCTTAAAAAGCGCGTAACCATATTAGCAAAGTTTACATTTACCCTTCTATATATTTTTAGTACGCCTTTGTATTCTGGGCTGAAGTGATAATGCATTAGGGATGTCGATTCGCCTCAAAAACGAACGAGCTTGAAACCGATTCGAATCTAAGTCTGAATCGATTTACATTTTTAATTAATTAAAGAAAGAAGCTTGTGGATATTTTAGCAATAAAAGAGGGATGACCTCGATATCGGCAAATAAATATAAGAGATTAATACAAAAAAAATACAAGTAAAAAAATCTAAAGACGTTTGTAAAGTATCTGTGATCGATTCAGTTTCATTACTTAATATTGATTAAAAAGTAACTAGATATATATGTCTTTGATCCAAAAAATACTCCTTCGATTAATCGATCTTAAATGTTCATATTTTTTTTTTATGTATAATCGTCATTCTACTTTGAGTTTGCAACAAATGAAAACCACCCATTGGCTTTGACCATTATCATCATCAACCCATCACTGTCTCACTGCTGGGCACGGGTCTCCTGTCATAATGAGAAGGATTAGGCCATAGTCCACCGCGCTGGCCAAGTGCGTAATGGTAGACTTCACATACCTTTGAGATTTTTGGAGTTTACTCCTTAAGAAACGATTTGAGTTATAAGGCCCGGTACGGAAATTTTATGAGGAGTAAAATCAAGTGTAACACGAAAAGTTGAGGCGTAACGGTAACCAAAATATGAATCAAGAGTGCTTTTATTAATTTAAAATACAGTAAGTTCAAATCCCATATGAAAGTAATTATTACAATAAAAATAATTAGCAATGTATAAAACATTAAAACGTCATTAACTAATTTGTTTACATTTTTGCATAAATTAAGTTATAGGTTTGATCATTTATAAACACTGTGAAAAATATGAACATTGGCGCCATAATATGATTTACAATCTTTTATGAACGTTTTTAAAGAAGAGTAACATATAAAATCAGTAAGCAATTGAATAAGATATAATATTAGCAAAATAAGTTTTTAACATAAAGAGGCTTTTGTAAGTTACTGATATATTAATTTAACTTATAAAAATGGATGCATTATTGATCAGCACCATCTATCAACGATAAACGGGCAAAATCAAAACAGTATTATTTAATATTTATTACAGAATTATTGCTAATGAATTATGTTCAAAATAAGTTATATAAAATTAGCAATACGTTTTAAATGAATTCTAGAATTACAAAACATTCAGAAACAATCCAAATTACATATAATAACATGTTTATTGAGTCTCATATAAATTTCATCCGTAAATTGCAACAAGGATATTTTATAGATGACAAAGAAATTATAATTATTAAGTTTTAAGTTATAAAACGTTTAACATTGTTTTAAATATAAATAATTATATTATATTAAAATTTACTTTAATATAAACAATTATATTAAGTTACCATTATAATACTTGGAACCAAAATACATAGATTGATAAACTTGCAAACTTACAATTTATAAAACTTGCCACTAGATGGCGCTATTTTATATTATTTTGTAACATACTTTATGTAATACGCATTATTGAAGTAATATAAATAATCCGAATAATTACAGATATATGTTTGTTTCTCTTATCATTTTAGCAGATGCGTTCATTTACCTACCCTTTTTTCTATTCGATATATATCATAATTATCATTCGTAAGGAGTAAACTCCAATCGTGCGTCGTAGCTGACACACACACACTTTTTTTTTATATCTCTCAGGTATGCAGGTTTCTTCACGATGTTTCCCTTCACCGTTTAGCAAGTGATAATTAATTTCTAATACGTACATAACTTTAAAAAAACAGATGTGCGTGCCTAGGATTTGAACCTCGGACCCGTCGTTGAAGAGGCCGAGTTTCTTAACCACTAGGCTATCACTGTCTTTAACCATTAAATCACATTCAATCAATGGCATATTTCATATTATACCTACCTAATGTAATTCCTTTGTTCCTAATAGTAACGACATTCACGAGATCAACTGAAAATACCTATTCCATACGTAGATTTGATATCAAAGGCAGAAATTTGGTCGTCAAAGTGTAGCTACGGATTCCAGGAATTCAATAATCATACTGCTAAATTTCTCTAAATGCCCTTTGAAATAGAAATAATTTAATATAAGGTCATGCCTTGATAACGAGTTAAATCTACCGAGTCTGTTTACAAGTTAAATTGAACTTTAAGGTTTCAGCTAGGAGTCAAGGGTCAATGGACCGCCGATAACTAGATTTGAAATATAATTATTGCCTAAGTTAAAAATCATATAACACTATACGATGAGGATAAATAACTATTTTGTCTCCTTAGCAATCTCTCAACAAGAATTTAAGGATATTATCAAATACTGAATGCATGCACTTCTTTTACTTTTACTAAAGTTAAATCAAAAATAATTTTATTAAATTAAGAAAGATACAATACATAATTCAATATTTCGCGATGTAATTAATTCATCAAAAAAAATGATCTTTTTGAATCATCATAAAGTCCAAAATTTTGCAATCGTTCCAGCAATTCAGTAAAATTAATTCTTAAACAATGATAAGTCATATAAGCGTGGCCGGTATAAAAAAAAATATTAAAAACTAGCTGTCTCGGCAAACTTTGTACCGGCTCAAAATCTATTTATCAAATATATTTCATATAAATATAGCGTATGTTACTCGTGGATAATGTAGCTTTCGAATGGTGAAAGAATTTTTAAAATCGGTTCAGTAGTTTTTGAGCCTATTCATTACAATCAAACAAACAAACAAAGTTTACCTTTTATAATATTAGTATAGATAAAAAGCTTTAAAATAAAAGATACTTCTAATAAAGCTTTAAAATAAAGGATACTGCTAATACCATAAAAACTGCTATTTTTGCTATTGAACCGTAATAGGTAGACAGTTGAAATTTTCATAATACATTAATTTCTGTTGCTATCACAACAAACACTATAATAAAAAAAAAAACATGATTTGGTGGTATGGACCAATTATTTTTTAGTTCTATAGCGTTGCCAACACTGGTGAGGGAGTTTTGATGGAATGTAATAACAGAAATGGCGTTTCACGAACATAATGCCTACAATTTCAAATCGCGAAATGCCTCCGAAAGCAATTCGGCAGATACTCTTTACTGCTTTGCAAAATATAACTGTATTTTATTATCTTGTGGCGTCTCGTAATCGCAATGAAAGATTCACTCTACTTTTGTTGATTTTTAGTATTTTTTTGTTAATATTTGTACATCGAAGTTGCAGACGACTAAGCTACCTGGTAATGATGGTAAGTGGCTACTGCTGCCCATGGGCATTTGTAATTAACCCCAGATAAGATTAGATTCTTACCTGAGGTCGGCCACAGATGCGCCGCTACCTTGGGACTTAGGTGAAATGCTTAGGAAAAGTATGTCTTCCTTATCACATCTTTCAAACTAGAACACAGCGGCGCTTAACACTGCTGTTATTATGCAGAAATTGGTGAGGCGGTGATTCCGCCAAAATCGAGCCATAGGTGGTTTACTCACCTTTATAACCAACCAACAACTTTGTTTTTCGACATCGAAATTTTAGTTGCTGACGAACTATTTTTTTAAAGAAATCTTACAACAATATATACAAATATACAACAAAATAATTTCAATCAGTGGAAAAAATGTTGAAATATTTTAAATACTTTTCGGTTTTCGTAATAAATTTTGTATCAGTTATCTGTTTGCTTCTGCATTTGAATTTAAATTGAAAATTAAACTGAAAGCAAAGTATATCTTTAATAAAAAAAAAGAGAGCACAAATTGTCCAGTACCCCTGGTGGGACTCGAACCCACAATCCCCGGCTTAGGAGGCCGATGCCTTATCCATTAGGCCACAGGGGCTGCTTGCGATAGAGCTGAATTTGCGGTATTCTTATTTCGTGAGCTTATTTAAAAGTAGAAAACACTTGAGCAAGTGCAAGTCGAATAAGGATTTCGTACCACCAAATTTTCATTTTCAGTATTTGTTTTTAAGCCATTGTTAAATTTGAACTATTACGATTAAATAGCTAAAGCGAGTAAAATGACGGTTTCTTGAATGGCGACCACCATCTATTTTTTTTTATTTTCATTGTCTTTGCGTCCACCATCGTAAATACTTTATAAACATTTTAAGTGTCTATCTAATAAGGTCCAGAAAATAGAGCCCTGTGGCAGACAGACAAACTGCGGGGGCTTAGTAACAGGGTTCCATTTTTAGCCATTACGTACGGAACCCTAAATATTAAATTAATATATTAAGAGTTATAAATGAAGTTTGATCGGTTCAATATCGCCGCAATTATTTTTAAAGTGAAGCAGAACCTTCTTGTCAAGGCATTTAGTTTTACCAGTGTAATCTAGTATTTAGGTAAGCTATTTAGGTACAGGTCGCTGGTCACACAGGATAAAACAATTCGATTCCATAGTAAAACATACTTTAAAATTTACTTCTTGACTGAAGTTCATACACTTTCAAGAATGTGGTTGTTACCCCCTTTACGTCCCACTACTGGGCACGGGCTTATTGTGGGATACTGAGATTATTGCTAATGGAAGTTTGTAAATATATGCGGTTGCCACAAATGCGTTTTTACTAAGGACCAAGTTGGAATGCCTCGAATAATAAGAATATTCGCTACTACAATAAAATACCCGAACACATTTTGAATCTCACCGAAAAAAATTCAAACATGTCATTAAACAGTCGCTGTGTAAAAAAGCGTACTATAAACTAAGCGATTATTTGACTGACAAAACCTTATGGTCTGAAGTAGCTCCAGCTGCACATGTACCATTACGTTAAGTTTCTCATTGTAATATACTTTTTTTTTAAAAAATGTGTGTTATGGAGTTTCTTTCGCCGCTTCTTCTCCATAACGAAACACCTTGTGAAGTGGTGGTAGATGTATTGACATTCAAAAAGTGCTCTGTAAAGAACCTATTTTGAATAAAAAAAATAGATTTGATTTAAGTTCTTCTTTACCATTCTTCGAAACAGAACACAGCACTGCTGTTATTAGACAGAAATAGTTGAAAATTAAACTTTAAATTCTTGTAAAGCGCGTGTTTATTTTCAAGGGAGAGGTCCTTGGTATTTGGGTCGCTAACAAGATCACGACTGAAGTTCCCTCATAAATCGTCCGCCTTATATCATCACCGGACACTTTAGTCGAGTCGACGCATCTGCTCGTAAACTTTTAAACAAGCTCACTAAGTAATTTTCACGGGCCTTCACAACGACCTCTAATTTATATTCACAACCGAATACATCTTGACGGTGAGCGAAGTTCCAAAAACAAAGTTTCCCTTTGAAATAGCACGTCATTTCCGTAACATTTAGGTATGGTAATGATCTTTGTTATGTTAAATTCCGTTTCATTCACAACGGGATAGACGAAGGGAATGGGAATAATTTTCACTCTTTCTATTTTAAAAATAAAGGAACAAGTCATATTTTTTTTACATTTATCTAGAGACTAAACTAATAAAAGTAATTGGAAAAATCAAAGAAGTAGATACTGTGTATTATGTGTAGATTTGACAATACAATTAATAGATGTGTAAAATAGGATTTTGAAAACGTATAGAAATATAAAGAAAACCGTGCTAATTTTGCGTACTATTGGTAATGTTTACAATTTAACATAATTATCGTGCCTTTTTATAGCAAAAAACTAATGTTATCTATAACTATAAGTTATACGATTATTTAATAACCGAGCATTTACTAAGTAACGTGACCTACATAAAGCCTTAACCTACACAATTGATAGTGTCAAAAAAAATGTATCATTAAACGTATTCTGTAGCCATACTATGATTCTTAAATAAGAAAGTCATTATTTTTAATACTTATTTCCTCGCAACAAAAAATTAAAATGTCAAAGATTAAAATTATTCAAACATCAAACATTATCTTTGTAAGCAAACATAATATTCGTTTGTATTTACAATACTTTTACTTTTCCTGTAAGAATTCTAATTTCCTTTCGAATTCGAGAAGCTTCTTTTTCAGAACTGTTTGAATTTAATTTAAGGATGAAAACCAGTTGTTATCGATAAACTTTGTAATACAAAAGCAAAGGCAACGTGATATTGTCAGAACTTAAATAATTAGTAGGTAGATAGGTAGTTTGAAGATTGAACTCTTTGTGGTTCAAATTCCATGGCAACACCGCACACACCTATTTCTGCCTCATAACAGCAGCGTTGAGTGCTGAGCAGTAAAAGAGACCTTATCGGAGGTATTTTAACTTAGTCGTCAGATGCAGCAACGTTATTTTTCTTGTAGCTGTAGTTCCGTGACCAGAATAGGGCTACGGTATCCTCTGCCTGTCGTAAGAGGCGACTAAAAGGGGGCTTCTGGGGTCGCGGGTGGTAAGAGTGGGAGCTCAAAGCGCCCGGACAGCGACCCCGAGAAGGACGACGGTATGTGTGGTCGCATACCATCGTGCTCACCAGACGGAGTGGCGACCATCAAAATGCTCACCTGGGCTGAGCCCGACGGGGCAACGCGCTAAGAGGACTCCGGTTGTGTTCCTTTGGAGATCGGGAGGTCCTCTACGCAGCGCCGAGGACGGCCACCAGTGGGGTTTTAGTGCGGTAAAAATCCTACATAAACCCGTGTCGCTCCCACGGCAAGGGTACCTTTTGAAGGTTTCCCCTTCGTCAACAAAAAAAAGGGTCTGGGTGTTTGTGTATTCTTTGTGTGTTTCCATCGCACCCGCGACATAAACAATCCTAGTGTAGAGCTGTAAATCTAAAAAACGTCCTCTTCTATTTAACACTATAGATACGGTTAATTGTAAACTCTAAAGTCCTCGAGATAATGAATTAGCCGTCACTATTGAAAGCGGCGAAGCGCGGCGCGGTGTTATTAGCGCTAAGAATGAGTTTTAATTTTAACTTTTCCGCCGATTCTCCTTTAAGAGTTCTTGTTTAACGAGATCCCGCTGTTCTTTTGTAGCGCCAACTTTAGCTGTTTCACGACCGAGCCAATTCTAACTTGTTTAATTTTTAAAGAATTGTCTCACTGCAGATTGGTATTTAAGATGCATTAGGTGTATAGGTGTGATAACATTGTGGTACAAAGTTCTACTTCGTTGTGGAGACTCGGGTTCGAATCTAAGTTAAACAAGAGTTAAGATAAAACGATTGTCTTGTATTATGATGCCATCTTATTCCTTAGAAGTCGTATACATCCATAATTGCCTTCAGGTTGCCTTGTTCTATATGGTGTGGGTTATAAGAGTTCATAGGTTCATAGCAGTGACTACTTCTCATTAGGCGGACTGAATACTCGTTTGATATTTCTGTCTTATAAAGAAGGAATTTTATGGAAATCATTAATCTGTATTCGCAACTAAGGGAGGCTGGAAGATGGTTGCTCCAACGCTAAATAGTAGAAAATTGTATCAAATATTTTCTTACTGCCAAACACTCCTGATGAGATTTAACGATTGTTATACGATCCAAATTATTACCATATAAACTAATTTCATTGAATTTACTCGTCTTAAACAAAATCACTTTACCGTATATTTATGACGATAATACAAAGTTTATCTAAGTATTGCGCGTATTATACCCACCATACGGTACATCTTGAGTGTAGAAACGAATATCATTGACAGAACAACCCTTGTAATATGTAAATAACGGGACCAACAGACAATTTTACGCACAACATCCGGTTCAACATGTATTTAGGCCGACAATGGCTTGTTTGCCTCGCATTTTATTATGTTGGCACCCATTCGAGGCGAGATTACGTCGAAAATAAAGATCGTGTTCGCGCAACGAATTGGGTGTATTGATATATAATTTACGTAATAATGGTGTGTTTTGTTTACATGTACATAAAAGTATGACTGTCTTTAATTTTAAAATAACGTTTTTTTCTATATTGATGATATAAAGAGTTCTACTATGAAGGCACCAACACCAAGTCACCATTCTGCCATACAACAGCAGTGTTAAGTGCAGCTGTATTCTGTTTGGAATGGTAAGGGGAACACACATCATCATCATCATCATCACCAACCCATTACTGTCCCACTGCTGGGCACGGGTCTCCTCTCATAATGAGAAGGATTAGGTCATAGTCCACCGCGCTGGCCAAGTGCATATTGGTAGACTTCACATACCTTTGAATTTTTTTTTACAAGTCTCTCAGGTATACAGGTTTCCTCACGATGTTTTCCTTCACCGTTTAGCAAGTGATAATTAACTTCTAATATGCACATAACTTTGAAAATTCAGAGGAGCGTGTCTGGGATTTTAACCTCGGAACCCTCGATCGAGAGGTTGAGTTTCTTTACTAATAGGCTATCATTGCTTCACACACATACAAGGACACACATACGAGGTGACAATTTAGTCCTAGTAATGGTGGTAGGTCCTGGTAACAACGCGACTGTGGTCGACCTCACGTATGACGTACGCAGGTATGTTAGGCCGACTGATTACTTGGCGAGCTTTATGCTCACCAGGCTGGAGCCCGACGGAGCAACATGCTTGGAGGACTCCGGTTTATATTCCTTTGGATAGCACGGAGTCCTCAACGCACCGTCATGGACGGTCATCAGAAGGTTTTACTGTGGTAAGAACCCAACATATCCCCGTGTCGCTCCCATGTCACCGGATACCTTTTGAAGGTTTTCCCTTCGTTAACAAAGAAAGGCTAATTTATTACTTTGTAAATTACAAACAAGTGTTCATAAATTTAACTTCGCAGGAATATCCCTAAAATTATTCCTTCTTCGCAGTTATGGAAAAATAACAAGGAGAGACGCGTGCAAACTCATGTTAAACATAAGGCTTCCAAGCATTATACAACCTTTGACATTTTCGAAGGTCTAAAGATAACAAAGATTACCAGGTCGAAATGTAAATGCGCAAAATAAACAAAAAAGACTTAGTAAATGTCTTTAGAATCTGAACTGACAAAGTCTAAAAAGTCTAGAGTACCTTAAAGGTACCCATTTATTAGAATAAGGAAATAGGATTAGTACTTACCATTACAATATATTTTTCTTACGAGTACTTCGTTATTACTATTTGACATAAATACTACTTAAGTACATACAAATATATACTGTTAAGTCTTTCAATGATAGCGGATCTTATCACTGAAAGACTTAAAAGTACACTGAAAAAATCTCAGTTTGATTAACTTTTGTGATAGTATCGTTCAGAACAACTCATTACCAATTGGTAGTAAGCGGTGGATGACTCTTTTCCCATGACCGGTTTCAACTTTTTTTTTTATAATATGAGAGTAGCAGACGAGCATGCAGTCCACCTGATGGTAAATGGCTACTGCCGCCCATGGACATCTGTAATCAACCCCAGATAGGATTAGATATTCCTACCTGAGGTCGGCCACAGATGCGCCGCTACTCCTGAGGACTAAGCTGGAACGCCTCGGAAAAGTCTATCTCCCTTACCACACCCTTCAAACCGGAACACAGCAGCGCCTAACACTGCTGTTATTAGGTAGAAATAGGTGTGGCGGTGGTGCCGCCGGAGTCGAACCACAAAGGGTTCTACCACCTTCAAACTTGGCCAATATTCCTTTTGCCTAAATAATGAACATCAACAGGGTAATTTGACTTGAAAGAATGATCACTTAGAATTTGCAAGTCTTAAATATATAAGTCATGTCGCAAATTATTATGTTACAGGCACATCGCATTGATCCATTTATATTGCTGGTTGTTAATACTTTACGTCACTTATTAAATACTTTTCTATTTTATATTTTAGAATGTTCAGTCTTGCTTGATTTTTGCAATGTCCTTTATAATGGAGATATGATAAAATAGTGGATAAAGATGTATTGTTGTAAATATTGATGATTATGGAAGAATATATTGTATTTCTGGAATTCCTTCTGAGCGTTTTCATAATTATGAAGGACTTTTGTCAATTTTGCAAATTGTTATGAAGTTTAAATTTACGATTGAGCTCAATACTATTTTCATAACCACCGTTTATCAGTATAGTTACCAATTAAGTGTTATAAACTACTTAGTATTATAAACTAGAACCATTAATATTATTTAACTCAACTAAACTTTACCAACATCAATTAGTACTGAAGGCAATTCATCATGAATAGTTGTAACAAAAGCATTGTTATGTAAACTTGAACTTAAACAATTAATAGATTCTCCTTACTTTGTTAAAGGTGAATCCCTTTGATCCCCTTTAATGGTTAGCCCTCTTCCTGTAAATCCGCAAAGATTAAGGTCATTTATGAGAAAATCAAGGCTACCCATTATCAATTTTGAATAATTGAATAGTCTTAAATTTATTCATGAATTTTAAAGAAATTTGAATTTTAAGAATTAACTACAAATAAATTCTACTGTACTTTTTTATTTTAAATAACTATATTAAATATTTCTGTGCCATTTTAAATATTACTTTTCTTTTTCATTTTATGAATTTAGTATTATTTACTCATTATCAATATTATTAAGATCCCTAGTTAAATAAACGTAGTTATTTATTATTATAAATCAAAATTCCCTCCTATTTACATACTGTTCAATTATTCATTATTCTTTACATCATTTTATGTAATATGTCTAAAATATTTATCCTTAAATTTTAGTACTTTATTAAATAGCGTCAACCTACTTAATGTAGTATAAAAGTATGAAATACTCGTAGTCAAAACATGTAAAGATGTGGAATGGGGGACAGTTTCAAAGGGTGCGAGCGCCCCAGTGAGATAACTCTGATGTTTATTATAATAGCCTTGACCCAGACGAAGCTTAAGCCTTCATAGAATACATAATATTTATTTATAAGTTATAGCCGTATTTATTACGTTACTATTTAACTTATACTTATACGCACAATAAATACTGTAGTATTATCGGGAGATTATAAGCAACGTTATAGTATACCCGTTACTATACCACTATTGAGCACGAGTGACCTTTCAGAGTGAACGAAATCAGACCATTGTCCACCGTGCTGGCCAAGTGGAAGACGCATGGAATCCTAGTGTAAAGCTACAATTATAGAAAGCATTAATCGTTATTATAACGTCATAGACAATACACAGACAATGTTGTCATAGACAAAATTAGGCCACCTATTATATCGACTAACATGTCATAGAAATGTTTAAGAATATTTTTAAGTTACTATTTAATAAATTATTTGATAGTTCTTTGCTTTAATAACGAATCCTTAAGTAACACAACATTATTTTGTAGCCAGTACATGAAAAAAATCAAAAACTGACAAGAAAACAGTTAATAATAATAAAAGTGGCCTATTTTTATCTGCGAGTAAATCGTAGATACGTATGAAAATAATAACTTCAAACAGTAATACAGTAACGAGCGGAACGTGCAACATTTCAGTGAAGCGGGTTTAATATCCGCACAAATGTTTGCTATGCAGAGACAGCTATTCACAAATAACATACCTTATATGACTTTTACTATTATAGAGCACCATATTTTTACATTTTTTACGATTTTAGTACTGAACTTAGTCACAAATTTTTGGTAATATGTACGGTTAAAAGAACATTGAGTGTCAATGTTTTTCTAAATAATTTCAGACCAAAACATGAGAAAATCATAATATGAAGAAAAATATTGCAAATATATGATTGGCCTCGTTATTATCTGCTACAATAAAAACGCATTTAATTTTATATGCAACAGGTTTATTTAGATACGTATAAATAATAACTTCAAATAGTAATACAGTAACGAGCGGAACGTGCAACATTTCAGTGAAGCGGGTTTAATATCCGTACAAATGTTTGCTATTCAGAGACAGCTATTCACAAATAACATTCCCTATATGACTTTTGGTATTCTAGAACGGTTTTAGTATTGGACTTAGATACTATTTGACATGAATATTAAGTTAAAGAAACGGTCAGTATTTATACATAGGATGTATTTTAAAATGTGAAACCAACGTTGAGTTTTACGTATAGCAAGATTACTTGCACTTAAATATATTTTGATAAAAGAACATATCCTTTTTCTGTATCAACTGTTCAATATAAAAAGCAAATAAAATATCTATTTGATTTGATTTCTCTGAAATTTGGTAACGCACTCCGTGTTTCTTCATTTTAAATCGATAAAACTATATATAATTTAATATCTCTGACATTTATGTACCTACATATATGAATGGATTGTTAGTCGCACAGGTTAATCCCGTTACAACAAAAATAAAACGAAAGTAATTTTAAAATGAGTCCGCATAAATTACGAAACAAGTGACAATAAACGAAAACGTAGCACGACAATTCCGTAGCAACATTGCCGGGTATGTAGCAGACAACGCATTTGACTACAATATGGCGCTAGACCCACATTACCAGCGAACTTCTCGTAAACGTACCCTTACCATGAGTTTTCAAAACATCCCACAATTTTACGTTACGTTTACTCAATCCATTATTCTGTTCCGTTTGCTTCAGTAGACTAAGTAAACGTAACAATAAGTAAGTGCTCAAGTCTTTCTGTCTGCCTCACATGTTCGCAAAAAGGAGAGACGAAACATAAAGCGCCATTTTGTCAATTTAGACATTTAATGTTACGTTACTAACACTACAGTTCTGAAACAAACCGCTAGGGGCGCTGATTGGAAATTGTATGGGCAAATACGTAAACAAATACCAAAACAGTCATATTTGTCAAAATCAAAAACTCATGGTAAGGGTACTGCGTTCCATATGGAATTACATTCATATAAGCAGTTGAAATGAATTTCCAGGTTCATGAGCATACTATTCGTGTGAACTATTGTTGAATTGACTTTGTTAAAGCGATAATGCATATCACAGGGCAAAATTCGTATAGCTTGTTGAATTGGCTTTCAGTGCTATATGCAATATAGCAACCACTGAGAGCCAAATCAACGGCTAGCTACGTTTAAAAAAAAACATGTTGGCTATATAAGTCATATGTAACACCATATATAATGAGGTATTTGACACGAAACATTCAATTGTACATTGACGCCACTTGGATGATTGCGAAGGCTGCATTTAATTAGATTTTGCGAAGTAATAATACCAATATGTTGCAGATATGAAAGTTATTACGGACATCGTTTATAATGATATACGTGCGAGTACACACATAATGATAAGTGTCCAGTGTCCATGGACCACTATAACCTATTCCATATAACACAGGAGTCCCATTCAAGGTCGGTCACAGAAACGTTAGTAATCTTCAAGTCTTTTGGGTACCTTCGGCAGTAATTAAAGTATGTAACTATTTTTTTCTGACTTTCTTAGTTTTCTTATCTATCGTGAAATTAAAATGACGACACTACGACTCTCCAATCATAAAAACCACGCGACAGTTGTGTTACATTCACCCGACATACGGCAACTACGACTACTTTAAAAGCACCCTAAGTTATAGGTAATATTTTATGTAAACATATTTCGTCCTGGTCACATTCGTTTAACCTGAACACAGGATTATAAGGATTACATCATGATAATGACAATGACATTTTCCCATACTATTCCAATCAGTTCTGATTCAATTCGCTAGGGGCGCTGATTGGAAATGTATGGGCAAATACGTAAACAAATACAAAAACAGTCATTTTTGTCAAAACGTAAAATCTCATACTAAGGGTTCAGATCCATGTACAACAGTGCGAACTTACCACCAGGTGAAAAAAAATACATTTGAATAGACAACACCAGTTCAGTATTTATGATATATGAAAGCTTTTTGAAAGCTAATCCCTAATCCGGTTAGAGAACGCCAAATTGAAATTTCATGTCGTGATGCGACAATCACATTCACAATCCATTTATATAAGCCTCACATCAAGCCTCAATCGACTGATTTCTGTTTAGTACTTTACAGGTAGCCCTTTGAAAGGTGGTAGAACCCTTTGTGGTGCGACTCTGGCGGCACCACCGCCACACCTATTTCTGCCTAATAACAGCAGTGTTAAGCGCTGCTGTGTTCCGTTTTGAAGGGTGTGGTAAGAGAGACATACTTTTCCGAGGCGTTCCAGCTTAGTCCTCAGGAGTAGCGGCGCATCTGTTACCGACCTCAGGTAGGAATATCTAGTCCTATCTGGGGTTGATTACAGATGTCCATGGGTGGCAGTAGCCACTTACCATCAGGTGGTCTGCATACTCGTCTGCTTCTCCTACATTATAAAAAACGCAAATATAAGATTGTCGTACGGCATAGCAAACACATTATTGTACCACCTACGCACGGGTTTCCTCGCAGAATGCTGTGAGGCCATAGTCCCCTAGCCTAGTCCGTAGACTTCACATAACTTTGAGAACGAGGTTTTCCTTCACCGTTATAGCCAGTGATAATAAATTTCTAATACGCACATAACTTTGAAAAATCAAAGTTCTATCACTACTGCACTGATATGGTCAAAGATTAAAAAAAAAAGAGAATTTTCATAAAGTTTTTTATTAAATTTTAATGGATGAATAATCTACAAATACACTCAGTTGTTCAGTCTAATCTTCATATACTAAACCGATTTTGACAATACTTTCCAACAAAGATTACAAGGAATTACATAAGTCCCCATATTGCTTAAAAATATTTAAGACTTCTGCAAAAACATAAAAGCTGAGAGAAACAGCGCGTCGCAAATAAAATAAACTTTTAGTTTTATATCTTCACAACACATATAGTAAGAGCTCAGTATTTTGTAACATGTGAGCGTTTTATGACAGATAATCCCATATCCGGTTCGAGGATGTCAAAGAAATTCCATTCCGTGATGCGAGAATCCGTTTATATGAGCTCGCGTTTGCACTCGAATAGGTCATCATATTTAATGCTCATGTTTAGTAAATGTTTATCTTTTTTCGTAAGATTTAAGGAGCAAACGAATATGCAGTTCACAGGATGGTAAGGCTATTGTAACCAACTCCATAGAATCGTTGCAAACTTATGACTAAATTGCTTGCTGTTTTTTGTTTTGAACTTGTATGTTTTAAACCTTCGTCATAGAGAAAAATAGTGGAAGAAGTAGATTAGTGAAGGAAAATAATATAGCGAGCGCTTTCCACTATTTGGCATTGAAGTTTTTATTTTTCATTAGTTATATAGAAATTACAAAGAGCACGCATTCCACACCTGTAATCAACCCCAGAGAGGACAAGAGTTCTGTCTAAAGTTCAGTCATAGGTACCCCATGAAGTACACCATTGGGTACACCATTGAACAAGGTTTCAACTTGAACGAAAACATAGCGGTAACACTGCCGTTATAAGGTATGGCAATGTTGACAAATGAAACTACAAAGAAATACATCATCTACTTGTTAGAAATATATTCAAATTGTTTCATTATTGTATTATTTTAATTAATTATATTGTGTTATTTTCATGATGTGTTATTTTTATAATAATAAGTGTCACTGGCTGGTACGGTACTAGTTAGCGTAAAAAAGAAAAATAACGCTCTTGACGTTTGTGTTGTATTTTTCGCGGGAATAATAAAAGTTGTAAATTGTATCTAGAAATACTTTTATTTTTTTATACTTCAAATACAAATTACCTTCAAATACTGTATAGTAGTGAAAGGAGATGTTTCATTTTCGGCCATCTTATGTACATTATATCTAAAAAACACGAATAATTTGTACAATTGAAGAAAAATACACATATATATTAATAATCTAAAGTATTCCTGTTTAAAAATATTTAAAATAAGCATTCCTCATTGAAATATTAAATATGGCGGAATACTGTCAATGTCAAGTTTTCAAAACTGTCGATGTCGGTCAGGGAACCTATGTGTACCCCACACATAGGTTACTATACTCTTTGGATGTCGGTAATTCTGTATTTCGCTGTTTTTGTCGTAAAGTTATTGTTACCTTAGTACTTTACAACCTGGCTTTTGTTTTGGGTATCCCGTCATTATTTCTGAATTTAATTAATTATTTATAATTATTATAACAAAACCACCTTTTAAATAGTATCTGGTTTTATAGATGTAAGTGACATGTCAAATTAAAAAAGAAGTTGTCAATTTGATATGTGTAAAAGTGGATATATACATATTAAATAATAGTGGAATCCAATGTAAACGTTGAATTAATATGTACTGATGAGAAGATTCCATTTCAATCCTGAATATGTTTCTGCTCTGTGCTGCTTACGATTTTGGACTGATTCTACCTTACTTGTTTACCCAGCTTATGTTTTATGGACTCTTGTGATTTTCGTGCGATCGCTATGGATTGTGTTGACAAGGATTTAATATCATTAGGTAAAATATACATCAGTTAGTTGTATTAAGCGTGAAATAATCGTTAATAATTTTAAACTAAAGGAGCTAATCTTTTTACATTTCTCTTTTTTAGATAATTACAATAGCAAGACAAGGACATTCTTGAGATGACAAAATAATCCGTTATTATTGCAACTGCCTTTTATTTATTGTATTTATTTATTATTGCAACTGCATCGCCGGGCAACGAACCGTACTCGTAGGTAGCTGCGCTCACATTATGGCCATTATTTGATGTTGGGCTGAGCTCGTCACAGGATATTACAGAACCTACTACATGATTGGATGAAAATATTGAGAAGGGAAGATATTGAAAATGAATAAAAAATGTATCTAAATGGAGAATAAATAAAATATTACCTAAATGTGTTCTTAAAGTTGTTTTATTTACACACTTAAATGTTTTAACTAAAATAAATTGGTATAGAAGTATATATTTTGTTATGTTTGTTTTAAGTCAAGATTTATGAAAGTAAATATAATTAATGTTTATCAAATATAGGTATTGTTTCTCAATACATACAATACAATATTTATATATCTATATACGCCCATTCGCGTAAATATATATTAAAAAGTATATGTATATAGTAAGTTAAAATAGAATGACAGATGACATTATTACGGTAATCAATACCGCCATGATGATTTTCCACTGTTGTGTTGCAATTTTAAGCGTAAATTATTGTTTTTTAACAATTAAACAAACATGATTTGAAGAAAATGAACCCCTACGAATTGTTCTTTGCATGTTTTCTTAGTTTTTAGTATAGTGTACAAAAGGTGGCCGGAAGCCCATACATTTTGAAACATCTCCTTTACAAATGCCAATCACAAAGCCCAAAACAAGCGTGCGTGATACATAATTAACACAAAGCGCTGTTTCCGGGCGTTTTTCTTTAAATAACGACACGAGCTTACAAAGGCCGTAAAAATTTCGAGGATGAGATTAATTTTGTAATACCCCCGGCGCTGTTTTAATCCAAATTAAACGGCCAGGCGGTTAATTATGAATTTAAGAGTATAACTTTGTAGATTTATGGTTTTATATTTTTTGTTTTTACTTTTGTGTGAACAACAGTCGGCACAATTTTAGTATTAATGCATTCCAAGTGAACCTTACTCTTAACGGTAGTATTAGCATACTTTATGTAAGTATAGGTAAGTATTTTTATAGCGTTAAAGTAGCATCTGTACCCTAAGTATGAGTTTTTTCGTTTTTACAAAAATTACTGTTTTTGTATTTGTTTACGTATTTGCCTATACATTTCCAATCAACGCCCCTAGCGGATTGTGATTGGAAATGAATGGGAAATACTTAAACAAATACAAAAACAGTCATTTTTGTAAAAACATAAAAACTCATACTAAGGGTACTGGTGACAAGAGGCTACTGCCGCCCATGAATATCTACTACCAACCCAGATAAGATAAGAGTCCTACCTGAGATTGGCCACGGGCGCCTTTTATCCCGGAGGACTATGTTGGAAAGCCTCGGATAAGTATATCACCGTTATGCTATTTTATCACCAAAATTTATTATTATTTCTGTTAAAATGAAGTAACTCTCAACATTCAGTTATCTTGATGTAGCTAAAATGTGTTCGTGTTTCCATACAGTATTTTGCTATAAAATATTATACCCATGAACATTACGAGTTGCGTGGAATAATAAAACGACATGTTTTCTCTCTTAAAGTTATTTATTTCTGAATTGTTAAGAAATATTACCTGTAACATTATTTTGAGCTTAGTTATTTAAAGCACGTAGAAGACCTCACATACACATCTTATTTGAGATAAAAAATAAATATTTTACACAATAAGTACTCTACTTTATTTATCCACACAAATAAACACAAATATTCGAGTCACTTATTACATACAATAAATAACGTACGTACACCTGTGCTGCCTTGAAACTGTCACTGGTGACTAGATGAATACAACCTAGCCCAATTCATGGCATCATACTCAAGAAATATTGGTAAAATATAACAAAAAGTAATTATGTTCACGACCATTCCCGCGGTAAAGGTAAAAGCACAAATGCACGCAGTCATTCACGAAACATTGCTTACCGATTAGCTACGTTAAATAAATCATGAATACTTATATTTACAAAATTCATGGCTTCACATACATTAATGTTAAAGTAAGTTAAAAATTAAATATAATAACGTATTCTACCGGTATATTTTCTCATCGTGTGGTGGCAAGCTTATAAAATAGGGCGCCGGGGGCGGAGGCGCTAAGTACCGTACTGACCCTGGACCAGATTGGACCTTATGTGGCAAGGTGGCGGTTGACAATGACGCAGGGGGCAATGTGGCCGCATATCCCGGCCACGCTGCACCCCATAACGGAGCACCACCAGCTCCTGGGCTATTTGCTAAAGGAGCTCCCCTATACGACGTTGTAGTCATCCTCAACCGTACAATACAAATAGCAACAATAAGAATAGCGATAAATGCAACAACTCCACCAACTATACCTATAATAAGATTATCGTCATTAGTCGTCGAAGCAACACCAATGACTGGGGCTCCTTTAGGTTCTCCTGATGATTTGGGCCGTTCATGCGAAGGAGCCACTGACCAAATAATATCAGGTTCGGCTGATGTCCGGTGAACGAGACGTGGTGGTAGAGTAGTAGATACACTACTCGAAGAGGATGATAAAGTCGTCCTTCGTTTATCACATGAAAGTTCATCATCCCCAATTTCTACTAACAAAAATCCAGATAAATAATCTGGAGACTCGCACCGTACGTCATCTATACCTACATTCGGCAACCATCTACGCAACGCTCGTGCATTACAATCACAACGGATAGGATTGGTATCTAATCCAAACATTGATAGATCAGCACGACGATCATCAAGTGCTACTAAAAGTTGAGGTTGTAGTGTTGTTAACTGACTTCCGGCAACATCTATAGTTATGCGAGATGATCTTGGTAGAGGAAATAGTAAGGCTGGTGGTAAATTAGTAACTGATGTATTTCGGAACCTAACTGTGATAGATGGAGCCTTTAATCCGGCAAGGACCCCTGAAGATACTGTTTTTAAATCGGGGAACCTCTTATACCCAACTCTTCTAAACGTGGGTGCAAAGTCGAGTGCAATTGATCTGCACCAATATTTGTGTCTTTCACTTCAACATCTAACTTTTCAAGAGCCAAAACATATTGCAAAGTGCCTTGAACATCAAAATATCCTAATCTTGGATAACCAAATGCTCGTATTTCTACAAGATTTGCTAAAGTTCGAAATGCGTTTTTCTCAATTTTGGTACATTTTTCCAAATTTCGTATATCCAACACTCTAAGGGACGTGAGGCCTTCAAAGTTACCGTCTACAATCATAGTTATGGGGTTATTAGAAATATTTAACTTTTGAAGGTTCTTTAGCTTAGGCCATGATATGGAAAGCGAATTAGAAACATCAGCTATCTGATTATTTGATAGATCTAGCGACTCTAACAACGTGGTCCTCGTAAACGTCTTTTCGGATAACTTAGTAATATTGTTATGGGACAAGTTCAACCTATACAAGAACGGTGTTTCCAATTGTCCAACGGATTTCATACCTGTTCCCGCAAGATTTAAGTCCCTTACAGTTTTAGGCTCAGTTAGGACATTACTTATTGTTTTTTCTGATAAAGGATTAAAAGAAAGATCTAATTTCTTAATATTTACCATAACACTGTCTTCTGCTGGAATATCGACTATATCATTATGGGATAGGTCTACAGATGAAACAAAGAAGTATTGCTTTTGCAATGATCTCAATGGCGCTTGTTCAAACAAATTGTTGCTTAAATCTATGGACTCTAACATATGTAACCTTGTTCTATCAAAAATATTTTCAGGCAGTTCAGTAAGTAAATTGCCGCCCAAATTTAACAACTCTAATCTAATAAGCCCTTCAAAAACCCTGTCTCCTAAACGATCTATTTTATTGAAAGAAAGATCTAATTGCTGTATTTGCGTCGAATTATGAAAAGCCATTTCACTGACACTTTCAAGTTCGTTTCTCGCTAACAAAATAGTCCTTAATTTTGGAAGTCGAGCAAAATCTAATTCGTCCACGTTTTTCAAAGCATTGCCTGATAAATCAACTAACTCCAGATATTGTAAGGTACTTATTAATTCTGAAGGGAAGAAATTAAATTTATTGTTCGTAAGTATGATCTCCCGCAGGCGTGGGTGTATTTTGAAAGAAGATGGGAATAAATAGCTTAATTGATTATCTGAGATATCAATTACTTCCAAACTTGTTCCAGTATTAAAGAATTCGCCTTTGAAAGCGTTTAACTGATTGCCTTTTAAAGACAAATATTGAATTGACATTACATTTACAAAGGCCGGAGTCCTGATTGTGACGATATTATTAAATGATAAATCTAAGAACGTTAAATTACGGAGGTTCTTGAAGCTATTCTCGGATATTTCCTGCAAATAATTATTTGACAAATAAATCCTTTGTAAATTAGGATTCTTTGAAAATAAATTAACGGGCAGGGCTTTCAGTCCCATGTGACTTAAATCAACGGTTAGTAAAGCTTGATTCTGACTAAACACATTTTGAGGTAGAATACTTATATGAGGGTTCCGACTCATATTGAGATGTGATAGGCTGGGTATGGTTTGGAAAGCATTTACTGGAATTTCCGATAGCTGGTTGTCAGAGATATCTAAAAACCAGAGATTAATGAATTTTAATTGTTGTCCAGTAAAACCCAATATTCTGTTCTGATTCAGAGATAGAAACTCAAGAGTTGGCTCCAAGCCACTGAAAACTTCCGCTGAGATAGAGTTTAGCAAGTTTCCTGATAAGTCCAAATGATGTAACATCTTAAAATGATCGAAGGCAGCTGTTGGAAGTTCCCTAATGACATTTCGAGATAGGACTAATGAATTAATTCTGTCTGATACTGCTCTTAGTATATCACTAGACAATGCAGTGACTCTGTTGAATCCTAAATGAACTGATGTTAGACTGGGTAGACGGGATAAAGCAGTCGCCGGAATTAGTAGTATGTTATTGTCTCTCAGTAGTAAGGTCTTCAGGCTAGTCAATCCATCGAAGGCATCGTCTTCCACCTGAAATCAAAACAGAACATTGTAAACAGAAAATAGTCAACCAAGAACTAAGGATTGAAGGCCGGTGTGGCCGAGCGACCGCTCGGTGACCACCATACCGGCCTAACGCGAAGAGAGTTCGGGGGTTCGAACCCCGGACAGGCAAATAACTAAATACTGTATTAAGATTTCTTTTCTGACTCTAGATGTTTGTGTATTGGTCTATGTACATATATGGCACCTACGACACCAAGAATCCTTGTGGGGCTGTAACTGTAAACAGCGTCATTTTCATCAACCTTACATAATCAGGCAAAAGTTGACGGCGGAATAACTATATAATATTGTAATCGAAATTTTAAAGCAATAAACGCTAATTAATGCACATTTTCGCAGAGTCAGTTGGATAAATTAATGACGTCACAGCTAGCCGATACGTAAATTATATTCATTAATTTTGAACATGTCATCACTGCCGTGTGATATTGTGGGGCCCAGTACCACAATAAAATTAAGCTCATTTCAACAATAAATAATTCAATTTTTAATATAACTACTTGCTGTATTGAATTCACGTGGAATATCAAATATATGTTTCATATAATAATGTATGAAAATGTATTATCATTTTATCTGTAGAGTAAAATATATGAAATAGAAAATGTGCATGTAGCGAGCATCATTATAATAATGTCAGTTTTTACTTTTGTTTATATTTTAGTAACAACTCTGTTTTACTTTTATTAAAACGTATCATGAAAATATTTTAACGTAGGTATTAAAACATAGACGAGATTAGAAAGATGCTTGTTTTTAAAGTTTTGAGTTTTTTTTACAATATAGAAGTACCAAGCAGACGAGCATGCAGTCCACCTGATAGAACGCGGCTGCTGCCACCCATGGACATTTGTAATCAACCCCAGATAAGATTGATTCCAACCTGAGGTAGGCCACAGATGCGCCGCTACCCCTGAGGACTAAACTGGAATGCCACGGAAGAGTATATCTCACTTACTACGCCCTTCAAACCATAACACAGCAGCGCTTAAAACTGCTATTATAGGTTTGTATGGTACTGTATTATAGGTATTATATTGCAGAAATAGGTATGTGGCGCCGCCAGAGTCGAAACACAGAGAGTTCTTCAAAAGTTGCACTTTGTTAAGTAAGACTTTGTCGAATAAGATCTTTACTTACAGTGCGTAAAGAATTGACTCCAATGTCCAAGTACCGCAGGTCACTCAATCCCACGAAGGTGCCAGGAGAGAGCTTCACCAAATTGTTTCTACTCAGATCCAACACCTGTAGTGTTACCAGCGAGCTCAAGTGGCTGTTGTCGATATTCTGAAACAAATTAATATTTTTTTTTCAATAACAAAATTTAATTGGATTTGTAATCATTTACATATTATACTTTTAATTTAGTCTGATCAAAAACTTACAAGAGTTTTGTATTTGTAGATGATCAAAATAGCATGAATAAACAGTTCTTCAATCTTATTCTTTTCATCAAAAATAATCATCAATTTCATCTTTTCTTGAAAATAATCCTTATAACATGATTACGTACTTAATGAAACGTAATGAATGACAGATATTCCACTAACATTTATAACAAACAAGCTTTTACCCGCGGCTTTGCTCGCGATCAGAGGTTTCTATGTATCCCTCAAGAACCGTACTTTTTTCAGGATAAAAGTACCCTATGTTCTTTTCCTGACACCTGACGTTAAGACGTGAAAGTCTAACAAACAAACTAACTAACAGTCGGAATTACAATATTAGTTAGGATGAATTTTGTATGTTGCAAAAACATATAACAATATCTTACCGTGATCATATTACTGGAAAGGTTTAAGTGCTTAAGGCCGTTAAACGACTTGATCGCGACCGTAGGGAAGTCCGTTATGAAGTTCTCTGAGAGGTCCAACCTCTCCAAGTTTTCTATACCCTGGAACACGTCGCTGTTAAACTTTGAGAGGCGGTTGCGGCCCAGGTCGAGGGTCTGTAGGGCGCTCAAACTGACGAAAGCACCACCTTCGATAGTTGAAATCATGTTTCCGTGAAGATCGATCTCTTCGAGTGTTTTCTGCGATATGAACGTCGCTTGCCGTATGAGAGCTGAAAAAGAAATCTATTTTACTTACGGCTTCAACATACTAAGACTGACAAAAATACGTTTTCTAAATTCACAGCCTCACACTAGAATTCCCTATGTCATGGGTGCAATGGACACACAAAGATATACAAACATCCAGACCCAGAACAGAAATCTAAATTAATTATTTAGATATCTATCTGGCCGGGGATCGAACCCGGAACCCTTTGCGCGTCAGACCGGTATGGTGGCCGCTCCCCCACGCGGGTCGTCTATAAAGAAATAAGGAAAATCGTTTCTCAACCTTCGTTATTTCCGTGCGTACATTGAGTGATAAAGTGATTCTCAATTGAAATATAAATATTTAACTGTGCACACTTGTTGCTATTAAAATAATAAGCAACTCATTTTCTTAATATATAACTTGAAATGAAATGAATCAAAGAATGAAAGTTCTTGAAATGAGTCAGTCTCTATTGAGCATATGAACGATTATACTCTTAATCGGGGGATCCGCGGTTCGAAAAAAATCTAGCAAATAGTATTATATTTAGCCAGCGCGGTGGTCTAGGCCTTAAACCCCTCAGAAGAAACCCTTGTCCAACAGTAGGACTGTGGGTTAACGCCGAGTCATATTAAAACGCAATCTTCATTAACGTCATACTAAAACTAACCTAACCAAAAAACCACTTCACAACCAACGCTCATTGAAACATTCGGCCCGTAGAGCTAGAAGTTCCCAATCCAGCAAAAACTTCCTTACCTATTCTGTTTTCTCTCAGGGAGAGAACTTTTAATGACTGAGGCCCGTTGAGGGAGGAGGACGGAACCCAGTTCATATTGTTACGGTTGAGGCGCAGTACCTGGAACCATTGATATTTAAATTAAAGATAGGTTACTAGCGGCAATAACTTTAAACATACGAAATACACCAATTGGTGTACGTCGACGCCAGTCGCTCTCGCGTGGTGTAGTAATTAATACATATGTTACTGTACACGTTAAACTTTATTATTTTCGTCTTTTAAGCCTTCATTTGCAATGCGTAAAAAATATGAAAAAATAAACAGGCTTCATAGAATCACATATCACAAATGAGAAGAAATTATTATATTTTGATTATTTTTCGTGTTTGTTCCGCCATGATTTCGCTGACTGACAAAAAGGAGACAACGCATTTCTTCCACAAGTAAAGTGACAGAGACGCAAAATTTACGTCGATATTTACGTATGAATTAAATTTATGTCAAACGCTACTTGTCTTTTTTTATCATATTGTTCCAATAGCTCTGTCCTTTATAGAACATTTGTCTATGAATTAATATGTAAGTAAAATGAAAAATGTGTGTCAACGCGCTCGCGGTTCGCTCACTTTTATGTTGTTTAGTGGGCAGGTAACATATCTATAGTTTTAAATATCTTTGCCTCAAACGAAAAAAGCTTTTTAAAAGTTTGCCAAATGGAGTCTATGGACGGCGTATTTCTATAGGGTATTATCGTACCGTAGGCTGGGTTTTACAAAATGTTTCATATTTTTTGCGGCTAGCCTCGCTATTAAAGGTATTCAAATATCCCGGAGGAATTGTGTTTTCGAGTTTCGGATTTCATTACATTTTTTTTTAATAACTATCACTGGCGGATTCACTGCTTTGATGAATTTGTAACGTGCTAGTAATCACTTAATATTGACTTTTAAAATGTAATATTATCAAAAATGAAAAGACATATCAACTTCCATTAAACAATCAGTTATAAGCTCAATTAATAAATAGAATTTAACTTATTATAAATAAGTTCTTCTGGCACTTGTCCACCATTTTCAAATATTCATTAAAAAGCACAATAGCATAGTTGAAAAGTCTCAACGTCGTGATCTTTTACGATGCACGTCGTAGATTTTCACGACACAACGCAATGTTACACGAAATCGCAATAAACCACGGTGCGACGCCGGTGCCGTATCGTGTGTATTAATTACTTTCAAAACAATAAGTACCTTAAGAACATCACACCCAATCAGCAAGCCCTCTTCGAGGCCTCTGATGCTATTTCCACTCAAGTCCAGCTCCTCCAAAGCCGGGAGGTTGTGGAGTTCAGCTGTCGAGAATATCGGGTTCAAGTTGTCCCCAAGCAGGTTGTCAGCCAGCGCGATCCTGGTGATGTTGCCTCGTATACCAGCCAGCAAGCGATCAGGTAACCTCCGAAGACTGTTGTGAGAGAAGTCCAGTTCTTTGAGCGGGAGACCGTAGGAGGAGAATATCTGAAAAGAAATATTTTTTGATTGTTTGTTGATTGTTTTGTTCTTTGCAACACTTCACGATGTAACAAAAAATACAGGGAGTTATGACGTAAAAATAGCTGTAATAAATATGATGAGTCAAACTTTTAATAAAATTGTCGTGCAGATAAATAATGTAGATACCTAAATTAATTTAAAAAAAAATGGGACGAAAAAATAGACGAAAGGATATCTTTTCTCAATTTTATTTTTCAAATAACTATATTGAGTGAAGATAAGATGATGGATATGAATACGTAAAAATATGTTTAGTTTATTTCCATTTTAACTTCTATTTCAATAGCAATTACCCCTTTGCATCGTGTGTTTGCCCGTTTGTCACAACAAAAATCCTTTGAAATAACACACACTCGTATTTCCTGAAACGACATTTATGTTGCTACATAATGTATGAGCGTTTTCAGAAGGAGCATCCTCTCCAATAATATTTATACTTGCGCCAGTAAACTTGTTTGCAATTGTTCAACTTGAATATTCGCAATTTGTTTCGGTGTATGAGTGATTGTGTGCAATTTAAACGAAAATCCAATACGCGAACACGTTTTGCAATTTATATAAACAACGTTCTTTTGACATGATATGAATATATTTCCGTATGTGCGAATGTATTGTTTGTTTTACTGATGAATACTAAATTGTGAAATAAAACCAAAAACACCGAAATATGGGAGAATTACTAATTGATGGTGTTGACTTTAACCTTAAATGAGATTTCCATTTTAACTTGCATTATTAATTATAACTCGCTAAAACATTAATTATGCGAACCGAAAATAATACGAAACCATGGGGAACTTAATTTGATAGTGCCTGACTAAACAATATTTTATTAATTTTCCGCATTTTTGAAATATCGAAGTACAGCTTATTAATATTGTAAAAAAATGATTTCGAGATAATCGAATAATTCCATATAAAAACCGTGGTACTAATCAACAACAGATGGGCTTAAAAGTGGTAGATCCAGTATGGTTCGACCAGTACCCTTAGTATGAGTTTTTACGTTTTTACAAAAATGACTATTTTGATATTTGTTTCCTTATTTGCACACATTTCCAATCAGCGCACCAAACGGATAGTATCAGAACTGATTGGAATAGTATGAGAAATACGTAAAATAAAACGAAAACAGTTATTTTTATAAAAACTCGTGCTAAGGATAAAGGAGCTACTATCCCCAAATCTATTTGCTAGGGTGAAGCAGTTCATCCGTTTCAGTGGAAGAGTATAGATTCCGATTGCCTTACATAAAAGGCGACCATAATAAGGTATTCTCAAGAGTGACAACGCATCTGCGATCAGCTTTTGGTAAAACTCTTTGTTCTACACGAAACACAAAAATGAAATACCACCGACAATGGTGTAAAAGAACTGAATGAAAGAAGAAAGAACGAGCACATAATAAATATAAATCAGAATAATTTAAAAACGAACCTATTATTATAGTCTTGTCATTGTATCATATATATTATCACTATCACTATCTTCTTATCCCACCTAACACCACAGGGATTATAGGAGCGGCTGAAAAACAGCGCTACTCGAATCCCTGATTCTGAGACAGCAATGCTGAGCCGAATTCCTTTTGTCATATTAATATTACTGTAAAATGTACATTTATTCTTTGTGTAACTGTGTTATTATGGCAATAAACGTTATTATTATTATTATATGTAATCCAAAACTCCAATGAAGTAGTAGACAGATAATATTACATTCGAGATCATAACCCCAAGTTTAAGCCGTCGGGAACTAGCGTCTGGTCTCGGGTCCGTCACAGTTCCCGCGGGATCCAGTTTATGACAATAGACGCTGGAACGACGCGTTACTAGTTTTAGTATGTACTTTAAAATTCCCTTCAAGTATACGTTTTATTTACAACATCACTTTACAGTAGATTGCTTTGTTGTTAGTTATTATTAAAACTATGTTATACTCTGTGTCTTGTATCGTTTTAATGTTGAATCGTGTCACGTCTGTAGCATTAACTATTTAGTTACTTGTTTAAATAAATACCATTTTTAAGTCCTTGTCCATAAGTTGTGTGAAATATATTTATAAGGGTCACTGAATGTAAGTTACGTAGGAAAATTAGGTAAGACATACATATCCGATGAGTTCCATCGTCGTTTTCAGGGGTAGCAACGCATTTGTGGTCGACCTCAGTAATGACTCTAATCTTATTTGGAGTTGATTAGAGATATTCATAGGCGACAGTAGCCACTTACCCTCATGTGTACTGTACCTGCTCGTTTACTGATATAAAAATAGAAAACACCAACAGTGGTGTAAATCCATTTACACCATTGTTAGTATTATCTTTTTATTCTCTTATTGTCCAGTATAAGTATATAAATGCAAATTAAATAATTTTAACACAAACCTATTTCATATTTTTGTCATTGTATCATGTATATTATATGTAATCCAAGTAATAGACAGATAATATTACATTCGAGATCATAACCCCAAGTTTGGGCCGTCGGGAACTAGCGTCTGGTCTCGGGTCCGTCACAGTTCCCGCGGGATCCAGTTTATTACAATAGCGGCTGGAACGACTCGCGTTACTAGTTTTAGTATGTACTTTAAAATTCCCTTCAAGTATACGTTTTATTTACAACCTCACTTTACGGTAGATTGCTTGTTGTTCGTTATTGTTAAGACTACGTGTTGCTGTTACTTTGTATTATTTTACGAGTAGTTTTAATTATTTTACGTCTAAACTTGATTCAAAAAACATACAAATTAGTAATGAACAATGACATACTTGTCCGAGGCGTTCCAACTTTGTCCTCAGAAGCAACGCTTCTGTGGCTGACTTCAGACAGGACTCTAATCTTATCTGGGATTGATTACAAATGTCCATTAGCGGCAGTAACCATTCATCATCACGTGAACTGTGTACTCCTTTGTTCCAATAAAAATATAAAACAAACAATGGTGTAAAGGAAATTATAAAAGCACATATTAAATGTAATTCACATTTACTAACCAAACCTACTTCATAGTGTTGTCATTGTATCATATATATTATATACAATCCAAAACTAAAATGAAGTAGTAGACAGATAATATTACATTCGAGATCATAACCCCAAGTTTGGGCCGTCGGGAACTAGCGTCTGGTCTCGGGTCCGTCACAGTTCCCGCGGGATCCAGTTTATGACAATAGCGGCTGGAACGACGCGTTACTAGTTTTAGTACGTACTTTAAAATTCCCTTCAAGTATACGTTTTATTTACAACTTCACTTTACGGTAATTGCTTTGTTGTTAGTTGTTGTTAAGACTACGTGTTGCTGATACTTTGTATCGTTTTAATTTTTAATTATTTTACGTCTTTACTTTCAGTAAAATATGCAATAATACAGTTAGAATTGATAAGTGACAGGAGAGGCATGCAAGAGAGGATCCGAGGCGTTCCACCTATGTAATCGGGAGCAACGCTTGTGTGGCCGACCTCAAACAGGACTCGAATCTTATCTCGGATTGATGTGGCTGACAGATGTCCATGGGTGACAGTAGCCACCTATCTTATAAACTAGACAGCATGCTCGTTGACTATTCCTACGTTATTAAGAAAAACTTACGGTACATAATAGTTTGTCCCCCATTTTTTCTTCCTGTTTACACACGTTTTACCCTGTTTTACACGCGTAATTAATAATCGATCTATTCAATGTTTTACCCGCCTTAGATTGATATTTGACAATTTCTTCATACTACACATTATCAAAGTCAAAATGTTTTACAAAATTTATAACATTTATTTTTATAGAATTATGGCAATTTGGATGTATATAAGGACTTAACGACGTACACATGTTTATTAAAAATCTAATAAATCATACGTACACCATATATTTTAGTATATAAAATGTATTATGCATGCCAGTAAATTCGTACCGAATCTTTCTGCATTGACTTCCTCTGCAGAATTAATGTTCTGTCAATGCCAACGGAAATTGAAAATTTAAATTTCAATACTTTAACTGTTTGCAATTAATTTAATGAATCGAAAAATAAGGCCATATATACGTACAGAGTTTCGTATAACACACAGTCGGCGATTAGCGAGATGCGAGCTTAAGCTATATTAAATAAAATCTACTTATATCAAATGTGACAAAAGGCTAAATTAATCATTATTGGTAACCAATTTATATTTTTTTTTGTTTATCGAATATCACAGTTTGACAATTTCTAAAAAGGAAAAATTGCCATATATAACGAGCAGAAAACTATTCCAACCTATGTATGCGTGGGTCTCTAAAAAGTAAACTGGAATGCCTCGTATAAATGTGTCTTCTTTTTACCATTCCTCATAAACCAGAACACATCAGCACTACAACGCTCTTAAAAGCATAAATAGGTATGGTGGTGGTGCCCCCAGAGTTGAATCACGAAGCTACCACCAAAGTTCTAGCACTTTTAATTATTTTAATGAATTCATAAGCAGACTAATAAAGACAGCTCTAAAAATACATATTATGCAATCCTTATCCTTACTAATATTATAAATCCGAAAGTAACTCTGTCTGTTTGGTTGTCTATTCTTCACGCCTAAACCACTGAACCGATTTTAATGAAATTTTGTACAAAGATAGTCACCCGATAAAGATACCCGAGAAAGGACATAGGATAGTTTTTATCCCGGAAATCCCACGGGAACTAGGGATGGCGATCTAAGATCGATTAATCGCAGAATCGATCTTTTGGACCCAAAACATCGAATATTTTAATCGATATTAGTAAGGATTGAATCGTAAACTATGTATTTGATCAAGTGATGATCTTAAGTTTCATGTATGTTCAGTTTTATGTATGTTAGTATTTTATATTATTTTCTTTTAAATGCGGGCAAAGCCGCGGGCAAAAACTAGTTCTACATAATCTCCTTTATCTTCACATTTACTCGCTTACCCATTCTTGGTCAAACACATCCCTTAAACGGTAACCGTGTTGTCAGAATAAGCAAAGCAGCGTATTCGGGTTAAATCGCGAAACGCGACAATGGGTTTCACTAATTGAATTGAATTTTTCAGTAATCAGCCGATCATTATTCGGAAAGAATTTAAATATTCCTCATTAATTTATATATGAGTTGTGATTGTGTACGGACACTGTCCGTACTCATTTACTACCAGCTTTTATCCGCAGCTACGCTCGCGGTCAAAGGTTTTTCCATCCCTTGGGAATGGTACTTTTTTTCGGAACAATAAGTACCCTATGCGGGCAGTGACAGCCTAGTGGTTAAGAAATTCGATCTTTCAATTGAGGGGCCCGATGTTCAAATATCAGGCACGCACCTCTGATTTTTCGAAATTATGTGAGTATTAGAAATTAATTATCACTTGCTAAAACGGTGAAGGAAAACATCGTGAGGAATCTTGCATACCTAAGCGATTTATAAAAAAAAGTCTCAAAGGTATGTGAAGTCTACCAATACGCACTTGGCCAGCGCGGTGGACTATGGCCTAATCCTTTTCATTCTAAGAGGAGACCAGCAGTGGCACAATAATGGGTTGTTGATGAAGTACCCTATGTCCTTTTCTGAAACCATGACAACATGCTTACAATAACAATCGGTTACGCAGTTACTAAAAGTGTAGCAAACAAACAAACAAACTTTTATTAGCATTTATAATGTTACTTAGGATATTTTACTATGTAAAGAGTATCGATCATAAAATGCGAAATATCGGCAATAAAGAAATTTAAAAACCGCTTATCGTTAGTACCCGTAGTACATAGTATGACATAATAGTATATAGTAAAATGTCTCAATTCCGCGATAATTTTAGGCTAAAGTTATATTAGTTAGGATAATTATATTCGACTAATAATCTGAAGTGCTCGTATTATGTGTATTGCCCATAAGCAGCTTACCATTAAGACGTTAATTACCTCTCCTTACTAATGGTTTGTATTTAAGCTATGTATTTATGATAACACACTGCGGAGAGTCATGTTTTTCGAGTTTACGTATGTACTTGTAATTCTTTAATACACCCTGTATCCTTTTTTTTTTGTTTACGAGGAGGAAACCTTCAAAAGGTACCCTATGCCGTGGGAGCGACACGGGGTTATGTGGGATTCTTACCGCACTAAACCGGTACTACAGGGACAACGCCCTGTATCCTAAACAGCTTGATGAATTTTAATATATGAGGGGATGATTTTAACATAAGACTCATTTATATTGTGGGACGTAGAATACATTTTTCAGCAGTCCACTTTTAGGGTTCCGTACCCAAAATGTATAAACTAAATCGGTACCATTTTACTAAATTTTCGCTGTCTCTCCGTCTGTCCGTTTCTCACAGAGCTCTCTCTACTAAACCATAATAGACAATTGCCTATTTTGTTTACAGTGTATGTATTACTGTGGCCGCTGTAACAACTATTCGGATTATCTATTAAACCAGATTACGTAGAGAGTTTAAATCCTAACTCGTTTACTTTTATGCCTACAATAATATACAAACTAAAAATAAAAGTAAATTAAAATTTAATGTTACGGAACCCTCCACGAGTTCGACTCGGGCCATTTTTTTATAATAATTCCTAGTTTCTAGATGTCAATCAATGGAATCAAAACCAAGTGAAGTAAATCAGTACAATACAAACCAGTAGGACGTATCAGAGCAGATCGCGGATCGCGTGCACCATTCAGTAGAAATCCGCCACACTCCGTCTGTTTCTTAATTAGCCGCTGATGTGGTGCGATTATTGGCTCTTCCGTGAGAAATGATTTCCTTGATACGGTTGAAATTGTACGACCTGAATCGTATGCTGTCTGTATTGTTCTATTCAGTTTGCTATTTTGTCTCTCCTCTCTCTCTATCTTTTTCCCTAGTAGCAGTTTTTCCGAAGACATAGGACAATTTGATATGTTATGTCATTTTATAATATGCTAACCTATTCGATTGTCTGCAACTACTTTCCCTTTAATTAAGGGACGTGGACTCCACTACAAAATTTCAATATCTGCCAACTCCAATACGAAGTAAATGGCTACTGGTGCAAAATATACCAAAGATTCCTTATCACCTTCTTTAAGAAGATGCAGTTTAACAACTTCTATCCAACGATACGGGGACCAAAGTCCTAAGATGCTCTCCAAAATATGGTTACATATCCCACACACTACTGCCAATATAATTTTATAATGGTCACGATATACTTCAGTTACTCATAAAATCTTACTACTCACCTGCGTTGGCAAAGACTGCTGTCCAGCCCAGCGCTGACTGAACGACACGATGGGAGCACCATAGGGTAGAGGAGGGAAGTCACCAGGGAAGACCACCCTGTCGCAATTCATCAGGATCCTCAGCTGAAGAGCTCTGTCCACCTGGACCCGGCAGCGGCATGGGTACCGCAGGTCATCGTTGAGCTCTGAACACGGCACCCATGACTGCTGACTCCGTGCGTAGGAGATGAGGAGGAATAGCGCCAGCACCCGCATTTTGATCTGAAAAGATATGTATCGTTTTAATGTTTGATTACTTAATGGAACTTAAAACGCATTTAAACTTAAATAAGGACCATGGGAGAAAATTATTAAAATCGTCAGGTCATCGGTGCCTGATAAGTATGCAAAAATTTGAACAAATGGCGTTCAAAGTTACCGTTACAAACATACCCGGATACATACCAAGCTAATAAAACCGTGTTAAAAACAAAAAGGTACAATTTTTTTTATTATTTTTCTATAATATAGTAGTAGCAGACTAGTATGCAGTTCACCTAGTGGTAAGTGGCTACTGCCGCCCCTGGACACCTGTAATTATCTGATTAGATTCCTACCTGAGGTAGGGCTTAGCTACCTCTGAGGACTAAGGTGGAACGCCTCGGATAAGTATGTTTCTTTTACTACACCCTTCAAACATTAGCACAGAAGCGCCTAACACTACTGTTATTGGGTAGAAATGGGTATGGCGGTAGTGCAGCCGGAGTCGAACCACAAAGGGATTTACCACCTCCAAATGAATGTTTCTGGCATAAAAATAATATTCAGAAGAGTTAAAAATACAATAATATTCCTCAACCAAAATTTGCATACCCTTCAGAACTTTTTGAATTTCCGATTACATAATACGCTCTAATAACTTAGATAGTAATAGATTACAAAGTAATGCGATTAATATCCCTAATTTATTAGTTGGACGCAAACTTTCTTCATAGCACTTGTCGGTACAGTTCCCGAGCTCTTTGAGGGTAACGTGTAATATGCAAGTCTTTAACGAGTTGTCATATCGCAAGCGAGAAGCTATGAGCAAAAAAATGTTTTGATGATATACACTTTTAACACTAACTTTTAAGAAACAATTTTATATTCGCATCTCAGCCCGTTAGACAAGAGATTTTAAATACTGGTTTATTCATTATTATCAATTATTTGTTTTTTAAATAAGCTAATATTATAGAAAGATAAATGAACACACAAAACTAACAAAACAAAATAAATAATGCATTTCTTAAAAACAGCTATAACGAACTGAATGTCATGTTATATTTATTAATGTTTTACTTTCTAGATTATTCAAATAGATATAAAAATAATTTTAACATATTTTTTTCTCTACTTTTTATAACGAAAAAAAAGCTTTGCCATATAATTATGAACCATTCAGACAGAAACTCTTTCGCCTAGGTTACTACGATTTTGGATCACAAAACAGTAGCTTGGACGACTATTAGAACATTATAATCCAGATATAAAAATAACTTTAACACAAACAATTGAATTTTTTCTTTACTTCTTGTAACGAAAAAAATGATTTCGCCATATAATTATGAACCATTCCAATAAAAACTATCACCTGGGTTAATCTGCCTTTAGATTTCAAAACAGTAGCTTGGACGACTTTTAGAACAGAAGCAAAAATAGCTACATACATGTTCGCTACATCCTTTACGTAAAAACTAAAGATATAAGATTTAACGGTATCAATCAGTTGTCTGATTTGTGATTCAATGAAAGAGAAAGTGTACATGATAATAAATCAATACGTTGCACATGGCTAACGAGACTTACTTCATTTTTTACAATGCCATTTAAGAAATTGCTAGTTTGATTTTATAGTAGAGTAGGGATGTAAAGATTGGAACTAATATTGACCACTCAGTTTTTTTTATAATATAGGAGTAGCAGACGAGCATGCAGTCTACCTGATGGTAAGTGGCTACTGCCGCCCATGGACATCTGTAATTAACCCCAGATAGGATTAGATATTCCTACCTAAGGTCGGCCACGGATACGCCGCTACCTCTGAGGGCTAAGCTGGAACGCCTCGGATAAGTCAGTCTTCCTTACCACACCCTTCAAACCGGAACACAGTAGCGCCTAACACTACTGTTATTAGGAAGAAATACGTGTAGCGGTGGTGACGATGGAGTCGAACCACAAAGGGTTCTACCACCTTCAAAATTGGGTATTATACCGAGTAAACTAAAATAATAATAAATAACAATTAAGTAAAATTACATGATGAAATTTATGAAGTATGCTATATTTATTACTTTTTTGTAAATTTTCATATTATAATTTTTTGTATTACCTATTTCTGCCTACAGTAGTGGTAAGCGCTGCTGTATACTGGTTGTAAGGTAGGCATACTTATCGGAGGCAATCCAGCTAAGTCCTTAGGAGCTGCGCAGCTGTAGCCGACCTCAAGGAATCTAATATTAGCTGAGGTTGATTACAGATGTCCTTTAAGGTAGCCTAAAATCTCCTAATGCCATTCGCTCCTCACTGATAGTCATAACCGTCCCTAAGTCAGACAAGTATTATCGGCTCGGGACGGCGTTCTAAATTTCAAATTACTTTCAGCTTCTTGGCTCCGGGCCATCGACTAGACCCTACAGTAAGTTTTGCTTTAATTACGTTTCATATCGGGAACGCCTCCATATAACTACGATATCATATGCCACTACGTTTTCTGTATAATATCAGTTCATATAAATATTATTAATGGCAAAAACATGCCTAAATAAAAATAATTGAACACAGCCAAAAATACTGAGCTGATTTTGACAGGATCTTACAAATAAAAAAACAATAACAAAAATCTTTATTGAGCCAATTTAGACCTTTGTCGTTTGACAAATTATTCAATAATAATTTACAATGTACAAGTGAACACTGCCTTTTATACATAAAGATAGGAATTACCAAAAGGGTTGAACATTTCAGCGTGAAAACACACGTATGCACCCAAACACATACACACACACACACACACACACACACAAACACAACCATACAAGCATACACACATCCATACAATTGCCACCAGTTTTTATAGTAATTTCATTAAAGAAATAAAATAAAAATAATAGAGCATATTTTTATTGTTTTCCATTTGACAATCGCGTTTAAAATATAAAAGCTGTATTTTCTATGAGCGGAAATGAAATATCAAAATAATACGTGTGGCACTCGGAGACTGCCGCGGTAAAGCTATTGCATAGCATTTTTTATGCTATGAAAACGCTCGGAAGGTATTCCAGAAATACAATATATTCTTCCATAATCATCAACATTAATACATCTTTATCCACTATTTTATCATATCTCCATTATATAAGACATTGCAAATATCAGCTGACATTTCATAACTCCAAGCAAGACTGAACATTCTAAAATATAAAATAGAAAAGTATTTAAGAAGAGACGTAAAGTATTAACAAACAGCAATATAAATGGATCAATGCATCATCGCATTGATCCATTTATATTGCTGGTTGTCCATATTTAAAACACTTTGTACACAAATTATTTGTACCATAAATCATAATGGCGTTTTGATTTTGTACTGTCAAGTCTGTCAGTTGTAATTGTACGTTTAAAAATTACAAACACTCTTTTACGTTATTTTATTAATCCAAAATTCAACATAGCTTATGTTGATAAAATATATTATTTGGATAATGTGGTAATATAATTTTAAATTTTATAATGGGAATATAAAATATACTTCACGCAATTTTAAGATTTCCGCACGGATTATAAAAAAATGTGTATTACTGCCATCTGTGTTCAAGTTGACGAATTAAGGTTATCAAATAAAATAATAAGGAATGTAAAATAATACTTTATTCAATTATATCCATATTTTTCTATTGACAGTCAATAACTCGGTTACCTGGAGACTTGATATCCAACAGTCCTCCACCGCTATTTTCACTTACACCACCAGGGGCGCCGGCAGCATTTGGTCAAGGTGACGGCGCACCAGTATGCCATTTTCAGTTCTGACTTCATAATGGAGTCTACCTAATCTTCGGATGACGACTCCGAACTCCCATTTAACTCTTGGGTTGGTGTAACTGCGGACTTGTACCTTATCACCTTGTCCGAACTCCTTCGTTGGCGGTGCATTGTAATGTAATCTGGATAGTGGGGCGGATTTCTTAAATAGGGCATGCACATAGGTTCTTACCTCTCTGCCGAACATTAACTGATAAGGTGATAACCCTTTTGTATTCGGTGTACGTCTCAAGCGTGCCTTGACAGTTAACAGTTTATCAAATAAACTTCCGCTCTTGCCGATATAAAAGAACATTCAGGTATTAGCCGATTATTTTCTTTTTGTACATTCATAAATTTAATTTTTAGCTTTGTATATATTTCTTCAAATTCGTACCTGTATTTTATTTCCTCTTCTAAATTTTCTTCTTATGTAAGCCATTCAATTTTTTCTTGAATCGCGTAGAATTTGTTCAAATTTTCTTGTAAAGATTCAGTCGTATATTTATTTCTTCATTGTCAATTTTTTCTATTCCCGAAATGTAATTTTCGGTCCGTTTCATTAACCCACGTAATGTGGCTCGTATTTTCTTATTGTTTTTTAGTTCATTTGACATCTCGTCGCCAATATCAAATAAAATACTAAGGAATGTAAAATAATACTTTATTCAATTATATCCATATTTTTCTATTGACAGTCAACAACTCGGTTGCCTGGAGACTTGATATCCAACAAAGGTGTTATTAATTTTCGTTACGGAATTTCTCGATTCGGTCGCCGCGCTCAAAGCCCGCGATAAAAGCAATGCAATAGCTTAATAATAAATCACGTTAACTTAGAAATCCATAATCTTTGATATAACAAATAAATATACGAATTAATCGTTTTAACAATGCAATAATTTATATATGTACACACACACATCTGAAGGACACACGCATAGAAAGAATCATTATTTCATCCAAACCTACTGTAAAATAGTTACTCAAAACAAACAATGTTAACCTTTCATACAACCCAACCAAGAACTCGAGACCCAAAACGCTGTTATAAAAGACACGTCATAAACACGGTTAAAATATAACAGCAACACAAAACACCCTTTAATAAAGTCGGCACAATTTCCGACAACAAACGATATATGGGTATGATGTATGCTGAATAAAATACAAATTAACATTATCCGTTACCAAAAATCCTCATAAATTCAAAAAACGTGGCCGTCCCGCCGCCATAAATAACTGAACTCGTAAAATTCTCTGATACTCCATGCGACAGTTAACGAGTTTAAGCTTAATATTTTTGACTCGAGGTCCGATATTTTAAGCTTATATAACAGTTCATTGTTAAAACAATATTTATAAACAGCAACTTGAATAAAAATAATAATTTTAAAGAAAAGGATGTTTGTAAAGAGAACAATGGCTTGAATAAAAAAAGAAATGCATAAAATTCGTGACAGCCTTCGATCACTAATAAGAACCGAAGGTGACAGCTTATTATTTTATGATAACATTTTAATTCAACTTCAGGGATGCCACATCTTCCCTTGCCATGCTCTGACAAGGTGTGGCATGGGGAGATACTTAGTTAGCTCTCAGTGGTTGCAAAACATCTGCGGCTGACACTAAGAACTCCAATCTTTTCTAAGGTTGATTATTGATGTCCAGGGCCGGGTCAGAGCAGGGTCTGTTAGCCATCAAGAAGTCTGCGTCTAATAGATAAAAAGCAAGTAATTAAGAAAATAGAAGCCTGTACCTATAATTTACAACACTTAGAGAGAAAAAGCGCTTAATTTTGCATATAAATATCGAATAAGTTAATAACGAAACTGGATTTGCCCCGATACAAAGTTCAACTCGCGTCCACAGTTCAATTTGTTTCGAATTGTTCCCTGAAACTCCCGACATTGCCTTTCATCGCTTTTATTTTTCGTATAACAAGTGAAACAAAACAAATTATGGAACTGATTGCGATTTATAACACATCTCAATAAGAATGATTTGGTAAATTGTGAAAAAACGTTACGTATTTTTTAACCAAAATTGGAAGGTAGAACCCTTTGTGGTTCGACTTCGGCAGTACCACCGCCGAACCTCTTTCTGCCCCATAGCAGCAGTGTTAAACATTTAAAGCTGTGTTCTGGTTTGAAGGGTATGGTAAGGGAGACTTTTCCGGTTTAGCTTAGTCCTCAGGAGTAGCGAAATGTGGCCGAACTCAAATAGGAATATCTAATTCTATAGGGGCTTGATTACAGATGTCCATGGGCGGCAGTAGCCACTTACCATCAGGTGTACTTGATGCTCGTCTCTTACTCCTATATAATAAAAAAAAACATAATAAGTAGGTTTGGTAAAGACATTACAAACTTAAAAACAAATAAACAGTCACTAAACTACAGAATACCTACAATACTTATTTTATTAAATCTCATCTCTTTTCTCCTTAGCATAATACCATTGCGTCATGTGAAGTGACTGCTGTCTTATCAAAAAGCAGGTACGAACATCGAACGTTGAATTTGCAACGAATCGGGATTTATGTACAAAGTTAGTCGCATTCGAACTGGAATTTGTTCGCAACTCGCATCATCGACTTCTCATCGTTCCAACTCTTTTCGATATCCAAGTTTAAATATACCCTTTTTAACTCGAAGAACTTTCAAATAGTCTCGATTTGATCTTTTGATGCAAAGGTTCGTATCAAAAACAAAGTTGTAACGAGGTCTGTGTTTGCGAAAATAAAATGGTTTTATGATACAACTAGGTTTGCCGCGCGGTGCTGCCCACCTAATTCTAATGCACATTTATAAAGCTTCATAAAGCAAGTTTTTATTTGACTTGTTTTGTTGGTTCGTATGTATGTGAGAATCAAATCTTGCAACTGAATTTACACTTCTTAATCCCAACCGAGTAAAATGATACATTTTCCATACACTTTTGGATATGGGTATCAAAGAAATAGGTTTTATGCAAAAAATAGAAAAAATAAAATGACGTTTTATAAACCTGTTTTAGAAAGTATTCTTAATGTGATTTTTTTTTCAAACCTCATTTTTTCATGAACTATAGGTTAGACCTAATAATTTGTATGTCTGCACTACAATAAAATAGAGTTATACGTTCACTCATCGTGTTCGTACAGGACAAAATTCATCTTTATAAAATAGTACTATCACTATGCACGATTAGCTACAAAATGAATATCTCTTCCTATGGTATAAGATCCACGACCCAGGACAAAGGACGAGTATCGTCGAGAAACACACACACAAACAGACAAAACGAACTTAAGTATACAGATATTTCTGTAGCACGTCTACGATAGGTATTTCTTTTTAAATCAGATTAGTCATGTTGCAAGTCACCATTCGTGAAAGGATAAATAGTAAAATAAATGACCAGTTTTTACCTTTTTATTGTACCGTCCCATCGTACTTGACACATCTTACAAACCATTTCTTTTTTCTCTTGTTGTTGTCAGAACTATACGATATCTGTAGCATTACCATGAGTTGGCATAGAAACGCCACTATAGAAATGGTAAATAGAAAACTATTGCCATTTTGCTAGTGAATAACATAACTACTATCGTTACGGTATTTCTTGACAACGTCTGTCAAATTAATGACTCATGGGACCGAATTTGTATGGCAATAGATAATAATGACATTCGCTAGCGATTTGATTTCCATAGGTTTTTTACGTATCGAGTTACGCCACTACGGATTTTAGTTCTACGAGTAACCACCAAAGGCGCTGTACAATTTTTCATACATTTATTTTACGCAGTCGCTAGCGAGTAATACTTTTGTAAACTCATGGTAGTCCTACTGATAACAGTAAATGTTCTATTACGCACTAGGTTTTAAAGTTATGAGCAGATTTTACTCGATTTTTACACTTAATTATCAAGAACGATTATTTTAACGGAGAATCCTTTCATTGTCTCTTAGGAATATCTCCATACATATTGCTATACCTCACGATCTAGCATACCAGCCAAGTGTTGCCAACATATGGGGCCTCTGGGCCGTAGCCAAATTGCATCATTAGCTAATATTGATAAACTCTAGATAGTTTACTTGGGATATTGCTGCTTTATTGTGATTATAGATAACTATGTATGCACTAATACACATTGTGCAGCATGGTGGAGCATACATATCTCCAGGATTCACGCATTCAGCATTCAGGAATCAGTCGTGGAACATTAAAATATTGTTGACGGGCGTTACATTTTTTTCATTCTTTAAAACAATATACCTTTTTTTTCGAGGGGGAAATCTTCAAAAGGTACACGACGACGTGGGAGCGACGCCGGGTTATGTGGGAATTTTATCGCACTAAAACCACCCCGGTGACCTACACCATACCTACACAACAACTATAACAATATACCTACAGTTTGCCTAGTCCGGTTTGATACATGCCTGTAGCACTACCATGAGTTGGCATAGAAACACCACTATAGAAATTGTAAATAGAAAACTATTGTCATTTTGCTAGTGAATAACATAACTACTATCGTTACGGTATTTTTTGACAACGTCTAACAAATTAATGACTCATGGGACCGAATTTGTATGGCAATAGATCATAATGACATTCGCTAGCGATTTGATTTCGATAGGTTTTTTACGTATCGAGTTACGCCACTATGGATTTTACTTCTACGAGTAACCACTAGAGGCGCTGTACAATTTTTCATACATTTATTTTACGCAGTCGCTAGCGAGTAATACTTTTGTAAACTCATGGTAGTGCTACTGGTCACTGTCAGATACTGACGGTGTCCCTTAATGACGCGGACTACGGTAAAATTTTATGGACATTCATCTTTTATGTAATCTTTTTTGTGTTTATAAAAACTATTATAGTACTCATTTAAAACACATATTAACTAGTGTTCTGCAACATAAGAATGTAACATAAGTAAGTTGCTGTCTACTCACTGAAATTTATACTCACAAAATTCAAAACTGTCAAAACTAAAAGTCAATATTGTTAATAAGTTTTATTCGAACAACACAGTCGTACACCACTATTTCACAGTACATCACTATTCATTTGTTAAATAAAAAATGAAAACTCACAAGAATTAAAACTGTCAGAACTAAAAGCCAATACTGTCAGTAATTGTATTTCGAATAAACAATTGATACATTCACAGCACATCACTACGAACAGTACACTCACTTGTTTCAATATGGAGTTCTCTCATTATTATTCATAAACAATTTAATTGGAGTTGACTGTCCAACCATCGCTTTGTCATTAAATATTGTACTGACAATATTGGTTTTACTGTAATGAAACGGGTTTCAAATTAGAATGCACTTAATTTTTATTTTGGATGCAAATTCTGGTTTGTTCGAGGTACGAGATGTGTGAGTCGCATTCGTAATTATTTTAATAGTGTTCAGATTCATAAAATTAGTTAGTTCTTAGTAAATATATAATAGCTTAATATTCTTAATATGAGGACGCTTTTACCAAATTGTTAAAGATACAGGCGTTCACAACGAGATACCCATACAATATACATACATAAAGATAGTAGAATCCTCTGTGGTTCGACTCCGGCGGCACCACTGCCACACCTATTTCTGCCTAATAACAGCAGTGTTAAGCGCTGCTGTGTTCTGGATTGAAAGGTATTGTAAGGAAGACATACTTTTCTGAGGCATTACAGCTTAGTCCTCAGGGATAACGGTGCATCTGTGGCCGAACTCAGATAGGAATCTAATCTTATCTAGGATCGATTACAGATGTTCGTAGACGGCAGTAGCCACTTACTATCAGGTGGAATGCATGCTCATCTGCTACTCCTATATTATAAAAAAAAAACTTATTATCCACTATCAATACAAAATACACAGTTTCATACAAAAATGATATAAAGCCACCTATGCTATACAATCTATTAAAATTTAAAGCCAACTTAAAGCTAACAGGCTAAGGCTGGCGAGCAGCCAAACAACATAGCCCATTAACGCTTCTGCTATCGCCCCATCGCCCTCTAAATTTAACCACCAAGGTTCTATAAACTATTATAATAATATACTATTGTAAAAATAACGATAAGCCCAGTATGCGGGTTTTTATTTTCACGCTATCCTTTTTTAGCATGCAATCCTGAAGGTGGTAGAAACCTTTGTGATTCTACTCCGGCGGCACCACCGCCACACCTATTTGTAACTAATAACAGCAGTGTTCCGGTTTGAAGGGTGTGGTAAGGGAGACAGACTTTTCCGAGGCGTTCCTGCTTAGTCCACAGGGTTAGCGGCGCATCTGTGGCCGACCTCAGGTAGGAATATCTAATCCTATCTGGGGTTGATTACAGGTGTCCATGGGCGGCAGTAGCCACTTACCATCAGGTGGACTGCATGCTCGTCTGCTACTCTTATATTATAGAAAAAAAACCTTAGTGATTCGACTACGGTGGCACCATTACGACACCTATTGTGACCTAACAACAGCAGCGTTAAGCGCTGTGTTCTGGTTTAAAAGATGTAGTAAGGAGTCCACATAATACAGTCTTTTTTATAATATAAGAGTAGCAGACGAGCATGCAGTCCACCTGATGGTAAGTGGCTACTGCCGTCCATGTACATCCGTAATCAACCCCATATACGATTAGATATTCCTACTACTAGGATTACATATATCCATGAGCGGCAGTAACCACTTACCATCAGATAGACTGCATGCTCGTTTTGAAGTAACAAACGATATTATAAAAGAAGAATTGCATTGCTGAATTACCACACCTTTTAAAACATAACGCAGCCGCGCTAAACAATGCTGTTATTATACCGAAGTCGTCTTAAACAAGAACCGAAGTCTACATTTTTCATCACGTTTATGGACAAGCAGAGAATATTAATCATCGCACAAAAATAGTGCACCTAATTAACTATACAACAACCTTAATATAAACGTGTTATCCAAAAACAAGTATTAAACCAGTCCCAGTGCGGTTAAATATTTATTTAACTACGTCATTAATTTATACTCATTACGAATCATAAAAATATAAATGGAACATTAATTAAACTATCGATCATAAACTTTGATATTTGATTAATAAGTAAATTTTGCCAGAGGGTTACTAAAGTGTATATTAAACATTTTGTCCCTAAATCTTACAGTTATTTAAAATATAATATGTATGTATATACATAATACTTATGTATACGATACTGAATATACTTTCAAATTTCGATAGAAGAATATGGATGCCAGCTAACTTACACAAAAGACAATCTTAGTACTCAGGAGTGCCAACACAACAGTACCCTTACCATGAGTTTTTACGTTTTGACAAATATGACTGTTTTGGTATTTGTTTACGTATTTGCCCATACAATTTCCAATCAGCGCCCCTAACGGATTGTATCAGAATTATAGTGTCAGTAACGTATCATTGAATGTATAAATTTACAAATAGCGCTTCATGTTTTGTCTCTCTTTTTTGCGAACATGTGAGGTAGACAAAATGACTTGAGCACTTACTTATTGTTACGTTTACTCAGTCTACTGAAGCAAACGGAACAGAATAATGGATTGAGTAAACGTTACGTAAAATTGTGGGATGTTTTTAAAACTCATGGTAAGGGTACAGTCATACCAGTGTTGTTATCCGTAAGAACTGAGTTAGAGTATTCTTTATTTTATTCTTAGAGTATTCTTTGTACCTTTACGGCAAAAAAATGTGATGGTGCTCTTAGCGTCGAATTACAAACATCTACCATATTCCTATTATATACATTAGTATGGAATCGGGAGCCATATAAAAAAACAGTGAAATTGTTAAAAAAGGTTTCCTTTACACGCCAGCGACCCTACAAGCATGTTAATAAAAATGTAAACAATATACGCAGTATATGATTTCAAAGGAAAACTTAGAATTTGTTTTCGAAATAGTAGTAGACATATTTGAATAATGATACTCTGAGATATAACGAAAGATCTGAGGTCTCGTCTCAGAGTCTCATAATAGAATGAATTATTGATAAAGCTACACTCGAGACGCTTTATTATAACATTTTTATTTGCCGTGAACTTAATTTGTGTTCTTTTACTTGAATGATTTAAATATCGCCAATTATAAAGGTGTAGTATACAGAATATTTGCTGTAATTTTCCACGTATCATATAAATCAGGTAAAGGAATGTCTTGTAAAAAATAATTTGATATAAGTTTCCTCGCGATGTTTTTCTTGATAGTTAAACGAATATTAATTGCTTGTAATGTACATAGCTATGACTAGTAAGAGGCCTGGGATTCGAACCTCAAACCCTACGATTGGGAACTATTACGCTATTACTGCTATAATTATGTTATCGTCGTTAATACGAAGCTTGGATATTAACGATATCGCATTTTTATAATAGTACTTTAAAATTATAAGTCACTCATTTCATTCCTACAGTTCAAACACGGATGCAGTGGGGATGTCAAGTGGGGATGATATCATGGCGGCGCTCGAGTTAACAGAGAGCGGCATTCTGGTCGGAGACTTCAACAAGAACAGTTTAAACGGGGATATAGTTATAATACTTCCAATCACTAGTGTGTACTTACTTGTAATTGTAATATCGTTATTCCGTATCGTTATATGTGACTATACTTATACATGACTACCTTCAAGAAGACGTTGATTATAATTACATGTATCCTGCATTACAAAACTGAAAATTGGTCAAAGATATATTCGCTAATTAACATTAAAAGATTTTGTATTATTGTAATTCAAAAATGCAAATAAAATCAAACTACAAACGCGGAATTAACATACTAATTATTATAAAATAAATAGAAATAATATTTAAATCTGTTATATCCATGTTACTCACATATACTGACAAATTATTATTTTTAACTTAAATAAAAATATTTTTTCAAATAATACTATAGAAATCTAATCTTATCAAAGTTTAATTCTTATTACATTTTTATTATTAATATTATGTTTCCTTATAGTCTTGAAATAAAGTAAAGTCCGCGCCAAACTGCTAGTCAGCTCTGAAGTTATTGCGAGCAGGTGTAGTCATACAATTTGCTATGGCAACGCGATTCATTTCTATATTCAGAGCGGACTAGCAGTTTTACGCGGACTATAATTGTAGACACTGCATGTTCGTTTGCTACTTCTACTCGTACATTATAAAATATAAAATTCTCGTCTCACAATGTTAGTTACCGTCCTCCGAAACGGCTTTACCGATTTTCACCAAATATTATATGCATATTCAGTAAGTCTGAGAATTGGCTACTATCTATCTTTCATACCCCTAAGTGATAAGGGTTGTTCACCCATAACATTTTTTTATTTATATGTCAACACGTTTGCCGAGTCAGCTAGTAAAATATATATTTTAGGTATATGCATAACAGTAACACGTAACGTGTATGAAGTCATGAATATTGATGAAGTGAAAGTGACGCGCGGAAGTTTGATAAAGTCGTGTGTGATATGAAACGTGGTTCTATATAAAACACGTAAAATAAATTTAGGAAAAACAATATTGCTTTTTATCATCATCATCATCATCATCTTTCTATCATCAACGCCAAAGTCATATTGTATGCAAGAAAGCAGTGATTTGATACTCGGGGTCTGAGATTCGGATACCAGGCTCCTTCGATTTTTTTAAAACTATTTTAAAAAGTAATCACTTGCTTCAACAGTGGAGGAAGACATTACAAGGAAACCTTTACTGATACTTCTTAAGAAACAGTTCTAAAGGGTGTGTGAACTTTACCAATCCGTACTTGGCTATCGGGGTGGACTATGCCCTCCTCTCACTCTGACAGGAGACCTGTGCCCAGCAGTGCGACAGTAATGTGTTGACGACGACAACTAAGCAAGGATGAGCACGACGACAACAAAGCAACAAAGAAAACTTTATGTAAGTTTTCAGAACTTGTGATTTTTTATAAGTCCTTTTCGGAATTTACTAAAAATCCGACACTCCATAAGTTCGACTACAAGCGCTTGCAAACCTACATAAATGAAGTCAAACGCTCTATCCACATTTTTAATTTGTAACGGTTTGTTGAAGTGTGTAACGCGTCATAAGAGTTTTAAAATTGAAGACACAATTTTGAATATCACTTTTATAGCTGCTGTAAGATCTTATATACGTACATAAGAAGTACGTTGGTGAGGTAATAAAAATGTTATTATGATAACATGTGTTATGACTTAATTTGGTATTTACGAGCTCCGCATAATAAATACGGCGTCATATTAAATTTCTTGAGATGTTCTTTATTAACTGGCATACCTTATAAGTTTAATTTTTTGTAAGTTTATTTAGGGTTCCGTACCCACACGGTAAAAACGGAACGGATAGTACTAAGCCTCCGTCATCTGTCCGTCTGTATAGAGCCGTGTCTATCTCGACCCCTCCTACGTATAATAACGTAACCCACAAAAGTACCTTTGCGTTTTTATTGCATAAATTGACTTGTTTTTATGGGTTTTATTGACTTTAGTAACGCTATAAAGCCTATAAAATAAAATATATATACCAAATTTCATAGAGATACCTGAAGAAATGCAGGTTTTATTCGCATTTTAGCATATTCGAAACTTTGAAACGCTCTCCTGTGAAGTTGTCATTTTGCAGTTACGATATTACACGTAGGAAGGGTCGATCTCTTGAACCGTAATAGATAAATAAAATAAAAATAAAAAGCCCATTTATTCCACACTAACTAATTATAAATTTACAATTATTTTCTAAGTTTTTATATTACTGCTATATATTACATTATATTTATTATTGTTGTTATTACCGTAATAGATAGCCACTGGAAATTTTGCACACTTCACACACCGTTAAGGACTTTTTTAATGAACTCTGGTTTCCTTTCGACATTTGCGATCGCCTTTTGCATAAATTATAGATGCGTGTGCAGGATTCGAACCTCACATGCCCGATCAAGTGGCCAAGTCTCAAACCATCACAACGATTAAGTTTAGTGTAACAGCTTTTATAACATAATGCACCTTTATTATAATATAGGAGTAGCAGACGAGCATGCAGTCCACCTGATGGAAAGTAGCTACTGCCGCCCATGGACATCTATATAGATTAGATAGGATCAGATAGGATTAGATATTCCTACCTGAGGTCGGCCACAGATGCGCCGCTACCCCTGAGGACTAAGCTGGAACGCCTCGGAAAAGTATGTCTCCCTTACCACACCCTTCAAAACGGAACAATGTCTAACACTGCTGTTATTAGGCAGAAATAGGTGTGGCGGTGGTGCCGCTGGAGTCGAACCACAAAGGGCTCTACCACCTTCAAAAGCTTTTATAGCAAATTAAATCATGGATTTTTATTCATCATTGGAGGCTTAAATTAATGCTTTCAAAATTCCCTAAGACGTGAGCTACACAGAACAGATATACATCATAAATGAGACGTAATTATCATCTGTTTCATATATTTAAATACTGTCCACGCCTTACGTCGCCTCTGTGTGGTCATTCGAAAGTGAAACTGAAAATTAAAGAAACTCATAAAATAGGTAGGTCGTTATTTTTGGGCATAATAGCTATACTAATAGACTTTCTAAACACTTTATTGCGCGTTTTATGAATATTTTAATCTACCTAACATTATAAGCAATCCCGTAAATTATAATATGTATGTCCTTAATGAAATATTAATTACATTATAATAAAGCAATTATTAGAAACCTTGTTGACGGTTAATTTTATTTAGTTTAAATATAACGTAATAAACAAGTATAATAATAAGATGCGATTAATAGATATTCAGTCCAATTTTACATCATTTCGACTACTTCTTATATATAACATTCTCGTGTCAATGTTAGTTACCGTAACTCCCGTAATTAGTCCTCCGAAACGGCTTTACCGATTTTCACCAAATTTTATATGCATATTCAATAGGTCTGAGAATCGGCTATCTATTTTTCATCACTAAGTGATAAGGGTAGTTCACCCTTAACATTATTTTTATTTATATGGCAATACAACGTTTACCGGGTCAGCTAGTCTGTAATATAAATTACCATACATAGAGTCTTTATCAAAGTAGGTCCTTTTAGAATAAAAAATAATTATTATGAAAACAAAACACCCGACTGTTAAAAAATAGAGTCTGTTTGTATTTTTTTATAATATAGGAGTAGCAGACAAGCATGCAGTCTGATGGTAAGTGGCTACTGCCGCCCATTGACATCTGTAATCAACCCCATATAGGATTAAATATTAATACCTAAAGCCATAGATGCGCCGCTACCCCTGAGGACTAAGCTGGAACTCCTCGGAAAAGTATGTCTCTCTTACCCATAGATTAGTAAAGATACTTCGCCGCCTTGAAATTGAATGAAGCCACAAATGGCTTATTATAGTAAGTTCTTTTTTTGAATTCTTGACAAATAAAAACATTTTTAGAGAAAATTTACGAATAAATAACTATTACTGCGTAATTTACAATTACAATGTACAATTTACATAATAAATAAATAATTATTTCAAATATTTTAGGAACATTTTAGCACGGAGACGTGGCAAAACTTTTTTACGCAACTATTTCAATTCTCAAAACTGGGTACATTTTCTTGGTAGGAGTGAGTAATCTTTACTAATCTATGCTCTTACCACACAAAAAATATCAAATATACCGTAAATTATAATGTATCTATCATGAAATATCAAAACAACAATTCACATGATTTTAAATAGCGAGTAATAAAATCACGGACCAATACATTTTTTAAGGACCAACCCTTAAAAAACTTGTACAGATATCTAAATAGATGACGTTGAAGGCGGCATCTAGTTAAAGGACGTCCACCCTGATAGCCATTAACCTAAATCCAAAGTGTCTATTCTTACTGAAATGTAGGTCCCGAGGTTATCTGGGGTGATAAGTCAATCTAGACAATAGCCGTTTCAAACTTAGATTATCTCGATACAATACGTATCATGGAATACATACGAGTATTATCTTTTTAATTAGTTTAATCTTTATTTTCTCATTTGTCACTTAAAATGAACTTAAATTAATAATAATGTATGTACGTATATGTTTTGTTATCTATGTATGTGTTTGTGTATGTCGGTGCGTACGTTGCGCCATGTGTGCGTGCGTGTGTGTCTGAATGTGTGTGTAATTTTTATGTATGCTTTCTTGATTTATCTATTTGTGATTTTAGTATTTTTGAGTGCTTGTATTATATGCTAATATTGTATTGAATGTTTATTCGATGTTATTGAGAATTTAATTTTGGTTACACATACACGATATCCTCTCTAATATTATAAATGCGAGGTAAGTTTGTTTTTTTTCTTTACTTGTTTGTTCGTTACACTTTTACGCCTTAAGTATATAACTGATTGTCCTGAAATTTTGTACACAGGTTGTCAGCGGCTTAGAAAAGGTACCGTATCTTTTATCCCGAAAAAATGTACCGTTCCCAAGGAATAGATAAAATCTTCGACCGCGAGCTAAGCCGCGGGTGAAAGCTAGTTTTGGAACCCTTGGGAATTCCATCCCACAGACACGACCACTACACCTCTTTCTGCTTTGAAGCAGTAGTTTCAACGTAATCCTCAGAGATTGCATCTGTCACGCCTCTCAGATGAAGCTCCAATCCTGATTGCATTTCCATATAAAAAATATCATTTTAACATGATTTAATTCTTTATAATCTCATTATAACTAAATCAGTAAACTAGTTTGTTTATATTAAACATAAACCTATCCGAACCCGTAGATAAAGCGCGCTAAATAAGTAATGAATAAATCATAAATTTTCAATCGAAAATTCCATCTAAACTGGTGTGGAATCGAAGCGGAGGCAGTTAAAAATCAATTTGCATATTTTATGGCGGGCAAAAAGCGATCGGATTGAACGCGGGCATAACTCAATCAAAATATGCACAAATTGGAGCACTAATTTGTTTGGAATTGTTTCGCTTCGCCGGAGAGGACCGCCGAGACTAATCTCGTTAGGAACTTTCTCTTTTACCCAGTTACGTCTATCCCTTACAAAAACAGTAGACATTTAAAGCTTAGTCTCTTGTGACTAAGGGAGAGTAGACATGCTACTGTTAGTATCTACGATGTAGCTATTTTTTATAATGTAAGAGTAGCACTTGATGGTAAGTGAGTACTGTCGCCTATGAACATATGAACTAAGCTGGAATGCATATCGGATAAGTGTGTCTCTCTTACGACATCTTTCAAACCAGAATACAGCAGTGTTACACTGCTACTAGGCAGAAACCACAGGACACAGAACACAGGGTACCACATTAAAAATTTTGGATTTTATAATTTTGAAGTTAGATGAAGGAATTAAACACTATATCCCGCACATGTTTGAGCGTTGGTCACAACTCCTATCAAACGCTCCATTAATAAACTGAACGCGAAAAACGCGATGCAATACAGTCGCCAGAACGTAATGCAACGTTACTACAATCGCTAAAACGCGAATCACAAATACTTAAAGTAGCGAGTCTGATGTCGACGTAAGAAACGTGATTGTTCAAATGGTCAGAAGCTAAACTTACGCTATGGAATAAAATAAGACCTAAAGCGCAATTTTGACTAATAAAAATTAATTGAAGAAAATTATGCTTAAGGATTGGTCAAAATCCTTACTAATATTATAAATCCGAAAGTAACTATGTATGTCTGTCTGTCTGTCTGTCTGTCTGTCTGGTTGTCTCTTCTTCACGCCTAAACTACTGAACCGATTTTAATGAAATTTTGTACAAAAATTTCAAAGTTGGTACGACCAATTTTCGCCAGATGGCGCCACTGCCATTCCAATGAAGGTACGAATTTTCAGTTTTATGTATGTTAGTATGTCATATTATTTACTTTTAAACGCGGGCGAAGCCGAGGGCAAAAACTAGTTAATAAATAAAGGTTTTCTGCCTGACCCAAATTACCATTTCGAATTAGTAAGAGCGTTGACCTCTCACATATACAATTACGAGAGCACATATATCCATACACACAATATTTATTTATCATCTCGCTGATCGACTGTATCGGACGGAAAAAGTAAAACTGAGCAAATATCTCACACAAACATCAGTACAAAAGTACCCAGACTCGGAACATGCAATATTAAAATTAAATATTTATTTATCTTTCACGATTGCGATGGGAATTTAAAAAACATATAATATTTAACTAGCAAATGAGTATGCAGTCCATATGGTGGTAAGTGGCTACTGCCGCCTATGGATATCTGTAAGTATCAACCATCAATCCCATCAACCCCAGATAAGGTTAGATTCCTTTAGCTGAAATTGACCACAGATGCGTTGCTAAACCCGGAGGACTTAGTTAGAACACTATGGATTAGTAAATCTCTCCCTTACATCCTTCATAACGGAACACAACAGCATTGAACATTACCATTATTAAGCAGACATGGGTGTGGCAGTGGTAGCCTAACCGATAAACCACATTCTGCACCTACCTTCAAATTACCCGTAAAAAATAGTGTTATACAAAACTAATACCGACAAAAATTGATAAAAATAATCCACTAAAGTTAACCAACTAATACCGATAGCGATACAGCCCTCATATAAAAACCGGTGACACAATTATCAGGTACCAGTATAACGTACATTGTGTGTACATGTGGAGGGACAACATGCCAATGGGCATGATGACAAATTTTGAACTCCCCTTCTATAATGTAGGCAATAAATTCAGTATTAACTTAAATATTAGCATTTTTAAAACAAATTTTGAATTAAGCGCGAAAACGCTCACAGGTGTCAGCGAGTGACGTCACGCTTCAATATCCTATAGAAAAGTTATATATATATGTATAGTCAGTCTATAGTCATTTCGCCCCGATTCGCGTTTTAAACAAGTTGGCCGACTGCATCATTTTATACTTTTATTTTATTGAAAATATAATGAATCCTAAAGTTTTTATTTAAACTGGGCTATTTTTGAGAATGCTTTCAACATATTGTTTTTAAGTAAATCATTTATTCTTCGATTTTTTAATATAAAATTAAACTGCCTCGGTCACATTAAAAAACCGTAATTACTTCGCAGTCAACTCTCGCGTTGTGATATATAAAGCGATACGAACAGGTTTTAATGCTATTTTTAATTCTCATTTTATGTTCTTTAAATATGATTTTGAAAGAAATATACTTCATCAAATAATTGGCCAAGTGTGTGTCGCATTCGCACACGAAGGGTTCCGTGTCACCAAAGTTTTCTCATATTATTTGTTTTCATAACAGCTATAGAATTGAATACATTGTGAAAATTTGAACCGTCCATAGACAATCCATAGAAAAATAGCTATTTCTTGTATGGCGACCCTCATTTATTTTAAGATATTTTTACTCTTAGTATTTTTGTTATGGCTGCCACCATTATACAAACTCTGTAAAAATTCATTTACTACGCACTTGGGATACAGCCCTGTGTCTGACGGACGGCGAAGTCTTACTCGTAGTAATAGCCGTTTTTGCCCTCTGGGTACGGAACCCTAAAAATTACATCAGTCGACTTAATAGACTTGGTTAATCTCATTTCAATTTCCCAATTATCTGCTTAACGCCTCAGCAATAATATCACACTCGGAAAACGTTAAAGCTTACCGTTTAAACTTTAAGCTCGGCAGAGATAAATTTGTTTTGCGACGTCGATCATACTGACACGAGCTTTTAGCTTCAGTAAAGTGATAGAGCTTTCACCGGGGAATTATTTACGTGGTGACTCTCTTGGGGACAGATTTTGTGCTGAAATTGATCGTTGACTTATTTATCTGTGCAAAAATAAATTATTTTGAATTTTCTGCTTGATTTTAAAATAAAACATTAACAACATTTTTATCGTTCGGTTATTTTGTATTTTTATTTGTTTATATCTATCTAGGCTAATATTAGTACAGATAGTTAGTATAGTAATTTCAATAAAATATGATCCAAACTTTCAAGACGAAGACAAGACACAGAAAAATAAATGATGCTAAACTAAATGTCTCTTTAAACATACCATAGATATATAACTCCTATGCCCTAAAACATACCGTGACGTCACACACCTTTAAAATCATTTTTATCTGCTTTATATTAAAAAAAATAAAGATGTTTTAAAGGTTTCGATTACGCCCTTTAGGACTGCATCCATTCGCCAACCCCTCGCTCCCTGTCCCAATATTACTCCCTTTTACAAATTAGAAAATGCACAGAAATCCTAGACGGACTCCCCCTTGACATAAACACATTGTTTTACTCAAAACAAGTTATTTTAAAATAACATCATTTGAACACATACAAATACAATAGAATCCCAATTTCAATTCCCATTCAGCTAGTCCCTGAACTTAATCCGGAACACAATTGGAACAAAAACTGTATACGAGCGAGCGAAAATTGAGGTACTGTTTTCACTTTTTCAATAAATGCTAGTACGCCATTTTACAATTTAGTTGTTTAGTTGGTATATGCTAGATTTTGAAAGGTCAACATTTGATCATTTCTTTCTACCAGAAATTGTCTAATTGAGTCTTTGGTAATGATTGGATGGATTAGTTTTAAATAACGGGATATTTTTTATAATGTATCATGCATCATCTGTAATCACCCTCAGATAGGGTTAGATATTCCTGCCTGAGGTCGGCCACGGATGCGCGCTACCCTGAGGACTAAACATGAACGTCTCGGAAAAATATGTCTCCCTTACCCACACCCTTCAAACCAGAACACAGCAGCGCTTAACACTACTGTTAATAGGCTGAAATAGGAGTATGAAGACATTGTCTAATGTCGATCTTTGGTAAGCTATCTAAGCTAAATTTGTATAGATTAAATAATTATAATAGAGCTAAGACAGATACAATTAATCCTACATAAAATAATTTCAGTTCCCATCATTTAGGCTCTGAGCTTAATTTGAAACCCAATTGGAACAAAAACTGCATAGCACCGAGTGAAAATTGAAAACCCGTTTTCACTTGTGCAATAAATGTCAATACAGTATTTCACAGATCCGTTAAATTTGCCTTTTGTGACAATTTCGCACTATGTTTTGTACTAGTTATTTATTATTTTAGTCATTCTACCTCTTTGAGTGGTAATTGTCGTGATGGGACCGAACTTTTTAAAGGTTCAAATTATCCTTTGAGATCATAACGCATCTGTTGTTACAAATGGGGCTGTTGAAGTTGGTTACAAAATCATACACCAATGACTTTACATGATGAATAATCAGCATTATCGAAATATGTGAGTCAACTTTTTATGAAATTAAAACCCGGAGACGGAAGATCATACTTTTTTATACCTTCAAACAACGAAAAATAATTATACCGTTAACCAACAATTGTAAATATCAAAATCTGACACTCGCGAATAATCGGCCAAGTAGCTCGCTGAACAGTGACGAATATGTAAACGCAACACACAAAGACAGACGAGTAAATCTTTGATTCGCACTGAAAATCCTACAACCCGCAGAGGAAGCAAGTGCTTCGCGTCGAGTGCCAAGCACACCTAAATGACGTACGAGTATTTACATGGTCGTACTCACACCTACTCGTATGTACTCGGCGAGTATGCAAATAAAACATATGAATCAAAAGAGCCATTAACATTAAAAGTCTAACATACGCCTCCAAACATCAATATCCACCTACACTTCCATACAAATAAAGTATGTTAAAAATTTAAATATACAGAACTTATATATTTTCTCTAACTATTCAAGCTTATCAAACAGCTTATAGTGGAGCTGTCTGCCACTTCCCAGACGTCACGTATCGGTACTGTTAGCGATATTGCCACTGGGACGTGATCGCGTATCGTTGAAAATACGTATTCGTAATATTGTAAAAAAAGCTAGCTGTAAAGTATAAAAGTGCGGTACTGGACTGTGATTTTAAAATAAATGCGATTTTCTAAATTCAAGTGCTTTTTAATATGATTTCGCAAGTCAAAAAAGCGAAAGGGCTTAACCGATTTTAATAGGTTGAATTACTAAACAGTTTAAACGAATCCACGCGTTCAGTATTAAGTATATACAAACGGCCGCGCACGATGCTCGTCTGATCCAAAGTCATACTGGCTCGCACGCACACACTCACTCGTATACAATAGAAAGAAACACAGAAACTGAATAAATCGTATGGAAGGGCCCAATACTTTTTCCTTACGTTATAATTTCTGCAATTCATATACCATTCCTACCGCAAACTGCGTTATGGAATTTTGTTTCTATATGAAGTAGAAATTTACGTAGAATGCTCTTGTTGGGGGTTTGTTGCGGACTGTATTAAAAGCTTTGTTGATTTTGGAGGCAGAATCTTTTATTGTTTACTAAGACACGTACAGGCTTCTTTATGGTGGCGAGCGGAAGAGAACCCGCGGCGTTGCTACATGACCGCTATATTTGCACTTTTGTTGGTGTTGCCAACACTCTTACTTTATTACTCTTACTCTCATAAGTCTCAAACGTTGTGTACGAAAAGAGAAAAAGTGCACAGGACGCACACGGCAATCTCGTCGAAATATACCAAATGTTTGTTAGTAGTAGTATACTCGTTGGAACCTAGAATTGTAAGGCAGTTTAATCACGGGCCAGAGCATCCATCACACCGTGTGTGCAACGCGAATCAATCACGCACGACACTGTAATTGTAGTTCGAGTCGATAGCCAATTTTGATTCGAAACACAGTTTTCGTATTTACAGTATGCGCTGTAACTGATTTTTACTCGTACGTATAATATCGCTGGAACTGTATTTCGCTGTTTATAAATGACTGTGATATTCATTTTTGATGCAAACAGTAGCTAACGTTGTTATTTTGTCTGCCACAACCCTTCTCTGGCCAGTTCAAATGTGGAGATTTAAATAATGCTTTAAGATCGCCATTCGATGATCCGATAATAATACGAAGTTTGCAGATACATGGACCATCTTTATAGATATTCTGAAAGTGTGTAGGGTTGTCCTCCAAAAGTGAAAAAGTGCTCGGGGGCGCACGCGACAATCTCGTCGAAATATACCAAATGTTTGTTAGTAGTAGTATACTCGTTGGAACCTAGAATTGTAAGGCAGTTTAATCACGGGCCAGAGCATCCATCACACCGTGTGTGCAACGCGAATCAATCACGCACGACACTGTAATTGTAGTTCGAGTCGATAGCCAATTTTGATTCGAAACACAGTTTTCGTATTTACAGTTTTCACTGTAACTGATTTTTACTCGTACACATATAATATCGCTGGAACTGTATTTTACTGTTTATAAATGAGTGTGATATTCATTTTTGATGGAAACAGTAGGTAACGTTGTTATTTTTTTATTATTCATTATCGTGACGTAGTCAGTACACTTAAAAAGGAAAACTCTGTATATGTCGAGTCCGGAGGCACCACTGTCAAATTATTTCTGACTGATAATAACGGTGTTCAATGCTCATATCCCTACCGATTTGAAGGGTGTGGCAAGCGAGATATACTTAGGGTAGTATCTGAGGCGGACCTTAGACGGGACTCTAGCCCTATGTGTGATTACAGTTAGAGTTCTATGACAAAGTCTCTTAAAGCCTTGAATTATTTTGTTATCGAACATCTAAAGACTAATTAGACTAACAATTAATAAGGGCTATAATAACACTTATCACAACCCAAAAATCTTAATCTTGCCCACTTCTTCCCTAGTGAATCATTACATTATGAAAACAGCGCACATTTTCTATTCATAAAAGGATAATAACTACGTACCTACACTACATCCTGTATAATGTAAAGGCTCGATAAAGGCCGTATAAGTAAAATAAAAATGGGAAGCCTCTTGTTGTATTATTTACCGCATAATACCTCTTTGTTTTCCCGTGTAATGTTTGCTCGGATATTAAAAGATAAAAACAAAAGCCTCTTAAAATTACATGGAGAGAAAGAGAAAATAATATTATAATCTAGAAGTTTTATGTGTAAAGAACATAGTTTGAATCCATAACAAACGATAATTAATTAAATCATGTCACAAGAAGAAATAATTGACCAAGTGCGAGTCGAACTCTCACAGGAGGGTTCTGTACCAACAAATTTTCATTATGTATTTTTTAGTACTTGTAATCAACAACCATAGAAGTAAATTCATTGTGAAAATTTAAATTGGTTTATGCTTTGGGTACGGAACCCTAAAAAGAGGAGGTCTAAATTAAAAGAAACCTAGTAAAACTCAGGTACTTGTTGTGTCATGAAAACTTGAAAACATGAAATTGTTGATTTAGAACGAAAATTACGCAACGAAATATAAAATTTCGACTATAGTAATCCCACAGTTAGTTACAAAAGGGGAATTTTCCTCTAGTGTAGACGCGTACATTCTTCTATGAAAAGTCGTCCGAGCCGGTCCGATTTTGTATGCATTTAGTACGACATTAAAAGGTAGTTTCACCGGCATTCATAGAATTATTCATTATCTTGTGGTTTATTAATTAGCCACCTGGATAACAACAACAAATCAATGTGATATTTACATGAAACATTCGTAAAAGTCATTATGAAAAGTCGTATATATTTTTGTCAAGTTTTAGTGGAATAACGACCTGATCACTATCAGCGACATAGACACTATCTTCCATCTTTATATAGGATTGGAATTTTTATGATAACCACAGATGAAATGCACCATATAAAACGTTTTATTTCCTCATATCTTTCTGGCATATCTACATCCACTATACATCTGTCTCCTTACTGTGCTTCAAACAAGAACATAGCAGCACTTAACTCTATTCTAAATGAAAAAGTCAACGTGGTGGTGCAGGCACAGTCGTACCACAGAAGGATATGCGCTTTACATAAATTATACTTATAGATTATTCTTAATAAGCCCTTTTATGTATCAGAAACATAGATCACATCAAGAGAATGCTTTCTAGAGAAACTTAATTGTAAATGACGCACGTAATCGAAGCCACTCGCTAAATATACATCAGCACCCATCCATAAGTCATGATCCCAACAAAAACAACGAATGAATCCAAATTAAATTCGCGAACAAACTCTTTACGCGAAATTTGAGATAAGGCATGCTCGAATATTTACCTAAGAACGATCTTAAACGGCTTCCGAGAAAATTTGATAGGTGTTCCTTTCTTTCCAACCTTTGTTTACAAATTCTTGAATATCAAATCGCCGCAAAAATTTGATATTTCTGAGAAATCTTAGGTATCGGGGAAAGCGCTGAAATTAATAAACTTCAGCTAGACAAGGTTATGGTACGAAATCGGTTCGCGATTGCTTTAGTTTTACAATGTTTCGTAAAATTGCTGTTTTTAAATTATGGGGTAAGTGCAAGTCGAACTCGCACACCGAAGTTTCGGGACCATCAAATCTTCATATAATTTTTATTTTTGGTATTAAACGGCTTCCGAGAAAATTTGATAGTGTTCCTTTCTTTCCAACCTTTGTTTACAAATTCTTGAATATCAGATCGCCGCAAACAAAAATTTTATATTTCTGAGAAATCTTAGGTATCGGTGAAAGCTGAAATTAACATCCAGCAAGCAAAATCAAATCAAAAGCAGTGATAGCCTAGTGGTTAAGAAACGCGGCCTCTCGATCGAGGGGTCTGAGGTTCAAATCCCAGGCACGCACCTCTGATTTTCAAATTTATGTGTGTATTAGAAATTAATTATCACTTGCTTAAACGGTGAAGGAAAACATCGTGAGGAAACCTGCATACCTGAGATATAAAAATCTTAAAGGTATGTGAAGTCTACCAATACGCACTTGGCCAGCGCGGTAGACTATGGCCTAATGCTTCTCATTCTGAGAGGAGACCCGTGCCCAGCAGTGGGACAATAATGGGTTGATGATGATGATGAAGCAAAATCTAGACAAATCTAGGTTTTGCTACGAAATTGGTTTGCGATTGCTTTTGTTTTTGAATGTTTCGTAAAATAACCGTTTTTAAATAATTAGCCAAGTGCGAGTCGAACTTGCTCGAGGGTTCCGTACGACCAATTCTTCATTATTTTCTTATTTTTAGTATTTATAACATAGCAGCCATTGGATTAAATACATTGCGAAATATTGAACTGTCTATTTATAACGGTTCAATAGATAAAGAGATAATGCTGAAAAATAGCGATGTCCTGTATGGTGACCCGTTTATTTGGAGACCTTCTTACTTTTTAGTATTATGCCGCATGAGTATGAGTATAAACTCATACTGCTCATATCTCATACTGCTCATAATCTCATACTCATACAAATTCCAGTGTCCATATATTACAAAACTATCATAAAAATAATAACTATATAAAATATGACAAAATTCTTTACTTTTCAAAAGACGATAGAATAAATTTGAAGGTAGTGAAGAACTCTTTGTGGTTCGACTTCGACGGCACCACCGCCACACCTATTTCTGCCTCGTAACAACAGTGTTTAGCGCTACTGTGTTAAAGTTTGAAGGGTGTGGTAAGGGAGACATACTTTTGACGCATCTGTGGTTGATCTCGGGTAGGAACATTTAATCCTATCTGGAGTTGATTACAGATTTCCATGAGCGGCAGTAGCCACTTACCAGGTGGACTGCATTCTCGTCTGCTACTCCTATAATATAAAAAAAGATATAATAAATTAAGATAAAATAAGAAATTAAGAATTTATATGATCAAATTAAAATATTATTTAAATGTTACGAGTATTCATATAAAATAACAGTACGAATTTTAATTAATATGAAAATTCCATTAGGAAATACCAACACCGTATATATTGAATTCCCTTTGTCACTGATAACTCTACAAAAAATGCATACTACCTCGTACTCTGCTAGCATCCTTCAATCAACAGGTTTTTTGGCAACTGTATAAAGCGAGTAGCACATTTTTAAACATCAGTTAACGAAATATATGAAAAACGATCTAACTTGTGTTTTATTACGTTTATTAGGGTTCCCTACCCAAATGTTTTCAACAAAACCAGATCCGCTGTCCGTATTTCTCTCTCAGTACCTGATATATTAAATCATGATAATATACGTTTAGAAGTTACAAGACCAAATACTAATTAGTAATAAAGTTAAAAAATAAATGTATATATTATTATATAAGGTATAGGTAAGCCATATAAGAAAGCTGAATTAATTTCGGAGCGGAAATTCAAATTATCTTTTTAATCACAATTGACAAAAAAAATCATGTGATACACACATATAGCTTCATATATAATAAATAAAAACCGCAAACATTTAAACGTAGTCCCTATACGTCCCAAGGAATATGTATTTTAATTTCTGCTATATAGCAGCACTTTCTGCTATATTTTGCAATACATACATAATACGTACAAAGGTACTGCGGAACCGTTTAAGTGAAAATCCCTTTCGCACTTAGTCATTTTTTCTTTTTCTATTCTAACTTCAGAAGCATCCGTTTGGCTTTTAAATAAATAAAATGATGAAGGAGCATGAAAGCTCTTCAATTCTGAATGAAATTATAATTCCAGCTCTGAACGTAAAACGAAACGCGTTTGAAAAATGTTTTGCTTGCCTGCTTTCATCTGTGATATTCATTTATTGCTGAGATGGGCTCTACTTTTACTATAAAAAACTAGTTGGTTAAAAGTAAATTTTAACTGTCTTGTTTATGTTTTGTTTCCTGTCTTTTTGGTATTTGTTGTTAATGTTTTGCATCCCAACAAACAATATTTAATATTTTTCCCCTATTAAATTTTTGATCTTCAGTATGCGAAAATTAGATAAATTCCGCCTACTAGAAATTATTAAATTATAGCCTTTGGTAGGCATAAAATTGATGGATTAAATAATGGAAGTAAGTATGATGGAATTTATTGCATTAATTTATCGAATAAAACTGAATGAGAGTCCAGAACTTTAACATATAGAGAGCCTAAAATAGCCCGAATAAAAAAATGAGGAGACGGAACGGTTAGAAATACAGATAAATCGAAGATCCATGCTTGAAGATACATGCCTCTGTAGTTCCCTGTCGAAGGTATAAAAGTTAAAATGTAAAGTATGAATCTTGGCATATATTTATATTTAAAACCGTCATATATAACATTACTTATGATGCCATTCATTACATGACACTGGTATTTGACCCACAATACGAAGCAGTGACACAAACATTCAACCCCAAAAAACCTTCCACAATCCGGAATTCTTCGGACAGCACGATATTTCCTTGTAACAAAACACGCGGTGCCCTCAAATTTTACACATTTTTCCGCTTAATTCTCGCATTCGCAAGCAAAAAGCCCTGAGGAATGTCGTCCACTTCACGGCACATAAAGCCTTTATGGAGACACACGGTCTCTCTGACCCGTACTGATACCACAGTCCCATATAATCTTCACATGTCCCATTGAAGGCGTGAAACTAGTTATATCGTAACTTCAACCTTGAGTATTGCGAAGGTGGTAGAACCCTTTATAGTCCCTCCGAAACCACCATGGCCAAATATTTCTACTAAATAACAGCGGTTTGGTAATTGGAGATATATTTATTCGAGATGAATATGTGGCCGATATCCACTAAGTGAAATTCTTTGTTACATTGATTGTCAAACCTTACCCCATCTTAAGCATTTCTGCCTTGATGCCTAAAGAATTAAATTAGATTTTTTTTGGATATGTGACCTTTGTACCTTTTGTTGGTATGTCAAACATAAAAGCACATGTGTAAAAGAAACAAAACTTGTGGAAGACATTTCATTACATTTTTGTCTACTTGTACAAATTCTCATTGAATTTGTACGTATACAAAAAAAAAACTAAATAAAAACATAACAAATATCTTGTCAATAGATTTTTTTATTATTAATTGTTTAAAAACGGACTTCAACTACCTCTACAATTCTCTTTGAGAATTAACAATACTCTGAGTTGTTCATATTAGTAAATGGAATACATATATTAGTTCTTTAAGAAATTCTGCTAATTCTATGACACATACAGGAAGAGCGAAAAGGTTATAATTTAAACCAGTGTTTCCGTATCAATCTGCGGACTATGGCAAGAAAAAAAATGTTATGTTTAAACATTTCATTTTGCTGAAAAGGTACAACAACACTATCTACAGTGTAGAGTAAGGGTTACACAAACAGAACACTTTTACTTTGACAAATCCTCACGTCACACGATATTCTCATATCGCTCCAGCAGCCATAGCGCTTAAAACCGAAAGTTCATTCCATTCTTATAGCGCTGGGTACAATTTATTTAGTGTTCTAACTTTCCGTTCAGTTTCAAAGGCAACTCGCAGAACTGAGCAAAAACAAGAAGAGTTGAACGTGAACCGAAGTGGCTCCCATCAAAGAGCTGGCTTTGAGAGCTAAAAAAGTACACCATTCTGTCACTCTAATTTGCTTCAAAAGCAGCGAGCTGATATTGAAAAGTTATTGCCAATTCTTGGCAGAGGAAAGATACTCTAGCGGAAACTATTTTTGATATTGCTAATTTAAAGAAATAATGAGTGAAGCTAGTATTAAAAAAGTAGAGTCGAACATTTAGGAAGGATATTGGATCTATAAAATTAGTATTTCTCAGAAATTCTTCTGTGTTCCATGTTAAAGGCATATCCACAATATTAAGTTCACCATATTAGACCATGTTATTATAAGTACTAAACCATTATTATGTTATTTTAATTACTGTAATACCCGTCTGTAATAGTTGTAATCAATATTCAAGAACTACGATGTGTCAACTGTTAGTAATAGATACAGTTGTACTTTGGCACTTGTAAGCTGCAGACATCATTCTATCCATAAACTTACCTATCTTTCGCGTATATCTGTAACAAATAACGTAAAGTAATTAGTAAGATGTATATAAAAGTATAAGAGATATTAGTTGAAAGTCAATTATAGGTAAGATCTGTATAAGTCACATGCAACGATATCGTTGCCAGATATTCTCTACCTAAAACAGTAGTACAAAGCTGCTGTAATAAGTAAGATACAACGCGTTGTAACATACTCCTTAGGAAGAGCGGGACATTAAATATAAAATATATCATATTTGTGATAAATTCCAAGTATCAAAATACAGCAACGACGACTATATCAAAACTGCTTGCTTATTTGCTTCTGTTCAAAAAAAGCTTATTTCTTGGAGTCTATGTTTATGTCTCTAAAGTTTAAATTTTTCTATATTACACAATATTAGTACAGTTAATAACACAATAATTTAAAAACATGATCCAAGTAAGTTAATTTTATAGACGCTGTTATTAATAAAAGAGCGACCCAATCTCCATGAAAGACAATAGCTATGCAAATAGCTTTAAAATTAGCTTCGAGATGCACCCTTGCTATGTTCATTTTGTTTAATATGCTTTTGTAAGACGTCACCGCGACACGTTCTGATAGATAATGCTACGTGTACACGTTCCGTTTGTATCATCACATCACCTACTAGTATATGTATGTCATCATTACTCCTCATATCGTTTTATTTCATCATCATATAATGGACATTTTATTATATACCATTTCTATCACAGAACAAGGTCTGGACCTTTACTCAGATCGAAAAGGATTTAAGGAGTCACATAGCACGCATATTTTAAGCATACACAGCAATTACCTCGTGCAAATTTTAATGAATAACTTCACACTCCATTGAAAAAGTTTTGGAATATTAATTCTCAAACATAGAGGTTTCCTCTGGACGAGCGACGATATTCTCCATTACCATGAGAGCATACTTTAATAATGTTTACGTCACTTGAAACATGTCTTATTTTTTCAATTCCTTATATTTTCTCCTATTGTTACTTGGATTAGTGCTGCGCACTCTAAAACCAATGATATATCTACCCAACCACACATCCACAACACTGTGCCAGATCTTCACTTGTTTAATAACCGATACCAGAAATTAAAGCATCATTTATTGGCAGCGAATTGTACAGTGCACAAGCCACTTTACTTTTAATGACTCCTCATGCGCTTGTATTATATTTTTAAATTTCAACTTCATTATAAAAACCTTTTGAAGAACTAGCAAAAGCGCATACCGCAATATTTAAAATATGGAGATTTTAAATAAAATTCACATAAATTTGAATTTATCATTGACATTTTCGTTTTTGTTTAAATCCAATTCACCATCAATGTAGTCAACGGAACAAAGAATAAATTGGAATTGAGGCATTGTTTCGACAAATAAACTTATGCAGTTGTTTTATAAATTAGTCCTTATTTTATACATTCCACGCTATTATGACAGACTTACTTAAAAAGTTTTATTAAAAATATTTTCATGTTTATGTGAAGCTTTCCTATGGCCCGGGGGAATTACAACGGCACAGAAGAAAATGGTGCTCAAATAAAATTCTAATTACTTAACAGAAATCAAACAATATTTCATCATCCATAATATTAACGAAATGTTTTATGTAATAGATTTTTTAATTATAATAATTAAATCTAACAGTAACCAGACAGGCTGATGGAAAGTAGTCACCAACTCGGACAACAAAAGTAGCGAACCCGTTGCTGGCTTTGAAGGAGAGCTCTTTGTAATTTTTTTGAGGAGTCCTATTTCATAGCGCTCCGGGAATACCTCAGGAGGTACTCCAACAGAATCCAACCATTAAGTTAGAATCTAATTTTACAATACCGAACTAAGAAATAAATACACAACCACTTTATACTAAAATCATAAAATGTTAAGTTATTCCGACTATATTGCAATAATGTTTTTATCATTAGAACTAGATTATATTAGTTATGCATAGATCGAGTTTCGCTTCTATAAAAATAGGTATACTTAGGTAGATTAGGTACAGACTTTAGTTCACATAGATGTTTTATGATGCACCGTCAGATAATAATCCTACGAAATAAAAGCTAATAGAAAATTAGTGAAAAGTTGTACGTTTAGAAATCGCAAAAACATCAATTTCTGACGCATTCAGTGTTTTACATTTAGAATTCGTAAAAAAATCACGCATTTTCTGTTCATAAAATCTTTGTATTTCTTATGAAACCATGTTTTGATTCTGCGTTAAAAGCAAACGGCTTTCGCTGTTTTATTCACTTCTTTCATCAGCTCATTTGGATATTCAAAATACGTGAAAAAAGTTTGATGGATCTGAATATCTTATTGTAAGAAAAGGATTTTTAAAATTAAGCTAAAAGGTTCGTTATTCAAAAAATTATTTATTTTTATTTAAAGTCGATCGAGTACTTGTTATGATAAATTTAAGAACAAGTATAAGTTCTGATGTTCATAATAGAATGAAGCATCCGTATAAGCCGGCTGACTTATATGAGGCGATCATCAGTCCTCAAGAGTAGCATCGGTGGTCGGCTGTTGGTTATTAAAAACAATGTTATTTATTTAAAAAAGAAATTTCTGCTTTTATAAGTTTTATTAACTTGCCTTGTTAGTAAGGTGAAAACTAACGAACTGAATTTTAAACCAGTTAATCGAAACAAATTAAGCTGAAATATTGGTTTAAGTGACAATCATAGATTAGTAAAGATTACTCGCTCCTAACAAGAAAATGTAACCTTTTGACAATTGTCACGTCAATTATTTTAGTGTTTAAAAAATATATAAAAAAATGTAGTTTGTAGATCGTTTACGAATGAAACGATATTTGATCGCACTTTTCTTCGATTTCATGTCTTAACTGCGCATGTCGGCATTATTCCGCGTAAATTACACCATGACAGCCATTAACCGGCTGACAGAATTGTCAGCTGTTTAAGTCATTTAATGGCTTCCTTCAATTACAAGGCGGTGAGATATCTATACTTATCTATGGTGATAATGCACGATGAGCTTAGGAACGTCATTCGACATCCAATATGGCGGACGTCTCCTATGGGGGCATTTTATACAATATGGCGGCTTACCTAAAACGGGGCACCCATTTTTTATGCACCCTATGAGAGGGATTTTGAAATATAAATTCTATTATTATTTATTGCTCTTTTAGCTTATGCTAGTTTGAAATTCAATAGTCATAAATTAACCTCTGCAGAACCAAATGCCGACATGGAACATAAATCAGCGAGTTTATATTGTTTACAACCTTTGTTTCGCAATAGAATTTAAGGACAAAATGACCGTATAATTTACAGCTAAAGTACGAGTTAGCGTAGATCCGGGATCCAGCTTCCCAGCGATCCCTCGGGCTAAGATCTCTTTGTAACCAGCATCTACATTCCGCGCTGGTAAATCTAGTGCACTGCGCAAACAAACACTATTCGTAACTATTTCGTTATGGTTTCCTGAGCTCGTTTTCTTAATAAAATATTTTTTACTTTGTGTTCGACATACTGACACTTAAATTTAACCATAAGCTTTCTGTACCCTTAGTATGAGTTTTTACGTTATTACATAAATGACTGTTTTTGTATTTGTTTACGTATTTGCCCATACATTTCCAATCAGCGCCCCTAACGTATTATCTAAACTGATTGGAAATGTATGGGATTACGTAAACAAATACAAAAACAGTCATTTTGTGTAAAAAGTTAAAAACGTAAAAACTCATACTAAGGGTACTATATATAACATTAGACTTGCGTTCCCTGTATCGTTGGATTCATGGACTGTGGGCAGGACCACACATACACTACACTTAGTGATAGTTTAATTGTTGAAACTTGACTTCTCAACCCGATCGATTCCCAGGCAAACGCCTGTGAACTTTCAAAATTATGTGCGTATTAAAAATTATTACAAATCACTATTAAGGTTGAGGGAAACATTGTCAGGATATTGTTATTGAGTTCTTTAAAAAATACTCATAGGATCTAACCTCTAATATGAGAGGAGATACCTATGGGACAGAAACAACATTTAAATTCACAATTATATCTGTACGCGTGCAGAGCAGTAACGGTACTGTCTGTATCTTAAATGTATGTGACCACCATTTCATTTAAATTATCAAAATCAATGTGTATTGCCAAAGAACGATTATTAACACGATAACAGACTAAACAAAAACATTTTTATATAATTTCAACTTGGTGTTTCCAGACACGGGACGTCTATTTGGCTTCGAGTTCTGGCTCGATGCCATAATAGGCATATGAGAGCCAAACGCCATCTCAAGAATGGCGGAACACGTTCTAAAAGATAATGTTTATGCTCCCTAAAAGCGTCCCGTTCATTTAAAAGGAGCAAATCAGCTTGTAAAAGGAAAATCGTTAGCTCCATTAAAAAGTTCGATTCGTGTAAACATTGACAAAATAAACACTGGCGGAATTGCTCGCTTTCGTAAGAGTGAAAACTCACGGAGCGGTTTTTTGCACCACCGTACGTGGACGCGGGACAGTACCCTTAGTATGAGTTTTTACGTTTGCTTGAAAACGTGCAACAGTTACAAATTCGCTCATACTTATAAAATTTCGCACTATGAGTTTTAAAAAACTCAATAGTCAATTGTACGACATTTAATTTTACAAATATAAATATAAACTTTATTTTAATATTTTTAATTTCATTTTGATAGCGTTATAGTTCCCTTTTGGACACTTATACTGCGGAATTTTAGTCCAGGGGGGCGCTATAGAGGTAAATTCGTAAACGTTGAACGTTTTCGAGCAAACGTAAAACTTATACTAAGGGTATAGTAGTTTTATTCAGACCGCAGTTTTGTGCGGTCACGCCGGCGCAGGTGACTCGGAAAACACTGTAGCTATTCGCGAAAAAAACGGATCAATACACAATGATCGATAAGAAATTGTCAAATATTGATCTTTGGTAGGACAAACATTACTCAAAAATAATTAATGTATGACTAATAATAACAGGCAATAGTTACCCACGGTTACAGCGGAAACAGAAGACTATCGCGCACAAAAATAATTCGCGTCGATAAAACTGCAACTAGTACATTTACTCGTATATTTTTACAATCGTTGCGTACCGCGTCTGCGATGGAAGTAACAAAAACGCTGTATGTGTTGTCACCTTAAGCCCGTTTTTTCGGAGCCCGTTAAAAATACACATAATTGAAGTTTTGTTTCAGCCGCCGACTGTCGCATCGCCGCTCGCAATATGAAAATGAGTTTGGAAGTGCCTACGGGCCGCCAACAAACTTTGATGAGCTTCCACTTGATTTAGATTCATAGCTTTTCTGATGGCATCTGGGTTGCGTGTTTTAGTGCTAGCTTTTCGACCTACTGTGGAGCGAGGAACTTTTGCTACTTTTTTAATTACACATATAGTAAGAGGTGCAAATTTTGTCAGATTCAAATGTTAATTCGGCTTTTTTATAAGACTGAAGTAGCAAGCAATCACGTAAAATGTCACGTCATCAACCCATTATTGTCCCACTGTTGGGTACGGGTCTCCCCTCAGAATGAGAAGGATTAGGCCATAGTCCACGCGCTGGCCAAGTGCGTATTGGTAGACTTCACATATCTTTGACATTTTTTTTTATAGAAATCTCTCAGGTACCTATGCAGGTTTCCGCATGATGTTTTCGTTCACCGTTTTAAACAAGTGATAATTAATACGCACATAAAATCAGAGGTGCATGCCTAGGATTTGAACCTCGGACCCCTCGTTCGAGAGGCCGAGTTTCTAAACCCTTAGGCTACCAAAGCTTTTTTGAGTATAGTACCTACACTTGATGCTGAATAATCACAGCTAACTATGATACATGATGTAATTATATGATATGCTATAACAAACGATATAATAACTTTTTAAACTAAAAACGCATGTTTTATTTAATGTCAATTACAGATGGATATGACGAACAGAACAGTGTTCAATTCAGATTATAACTACATATATTTTCATTATATCAGCTTTAAAAATATTTGCTGTTCATATTATAGAACTTGTTAATTATTTTATCTACATCACATAAACAAACTAAATAACGTTGAACCTGAGAACTGAGGGTGGGAAAACATCGCTACTTGTTTCGTACTTCAGAGGGCACTGAACCTCTTAATTATACAGTGTGAAGATACGCGAACAACCGTCTATGGGAAGTATTTCAAACATAAAACATGAATTATTTGAATAAAATCCATTACTGAACTTCATTACTAAATTATTATGAAAGGAGAATATGCTTATTAATTGCAAACTTTTGTTTTGACAATCATCAAATTATTATGTGTCACTACATTAACATTAAAATGTCTTAAATTTAAATAAATTTATCAGATATTTTTTTCTACTACGAACTGCCTCTCTATTTATTTGTTTCATTTGCTATATGATACAAATGTATCATATCTATTTATTTTATACATTATATAAAATAAATAGATATGATATATATATTCTATTCTATACATTTGTATCATATAGCAAATGAAACAAATAAATAGAGAGGCAGTTCGTAGTAGAAAAAAAATCTGTAAGAACTCTAAAAGGGTTCAATTACGCTAAGTTTGTTTATAATGTGATAGTGCCGTAAACTGTGTCAAATCAAGTGACAGCGGAAAAGACTAGAGGGAAAGTAAAACACCACATGATGATTGTCGCTGTCTTTCGTCAACAACTGTCCGTAATTGTCATGGACTGTTGCCACGTGTGGTCACCAAAAGTTTTCAGTACCCTTCGTATGAGTTTTTACGTTTTTACAATAATGACTGTTTTTGTATTTGGTAACTTAATTGCCCATACATTTCCAATCAGCACCCCTAACGGCTGTTTCAGCACTGATTGGAAATATATGGGAAATACGTAAACAAATACCAAAACAGTCATTTTTGTAAAAACGAAAAACACATACTAAGGGTACTGTAGTCGGTTGTCAATAACAATAACGACGGTCGCAAAAGGCGACGACTACAATAGGCGATCGTCAGCGACATTCGTCGACATAAACTGTCGCTCCCGTTTTGAAGGTGGTAGAACCCTTTGTGGTTCGACTCCGGCGGCACCACCGCCACACTTATTTCTACCTAGTAACAGCAGTGTTAGGCGCTGCTGTGTTTCGGTTTGAAGGGTGTGGTAAGGGAGACAGACTTTTCCGAGGCGTTCCAGCTAAGTCCTCAGGGGTAGCGGCGCACCTGTGGCCGACCTCAGGTAGGAATATCTAATCCTATCTGGGGTTGTTTACAGATGTCCATGGGCTGCAGTAGCCACTTACCATCAGGTGGACTGCATGCTCGTCTGCTACTCTTATATTATAAAAAAAAGCTTCCTAACCTTCAATAAATACTTAAGCTCAGTAATTTTGAGCCGTGTACATATATTTAGACTCCCCAAGACGAATTAAATAAAGAACTCTTTAATTAGAAGCTGGCTCTCGTGTCCGTAATTAACTGTGCCACTCTATCCTTTTTACTACTATTTAACGTGGAAACTTCTTCACAATTGCTGGATTTTCAGGTAGGAAACGTTTTAACATCGCATTTTGTCTGTCACTAACTGCTTTAATATAAAACTTTACCCCAATTTCGGCTTATTTATTCCCAACTTCATTTTTAATTTACTTAAAACACAATAAAGAGTAATTTAATACAGAATAATGTAACTTACAAGCATAAGATACTACTTGTATGCGTGACTTTGTTCGCATGGATTCCTAGGGACTGAAATATTAGTATTTGTTTGCCAAGATAATAAAAAAATATTCATATTTTAAATTGATATTTATAAAAAAAAAATTAAACAACTTTCTAATTAAAATTTCTTTGCCACTGCCACTCTAACCGTCCCGGTTAAAATTACTGATGGTCTGGTGCAACTTAGTGAATGCGCGTGAACTTGGCTCTAGGGCAATGCATTAAACAAAAATCGGCGCATATACATGAAAGAGCAACAACAATGTTACACATTGTTGTTGCTCTTTCATGTACGTGGGGTGGTCATTTTGCCGGCGACTGGCAGCTATCTATACATACATACATACATGGATTGCGAGTCAAATAAAAGCTTAAAAAAATTAAAATTGTATCTTACACAAAGTCACGTTTTTGTATTTACGCGAAAACCCAAAATTCGCAATGGTATTTTTCTCTAATATGAATAATAATAACCTAATTTGAGATCAAAAGGTTATGGTACAATTACCTTAAGATTACTTACTATTATAATTCTAAAGCATTCTAAAGCGAAATCAAAGGCGACTCGTTAGGTATACCAAGTATAAACACGTAAAAAACAAATCCTCCATAGCAAATAGACATCATGATTTATGTCACGGTCTAGACTATTTACTTTGAGATTTTCTACAATCTAGATCAATCTAAGACAGATAGCTTGTATTAAGGCATGAAAAATTGCCATCCATAAAGTTAGTATATCTATAAACCAAATGAGTGATACAAGTACGTAAGATAAATCACTCAGTCAACCGAAGATCACTTACTAAAAGCCTTTTCTTAGCAACTACAATCCATATATATTAGCAGTGATAGCCTAGTGGTTAAATCGCGTCCTCCCAATCGAGGAGTTCGGGGATTAAGTCCCAGGCACGCGCCTCTGATTTTTCAAAATTATGTGCATATTATAAATTAATTATCTCTATGCTCTAACGGTGAAGGAAAACATTGCGAGGAAACCTGCATACCTGAGAAATCATAAGTTCTAAAGAGTATGTGAAGTCTACCAATACGCATTTAGCCAGCGCGGTGGACTATGGCCTAATCCCTCTCACTCTGAGAGAAAACCCGTGTCTATCAGTGGGACTGTGATGGGTTCATGACGATAACAAGCCCAATATAATAAAAATATAGTCACCACTTTACCTAAAATGTGACCATTAAAAATAAGTACCAAACATTCGCCTACTTTTTACGCGAAACCTTAAAAAACATATATTGAAATATGAATAAAAAATGTTTCACAACTGCCAAGGGTTCCATTTTCATATACATTTTGTATGAGAAACTACGTGTCAGCTAATTTTCCTTATAAACGACTATTTCGATGTTATCTTAGAAACTGTAAGCTTTCGTGAAAACACATTTAACGCGTAAACATTATTGATATCCTCCAGACACCCCTGCTTAAACGTAATGCGTTTTTCTGGTAAACATTTACGACCTCTTAAACAAACGTACAGTCAGCTCTAAAAAGATGAGCAAAATTTCAAATACCCCTATGTACTCAACTGTACCCTTACCAGGAGTTTTTACGTTTCGACAAATATGACTGTTTTGGTATTTGTTTACGTATTTGCCCATACAAATTCCAATCAGCGCCCCTAGCGGATTGTGTCCGAACTAGAAAATCGTATGGGCCAATACGTAAACAAATACCAAAACAGTCATACTTGTCGAAACGTAAAAACTCCTGGTAAGGGTACTGTTCATAAATAGCTGAACACCCCAAGCATCATAATTAAATGAACATCGTAAAACTTATAAATTATAGCTTAAAAAACTACAAAAACACGCTTTTATTGCTAATCAAACTAAAAACTAGAAAATATTTTTAATGACAAAGAGTTTAAGAGTAAAGAGTTTCTATACAGAGTAAAAAGCGTGGGTCACTAATATGATATTTCAATGTTCAGTTACTTTTGACACTAGTGTTCATCTACTTCTGAAACTTTATTACGTTCATCTAATTATGGTGCTAATTATGAATGCTTGGACACCCAAGCGTAAGCTATAGGATTTTTTGCTACCCGTCTGCGTTTTTTTATTTTATAATATAGGAGTAGCAGACGAGCATGCAGTCCACCTAATGTTACGTGGCTACTGCCGCCCATGGACATCTGTAATCAACCCCAGATAGGATTAGATATTCCTACCTGAGGTCGGCCACAGATGCGCCGCTACCCCTGAGGACTAAGCTAGAACGCCACGAAAAGTCTGTCTCCCTTACCACACCCTTCAAAACGGAACACAGCAGCGCCTAACACTGCTGTTATTAGGCAAAAATAGGTGTGGCGGTGGTGCCACCGGAGTCGAACCACAAAGGTTTCTACCACCTTCAAATGCATGCGTATGCATCTACATACGCATCTACATCTGTAGAATGTAGGTAGACGTGTGTAGATGTAGGTATGTTCATCTACTTTTGGAGCTGACTGTACCTTATTCTCCGTATACGGTATGTTTAACTAAGATTTATGCTCTCTATTTGTCTCGGAGGAGAGCCGGCATCTACTATCACAGGCCGATATCTAACCATTTCTCGTCCTTTCAATTCCAACGGTATAAAATTGATTGTGGCTCTTGTAAGTACGGATTTTCGATCAGTCCTTTTCTGAGTCTGCCTACTATGCACTTTCAGTCGATAATGTCAACATGCCACATTTTATCCGTAAAAGTCAACGTAGCCCAAAGAGAAGTGTTTTTTGCTTCAAACTGGCGAGAGCGTTAGTTGGGAACGGAAAAGCACAAAGTTAGGTACACATTTACAGCTATTTTATAATGCAATTAATGGAATGTTTGCATTCAACAAAAGCTTTTTGAATGAAGTTTTATGTTCGCAAATTACGGTTCTTTTTACAATGCCTATTTATAGATAACCTTTATATTAAACTAGCTGACCCAGAAAACTTTGTACCGCCTCAAAATCTATTTATCAAATATATGTCATATAAAATATAGCCTATGTTACTCGTAGATAATGTAGCTTTCGAATGGTGAAAGAATTTTTAAAATCGGTCCAATAGTTTTTGAGCCTATTCATTACAACCAAACAAACAAACAAAGTTTTCCTCTTTATAATATTAGTGTAGATAAACTTACTCTTTACTTGAGTGAACTTTCTGTCGAATTCTTTAGTATGGAATAGAGTTACTTTTTGCAGTCATACAATTCCAAAAAGATCGCGATAGACACCAGGAAATAATCAATCTATCCAAAGATAGAATTAATTTTAGAATAAGCTGTTTTTTAATCGCTGCACCTATGTAAAACTTGACTTAAATTGAACTATGTAAAACTTGACTTGACTTGAATTTTAACTTGGTTTCCGTAGCTATTTCCCAAGTCGAATATGTACGAGTATCAGTAAAAGAGGATAAAAACAGGATATAAGCTTATTATGTTCGTACTGTTTGCCCAATTCACGTACGTTCTTATATCTTATATCCGTGGTGGAAGATTTACTAAGGATTTACAATACCGCTTACCTGATCCCCCTTTAGATAGAACCTTCTTAGCTAAACAGCGAGTTAAACATCGCAAAGTATTTCCTAATTTAAAACATTCTCCCACGCATTACTCGGGATGTTTTACTTTGAGAAATGAGCGTACTATTTTAAGCTGGCATCTTTTAATTCTTCGGCTATTGGTAGATTTCAAATAGCTTGTTTAGCAATGTTGCTATAAATGTTGACTAACTTTTTTTTTTATAATATAGGAGTAGCAGACGAGCATGCAGTCCACCTGATGGTAAGTGGCTACTGCCGCCCATGGACATCAACCCCAGATAGAGATATTCCTACCTGAGCTCGGCCACAGATGCGCCGCTACCCCTGAGGACTAAGGTGGAATGCCTCGGAAAAGTATGTCTCCCTTACAAACGGAACACAGCAGCGTCAACGTCAGCTGTTATTAGGCAGATACAGGTGTGGCCGTGGTGCCGCCGGAGTCGAACCACAAAGGGTTCTACCAACTAACTGTAATACAAGTAATATATAAAATTCATTTCAAAGTTGTAGATAGCCCTTTGTGGTTCGACTCGGTGCACTGTCGTTGTGATGTGACCTATTAGTTTATAGTGTTAAACGCTGCTATGTTAGTTTGATGGATGTGAGGATAGACACTTATACACAGCTTAGTCCTTAGGTTACCAAAGCATTTGTGGCCAAACTCAGATAGGACACAACTTTCGCCGAACACCTTCGCTTTGTTAAGAAACAAGTATATTCGAAAGTATAAAAAATAAATGTATTAGATATATGGTATAAGTGTTGTCTATGTTGTATATAGACAGTTTTAAGATTGCCTAATAAAACGGGTGTGACACTACAATTAAGTTATTTCATAAACTAAACTATTTTTCTCTCTATTTTCTCTATCTTTATTTTATCTATCTCTATTTTTAATGAATATTTTTTAATGGAACAAATAGTACATTACAATACGAGGACGAAAAATTTTTTTTTGACAAGTGTGAGTTTGCAGGCCGAGCCGCAGGCGAGGACTGCAATCACACGAGTCAGAAAAACATTTTTCGTCCGCGTGTTGTATAAAATTTTATATTACGGGGTCGGAAATGGGGGTTTTGCGCACGCGAAGCGTGCGTAAAACGTCCATTTACGCACGCCGTGATATAAAATTATTTAATGTGTAAATATACATCACGTTAGCCCGATGAAATAACTGAGTGAAAAAACAAAATCATGTGAGATTTTGATACAATTCCGAATGTCGCATTAACAAACACATGTGATATATGAATTTCCACAATACACGGGAATTGTGGAACTCGATTGTCATGTATTTATGCGAATGCACTGCAGGTAAGCGACCTGTGAAACCGCATGCGGTTGTGTATTTATACGGACAATGTATACAATTTTCATACAATATCGCGAAATTAAGTTAACCAATTGAAGGAGATAATTTTAATAGACCTTAATTGTACTAATTTATGGGGTGGGATTCTTGTTTGCAGTGTCTTGATGACTACTCCTATTGTAAATTTGCTAATAACATAATTTATTTACTAATAACATAATGGAGAAAAATAAACTTTTGAGAGAAATAAACTTTATTTTAATCTCAAAAAGCAATTACAAGAAATATTGCCTTCTTGTAAGTGCTTTTTGAGATTAAAATTTGAGATTAAAGTGTAACAGTTCATATATAAAAAAGTATTTTCTTACATAAATATTTGTAACTTGATCCGTAGAGGCAACGGCGCATTTGTCATCGGCGTCAATCAATAGGGAATGCTCTGAAATATATATGTTCATGGGCGACAGTAGCCACATACAAACTTAAATTTACCTAATCCATCATGAGGACCCTTCCGTCATGGGGGTGATAAGGGTTCCCGGACACCTCTCGACTACAATCCCATGGTACACTACTATACGCCGAGTGACGAGGTGTTTTATAGACATGACGTCTATAAAATACCCATAAATCTGAAGTAACCTAACTTCGAATATAAATATAAATCTTTACTGCATAATTAGTATACACTATACAATTTTCTAACTTAACCCATTGAAATGGGCTAGAACTGTCCCACTGCGGGCATGGGTCTCCTCTCAGAATGTGAAGGATTACACCATAGTCCACCGAGCTGGGCAAGTGCGAATTGGTAGACTTCACACACCTTTGAGATTTTTTTACGATCTCTCAGTTACGCAAGTTTCCTCACAATGATTTCCTTCACCGTTAAAACAAGTGATAATTAATATGTAATACGCACATAGCTTTAAATCTGGGATTCGAATCTTGGACCGCTCGATTCAGAGGTCGTGCATCTACCACTAAGCTATCACTGCTGATTAGAAAGAAAGTATACTAATACATTGTATTAGTATACTTTTCGTGTATCAGCATGTCATAGTACAAAATACGTCTAGATGTATTACTCCAAAAGTTATTTTGAATATATTTTGTAACAAAGTTTACCAAGCTTTCGTAAATTAATAAATCCTAGGGTGTTAATGAGCAGGTATTTTAATATAAAGAGGCAATTTATTATAACTGGCAAAGCGGCCCGATAAAAACTTTACAAGCTAGATAATTTAAACCTAATTTATGAAAAGTATCAACGCAAAATATTCCCTTATTTGCTAATAGAATGAGACATATTTTACGTAAGAACAATTTTCATATAACACAGTTACTTAAAAAAGCGCCAAGTGCAAGCTGCATTTTATGTTGAGGGTTTCGTGTGATCTTTTTTAAACAAAAAGCTTATATTTTGTAAAAAAATAAAATATTTAATAGTTTTTAATATACAAAATTGTTTTCATGTTCCTTTAGTAGGTACAGTTGTGTGTATATATAAAAATAATTTACCTACTACTATTCAATAGGTGACTTTTCTGACAAAATATGCAATATTGTAAAACTTTACGTATAGCAACTTTTACTAATACTAATGGGGCTTGTCTAGGCCAATTAGAGTACAAAATGGACAATGGAAGAGTGTATTGAAAAATAAGTGATCTCACAAAGGTTCCAATATTCATAACAGTCACAGAACCCTAAAAATACACAATATTTGCCAAGTCTCCGCCGCGCGAGTCTCATTTAAAAGTATTACACAAATTTTCCTTTGAGGTTTAAGTGTCGCCGTGAAAAGACATCTACATTTCGCAGACTAATTAGGAAGAAACTTCCATATTACCCTGCTGAGTTTTTTAAGCAAATATTTCTTGACACGTAAATTGGTTGGCACGCTTGTTCAAAACTGGGTTGGTTTTGGCGCCAACTGTCGTTAACTCCAAACGCGGTGATGGATGAAGCTTTACAAGTTCTTCATGTGAAAAATTTGCAGCAAATGTTCGCAGTTTGTTTACGCTGAAGGTCGGAAAACTTTACCTGCTGCTTTCAATTTCGTTCCACTTTACCAAGGTTGTATTCTCAGGGGTACTCCCTGTTCATGTTTGTGAACTAGGCTTTGGTTAAAGCCTGCTAAGTGACAAGAGGTGACACTACATTGTTCCCGCAGGGAGCAAATGTTTGTGAACTAGGCTTCGGTATCGCTCTTTACACATCAAAGAGGACGTCACCTCCACATATGTGTCCATTTACGCTATAAGTTCTCTAAATATCTTGGATTTTTATTGTAAATAAGTAGCAAACGAGCATACAAACTACCAGTAACTAAATAGCCACTGCCACACTGCCACACTGCCAGTATTACACATGTCACATTGAATTTGAAGGTGGTAGAACCCTTTGTGATTCGACCGGCGGCACCACCGCCACACCTATTTCTACCTAATAACAGCAGTATTAGGCGCTGCTGTGTTCCGGTTTGAAGGGTGTGGTAAGGGAGACAGACTTTTCCGAGGCGTTCCAGCTTAGTCCTCAGGGGTAGCGGCGCATCTGTGGCTCACCTCAGGTAGGAACATCTAATCCTATCTGAGGTTGATTACAGATGTCTATGGGCGGCAGTAGCCAGTTACCATCAGTTGGACTGCATGCTCGTCTGCTACTCCTATATCATAAAATAATTATAGTTCAAAAAACTAAAAAACATGCTTTTATGATAAAATCAACTAAAAAGTAGAAAATAATTTTCAATCTAAGAATCAATTAAGGAACAGTAAATAGTATAATTGTGGAAAAAGTGTGGGGTGCTCCATTTATCAGGTTCGAAAAGCACCCCACACTTTTTCCACAATTATACTATTTACTGTTCCTTAATTGATTCTTAGATTGAAAATTATTTTCTACTTTTTAGTTGATTTTATCATAAAAGCGTGTTTTTAGTTTTTTGAACTATAATTATTTATTAATTTTTAGTATTTCTCGTTATAGCGACCACCATTATTCATCGTTTGTAAAAAAATCAAGTGTCTATCTATTACGATTTAAGAGATAAAGCCCAACGACAGACGAACAGACCGCAGAGGGTTTCGTTTTAACCTTTGAGTACGGAATCCTAAAAATCATTCTACAAGAGCGCATTATAGATATGTTTCAGAACATTTGAGTTATAGGGAAATAACATTATTATTTTCTAAACTAAAAATCACGATATAAAAGTTACGCCTATTGAAACTAAATAGCAATAATTATTTGCAATCTAAAGTTGCGATGGACTTTGCTGAAGGTGTTTGAAAAATCTCGCCTCGAAAATCTTTAATCCAGAGGATGTTGATAAGGACAATGGTACAAAACTATTAATGTTTAAAATATTGAATTGTCATCGGTCCTTAATAAGTATGCCAAATTTCGAGTTAATCCGACGTTTTGAAGGGGGTTAAAATCATGTTCAAAGATTCCGTTACATACTAACATACTAACATACTAACATACCAACATACCAACATACATACGTCTGAAGCTAATAAAAGCGTGTTAAAAAAATACCAATCAGATTATAGTCACACATGAGATGAGTGGTAAATTCCTTTGCTTCCCCCGATAATTAAGTTCTAACACCTGATATACGTAAGTCTACAAGTAATGTTTCCCTCGCTCACAAACCAGAACACAACACAATCTCTCCGGAGATATTTTTTAATATAATATAGGAGTAGCAAAGCATGCAGTCCACCTGATGATAAGTGGCGACTGCCGCCCATGGACATCTGTAATCAAGTCCAGGTAATATCCCTACCTGAAGTCGGCCACTGAGGATAACCTGGTGTGGCTCAGAAAAGAATGTCTCCCTTACCACACCCTTCAAACCAGAGCACAGCAGCGCTTAACACTGCTGTTATTAGGCAGGAATAGATTAGCCGTATTCCTTCCAGAGTCGGACCACAAAGGATTCTACTATCGGGTTTGGTTAGCATTTCCATGCTGTGTGATAATATACTATATGTAGCTTATAGTGTAGTTCAACATCCGGAACAAGGCCCCGTCGCTTGGCGCACATCGACATGTGTAATGATGCGAGCAACGATAAGAATTCAATACTATGCCACGCCTGCAGTAGACTATACAGTGTGAACTAGTGTTGCAAGGAAATTCGATGTTATTATCCACCAATATGCAGCATGTACATATAATGTTTTATTTTTTATCTGGAAATGTACAAAATTAACAGAAATATGTTAGAACTTTACAGCCAATTTCCAAGCATTTTTTGTTATATTTTATTCCTGCTTCAAAAATGTGTTCTGAATTCGACCATTATGCACGTATGTATCATAAAGGTGCTAGAACCCTTTGTGGTTCGACTCCGGCGGCACCACCGCCACACCTATTTCTGCCTAATGCCAGCAGTGTAAGGCGCTGCTGTGTTCCGTTTTGAAGGGTGTGGTAAGGGAGACAGACTTTTCCGAGACGTTCCAGCTTAGTCCTCAGGGGAAGCGGCGCATCTGTGGCCGACCTCAGGTAGGAATATCTAATCCTATCTGGGGTTGATTACAGATGTCCATGGACGGCAGTAGCCACTTACCATCAGGTGGACTGCATGCTCGTCTGGTACTCCTATATTATAAAAAAAAATGTCCGCAATTTTTTCAAGATCTGATCCGATTTCGATGTGATTTGCATTTCAAAGCATATTTTGCAAAGGAGTTTTAACATATAATACATTCGGTTCTAATGAGGATCTTTGAAGATATATTCATTATAAGTAAGTACAAACTAACTGATTTCTCAAAGGATTATTTATTTCTTGCTAATATTTTTCTTTCCATTAATTATTTGGCTATACCACAAACAGTCGTCAAACTTCAAACGTTTTTACCTAGTTTCTTTGCTCTCTCTCTTACATCATAAAAGCTTACTATATTTCGCACTCCGTTGGCATCCTGAGCTCATTAAATTTCATGTAGTCGGTAGTTTTACAACATAGTGTCTGCAAGGGCATGACAACAAAATGGAAGCAAGGATTTGTGCTTACAACGTCACGCATTACTATTACCTCTACTGTACCTTCTAAAGGAACTATTGTCGTTGGGTATCTAAACTGCACACAAATTATACATTGTAACCATGGTTCAGTAACAAAAGTTATAAAATTAAATTTCATTGTGTTATTGTTAATTTTTAGACGCTTTCTACACTCACAACCCTACACTAGGATTTCTAGTGTCGTAGGTGTCATGGACACATATATACACTAATACACAAACACCCAGACCCAGAACAGAAGTCTAAATTTAGATTTAGATGGCTGGCCGGGGATCGAACCGGGAACCCCCTGGATGTCAGACCGGTATGGTGACCGTTACGCCATGGGGTTCGTCAATTATTAGAAGCAACGGTATCTTTCATAAGCGTTCCAACATAGTCCATATGAAAAACGCATCACAATAAACTTTTTCTTATATTTAACCTAACGATAAGGCAGACGAGCTACCTGATGGAAAGCAGTCACCGTCGCCTATGGACAATTGCAACACCAATGAGTCGCCAATGCATCGCCGGCTTTAAAGGAGAGCTCTTTTTACACCCCTCTTGAAGAGCCCCATGTCATAGTCCTGAGGGAATACCTCAGGAGGAAATTCATTCCACATTTTGCACGTACGCGGTAAAAATGACTGTGCAAGCCGAACCTTGGAGGACCGCCACACACTTCTTCTGCTATGTTACAGTTCTAATTAAGTGGGATGTTTCGGGAAATAAATTCTTAGAAACCACACTAATGAAGAAGCAAATGTACTCAACTGGTAGTTATTCTCAGCAAAATATTTGAACCGAGTAAATAAAATAACACTAATCACCCATATTACCCAATAACGTTGGAATTTTAAGTTACGCCGTAGTTTTGAACAAGCTACGAATATAAATAGTGCGGAGCTAATTGAGAATTAACCCACTTACCATGTCACTTGTTAAATAATAATACCTAAAGCCTTCTGAGTGGGACAGCAATGCAAAGTAAAAAAAAAAGTTGAACATAAAACAGTGTCCAATTTTTTTTGGTCCAAATACAAGAAATCAACGCTCATTTTTTGTTTCATGGCCAAGACTTAACCAGTAACGCCATCTGTGTTCAGCTTTGTCAGGTTTTCAGCGCACACGTAGCTCAGTAGTGTTTTAACTTCCAATAGATGGCGTCTTTATAATATTGTAATAGAAATGAGCAAGCTTTCCACTTGATGGTAAGTAGCTACTGCCGCCTTTGGACTTTTGTAACTAACTACAAACGTATATAACAGAGAGTCACGTGAAATCAATCAATGTTGCTTTGCCACTCTTGAGAACTAAGATTACCACCTCATATGTAAGTCAGCCATTCACACCTTTCCATCGAAACCCATGACGACTTCACTATAAAAATGGGTGTGGCGATGGTACCTTCTCAGTGTAACCATACAAGCTCTACCTCCTGTCAAACGTAATCAACAACAATATATGTATCATGGATATCGATATCGTTGTTTAATAAGATTTTATTACCTGAGTACCTGTGCCTCAGGTAAACGCCGTGACGTCACTTTGGTTTAAAAAAGGTGCGCCATGTGGAGACGTTTTGGAGAGTGAGGGCTATGCGCTGCGGCAGTTTACTGTAAGACACGGACCCGGTCACATCTCCAAGGCGAAACTGTTGGTTTACCTAAGTAAAACATTTGATCGCTACCTGTTTCAATAGGCTATCATAGGATAGCCTCGCTATATGTTTCGCTATATACTTGACCAACTGACTATGATAACTAATTTTATTATTACTGACTGACGTGTCCCTTTAATGTCCTAATCGTGCTTTCTCCGACATATGTATTAATAAGTTTAACGTATCTGCCAGACTAATCTTTTTTTTTTTAAAACTGCCATCAACGTAGTAAAGTACAATATTAATCATTAGAAAAATTTTTATCATACGAATAATAGGCGAGTTGTGAACCCAATATTGAACCAAATTCTGACCTTTCTAAACGATATAACTATGTTAATAATTCCGACATTTCTAATAAGCCTCGATTAAAACTAAGTCCAATAGGATCCTGAATATTTTATGGTCCCATTTAGAAATCCTCTAATCTTTATTACAGCTCAATTTATTGGTAACTTGATACATTATCACTACATTTATGTGAATTATTAAAACATAGATATTATTATAGTACTAGGTACGCTTCTATTAACCTGTATGTACTGTAAAAATAATCGTAGTTTTTTTTTTTTATAATATAGGAGTAGCAGACGAGCATGCAGTCCACCTGATGGTAAGTGGCTACTGCCGCCCATGGACATCTGTAATCAACCCCAGATAGGATTAGATATTCCTACCTAAGGTCGGCCACAGATGCGCCACTACCCCTGAGGACTAAGCTGGAACGCCTCGGAAAAGTCTGTCTCCCTTACCACACCCTTCAAACCGGAACACAGCAGCGTCTAACACTGCTGTTATTAGGTAGAAATAGGTGTGGCGGTGGTGCCGCCGGAGTCGAACCACAAAGGGTTCTACTACCTTCTTTATTTAAAGGTAAGATAATCAGGCAAAAATAATCGTAGTAAAATTTACTCTTCTTTTGATAACTACCTGATTACAGAAGGAAACAATTAACATTAAATAACTCAAGTGATATATGAAAAATCAATTTACGGATAATTAATTAAAACATTTAATACAACGTTTTATATATTCCGGTTTATCCTTACAAAGAGTTTACCATATTCAGTATATTTAAAATGTGAGTGTCTTTAAATAATCAAATCTATATAAATACGACTTTTACGATGTTAATCCTACGATCATAATGATATCTTACAATTCAAACATTTTATTTGTACTGTATTTACAAAAAAAAACTCGTAAAACGTGCACGTTGAATGATAGTAGTACCAGGCGAGCATAAAGTTGAAAGGGTAGCTAAGAGTGTCGAGTTTTAGCTGAATGCGTCTACGTTGGCAGAATGCCAGCACACACCGTTGATCCGCAATTACGCTTTGTTCTCACGACGGACCCGCAATTAGACTAAACAAAAACAAACTACTTCTCTATGGAACGGAAAACGGCGGGAAAGAAATCTCCGAACATACGTTTAGAAACGGGCTCACGCCTCTAATTTTACTTGTTTAATGATGCAATTTTCATGAAACTTAAAGAGTCGTTTGGTACTCCTATTATTTGTTACATGGTAAGTTTCTGTACAGCTTGTTAGTCACTATATGTATGAGAGGTACAATTAGTCAAAAGATACTCTTAATATTCATTTTTTTTATAATATAGGAGTAGCAGACGAGCATGTAGTCCACCTGATGGTAAGTGACTACTGCCGCCCATGAACATTTGTAATCAACCCCAGATAGGATTAGACATTTCTACCTGAGGTTGGCCACAGATGCGCCGCTACCCCTGAGGACTAAGCTGGAACGCCTCGGGAAAGTATGTCTCCCTTACCACACCCTTCAAACCAGAACACAGCAGCGCCTAACACTGCTGTTATTAGGCAGAAATAGGTGTGGCGGTGGTGCCGCCGCAGTCGAGCCACAAAGGGTTCTACCACCTTCGATTATTAGCTAGATATACGCAATTAACTAGCTAGATATATGAAGTGTAAGTCTGGAACATATAATTTGCATATTTTCATGGTCATAAAACATTAAGGATTTTAATCAAATGAAATTATAGTATTTTTCTATATTCTCAAAATCATCAAACAGATTTCTACAGATAATATGTAATGAAAAAAGTATTTAGTAAATTAAGTATACCACACTACTGAGAGATTTTGATACAACTTAACACAAATAGAGACACAAATTCAATACACAGTTCCTATGTGGAAATTGAGAATCCTTCTAAAAGAACCGCGTGTAATATTTTCAACAATCGACGAATTTCACAACATGACAACGCGACAATTTAGTTCATTTTTCCCACGTTTTCGCTTTACCGGTGTCAGACACGTGTCCGGTTTAATATTTGTTTTGTGTCGTATTTTGAAAGCTGTTGACCCTCTACCTTAACTTTTTAATTATCATAAAAACACGTAAAGACAATAAAGATAATTTTACGAGAGTTATGGTTGTAATTTTCACTGCAGTGAGATTTTTGTTGTTTTTTAATCTTTTATCTTTACGGTGTACTTAAAGAAGGTAATAACCATTTCTAAAGCGCAAATTACTTTTGAAAACAGATATTATTTCTTGAATTCGTACATAGGAAGCCTAGACACGAAATCTGTAGTTCAGAAAAGGAAGCTTAAACGAAATGTGCAGTTTGCAATTTTTACTATTTGACATCTAAACCATGCTATTTACAGATATTGAAATTGTATCAAATTGCATTTAACAGTGGCAAATATAATGACACTATATACTACAGACGACAAAGAAATAAACATATTTTATTATTTCTGTAGTTTTTTGCACTCCAAAAATCCTTTGCTCTCGCACAATCGGATAAAAAACAGTAATTGTATTTCTGCAAGAAAAGATATAAAGGCTACGTCAATTGACATATTTTCACCGAAAATGCCATATCGAATGCCTTTGACGTCATCGTCAGAATCAGATACGCGTGCATTTACTTAAATGAAAAGTGCTCGGAGCCTCGAAAATTGCCAAAGGTTTTAGTGAGCGCTCTATAAAAGCACTTCAGTCAAGTTTGCTGTACTGTCGCACACAGAATGTATCCTGAATACGATAAGTAAAGTCTAAAGCAAAATCTAAAACAGGAACAGCGGAAACGCTGTGTCACTGCAATCTAACATAAGTTTGGTCGCTGCACTCAGATAGGACTTGCTTTGAAAGTGGAATACATGAGGTAGATGTTCTACAACTAACTTGCATTGTACGAGTAGTGGAACATTTTAAAATTCAATCCAACAATATACTGTTTCTGTAAACTTTTTTGTAGATTAGAACATATTCAAATAATAAAACGTGATATTATTTCATCAGATGCTTACGAGATATTTTTTTAAGTTAGATAGTTTAAGATTTTTTTCTTTGCGAGTACGCATGTAGGTATATTGTATCTAATTGAGTCCATTTGTTTATTGATCTCTATCTCTTTCACACTTTAACTATATCTCTCTCCGTCTCGTTTTACCTTAACTTAAAATTAGTTACTCTTTTATATAAAGAAATCAATTAAATTAATTATAACGTTGATTAATCTACAATAATACAATAATCTACAATGATAAAATCTTGCCGAAAATTTTAATAAAGCCACCTGAGATAGTAAATAACTATTTTATTAATTCTATCATTTCTCAATCATTTCATTTAAATTTCGCAATGAAGGAGCCAAAAAAAATGTAATAAAAAGCACGTTAATTTTTTGAACAACAATGATTTCTTATAATGTTGATTAATCAATAACGTGTTTAATATTCAACATAAATCAATAATATTGAATAGGTAGGGTAATATACCATTTTCGAGCATATTTACCTACATAATATATGCATATAACATGTCCCACTCCTTGGCACACCTTGGAGTCAAATTGTGAGACTTAAACTATTTTTTTAAGAAATAGGGTTTTTGTTTTATAATTTTCTAAGTTATTTATTACTTTAAAAAGATAATTAAAGATTAAAATAAATGCAGATACATTGAAACTGTGATTTATATAATGGCTCTTTGAGGTAACGATCCTCGATCCCTTTAAAATCCTTCCAAAAATTTGAAATACGAAAACTTAGAACATAATCATCGATTCTTTGAAGAATTGGATCTAAAAATATTTTTAAAACTAAAGTCATCCGTCTTACTTATCAACTTTGCAATCCCCACGTGTGGAAGCTCAATCACTTTGGCAGCAAAGTTTAAGTTTAATACAAGACACGCGAGTTCATATTGAATTCTCTGTTCCTCACGTCGTTGCACACGGCAACCCGATGTCAGGGCTAAACCGCCTCGCGGATATTGCATCGCATATGACTAAGAATTTTCTTTACTGGAATATACTCGTACATGTGTAATATGTGTATGTTATCCTGGTAGCATGGGACTATTATTAGGGAGGTTACACACGAGCAACAGTAGTATGGAAGATCTTAGGAAAGTTGCACATGAGCAACAGTGCGCTAAAATGCGTGCAATAGTTTGAATCGGTGGTCGCTGGCGACTGTAGCGACGACAATCGTCAGTGTCGGTCGTCGACAATCGTCGCTTGTCGACGACAACGGTATTCAAATAATAAAACGTGATATTATTTCATCAGATGCTTACGAGATATTTTTTTAAGTTAGATAGTTTAAGATTTTTTTCTTTGCGAGTACGCATGTAGGTATATTGTATCTAATTGAGTCCATTTGTTTATTGATCTCTATCTCTTTCACACTTTAACTATATCTCTCTCCGTCTCGTTTTACCTTAACTTAAAATTAGTTACTCTTTTATATAAAGAAATCAATTAAATTAATTATAACGTTGATTAATCTACAATAATACAATAATCTACAATGATAAAATCTTGCCGAAAATTTTAATAAAGCCACCTGAGATAGTAAATAACTATTTTATTAATTCTATCATTTCTCAATCATTTCATTTAAATTTCGCAATGAAGGAGCCAAAAAAAATGTAATAAAAAGCACGTTAATTTTTTGAACAACAATGATTTCTTATAATGTTGATTAATCAATAACGTGTTTAATATTCAACATAAATCAATAATATTGAATAGGTAGGGTAATATACCATTTTCGAGCATATTTACCTACATAATATATGCATATAACATGTCCCACTCCTTGGCACACCTTGGAGTCAAATTGTGAGACTTAAACTATTTTTTTAAGAAATAGGGTTTTTGTTTTATAATAATTTCTAAGTTATTTATTACTTTAAAAAGATAATTAAAGATTAAAATAAATGCAGATACATTGAAACTGTGATTTGTATAATGGCTCTTTGAGGTAACGATCCTCGATCCCTTTAAAATCCTTCCAAAAATTTGAAATACGAAAACTTAGAACATAATCATCGATTCTTTGAAGAATTGGATCTAAAAATATTTTTAAAACTAAAGTCATCCGTCTTACTTATCAACTTTGCAATCCCCACGTGTGGAAGCTCAATCACTTTGGCAGCAAAGTTTAAGTTTAATACAAGACACGCGAGTTCATATTGAATTCTCTGTTCCTCACGTCGTTGCACACGGCAACCCGATGTCAGGGGCTAAACCGCCTCGCGGATATTGCATCGCATATGACTAAGAATTTTCTTTACTGGAATATACTCGTACATGTGTAATATGTGTATGTTATCCTGGTAGCATGGGACTATTATTAGGGAGGTTACACACGAGCAACAGTAGTATGGAAGATCTTAGGAAAGTTGCACATGAGCAACAGTGCGCTAAAATGCGTGCAATAGTTTGAATCGGTGGTCGCTGGCGACTGTAGCGACGACAATCGTCAGTGTCGGTCGTCGACAATCGTCGCTTGTCGACGACAACGGTAGTCGGTCGCCAACCCAATACTGTCCCACTGTTTAGCACGGGTCTCCTCTCAGAATGAGAAAGACTAGGCCATAGTACACCGCGCTGGCCAATAACGTATTAGTAGACTTCACATACCTTAGAAAACTTTACGTTTTTTTAATTTAAAGAACCCTCCGCTATCCAGGTTTCCTGACAATGTTATCCTTCACCATTAAAACAAATGATAATTAATTTCTAATACGCACTTAAATTTGAAAAAATCAGAGTCTTGGATTCGAACATCGGACCCCTCGATCGAGTGGCCAAGTTTCAAGCACGAGGCTTTCTCTGCTTGTAGTCGGTTGTTGGCGACAAATTCTGACAATCCTTAGAGATAGGCAGCGACATCCGCTGTCGCTCGGGCATAAGCGCCCAGACAATCAATTTGTTTAAGAATTCGTGGCGAACTTCCATGGAATTCACTTGGTGATGTTGAAATACTTGAACTTAATTTGGGAATGAATGTTCTGTTAATTATATTAGCCACGTGTAATAAATGATTTTGTTTCTACACCCAAGATGTTCTTTAATTATGTTCGTAATATTGTTTTTTTAAGCGGTTGAAATACATTTCGTTTATTATTAGTTATATTAGGTAGGAGTCATTCAAGATACAAAAAGCCAAAAACGGCTAAATCAAACATAATTTAGCTTGTGATCGTAACGCGAAGAACGATATTACCAAACAAAATTTTCAATATACAAACCTGAATATCTGTACCTTAAGATATTGGTAAAGTCTATCGCAAATGCTCGTCACAATAGCAACCGCTACGCCGTACGTTATATCTCCTGTGGGCTTTCCGTCGCGCCGGATAACGTTGCAAATTGAAACGGACTATGTTACGTTAGAAACTGTTTTAGTGTATAGTTACGTCTTAAATCGGGTAATGGGTATTTCTCAAACTTAAGTTTCTTAGTTCTTAATCGTGATAATCACAGTAAGTATTTTTGTGTCTATAACGTATTCAATTAATCAATATTTTACAGTGTATCCATGAAGTACCTAAATCTACTGATGGCAAATGTTTTTTTTTTTGATAATGGAAACAGTAAAAAAAATCTCACATTCTAGTTATTTGCAAACAGGAATGTACCTTAAGATCCCTCAACTATCCAGCAAACTCCATCGCAAATGGTCGCCACGATTGCAACCCGCTACGGCGTACGCTATACGAGTATCTCCTGTGGGCTTTCCGTCGCGCCGGATAACTTTGCAAATTGAAACAGACTATGTTACGTTACAAACTGTTTAGTGTACAGTTACGTCTTAAATCGGGTAATGGGTATTTCACAAACTTAATTATTGAATGAGTATATGTTTCATACACTAAAGTCAATACTTTTGTGTGAATGCAAAAGCCCTATCCACCGATAATCAATCGATAAAAATGTTTCTTCTGCTATAAAATGGAGACAACTAACAACCATTCTGATTAACTGATGTTAAGTAATAATTATAATCAACCTCAAATAATACAAATACCGAACTGTAGTCGAGCCCATAATTATTAATACATTTAAAAACTATATTAGAATTAGTACATCTTTTAAAGAATGTCATAGACAAAATAGACAAATAGAGGTTTAATCTGAACCCGAAAACAGTTGCGTTGCCACACCCAATGACAACGATGGTGACGTCATAAGTAAGCCAACATTAAAACCTCTATAACATAACGCAAGGATTGTGTCACTCTTTTTTTTATAATATAAGAGTAGCAGACGAGCATGCAGTCCACCTGATGGTAAGTGGCTACTGCCGCCCATGGACGTCTGTAATCAACCCCAGATAGAGATATTTCTACCTGAGGTCGGCCACAGATGCGCCGCTACCCCTGAGGACTAAGCTGGAACGCCTCGGAAAAGTCTGTCTCCCTTACCACACCCTTCAAACCGGAACACATCAGCACCTAACACTGCTGTTATTAGGTAGAAATAGGTTGGGCGGTGGTGCCGCCGGAGTCGAACCACAAAGGGTTCTACCACCTTCAAAAAATAGGCTTGGCGACGGTATCCTAAACCACAAAGAGTGCTACCATCTTACATCTATCGGATACAAAAAAATATCTACCATTGCGTCATAAATATGTAGTTTTAGCACAATTGTGTGATAAATCTAAGTATATGGGGTATTTCGTAACTGAGTTACGTTAGGTGGCACTTAACGTTTTTTGATTGACTCGTTTCCACGACATGGTTATGACATGATTTAATGTTTGCGTAAATAATTTAATCACTAAGCAATGGTAAGGTTGATGCTCTTGAGCACAATCATTGATATTTATAATGTATTTGAACTGGAATTATTAATAATGTTTAATCTAATGTCATTCCCTAAACTATGTATTTTGACGATTCCTGTAAGATTTATATTTGACTTTGACATGTAACTTAATTAACGATGTAATAATCATTGAACAAGATATTTTGCACGCCCAATGTGGTAGAACATAATGTACTCATTATATATTTATGTTCCTTTTAATACTATGTTCTAGCAAATAAATGATTTGATTTGATTTGTGGTTTTCGGGCGTGTCTGTGTATGTTTAATTTTTGGCACAACCTACAAGCTTCAAGGATTCAAACAGGAAGTCTTGGATTGGTTTCAATCGTGGGAGTGACATAGAGTTTACATTATTTTAAAAAGTGGGATTTTAGTTTTCATAGTATTATTCTATATGTATATATTATTTACATAGCACTGCACCATAAATCATAGATTATTCACAAAGCAACGCAGAGTACAGATGGCAAGTCGATGGCTGATAGTAGTTATAATATACCATCCACTGTTCTACGATTCAGAGGGTGCGATAACCAACGTTCCCAATTGTTTCGTTATAGCATTAGGCTAGCAGTGGTTAAACCTTATCGCACCTTATAAGATTTTTGGAAACATCCAACATGATCCTCTACCGCGCACCTTCCCCATGAATTCACACCGGATCAGCATTGTGAAGTATGATACAAGCCTCCTACAAATGTGGAGAGAAACTGCTGCCTAGCAGTAGCATACGAAAACTTGCAGCCATTCTTTTCTATTTACCACATTAGCAATTTCGACACGAAACGTAGTTTTGTGTGGCTTTTCAAAAACACCGTATAAACGTACGTAACCCGTTTTAAAAGTCCTTTAGCTTCGGTGTACCAGGGTGGCAGCTTTTGACGGAGGTGTCGCTGTGGTCTTTTTACGCGAGCCCCGCTTAGTACGCTTTCAAAAGCCCGACTTTCTTGTTTATTCATCCAGTTTGTAGCATTCATTTCGTAATGAAATTAACAAAACTGAATGCCCCGGGTATTCAATTTCGTTGCAATTATAAAAACCAAAAATAATTCTAAAGACAAAAATCGCTTGCTAAAGTAGAAAGAAATATTTTTTTCTTTAGATAGCAATTTAATATAGAAGTAGCAAAAGAACATGCAGTCCACCGCCCATAGACATTTGGTACTCTGATAGAAAAGAAACCTGCTTAATAATGGTCACAGATGCGTCGCTATCCTCGAAAACTAAGTAAGCATGCCCTTTGTAGCTGTCTCTTCCTTACCACATTTTTCAAACCAAAGCAGAGCACGGCAACACTACATTTATTAGCCAGAAATAAATATGCCCGCTACACTTTTAACAAAAAAGAATCTTTCTATTTTCTGTTTAAACAACATAAAGATAACACACGCTTTCTAAGTGAACAAAACAAGAAAAATACAATAAAATACTACTGAAATTATATTTTAAGTTTCTAACTACCAGGGCAACATGAGGAACAAATAATATACCGGACATGTACAACGGACGTGCCGGACAGCCGGTTAAACGAAAACGTGAGAAAAGAGGATTTTGTTTCTTCATTTAAACCTAGTTTTGAGTTCTACTTTAGCAGAAAACATTGTAAATTAAAACTTATGTTTTAGTTTATGTTTATATAACATGGTAGCAAAGTAGTGTGCAGTTAACCTGGTCCTTAGCGACGACTCTCGCATATGGACAATTCTAAATAAGAATTAAAGTCCTAATTTCGAACGCACTTACGGAGCCCTTCAAACCAAAACACAGCAACAGTGGTGCGGATAAGTCGAAGAAGGTGTCGGTAGTACTTCCCGACTAGAACCATGAACATTATGGTTCGACCTACTCTTTTTACTACAATACACATATCATATACCTATTAAACATGGATCAGTCCGCGTGATATTTAGAGGTGGTAGAACCCTTTGTTGTTCAACTCCGGCGGCACCACCGCCATACCTATTTCTGCCTAATAACAGCAGTGTTAAGCGCTACTGTGTTCCGTATTGAAGGGTGTGGTAAGGGAGACATACTTTTCCGAGGCGTTCCAGCTTAGTCCTCAGGGGTAGCGGCGCATCTGTGGCCGACCTCAGGTAGGAATATCTAATCCTATCTGGGGTTGATTACAGATGTCCATGGGCGGCAGTAGCCACTTACCATCAGGTGGACTGCATGCTCGTCTGCTACTCCTATATTATAAAAAAAAAAAAAAAAAGTTGAGGGATTACTATAATATAATCTATGTCAATATCTGCTACCGCTACTACGAGTATATACAAATAGATGCAACCTCTAAAAGCTGCGTTAGAACGATCGTGACTTAAAACGCTCTCGTAAGGTTAGTAAGGCATGCCACACACGCGTGAAATAATTGGCTGCAAACACTTCGCGTCGCGCGTGCACGTGGCACGCATGACAGAAAAAGTATCTATGAAGCGATGCGACACAAAATCTCCCTTATGTAAGCCTACCGGACAGTTTACATGCTCATTTGCCTGTACAGTAGCACTACCATGAGTTGGCATAGAAACGCCACTATAGAAATTGTAAATAGAAAACGATTGTCATTTTGCTAGTGAATAACATAACTACTATCGTTACGGTATTTCTTGACAACGTCTGTCAAATTAATGACTCATGGGACCGAAATTGTATGGCAATAGATCATAATGACATTCGCTAGCGATTTGATTTCGAAAGGTTTTTTACGTATCGAGTTACGCCACTATGGATTTTAGTTCTACGAGTAACCACCAGAGGCGCTGTACAATTTTTCATACATTTATTTTACGCAGTCGCTATCGAGTAATACTTTTGTAAACTCATGGTAGTGCTACAGGTCATCTTCTCGTCGGTAGCGTATATGGGGACATTCCGTTTTTAAAAGAAAGAAACAATTGATTGAACACAAGAAATAATGGATTATTGATCTTGCGCCGGTCGCCTGCACAGGTCTATTCTCACTCGAAGGCCGGTGTACCTAAGCAGGTATATCTTAACTGGTAGACCTCTCCGGTGCACCGTAGTATGTATGGTACGCATTAAAATACGTATATTAGTTGTATGTATGTTGGCATGCACGAAAAAATAAAGAAATATTCTCTCTATCATACGTAATCTGTAACAAATATTAGATGATGGCCATTCAAGTGAAACATCGCTGTCTTTTGCACCTACTGTCGAAGTTTAATGTCCCGGAAAATCGGACGAAGAAAACATCTACTTTACAAATATAGTGGAGTCGTACAATAAATCTAGCGGAAGAGGTTATATGTTTTCAGACAAAAAATATTCTGCGGAAATGTTTTCACTTTTGGTTTTTGCAATATTTTGCTTATATAACCAATACGAATAATATTAAAACAGCGTAGGCACACGCTATTTTGTTTTTGAATTGTGTTAATATTTTCTTTAGAGGATATTTGATAAGGTTCCAAGACAGTACAAATAATGATGCCTCTTAGATTGAAGAATGGTTAGTGAAAACGAAAATAATAAAAAATGATCATAATAAAAGAAGGTTCAGCTTTTTTAAAAGTTATTGCAATTACAAATAACCAAAATCCCGTCCAAATCGAAACAGTAGAGTTTTTGAGAAAATTGTGGAAACATATAAACATAGATAGATACAAAGTGGTATACAAAATCTTTTTTATTAAAAAAAATCTATTGCAAAAAATATTTTAAAACCAAATTATGACAGACAACGACAATAAATAAAACTAAAATATGAATAAAACCCACAATTTAAATTTAAAATACTATTTCATTTAGGTGAATTTCGTATTCAAATATTTTAATGATGTCTTTTGCTTGTGTTGCCTATTGAAATTGTGTCTCATTATAGTCTTGAAGAATAAAATGTGCATGAATAAAATAATGTCATTATATTATATTTTCAGTATGAAACCAGAGTGAACAAAGAATGCAATCCTATTCAAAGTTAAATGAAGAATGAAGTTAAAGCAAGTTACATTATGTAACATAATAAAATGACTGACAAGGTAGAAAACAACCGAACAATAAAGAGAGACGTGCGAAAAGAATTATTATAATTAAAGAGAGTTTTATATAAAAATAAAAATAAAAATTCTAAACCCGAATGCATAGAAATATAACCAACTCAACTCACTCACTCCACATTTTAGATGAATCCAATGACACCTCAAATTTAAAAACCAGTCAAGCTGATTGGGCTGCAGAGCATGCTAAAGAAAGACACGTGCAAATAACTTCCGCAGTCGAAGAAACCCAAAATAATACTTAAAAATTAAACTACATATTTAATGACGTGTGGCTTATATACAAAGGCAACTTTATCGTACATCTTATATATATATTATGGAAAGACACAATCTGTATATACTCTTCATACAAATACATTTAAATACATTAATCTCTTTGTTCGTACACTAGAATCTAATATGAAATTTAGGATTACAAAACTCTCGTAACCTGACGACACAGGCCTGCTGTCACCGAGTGCAGCTCAAAATGTAATTTAGCTGTACAGTGTACACCTGGCTGTATCATGTCGCTGGTATATTACAAACTTGGAGACATTTTGCTTTGAACAACATATGTTGAACATACTCTCATGTAACGTTAGAAATGGTTTACATTGGAAACGTGTTGTTGTCTGAATAATTTATAAAGTGATTTTAGCTTATTTATAATGCGTTTAATTGGATAAGGTATAATGCGCAATTTATTAAAACAGTATAAGTCAATCATACTACTTGTAGGAGACCACCGTACCATTCCACCGCATTTCGTAACAAAAGATAAAATAACAGCCTTGTATTATAAAAAAAATACACAAAATCAAACGCAAAAATATTTTATTAAAAGTGGAGTGTTTACCGAATTATTTTAAACAATTGTATTGTTTAAAAATAACATACGGTGTTTTATTTGCTTAAAATTGCATTGTCTACTCTCTTGTGACTTTTGTGAAATTCAGAACTAATTCATCCGGGTTAACGTATACGAATTACCACTATGACTATGAATAAAACCTATACTCAGAGGATATAAACAGAGGCGACAATACCTCTGTTCAACAAAGGCTTCTAGAAGCTGAAGAGCGCATGGATTCTAAGAAAATAACATATCTCTATCATTTGTAAGATTTATTTCAGCCATACTTTGTGAAACTCGAAATGCAATTTTATAAACCCCAAAAGTAACAAGAAGCCTATAAAGATATCAGCCGACATCGTAGCAATTCATCCTGTATTGCAAATGCCGATATTCAGTCACAGAATGTAACAATGTTAAAGTAATAATAAAGTTACCGTGTTATCTGCCTAATGTTGCATTCCCTTCTCTCAAGTGACTTAAGGACTCAAATAAGGGCTTAAGCATCAGGGTAAACGTACATAAAACACCGCTGTGATTATAAAATAAAACTGTTCTACAGAAGAGACGAAACCTATGTCTTACAAAGGCTTCTAGAAGCTGAAGAGCGCTTGGATTCTAAGAAAATACCATATCTCTATCATTCGTAAATTTATTTTTGCTACACTTTGTGAAACTCGAAATGAAATTTTACAAAACGCGAAAGGAACAAGAAGCCTGCAGAGATATCAGGGACATCGTAGCAATGCATCCTGTATTGAAGCCAATATTCAGTCACAGAATGTAACAATGTTTTCTTTGCAACTTTGTTGCTTTTGTTTTTGTTAGAAGAAACAACAGACAACTTATTCGTATTCGAATATATGAAGTCAAGTTTATAAGTACCTACTGTTTGTGTATTTTATTTGCGAATTCAGTTGTTTGTTGTTCCATGCATCCTGATGCAACAACAACAACAAACTATAATAAAAGGTAATTATGCATTATTTGTGTTATGTTGAAATACGCAGAACCCTTTGTGGTTGAAGGTTTTAGAACCGTTTGTGTGGTAAGTAAGTTTTCCCTTTTTGTTTATGTATGTTGTATACATATAGGTAAACCGTATTCCGTAGATCAAAAGGGACACTTCAATCAGTAATTCGTATATGGCATAATAACCATAGCGAGGACTAGGATAGTACGTTGAAACAGACAGCGAGCCGTACACCGAGACGTACTCAAATCAAATGCGTAATGATGAAATGCTACGAATGTTTTTTTTTTTTTATCAAGAGCAGGTAAAGCAAATCGGTAGATAGGAGCCTAGTCCGTTTTCAAGGTTCTTTAGACCTGCCCCCGATATATACATAAAAAAGAAAACATACACTGTAACTAGCTGACCCGGCAAACGTCGTGTTGCTAAAGAAAAAATTGTTAAGGGTGAACATTGAACAATCCTTATCTTATATAAATAGTAGCCGATTCTCAGACTTACTGAATATGCATATAAAATTTGGTGAATATCGGTAAAGCCGTTTCAGAGGAGTACGGTAACTAACATTGTGACACGAGAATTTTATATATAAGATAATATGTTTCCATAGCCTTCTATTGGCCTTATGCACACTCTACATTTTACACCATACACCTACTAGTACATAAAGATAACGCGAAAAGAAAACAGTTTATTTTCCCCATAACGCTCATAAGGCATTGTGAGGTGCTTTTCCGGTTCGTTAGCTCGCCTACGAGCGAAAACGGATTGCAGCTCAAATCTACCGTAAATACATTTATCTCAGAACGTTACTACGCCTTTGTGTCCTGGATAGTAACACACTAACATATATTCATACACACTCACTATAATGATAAAGTTGCCAAAGCTATACAGGCAGCTTTGTGTCTCACAAATGTCTATTATGCGGTGATTACTGTCCCCAGATCATATAGTTTTAGAATGTCTATTATATATTGAACCATTTCTTGCGTGTTTTAGAGGAGTCGCCAATGCATCGTCGGCTTTGGGGGAGAGCTTTATACATTTTTTGAAGAGTCCTATGTCATAACGCTCCGGGAATACCTCAGGAGGAAGTTCATTTCACATCTTGCACGTGACCAGAACAGTATGCAAGTAGTATTTATTAATTACGATTCGCATGGCGGAGAGGTCATCATATCTGTCTGACGCGTAAAGTGCTCCAGGTTCCATACCCGGCCCAAGACACATCTGAGTGATTGGAATTTGGATATCGGTTATGGGCTTAGGTGTTTGTGTATTTCTCTTTGTGTGTCTATGGCACGCAAGACCCAAGGAATCCTAATGTGGGGTAAGAATTGAGAGTGACTTAAAAAATGTTTACTCAAAATAATTAATATATTACAACAGTATTTTTTCAAAGACATTATATATTAGTTAAATAATCTGTATATACGTCCTGTTTGAATCAGCTCGTATATGTATGGGTTGGTCGGACCTTCAGTCCTTTGTTATTACGTACAAAGAGCTCAAAATAATGTTAACATTTATTTTTAACTTAATACGGTAAATACGCCAATGACACCCTTTAAATAAAAGAGGTTTATTCTAACTGTAAATTGCTAAAGGTATAAAGGAAAATAATAAATTTATTATATATCTCGTTCTATTTATATAAAAATATTGAATTAAACACACTTAGGAAATATTAACCCCCTGTAGCCTAGTAGGTTTTTTTAAGAGTAGGAGATGCAGTTTATATAAGAGTAGCAGACGAACATGCCGTCCACCTGATGGTAAGTGGCTACTGCCGCCAGTGGACGTCTGTAATCAACCCCAAAGACGATAAGATACTACCTGAGGTCAACCACAGCAGCGCCGCTATCCCTGACGATTAAGCTGGATCGCCTCGGAAAAGCATGTCTCCCTTACCACAACCTTAAAACCAGAACACAGCAGCGCTTAACACTGCTGTTATGAGACAGAAATAGGTGTGGCGGTGGTGAAAACTTTACTGCGTTTTTTGTACTAGTCTTTCAATAGATTTTTAATACTGTTTATTCAATACAACATAAACATAAATATTGCGGTGTAGGGAATTATTGTTTCTCTTTCACGGGAGCCATATATTTACAGTCTTTGGTAACAAGAGATACAAGTACATAGAACTCATATTATTTTAGGACAAAGGGTCATGTTTGGGTTTCTATTACACGTTACTTTGGAACTGGACGATGTGTGTGTGATCTTTGTTAGAAAAACATATTCAAAACAATGTACCACCGAATTTATAACTTCCAGGAAGGGTCTCGGCAAGTCGAATGTTAATGTTTGTTAATTTAATTATACAATACATTGTTTTTCCGTAAGCTGGGGGGTAATTTACTAACGTAACCATTATTGACTGTGCTAACTGTCGAGCCAGGTTTCATTTCTTCGTCATTATTTTTGCTTAGTGAATACCGTTTACGTATAGAAACTTCCAAATAGTGTCAAACCATCCCGACCATGAGTAGTTCACACAAAAATCGTAAATGCTAGTGGCGCTTCTGTACATAATCAAAAAGAGTGAATATGAAACTGTCGTGGCATCGAACTCGACGCTATTTCCTTATGCCCACTCCACATTCTCGCGAGAATCTTGCGAGAACGCGCGAAAAGTACGAGAAACGATAACGTGGAGCCTATACGAGACGGGTTTTTCTCGCGTTCTCGCGAGATTCTCGCAAGATTCTTGCGGGAATGTGGAGCGGGCTTTACTGAATTGTCTAGCTGTACAGTAGGCAAAATTAGCCATGGAATGTAATACTACCTACTGCATCTTGCTATTTCAATGTTAATGTTGAGTGTTAAATATATTAGATCCGTTTAAAATCTTTTGGTTTCAAAAGGCAAAATCAATTTCAAATCCTAAATAAAGTAAATTTATCACGCAATACATGTCTGATATCCAAATTCATTCAGATGTCTGTCCGGGGATCGAACCCGGAAACCTTTGCGCGAACGCTCGCATATGGTGACCGCCCAGCCACACGGGTCGTCGTAACATTAAACCTAATACACGCCCAAAGTGTAATAAACAATGCAGTTAAAGTCCTTACTATATTTCATTAGGGTCATTAGCAGCCCGAGGAGCAACACACGTCGCTATCTCGTTTAAAGTTTAACGGTAAACGGCTTCGTGCTTAAACGACTTTAAACGACTGTTAACGATACTGACCGGGTGCTTTAACATGTAATATTCATCGTCAACTCATTAGTATGTTATGCCGGGTATAGGTCTCTCAAAATTGCCGTTAATTCTTATCCCACTGCTGGGCATGACTGCCCTCTCAGACAGGTAGCCTATTGTCTACCGCGCCATGGCCATGTGCGAATTATACACTATATTAAGATTTGTATAATATAATATATAATTCGATAATACATTCTATTAATATTTGTAAAAGAAAACACTCACATACGAATGTTTCATCTACTATTAAATTTTAAGTGTAAGAAGTAAAAGTAAAGTAAAAATAAGAACTGTCGATATCAAATTATCCATAGAAAGGGATATTTAGATTGAAGATAATTACCGCGATTTACTGTGAGTATGGTTTACTGTATTAGAAAAATTGCAAAAAGATACTAGATTTTGATTTTATATTTTGATTTTATATTATTAGGAATTAGTTCCTTGATCATCTTTAAGATTTAATCGCTACTTACAACAATAGAACGCGTAGCCTAATTCTTAGAAAAAGGGGACACGGGCAATGCTAACTTAGATACTACACGACAACCTAAAAAACGGTTAAAAGCCGTCCAACGTACATAATTTAAATTTTCCCCTAGTAACCCGTATAATATTTAAGGTTTCCATACTGCCTACACGTCGATTAATTTCGTATTAGCCGGGGGCGGAACCGGAAGGATCTTATTTCCCGAATGAAATTCCCTTCAGTGCGTTCATTGAAGCCGAAATCAAGAATAATCGTTTTCGTTATACACTCATACCTTTGTGAGTCAATATTCGTTAGGCTACAGTCAATTAACGTACATTGCGTATAATGAGAGTGCTGGTAGCACAGACCTGTACCCTTACCATGAGTTTTCAAAACATCCCACAACTTTACGTTACGTTTACTCAATCCATTATTCTGTTCCGATTGATTCAGTAGACTGAGTAAACGTAACAAAAAGCAAGTGCTCGAGTTTTTTTGTCTGCCTCACATGTTTGCAAAAAAGTGAGACAAAACATAAAGCGTCATTTTGTCAATTTAGACATTTAATGAATCCCAAATTTTGAACTTAGGAGCATGTTAGAAATTTATTATCATCTCTTGTTTAAACAGTTAAGGAAAACGTTGTAAGAAAAAATACTAAGGCTAAGAGTTCTTTAAGAAATATCATAATGTTATGTGAAGTCAACCAATCAAAAAAAGTCAAAGTTGCGGGCGGCAGGAGTGGGAGCTCGAACCGTCCAGTAAGCTACCCCGGTAAGGACGGCGGTATGTGTGGTCGCATACCGTCGTAGTCACCAAATGTTGTGGGAGGAGTGAACGGGCAGAGCCCGATCCCCCAGGGCAGAGCCCGATCGGGGCTCGCGCTTGGAGGACTCCGGTTGTGTTCCGTCGGAGATCCCGGACTTCTCCAACAAGCGCTGAGAACGGCCGTCGGGGAGTTTAAGTGCGGTAAAAATCCCACATAACCCAGCGTCGCTCCCACGTCGACGGGTACCTTTTGGAGGTGAGAAAGGTTATTGCATGCTCCTACTTAAAAAAAAACAGCTTCAAAAAACACATAAGACCGTGGTTGTTCTTTGTAAAAAAATCATATAAGATACGGCAAACAAGATCTTTAAGACATTTTATCACGATCTTTGAAAGACTGCAGGCCGTTGGTGCGTTGCTAACGCTGGGGACTAATTTGGCACGCTTCCTGTAAGTGTCTTGTCCTAACCACACCCTTAGAGGTGATACCTTTGAACAAACGAAGGGTTCAACCTCTCATACCTTTAGCCAAAAGTTCCTGTATACATTTTCTTATTTTTTTATTCTTTACAGTTATGAAAAATATTTCACAGTGTAATGTTTTTTCTTCCTCAATGTTGAAATGTATTAATTAAGTGTCCATTATGTTTTCTTTTCTATAAACAATCCAATTTGACTTCGAAGTAAATGAAGAATCCTTTGTTATATCCGGTTCCGCGTAATAATGTAATCATTTGCTCTTGTAGCTTTGTAGCTCTTGTAGCTTTGTAGTCTGTTTTATTTCCTTCCTTATGTTCATTTATACGTTCATTACGTTACTATTAATTATGAAATTAGCAACTTACTCGATAGTTACCATAAAGTTATACAAAAATCAAGCTAAAAAAATACTCAAAGTATGTCTATTGTTAACAGAATTATTTTTCAAAGGTCAACATACTGAGATTGTTTATGCCGCCAACCGCGGAGCTAAATAACTTATTTTTTTAAGAACAAACACACAATATACCTGTTTCAAAAAAAAACCTTTCAACCTATGCTAATAGAGCATGTGGCCCTGGAAATACTTCGAATCACACAATTTTATGAATCAAATAATCACTTATGTTATAACACGCGTTTTACACCGCGTTTATTCAACGACCTGTTTAAAAATTATTTCAGGGAGAATCGTGATAAAGTAACATACATACGTACACGTGAACATAAATACAATTTATAAGAAAATTTAAAATAATATCAATCTCAAAAAAAATACTCATAAAATTATATTGTGTCAAATATTCAGCGTAATATAATAATTCATTCATTCGTCAGAAGTTTATTGAAAACAAATCAACCAGATATGTTCAATGCAACATTAGCCAATCCAAATAGTGTTTCAGAATGGATCGCAACTGAAATACGTATCTCGACCTGTACAGATGGCTAACAATCCGCAATCCAGTTCCTTTCAACAGAGCTTTCTGCAGTCGCCTGAAGATAAACGGACTAAATCAATTTACGGTGGGTTTGAGCGGACTGGGATCCTACCTAACTTCTTGTCCGTGGCTGCTTTAGCTTCTAACTATATAAAATATACCTTAAGAAAATAGGCTAGTCTCTGAATAGTAGCGTTGGTTATTGTATATTTGAGTTTCTATGGAATTAGTTTAAAGAAATAAAGTTAAGTGACAAACTATATATAATCTACTTTGTTTAGTTCCATTGTGTTTATTAAAAGGTAAATAAATAGATTATAAAAAAGCTAATTCTTTATCTAATTAAACATAGAATCTAAAAAACTGATTTGGCGCTCAGTCTAAGGCCTATAGATAATTTCTGCGGCAAATTAACTACAGTTGTCGTATGTGTCTGTATGTATGTATGTATGTATGTATGTATGTGTGTATGTATGTATGTATATGCGTGCTAACGTGAGAGCACGCCTGTGTGCTTGCATACGTACATGTTTAACTGCTCCATACATTAAACATTAAACATAAGCAGCAGTGATAGCCTAGTGGTTAAGAAACGCGGCCTCTCGATCGAGGGGTCCGAGGTTCAAATCCCGGCACGCACCTCTGATTTTCAAATTTATGTGCGTATTAGAAATTAATTATCACTTGCTTAAACGGTGAAGGAAAACATCGTGAGGAAACCTGCATACCTGAGAGATTTATAAAAATTCTTAAAGGTATGTGAAGTCTACCAATACGCACTTGGCCAGCGCGGTGGACTATGGCCTAATCCTTCTCATTCTGAGAGGATACCCGTGCCCAGCAGTGGGACAGTAATGGGTTGATGATGATGACATTAAACATTAATGCACTATTTACTTAAATATACTATACAAACAAGGTCTTCAATTAAGTTAAATTTCCAATTATATTGAACAATAGACAATTTAATTTCGTTTAATTTCAATCGACCATCGTAATAATAATTAATAAAAAGTAATTATAAGTGGCCACAAATTAAACCACATAAAGTAACCAAAATTTACCAGTTTAACACTGATAAATTTATGGCATATTTACAAAATCACGTTCATTTCCAAGAAACGCATTTAAACTCTTAGATGAGTAAAATACATACATTGATCACTCCTAACAATAAAGTGTAATCAGTTCTGAAAATTGAAATTGTGGCGTAAATAAAGTGGTGCCACGTCTCCGTTCTGAAATATGCCTAAAATGTTTGAACTACTTATTTATTTATTACGTAAATTACGTAATTTTAGTTATTTATATCTATGTAAATTGTGTCTAAAAAAATTTTTTTACTTCTTAAGAATTCAAACAAAAAATGATAAAATCATCCTTTTGTGGCTTCATTGAATTTCAAGGCGTAGTACCTTTTTATTTTACTTATCAAAACTTAAACTACGAAGTTCGGAAGCGGCCACCGCAATGTTTGCACGATTGTTCGTTCCCGTATTATATTCTCGTGCATAAAGTTCTTTGAAAGCTTTGCACATTTTATTTTTGAGCCGAAAAGGCTTTGTAGTTTGGATTTTGAAGGGTAAATCCGGTTTCTATACAGCTTTATAGTGGAGCCTGTAACCAACCGAAATATGCATTTTAATAGGTAGTCACTATATTCTATTTCAATAGAAGATTTTTTTGTTATAGTAGCAAACGGAAGTCTGTTAAATGTTTTGCCCCCAAATAGTATAAAATGTCATTGACCCCAAATGAATGTGTCAATTACATTCATACCGTTAAAGAGTTTAGTCTCGTAGGCATGTATATTTGTACGTTAATAATGTAATAAACTATTGATTATGTTAAATCTTGTACTCCCAGTGTGGTAGAACATTATTAAATTATAAAGATCCTTGTAGTAATTCTATGGTTTCACAAATAAATGATTTTATATGATAGGTTTCTTATGTTGAATATGTAGTATTCAACTATATAATACAACATAAGAAACCTCTCTGATACTCTTTGTTACGAGTATCAGTGTTATAAAATAGATAATGATGCGAAGTCTAAAACCAATATACTGGCAATAACTAGATTCGTCTGTACACATTAATGTATGTGTGAATATTATTGAGAAATCTCAATATTTATCGCAATATCCTATACCATAAAACAGTTTCAATTAACCTTAGCACAATAGCATACAACCTAAACATTACCTTATAAATTCGTAAAGTACCAAACAATCCTAAAGTAGGTACATTTAAACAGAAATTTAAAATTCAAACACGGTAATGTAAAATGCACGTGCACATTGAATGCAAACTGGCGGCCGCGGTGTTTGCACGACTGTTCCGTTTGCTCCTATTATATTTTCGTGCATAAAAGGTCTTTTAAACTGCATTTATATGGGAAGATAGAGCTTTTGTGTTTGTGAAGTTTTTGATTTAAAATGTCCTACTATTCTTTATGTAATATGAATGTAGATATAGAATGTGTAGTGGTGTTGTTGGAAATGATACTCAGAAGCTATTTACACGACTCACTATATTATAGATTTATTTATATATAATTAACAAACGAAAGTAAGCGAACAATAATGAAAGATTTAAACATAAAATATTAATTTTCGTATCAACACAATTGACATGACATCCTAACTGTCTTTTCTTATTTTTCCTCTAAAATATTAGGTTTTCTATACAGAGATATAAGGAGGTATGTAGGTTACACTCTACAGTACTCCCCCACCGAGATCGCTACTGCGATCGATAATAATCTGGGAATGTAACTTTTCTTCCGCTTCTTGTTCTCTTGACTTCTGGAGCTGGTTGAGCAGATTCATCAGGCAGTACATCTGCTTCACGCATCAGATAGGCTGGTTTAAGTCGATCAATCGAGACTGTGACTGTCTTTCCTGACACAATAATTTTGTAAACTTTAGGGTTGCGCTCGACGACTTTATGAGGACCTGAGTAAGGCGGTTCCAGCGGTCTTCGAACATGGTCCTGCCGCAGAAAGACGTGTGATGAGTCTTTCAAGTCACGTGGGATGTAGAACGGACTATTCCTGTGCCAAGATGCTGGTTTTGGTGTGAGATTAGCTAGGCTAGTGCGCAGACGAGTTACTAGAGTAGTGATGTCTCCAGTGGTGTGGTCATTGGATGGAGCTATGAACTGACCTGGAAGGCGAAGAGGTTCGCCATAAACTAGCTCTGCTGAAGATGTCTGAAGGTCTTCCTTCCATGCACTTCGTATGCCGAGTAACACGAAGGGAAGAACCTCAGTCCAGTTGGAAGAGTTGTGGCACATAATCGCAGCTTTTAATTGGCGATGCAGACGTTCGATCATACCATTGGCTGATGGATGATATGCGGTCGTTCTGAAATGCTTAGCTCCAACCATGGATGAAAGTGCATTGAATAGATGGGACTCGAACTGTCGACCTCTGTCTGTGGTGATTTTTAGTGGACATCCAAATCGGGCAAACCAACCAGACACAAGGGCGGATGCGCAGGTCTCAGCGGTAATGTTTTTGAGCGGGATAGCCTCAGGCCATCGCGTGAACCTGTCGATGACGGTGAGACAGTATGTGAAATCAGATGAAGGTGGTAGTGGACCGACGATGTCAAGGTGAATATGAGAGAACCTTGAAGTAGGGGTAATGATAGGGGAAAGAGGAGATGAGGTATGGCGGTAAACTTTACTGCGTTGGCAGTGTAGACATTCACGTGACCACTCTCTACAAGTTTTGCGAATCCCTGGCCAGACAAATCTTTGTGTTACCAGTCGCACTGTAGCTGCTGCTCCTGGGTGACTCAGACTGTGTAGGGAGTCAAAGACTTGTCGGCGAAAGGTAGGTGTTACGAATGGACGTGGTAATGTTGTTGAAGTGTCACAGTAAAGTGTTCGACGCGACTGGGGGATCTGCACCTTCTCAAGTCGCAAAGATGACCCATGTTGAAGCAGGTCTTGCAGTTCAGGGTCAGTTTCCTGAGATCGTGCAAGCTCCTCATAATCAATAGATGAGCCAATTTCCTCTACTCTGGATAGTGTATCGGCCACAACATTGTCACGACCTGGTATAAATTTAATGTTAGTCGTGAATTGGGAGATAAAGTCAAGGTATCGAAATTGTCTTGGTGAACATTTATCTCTATTTAAGGAAAATGCAAACGTCAAGGGTTTGTGATCGGTGTAAATAACAAAGTGTCTTGCTTCTATCATATGACGGAAATACTTGATTGCCTCATATATGGCTAATAATTCGCGGTCATATGGACTATACTTCTTTTGCGATGGTGTTAGTTTGTGAGAGAAGAAAGCAAGTGGTTCCCAATCTTTGTTTTTCCTTTGTTGCAAAACAGCGCCTATGCCTGAGTCAGAAGCGTCAGTTGTAATGGCTAGTTCAGCAGAAGGGTCTGGGTGTGCTAATTGCGTAGCTTGGACAAGCGAATCCTTACAACGCTGAAATGCTTCAGTCATCTCGGGCGTCATATGGACTGGATGGGCACCTTTAATCTTCGGACCAGCTAGTGCTGAGGTGAGTGGTGCCTGGATCTGAGCTGCATTAGGAATGAATCGGCGATAAAAATAATCATGCCGAGAGAAACGGCGAAGCTCCTTAACCGTCTTAGGTGCAGTAAAGTCTTGGATGGCTTGGAATTTGGTTGGCATAGGTCTGGTTCCATCTGCTGAGACTAGATATCCAAGAAATTGCACCTCAGATTTTCCAAATGTGCACTTCGCAGAGTTGATAAGCACACTGTACTCCTTGAGACGATGTAAAAGCTGGCGTAGATGACTTTTGTGCTGCTCTTCAGAAGATGAAAAAATCAAAATATCATCTAAGTAACCATAACAGAAGTCAAAATCGCGTAAAACCTCGTCCATGAATCGCTGAAAAGTTTGTGCAGCATTTCTTAGTCCAAAAGTCATAAACGGGAATTCATATAACCCAAAGGGAGTTGTTATGGCTGTTTTGGGAATATCATCTGGGTTAACAGGTATCTGATTGTAAGCTTTTACTAAATCTATAGTGGGAAAATGGTGCATCCAGACAACTGATATGAAAAATCTTGAATATGACGGATGGGATAACTGTCAGGTATAGTGCGGGCGTTAAGAGCTCTGTAATCACCGCAAGGTCTCCATCCGTCATCCTTCTTCCTGACCAGGTGCAGGGCCGAGGACCAAGAGCTTTCTGAAGGGCGAGCAGTTCCGGAAGAAATCATACCCTCGAATTCTTGTTTAGCAGCTTTGAGGCGGACTGGGTCTAAACGTCGTGGTCTGCTGGTGACAGGAGGTCCAGGTGTGGTTCTGATGTGGTGCACTGTGTTGTGTTTGGGTGCTGTAACCATACCCATAGGACGAGTTACCTCTGGGAACTCACGCAGGATCTCGTGATATTGGGTGTCTCCAGCTACTGCTTTAACTGACACGACGTCCTCAGGAATCTTCATGCATAGGGTAGACACAGTGAGAGTGGTAGTGTTATCTATAAGTCTCCGATTTTTGCAATCCACAAGAAGATTATAATGAGTTAGAAAATCTACTCCGATTATTGGTTTTGTAACATCGGCTATCGTAAATTTCCATTTGAAAGAACGCCTGAGTCCAAGGTTCAAATCCAGGTGGATGGGACCATATGTATGAATCACGGAACCATTGGCTGCTACAAGGTCAAAGCTAGATTTGGTACAGGGCACCTTGCAAGCTGAACGCGGGAAAACACACAGGTCTGAACCAGTATCCACTAAGAATAGCATTTTCGTGTAGCGATCAGTAATAAAAAGGCGGCCTGTAGATGAAGGGCAGTGGTTGGCCGCTAATTCCGGCTGCCCAGTGAGTTTTCCGAGTCAACGAAACTGCAAGGCTTGACGCATTTCTTCGCACGTAACCCGTAAGTGAAGTGGTACCAGCAGTGCGGATGGTTAGATGGCGGTTGCGCTGATCGCGAGTGACTACGGGAGCGATGTCTGTATCTAGGACGTGAACGCGACCGATTCCGCGGCATCCGACTAGTCTTGAGTTCTGCCACTTCGCTAGTAAGTTCGCTTATTTGTTTTGCCATAAGGTTCAGAGTAGCTTCAATTGATTTGCAAGAGGATGTTGATGTCGATGAAGAAGATGCTACTTGCAAATTAGGTGGTACAATTTCTAAAATTTGATCGGCGAGATCAGCAACTTTTGATAAAGGCATATCCGGATGCGAAGCTATCAGTGTTTGAATATAATGCGGCAGCCGACCAGACCATAGAGTTCTCATAAATTCGTCCGGCATAGACGAACCCGCGAGGCTTTGCAAGTGTCGCAAAAATTGTGACGGCTTACGATCGCCTATTTCTTCGTGCATAAGAAGTTGTTGCACTTTTTATTCTTGGACATGGAAAGACGTCTAATTAGCTCACCTTTCAACTTTTCATACTTGCCCGAATCGGGGGGTCTGGAAATTATGTCCTTTACCTCTGCAGCATATTGATGTTCAAGCTGAGACGTCACATAATAGAACCTTGTGGAATCGCTGGTAATGTTGGCCAAAGCAAATTGTCCTTCAATTTGATCGAACCAAAGGCTGGGGTCGTTGGGCCAAAACGGCGGAATTCTCACGCCAACTCGATCAACAGCTCGCGTTTCCAAAGGTATCGCGTCTTCGTACTTCTCCATCTTCTTAAATGACGTGTTTTAGTCGGTGGTCACCAATATATGATGTGTAGTGGTGTTGTTGGAAATGATACTCAGAAGCTATTTACACGACTCACTATATTATAGATTTATATATATATAATTAACAAACGAAAGTAAGCGAACAATAATGAAAGATTTAAACATAAAATATTAATTTTCGTATCAACACAATTGACATGACATCCTAACTGTCTTTTCGTATTTTTCCTCTAAAATATTAGGTTTTCTATACAGAGATATAAGGAGGTATGTAGGTTACACTCTACATAGACATAGTGTAGTGGTTGAAACTCTGCCTTTTAAGTAGCTGGTCCGAGGTTGGAATACCTACTACTGATTCTTCTAAGTGTGCTTATTATAGTACCATTATGATCGTGAGGAAAAAGGTACAGGATATCGAAGAATGACAAAGATTTGGGCAGTAGCACACAGCGCTGATTCACACACCTTTGAAACCACTTTCAGACTACACTCAAATAATAAGCCCACGAAGGATATCTTTCTATTACCCACATAAAATCTTCAAATTCAATTACTCCTCACAACATAAAAACAAGTAATTAATTAAAAAATCAAAAAACCCGACTGCACTATAAAGCTAAAGTCGAATTTCCAAAAACTGTGAAATAGGCGTTTTATTATTTTTATCCAGTAAGCCAAATACATAGTTTTATAGAAGGTATCTGCTTAAAAATCAAAAGATCTTCAAACAATATTATCCTGTTTTATCCTCGTAGAGCTCATTTACGCTATATAAATACCCTATGAGTAAATTTCGAGCACTCTAAAGTACAGCGGTTTTCCTTTGCGTTTATCTTTATCACAGCAGCACTACTCATTTAGTCAGACAGTCATCTCAATATGTTTTATATATGTATATTTTATGTAATGTATGTGTAATATCTTTTAAGTTCCTTTATTTTGATATCGAGTAGCGATAGGTTTGGATTTTTTTTTAAAACGTGTTACTATTTCGCAAAAAAATATCCACCATTTACGATCTATAAAAGATCTATCCGGTGGTTATATTACCTCGTTGGGGTAGAATTTCATTATTTTTATCGAACAAGCCTGATACAACATTTTAAGTGTTTGCTTCAAAATTGACGGTTGTTCAAATGAACTTTTAACCCTTATTTTACCCTCTACGGGGTTGATTTTTCGGGAGGGGATGAGGAGGTGTGTTCTTGTTCCTACCCAGAAAGCCAAATACTAAATTTTATAGTAGTTGCTTCAAAATTAAAGGATTTCAAAAAAACTGTTTTTCCCTATTTTACCCTCTTAGGGGCGGAATTTCCAAAAAGCTTTTCTTAGTATTTATTTACGCTATATAGCAAACTCATGTGCAAAATTTCAGAACTCTAAGTTGAGCGATTTTGGCTGTACGTTGATTTCTGAAAAATGAAAAAGTCATTTAATTAGTCAGTCAGTCAGCCATCTTGCTGTTTTATACATATACAAATATATTTTTATAATCTACGTTTAATTTACTTTCATTTCATATCCCACTCGATAGGTTCGGTTAACTTTATTTTTTAAATTTGTTACTATTTCGCGCCAAAAATTCACCCTTTTGATTTTTTTTTTCTAACACCTATCTAAGGACACTCGGGTCATTGAGACGAATGTAATGACACATTAACTGTCGAAATTTATCCAGCCGTTTGTAAGATCGGATCAAATAAAGAAAGACAAACATACAAGATACGCGCGAAAAACATAACCCTTCCTTGGCAGTCGGGTAATAATCTTGAGAAATATAATTTCAAAGTGATTTTCAAGAAATATGCCAAATAATAGGTGTGAATAATAGGTATGCTTAAATAATACGTCTCTTTTCTATTAACAGTTAATATAAAAGATACTCAACTTATTTCTATTTATAAACGCTCATAAAATTTTCATGACATACTTTGATAGGTCACATGTTATTATTAGCTGATGTGTAATCTTTGTCAGTATTTTCACACGGGAAAGAGATTTTACCAAGAGATTGGAAAATTATCTTATAATTACAGCTCTTGTTCGTTTTAAATTGTGTTTATCTTAACAATAAAGATATAATTAAGCCATGAAAAATGCGACTTTGTTATCTTTGTTACATGTATGTAGATTTATAGATATCATGTGTTTACAAATGTCTCTGTTATAGCTTTCTAAGGCTGCCCTTAAACCTACAATAATATTGTACAATACTTTTCATTATACAATAAAATTGAAAGGCGCTGTGACTCCAAACGAACAGTTATATTGCACAATCATAATAACTGCACAATGTTTAATGTATTGACATTCAAAAAGTGCACTGTAAAGAATCTATTTTTAATAAAATTAAAAATTTGATTTGAATGAAAATATTGCGCAATACTACACGATGCAAGAAAATATGGTGCAATAAAAATTAAATTCGCTCAAACTTTCGTTTAATCTTTGCGCAAAATTCAATATTAACCCTAAAAGGTGACCGTTTAGGCGACCTCTAAGGTTAATTTTAATCAAATACAGAGAGTTTTTCGAACATATGTAAGTACCTAATAAATAATGTATCTATAGTCCGATTCATAATTAGGTGTCCAAAATGTAAACAAAGGTGTTGACCTATCAAGAAAATGTGTGAAAATGGCAGTTTCTTATTTTTGACAATATTAAATTAATACGTCGATAATAAAATAATAATCTAAATAAATTAAAATCAATTCACATTTTCCAATATTTATATTAACTCAAATTCATTTCATACAGTAATAATAATAAAAAACAAGATTTATGAGAGAAAATTAAATTGTGATAATGGTCACACAATCGGCATCCAAAACATTTTTTGTGCCGCCATTTTTAAGTTTCGTAGTTGATATTATTCATTTTCGTGATCGTGATCGAACTCGATTTTTTTCTAGTTTTCATAGCGTGTTTTTTTAAATTGTGTGCAGTTATTAAGCTTTTGTTTTATGTTGAAATTTGTGAAAGTTTTCGTTTCTCGTTAATTTGTTAAGGTTTGCAATACCTGTCATCGAATTTTGACAATGACATTTCTTTGTTTTCATTTTGGACACCTAATTATGAATCAGACTATACGTCGTATTCTGGAGCACGCCCTGCAGCTCTAACAGCTTGGTGGATTTATATATTTGATTTTGTTGGATACATCTACGAGTAAATTGTAGAAGTGACATAAACTATATTTTTTAAGCAAGGTTATTTGTTTTAATAATAATCCTCTAGTTTATTTATACCATGTTACTATGTCCCTGGGCGGTAACCATCAAGTGGCTTGCATGATAGTTTCCATATATGTACAAAAAAACAAACAAGCATACGAAAGTGTTTTTACAAATAAAGTCAAATCAAATTAATTTTTTATACAAAATAGGTTCTTTCCAGAGCACTTTTTAAATGTCATTACATTTCAAACAAATTTCAAGACGCCAACAATACTTAATATTCTTTACTTAACGGTAACGCTTCAAAAATCATAATATGCTTATTCGCATATTCAAATACGTATAATCCACATAAAATAGCAAACAATAAACCTAACGAGGCACGCTCAATGGAGCAGAGAACCGCAAAATTGCTACTCCCGTACGAAAAGCAGCGGTAACTTAACCACAGCGACACTCGGTAATGAATACAGATCTGAGATATCTTGCTTCGAATTATATGCTGTTTTACCCGACGGGGTAATGCCTTGTGAGCGTATAAATGTACTTTTTATAATGTAGGAGCAGCAGATGAGCATGCAGTCCACATGATGGTAAGTGGCTACTGCCGCCCATGGACATCTTTAATCAACCCCAGATAGGATTAGATATTCGTACCTGAGGTTGGCCACAGATGCCGCTACCCATGAGGACTAAACTGAAGCGATTTTTTTCTGAACTGAATAATACAATTACGTATCGTAGGGTTAAGGTGTTTGGGCCCCGTATGTCGGGCTTTGTATGTTCGTATGTTCGGGCCTGGTTCCGACCTCTACTGACTAAAAACGGCCTCTATCGTCTCTACCTTCGTTGCTTCCCGTGATATCACCCCTAAGTATTTCATACGGGGGGGCAGGTCTTAGCTATAATCTTAGCGAGCGTATACATACCTTGTACCGAGCGTATGTATTCCTTGGCTCGACTTACAGTCCATATGACTTGACTAATTTTGACATATGCGGTGTCATCAAATTCGTTTAAATTGCGTGACTCACTAAATTTAACATTACATGCCTAACTCTATATAACATCTAATCAACAATGGTGATGACCATTGGATAAAACGTAGATAATTCATAGAATGTTATTGGAACTGGATGATAGGAATTTATGTATAAATTCATATCATCAACGTACGATTCACGCATTTAGACACCACAACGTTAATAAACAATGCAATGACGTGATTCAAATTCTACCCTCGCGTAACGTCCGTACATCCGTGAACGGTGGCGACTTGTAATTTTCCGAATTTCCGCTATAAAAACCGGCCATAAATCATTTTAATAGACAGTTTGCTTCTGGTTTAAAAAACATTGGCCAAGTGCGCTCAGCTCATATAATGTGGGTTCCGTAGCAGCATTTTTAGTACCTGGTATCTTAGCAGCTATAGAATAACATGCAATTTGAACATTAAAAGTCTGACGATTTATCGGCTTGACTTAAAAACGCCTAAAATACGGATTTTGTATGGTGACCACTTTTTATTTTTAATATTTGTTATTATAGCAGCCATTACAGAATAATACAACATAGACGCACGGCAGTGAGTCCACCAAATTCAGGTATACAGTTTTACAGAGTGTGTAATAATTACAAACTCTGTAAAATTTACGAATCAACATAATATTACGGTATAAGAGATAGATTCCTAATCTATGACCTGTGATAGACAGTCGGACAAATAGACGGAGGAGTGGAGGCTTCATAGCAGGGTCCTGTTTTATCATTTGTGTATGGAACACTACGGGACCCTAAAAAAACGGAAGAATAAAACAAAATGGCGTTGACAATAACAAAGCCATATTAATGAACCGGAAGACGACGTTTAATTTAATTTATGAAACGGCTGAATATTTAATTCATTTATACCATCTTCAATCTTTCATTCTGACAGCCCTCAGATTTATTTAAGTCGTTTCCTTTGATAAGTAAAATAGAAAGATACTTCACCATCTTGAAAATTTAATGAAGTCACAAAAGAATTATTTTATCGTTTATTGTTAAAATTCTTGACGAATAAAAAACATTTTCAGAGAAAATTTACGTAAAAATAACGAATACTACGTAATAAATAAGTATTTCAAACATTTTAGGGACAGTTTACAACGGAGACGTGGCAACACTTTATTTACGCAACAATTTCAATTCTCAGAACTGGTTACACTTCCTTGTTAGGAGTGACCGATTTTTGTATTTTACTTATCTAAGGTTTCTTATGGATCCTCATTATGATTTTGGGATGGAATGAAAATCAAGTGCTTGAGATTTTGAAGGATTTCGTTGTTCTAGGGGACGTGAATGAAAATTGGTGAGACGCAAATCTTAATTTAACAGAAATAATATTTAGATTCTGATTTCGTTAACCAATTATAATGTCTGCATACATATTTGAATTCATTTTATTTCAGTGCCATATTAATTTGTAATTGTCTTTCAAAATTAAATGTTATTCTGTAAGATTCAAGAAAAACAAAAATTTTAAGGACGTTTTTAAGTTGAAACTTAAAGAAATATTATTCTTGGTTAAATCTTTGGACATAAATTTTATTACACAACCTCATTTACATAATTTATAGATAGCTGAGACAAAGTGAAAGTATCGAATTCAAAAATCTGTAACGGCATTAAACTTAAGTTTTCTCGGCCATTTTCCAAGTTTTTTCAAAACCGATGACACTTATCTTTTATCTTATAGCTTTATTGCTTAGGTAGACCGTGCACTGAAATGATATTATGATACTCTTTGTTTAAATATTGTAACTACAAGTATATAAAAACCAAATTATTTTTCGTATACTTCTTAGGAATCACAGAGACCATTTATTTTCGTTTCTAAGTATCGAAATTCTGGGATAATAAATAACTAAGTAAAATAAATGACTGAATCTCCAAAAATCGGAGGTGTGTGCCTAGGATTTGAATCTTGGACCCCTCGATCGAGAGACCGAATTCTTAACCACTAAGCTATCACTGCTTTTTATACAAACCTATTCTTCGATATTATGTCGCAATCGATTTGCCCGTCAACGTATCCTTGAAAAAATCACCCTGTATATATCTGTTCAGTGTACGACAGGACTTATAAAGAATACTGCGTCGTCCACACATAATAATATATTTTTCTTACCTGCCGAGAATTTTATGAACATAAAAACGTGATACGCTGGTAGGTTCCAAAGTTGTCGATAAAATAATATTATCTTGAAACGTGATATAATTCCTTATTGAACTTTTTATGGCTGAATGTAACCTTTGGGTACTAACCTTTTAATTCTGCCGCTCCAGCGTTCTGACGAAAATCAGAAGTGTATCTGAAAGAAAGAAATATTTTTTAAAATAAAAGTCAATGTATATATAGCTATTAATATAAAAAACAAAAACCCAACTGCTGAAAAATGTATCTTATGGTTATACTCGCAATTTAGACGAATCCAACGCCACCACGTGTTATAATCCGTCAAACTGTTGGGCTGTAGTGCATGTCAAAGAAAGAAACATACATACGTACATACACTCAAGAAATATTACCGTGCGCAGAGGGCAGCAAGGGTATACCTCGCTGGTTGAAGAAAGCATGCCTATTCCATATGCACATTATGCACATGCTAGAAATAATGGTTACATGCATCCGATCCGAATATTCGAAGGTAGCAACGCCTCTGTTAAACTTCGACCTAAACTTTACAATTTGGGTTAATAAGATCCATTAGCGAGAACAATGATACACTATATTCTTTTTTATAAAATTTTAGTACATAAGTAAATAGCAATTATATCATAGTTAAATGACACTGATCGAAACTCGTGGGCAACACTTGCGGTTGACTCAGTATTATCATGCTCAGTCAGCACCATAATGGTTGCGTATAGTTCGATTTGTTCCATACAAATTAAAAATATAAACTAATAGGTATATAAACGTAGTTCATGCCTATAATTGGCACTCATACGAGCCTTATTATTATGAATACTACTATAGTGTACTACTAAGTACTATATAATGTATTGTGTGTGTTGCTGTTGGCATGTAAATAGATAAATAAATAAACTTCACTTCAGAGGACCTGCATAACTTTTACTACTTTTATTAAAAACTGAAAAACTTGGCCACTATTGAAACGAACAAAATACTTTAGATCCACCTAATTGGGCACATTGCCACGACGTTATCTCAACTAATTGCAATGAATTCAAAAGTTAATGAGTTGGGTGCACTGCCAAATAGTCATTGCTTTAAGGCTTTTCCGATTTTGTGTAAAACGTACCCACTACATAGTATTCGTGAAAGGTTGACTTAATCCTAAAGGATATTATTTGGTTGACCTCAGGTTGAAACATGTTGTCTATACTAATATTATAAAGAGGAAAACTTTGTTTGTTTGTTTGGTTGTAATGAATAGGCTCAAAAACTACTGGACCGATTTTAAAAATTATTTCACCATTCGAAAGCTACATTATCTAAGATTAACATAGGCTATATATTATATGAAATATATTTGATAAATAACTTTTGATACGGTACAAAGTTTGCCGAGTCAGCTAGTAATAGATATAGTAATAAAACTCTTAATCTATGTAGATACGTTATAATTTTTAATCATTTAACTTAAGCGAAAGCGAAACAAATCAAATCAGCTAATCAGAAATTAACGTTTAAATATACGAAAAATGGTAACAGAATCTTCGGTGGTTTAATTGCAATGGCATTACCACCACATGCTTATCTTATCATAGTAGTTTAGAAGAGTTTGTGTAAATGATCCACACGAGGCGTATGAACTTACTCCATACGGGTAGCTACTCATTTGTGGCTGACCTTATAGTAAACTGCAATTCTATTTGGAAATGGCAGCTGTCACTTACCATCAAATGATTTTGCTTAAAAATCTTGATGTTAAGATTGATATTGAATGGTCACTGCCAGTCATGAACATCTATATGTAAGTCTCTTAAATTAAACAAGTCTCATTAACGTAAATTGTAAAGAATTGATTAAAATTTAGCACAACGTCAGCATGCAAATCCGTAATCAACTGGAAATAAGAGTATATACATATCTGTGTTTAAAAATAGCATTTCAAACAAACGTTTCATTGGACGTTATATAAATGTGGTAAAAATAACACGAGCTTCGTGGCTATCTCTGTTTTAGACAGATTCTCTCTTTTAGCTTTTTATTTGTTTTATTCAATATTTTGCTTTTATAAAATCTAGCTACGTCTGAAATACATTACATTGTTACAAATATGTATAAAATTATTGATTATATTGAGTTATATCAATTACAATAAAACAATTGTATGTAGGTAACAGTCATCTAATTTTAGTCTTAGTGTCTATTTTACTACATGTATGTAAATGTGTGGATAACTGTAATTGGCGTAAGCTGTTATGCCTAAGAAACAAAAACAAAATACATATCGACATGCAGTGATGCCCTAGTCGTTTAAAATTTAGCTTCTCAATCGGAGGACTCGAGTTTCGATTCCTAGCGCTTTCGAGTTTTCAAAGTTAAGTGTGTGTTACAAGTAATTGGACGTTACGTGCTCATTAGAAACGTCATTTTACCATTTTTGTTGAGTTTGTTCTTAAAGGTCCACAATAATACGTAAAAAAATCACGTGCTTATCTATTATGCTTCTTAAGATGACCTGTGATGTTGGACAGACTGTCAGACAGCTTAATCTTAGTAATAGGATCCCATTTTTACCCATTGACTACGGAACCCTACAAAAAACCTGATTCAAATAAAAACTTGCACACCTACCTCGTGCAAACTACATAACCATAATGTCGGCGAACATCATTTCTGTCAAAGAATAGATCGTCTACGATTATCACACAATGCTCCACAAAGCTCAATATGGTAACCGCTGCTCGGAATTCCCTTTCGTTTCCATTATTGATGTCTTGCAACGTGGAACAGATAAAAAATAATGAGTCTACTATTGTAATGCGACTTCTTGTACGTTACTGTGTATTTTCTAATGAATACGTTGAAATGACTAGCATCTATATATGGTTATGGGCTTATACTTACATCTTTGAGCTATAATACTACAGGTATAGTCCGCGCCAAACTGCTAGTCCGCTCTGAAGTTGATGCGAGCAGGTGTCGTCATACAATTTACTATAGTGACGCGATTCATTTCTATATTCAGAGCGGACTAGCAGTTTTACGCGGACTATATCTATCTGCTACCACGGCTAGCGATTAGATTTCATAGTATTCCATGAACATTTCCCAAATAAAAATGATGTTTCACTCCGGCAGCACCACCGCCATACCCATGTATTTCTGCTTAATAACAGTGTAACGCGCTCTGTTTTCCACTTTGAAGGATGTCGTGAGGGGTATGTGTGGTACGATATACTTAACGTCCCAATTTAGTTCTCAAGGGTAGTATCGCGTTTATGACCAAGCTAAAGTTGTAATATAATGTACCTAGGCTTGATTAAGGACGTCCATGAGCGTCAAGAGCCATTTACCATCAGATGTTACTTCAATATTATAAAAGAGAACATTTATAATAATAAACAGATATAATGTGATTTGTAAGAGTATGTAATAAAATATGCAGCTAATAACTTAGACGTGATTACGACTACTCAGGGCTGAATGCTGATTAATCGCTTATGGAATGCTTCGATCACTAATAAGAACTAGATACACAATCCCATACAAAAATGAACTTAAAAAGTGGCGTCAAACGTGTTTATAAAATTCTAAGCGACAGAATCTAAAATTAATGCAAAATCAACCTTATCACTATTATTTAAAGGTGTTTTTCAAAAACTGCTTACCAAAAGCAATAAATTTTGACGACATCAGCTAGCTGTCACAAGCTATCACTTTGACAGGGTTACTAACCTAAAAGCGCACCCAAATGTCTATTTGGGTGCTCTTTTCGTCGCGCCATTTTTTTGTCGCTGATTGTGTATCTAGTTCTTATTAGTGATCGAAGATGGAATGTCATACTTTTACAATGCAGTCACACTGTAACAATACGTAATATTAAAATGGCTTGTCATTGTTTGGACTGCGTTGCGAAAATATTGCGCGGTTTATACATTTACAGTAACCACAACGCTCATTGTAAATGTTGTAATACTTTGATTCTGATTTTTCACCTTATGACTTCCATTTTAACTTACTGTAGTTATTGGTCGAACAGTAAACAGAAATAACATCGTGTTTAATAAATAATTATGAAACAGAGAACTAGTATTTTTTCGTGGTTGGTTATGAAATTTTAGCTATAAATATGAGTGAAGCGGGGTATTTTATATATTGTGATTTCAAAACAATTCGGTATAATTAGTACAAAATGTAATCTATACGACAGTTACTGAATATTTTGAAAAGTGGTAGAACGAGTGTGTTTCAGGAAGGTACCACTACTGTATTTTTAACCTGAAGCAGATTTTTTAATTGTGGTTGGAGAGTGTGCTAGCTAATTTACATATAAGTAGACCATCTTAACTTCAGGAGAGGAAACGCATCTGTGAACAGCTTCAGATAGAACTTATATTCTATCTGGAATTGGTTTTAACAGACCATTTATCAAAAGGTGGACTACATGCATACTTGTGGTAGAACCCTTTGTGGATCAACTCCGGCGGCACCACCGCCACACGTATTTCTGCCTAATAACAGCAGTGTTAGGCGTTGCTGTGTTCCGTTTTGAAGGGTGTGGTAAGGGAGACATACTTTTCCGAGGCGTTCCAGCTTAATCTTCAGGGGTAGCGGCGCATCTGTGGCCGACCTCAGGTAGAAATATCTAATCCTATCTGGGGTTGATTACATATGTCCATTGCCGAGCCAATTACCATCAGGTGGACTGCATGCTCGTCTGCTACTCCTATATTTAACCCTAAAGTAGTCGCGCCTTTCCATGAAACGTGAGTGCTCGCGTGGTGAGCATTTTGCCGCACATGTTTATTTTTGCTAATTTTAGTTAAATAAATCATTAATAATTTTAAAGGAATAGAATAAAACATAGACTTTCATAAATTATCATTTACTAAAGTTTTGTAATTAGTAATTATTTAAAAAAAAGCTTTAGTATATCTTGGGTACTTTTTTTAACTTTTTGCAATATCTTTACCTTAACACATAAAAAATGAAACTAAATATCAAAATTAAACGTTTTCCTGTATCTTCGATATGTACTTCAGCAAAACAGTCCGGAAAGATACACATACAATGTTCGTTGCACAGTATCTGTCCGCATCTATTGGACCCTTTTTTGGTTCTTCTTTTTTTGTTTTTGATAGACATACTGCGCATATACCTTCTTTACCCAAGGATATATATTTGTGCGTGTTACTTCTTCATTTTCTTGTAGTTTTCCGGTGTCACTTACCTAAAAAATATTAGTTAGTAGAAAAAATAAAATATAGAAAATCGCCCATAATTCACAAAAACACAATAAATATCAATGGTGTTACGATGTTTACATCAAAATAACATTATATACAACTAAAAATAACAATATTTCAACAATACTAAAAGATCAGGCACATTAATTTTACTTACGTGAGTAGTCGCGCAGTTAGCAATTTGCCGCCAAACGCGACACACCAACAATAACCGCTTCCTCCTGCGGTCGCCTGCGTCTTAAATTTCTTCTAATTTCTAAAATAAGTAGGTTAGACACGAGGGGGCAGCTACTAGGAAGCTTGATCTCGACAAATACACCGTATTTATTATAATAGGATTTTTTGACCGCGGACGGCAAAATGCTCATAGCGCGAGCACTCTAGGGTTAAAAAAAATGCTCATGTTTCTTCAGAGTAATAAAAAATATCCGTAGTGATGTAGCATAAAATAATTTACGCAACGTAAAGTTATCAAAGTTTGGAAAGAAGGCTTTAACCGCATTAACAGGCCTGACGCAGCCTCAACGTGATTATGTCCTTCCTAAGTCGCGCTAATAGGAAAAGGATTATACGGGACATGACAATGACATACAGTCGGAGTCTTATCTAAGTTTAACAAAGCTTCAAAGTAGCAAAAAGTGTAACACCTACAAACCTACTTTTATGAAGTGATACATCTTATATATACAATTCTCGTGTCACAATGTTAGTTACCGTAGTCCTCCGAAACGGCTTTACCGATTTTCACCAAATTTTATACGCATATTCAGTAGGTCTGAGAATCGGCTACTATCTATTTTTCATACCCCTAAGTGTTAGGGTTGTTCACCCTTAACATTTTTTTATTTATATGGCAGCAAATCGTTTGCCGGGTCAGCTAGTAAATACATATAATGTATGTGATAGCCTAGAGGTGAAACTCTACCTCTTGATCGAGAGGTCCGAGGTTCAAATCCCAGGCACGCACCACTGATTTTTCAAAGTTATGTGCGTATTATAATTTAATTATCACTTGCTTAATCGGTGAAGGAATGCATCGTGAGAAACCCGGTGGCATAGTCCTTCTCATTCTGAGAGGAGTCACGTGTCCAGCCGAGGGACAGTGATGGTTTGGTGATGATGATGATGACACATAGTTATGTCGTCATCGACTGCTCATTGTCCCACTGTTGAACACAAGGTTTCTCACAGAGAGTGAGGAGTTTAGATCATAGTCCACTGTGCTAGGCAAGTGCCAATTGGTAGACTATATGCACTTTTGGGGACCTTTTTCTTAAAGAAATCTTGAGTGATTTTGTCGCGATGATTTCTCTGTTATAGGAAATAATGATTAACACAAAGATTTGAAAATTAGATATGTACGTTATTTCTGGAATCCCAACCTTGGACCCCCGGCTGAAAGACCCAACTGCGCACAGCAGGGATAAAAATGGAGGCAGTGCCGTAACAAACCAAAATACAATTCAATTAAAGTCAAAGCGTTCTTCATTTGAAACAACCTAAAATTCTATAAATTTATAAACGTTTCTATATCCATATAATTCCGTTAAATAGGTTATGGATTATAGTGAATTCTAATTTACCTTTAAGCGCTCTGGCGGAAACCTGTGGAGCCGACTAACGTTCAGAATTAAGCACGGGTGGTGCGGTATTGACTATGGAAATTGAGGCTTGCTAGCTTAGATAACTAAAATACATAGATTGATCACTCCTTTTTTTGTTACCGAGGGGAAACCTTCAAAAGGTACTCGGTGCCATGGGAGCGACACAGGGTTATGTGGCACTTAAACCCCCTCGGTGGCCGTCCTCGGCGCTGCGTAGGGGACTCCGGGATCTCCAACGGAACGCAAAAGGCAATCACTCCTAACAAGAATGTAACCAGTTTTGAGTATTGTAATTGTTGCGTAAATAAAGTGTTGCCACGTCTCCGTTCTAATATATATAATATTTGTCTAAAATGTTTTTTATCAAGAAATCAAACAATAAATGATAAAATCATCCTTTTGTGGCTTCATTCAATTTCAAGGCGGTGAAGTATCTTTCTATTTTGCTTATCAAAGCTTGCTAGATAGATTCCCGAGAATTGCCTCCAACTGCTTTGGGCGTTAAATTGAGTAAAATCTGAGACGAGATGAATCTAAAATAGGGAATTGAATTATTGAAACAATTTTGATTTGCAATATTAAGACTGCCTTACGTAGTTCTCTGACAAGCACATTAGAATTACCCCTAAAATATCTAAAGATTACCACTTTGAAGTTAGATAACTTGCTATTAATAATAACTAATCTTTCCCATCGTTAGCTTCAGATTACTTCGTTTACAATGAAGGTATCAAGATATTTTTTTTGGAATAAGTCCAAGTATCTCTAGACTAAAACTTAAAAAACTACACTTGAAATGTATCAAGCAGTTTCTAAGTAATGCGCTAAAAACAAACACATTTTTATGTTGATCATTGCCCCGCACTGAAATGATTCCGATTTTAATTATTAATATTCAAAATCATTTTGACGCGAATAACATTATAAACAAAATAACGACCCTAAAATCACTTCTGAATTAACACAACATGCAAACATTTTTCACATAAAACCTTCAAACTTAAATCGAATCCTAATGAATACATACAAGTGTGAAATGAAAGAAAACCCGTCAGAGGTCAGAAGCGGATTTCGATTATGTCCAACCCAAGTCGCGCTAATAGGACACGGATTATGTGGGTCAGGATTACGTTGGGCTGGAGTCTCATTTAGCTTAAAGCGCTCTAGCGGAAAAGTGGGAGACCCGCGGAGTCGAACACAGCGCCTATGCACTGGGCTAAATATCGCACATAGATTTAGATTTAATCTGGTCATTAAAAAGTAAATAAAATTTATTAAACGACTCTCTGCAAGAATGGCATAGTGCATTTTTTATAATATAGTATTTTTATAACATAGTATGGTAGGAAACGCGTTTGCAGTCCACCTGATAGTTAGTAGCTATTGCCGTCCATAGACATCCGTAATCAACCCCAGATAAGATTAAAATCCTACCTGAGAGTGACGGATTATATGAGTCAGGATTACGCTGGGCTGGAGTCTCATTTAGCTTAAAGCGCTCTAGCGGAAAAGTGGGAGACCCGCGGAGTCGAACACAGCGCCTATACACTGGGCTAAATCTAAATATATATAACTCAAAGGTGACTGACTGACATAGTGATCTATCAACGCACAGCCCAAGCCGCTGGACGGATCGGGCTGAAATTTGGCATGCAGGTAGATGTTATGACGTAGGCATCCGCTAAGAAAGGATTTTGATCAATTCTACCCCCAAGGGGATAAAATAGGGGATGAAAATATTACTTCGTAACGCGAGCGAAGCCGCGGGCAAATGCTCGTATCACATATAGATTTAGATGAAGTCTGATCATTTAAAAGTAAATAATATTATTGAACGAGTCTCTGCCAAAATGGTATTGTGCATTTTTTTATATTATACGAGTAGCAGACGAGAGTAAGAACTGGATATCTGTAATCAACCACATAAAATCACATTCCTACCGGAGTCGGCCACAGTTGCGCAGCTGTTTCTGAGGACTAAGCTGTCTAGAGAGAGTCACGAATTATTTTGGTCAGGATATCGGGTCAGAATACTTACACAAGAGAAATTATGTAAACTAGTATGTCACTAATCCTTAATAATATTATAAATCCGAAAGTAACTCTGTCTGTCTGTCTGTCTGTCTGTCAGTCTGTCTGTCTGTCTGTCTGTCCGTCTGTCTGTCTGTCTGTCTGTCTGTCTGTCAGTCTGTCTGTCTGTCTGTCTGTCCGTCTGTCCGTCTGTCCGTCTGTCCGTCTGTCCATCTGTCTGTCTGTCTGTCAGTCTGTCTGTCTGTCTGGTTGTCTCTTCTTCACGCCCAAACCACTGAACAGATTTTAATGAAATTTTGTACATAGGATAGTTTTTAACCCGGAAATCCCACGGGAACTAGGAATGGCGTTCTAAGGTCGATTAATCGGAGAATCGATCTTTTGGACCCAAAACATCGATTAATTTAATTGATATTAGTAAGGATTGAATCGTAAACTATTTATTTGATCAAGTGATGATCTTTAGCAAAGTTGAAGGTACGAATTTTCAGTTTTATGTATGTGAGTATGTTATATTATTTTCTTTTAAACGCGGGCGAAACCGCGGACAAAAACTAGTATAATTATAATTCCACTAGCTTATTATGAATCCCTTGAGTTAGCATTCATATCGTAAACAACGATAGAATATTATTTTAGATAATAACGAAGATTACGTAACTTATGTTATAATACTTGACCTATTTCTCAATTAGGTTAGCTGTTAAGTAATCTAAGCCGCTCTAACGCCCCTTATCAGTATTCAATCTATCCACTGTTATGTACTAAAGATCAAAATGTAACAATTTTTGCCTACGAGACATTCTCTAGATCATTGTTAGAAAAAATAGATAGATTGCATTTTAATGAGCGTTAGAGGGCTTACACTTTTTAGCGATCTAGGTAGATCAAGTCAATGTATAGGCAGCCTAAGGCTCCGAATTAGGTACGCGTTTGTATTGACCATGGTAATTGAGGCAATGCCGTCTCCCTACAATTTACTTCAGAATGTTAATACTGGGATGTTATATTTCTTTGCTTCCCGACCTTTCCAGTTTCTGAGATGATTTCTTTCGTTAACAAGAAAAAATAAAACCTAATACGTTTTGCGAGAAGGTCGGCCATTACACGGATTGTTTGCTCTAAATTAATTCAGACTTTATATTCACTGACATCACTCAAAAGGCTGTCTTTTTAAATTAAGATCTAGTGTATATTTCAATGAAATATGCTTTAAAAACGTAAGTTACATTTAAATGTAAGTTTATTAGAAGTGTAAACAAATTTATTTTTTGATAAAGTTTTCAAATGTTGTCTAATAATTTGAATTTCTCACAATAAGCTAATCATTTTAATGAAGTTTTAATATGAAGAGGTTTCAGAAGGGCTTAAGATTTCTCTCTAAAAATACTAAAATAATTCTAGACAAGAACTAATAAGCAATTCTCACAGATTCAACATGATCTACAAGGTCAAAAGCTTTATACTAAGTGGCCCTTATTTATAACTTGTTATTCATAGAAATATTTTTTGTGGAAAAATCCTATTTAGGGCTTAAAAGTATTTACATTCAAGATGATCATTAAAAACTGCTAAATTTATAAATTATTTTAACAAATGTAAATTATGTAACCTTATTACATGATACGGCTCCGTTTTAATCCTATGGGCACGGAACCCTAAAAATCAAATAGGTGTGCCTATGCCTAATTGCAATTATATGGAGTTTTGGATGGACACAACGATAAAATTCATCAAGTTTTATATAGATCATGAACATTTCCTACTACACAAAATTGCTGAATTTATACACGTATTTCATATTTACATTTTTTAACCGCCATCAAATGGGACTTTTTAATATATCATGGAAGAAGTAAACGATTACGTCTCCCTTACCATACCCTTCAAAGCGAAATACAATTCTCAACACCGCTTAGGCAGAAATAGGCGAAGCGGTGGTATCTTCGAAGTCGAACCTCATAGGGAACCGCTATGACGTCATTACCTTTTTAGGATTTCATGGCTAAATAACGAAAATATAACCGTTATAATTGTTATCGATTCGTTTATCGGTTTAGACGTTTGAAAATAACTTTTTGTTCAATTCAATACGTAGGTATAGTCCGCGCCAAACTACTAGTCCGCTCTGAAGTTGTTGCGAGCAGGTGTAGTCATACAATTTACTATGGCGACGCGATTCATTTCTATATTCAGAGCGAGCTAGCAGTTTTACGCGGTTTATACTTGATTAAAACACGCCTGTAAACTGTAAAGTCGTAATAACTGTGCGTCCTAATTCTGTCTTTTCAACCGCGAGAAAATTGTGAAAAACGGTCTCAGGTCATAGAACTTAAAAACATTTTCAGTATATTTTCGGATTCACTGTAATTTCAATGTATTGAAAGAACTTCAGTTTTGTAGTTCCACTGAGAAAAATACCATAAAATACAAAACTTTTTGCTCACCGATAAAATGAATATTCATTTTCAGTGAAATTTGCTTTATCCTATAAGCACTTGATTTTATTTTAACTGGAAATACGAAATCATGCAGTACATTTCCACAGATCCTCAACCTGTTCAAAATATAGGAGCCTATTTGAATTTTACAAATTCCTTACCTTCCATGGGAATAAAGTTGCTATGCCTCTTACCTTACAAACTTCCTAACTCTTCAGGTAGGTACAGTTAGCCTCAAAAGTAGATGAACAGATCCGAATTTGAGCATTGAATAATAGCTAAACACAAAGAGTACCATAATTACTTGTGTTCATCTACTTTTGGAGCTGACTGTACTATTAGTTCGTTTTTTTTTTTAAATATACCCAAAATAAAACTTTATTTAATTTCCTGTCTTTCGAAATTCTAAATGTTTTTGGCACAAAATCAAATAATAAAGTATTTTTTACAAATGTATGGATTATCTGAATTTTTATAAAGACATAGATTTATATAACAAATAATTACTTGCTTAGATTTGTAATTCTATACAGCAAGATAGATGGGTACGTTAACACCACTATCCATAGGTCATACGGCCACAACAAAAGTAAAGAATCTAACAAATGCGGCACGTCCATCCTCCTCCATAATGCAGTTAGCGCAAATTGCATCCTGCACAAGTCGTACGTCTACATACTAATTGCAGGAAAAATGCAGCGCCGTTGCTTCTTAGAACCGACCCGGGCCACTTCAACTTGATTCCCTCCGACTTCACTTGGTTCATACGGAGTCTCGTCACTTGTTTCAAGAACATACGATTCAAAGTTGACTGCTTTACGTCTTTGTTGTAGGTTATTGCAACTGACCCGAATTTCCCGTTATACACCGCCTTGATCTGAGGTAAAGTAGGCTCATATAAGTAATATTTTACATGTATCTAAATATATATAACTCAAAGGTGACTGACTGACATAGTGATCTATCAACGCACAGCCCAAACCACTAGACGGATCGGGCTGAAATTTGGCATGCAGGTAGATGTTATGACGTAGGCATCCGCTAAGAGAGGATTTTGATCAATTCTACCCCCAAGGGGGTAAAATAGGGGATGAAAATATTACTTCGTAACGCGAGCGAAGCCGCGGGCAAAAGCTCGTGTAACATATACCTATGGATTTTTGTAATGAACAAATATTTAGAATTATATGTTAAAAGATATGTATAGACAAAAGATGTTAAAATTCTGTAATGTGATCTTTTACAACTTGAAAAATTGTTCATCTTTGAAGAAAATTAAATACACAAATTATTATAAATAGCGGGAATTTATTATACAAAATAAATTGTAATCTTACTTTACATAAACTATGAGATACAGCGAACACACTTTAATGTATTTATATGTAGAAATATGCGTAATGCAACATTTTTATATTATAAAAAATAACCTCTCACATACTCTAGATAGCATTCATTGTGAGATCATTACACAATTACAATTTATATCCATTATTAAACTTTACATTTTCCATTTAATGCAAACATGGTACTTCACTTAAAACTTTACTCAAATAAAATTGCGTGAAAATAATTGCACAACAATAAAATCAGCTTAAAAATATTTTATATTAGTAAATGTTTTTCGCGCACGAACCAAACCTATCTCGATATTATATCTAACGAGATATTTACCGACATGCCTTGCAAGGTTCAATGTCGAAGCAATTGTTTAAATAAACCGGTTCCGTAACACTACCATTCACATCCGTGCGAAATACCAAAACTTGCGTCATCATTTGTGCATGAAATGTAATCGTCAACCCATTACTTCTCCACTGCTCGTGGAGCAGAGCTCGTGACACATAGCTGGAGGGGATAAATCTGTAGTCGATAGTAGACAGGATAGTAGGGATTAGGGTATAATCAACCTCGCTGGCCAAGTGTGTACTAGTAGACTACACACACTTTTGACATCTTTTTTAAAGAAAATAAGTGCGTAGGCTTCCTTACATCTCTGGTTGCGTTCCGTTGGAGATCCCCGAGTCTTCTTAGCAACGCTGAGGACGGCCACTGGGGGGGTTTTAGTGCGGTAAAAATTCCATGTAACTATGTGTCGCTCCCACGGCACCGGGTACCTTTTGAAGGTTTCCCCCTCGATCACAAAAAAAGGCTTCCTTACATGCTTTCCTTCACCGTTAAAACAAGTGATATATCATTTATAATACGTGCGTGAATTTGACATATCGAATCCCTAGATTTCAAAATTGGGACCCACAATTGAGAAACCGTATTTTAAACCATAAGGATATCAATGCTATTATTTTTAATTTCAACAAAATACAATATTATCAATTGAATATTTCGATTAGTCGAGATTATATGACCATCGACAAATTAATTGTTTATTTGAACGCTACACCGCCGGTAACCGCATTATCAGCGAAATATAATTCATAACTCATTTATTTCGACTAATCGTAATATTTGATACTTTCCACACATTTTGGCGTTTGAATTATAATACAAACATCGCTTATTACCATCATGTCCCCCACCCTAGTTTTTTTTTCTATATCGTGGGTGCTCTAGACGCATACATAAGCACTCAAACCCAGAAAATAAATCTAAATTTTTCATTTAGGTATGGATTTCGAGGATCAATCCTGTAATCCACTGCGTGTCAGACCAATATGGTAACCACTTCGTCGTGCAATTCGTAGAATTTAAAACATATTTTAAAACATATAATATTTCGAAATATTTACATTAATTTATTATTATGGACAGGTTCAGTATAAAGTTTTAGTTGGGAAATGGAGACTTATGAAGCGAGAATGTATTGTGATGAAATTAATGTATAATAAATTGCAAATGACGTGTAATCGTGTGATGGTATTTGCATTTTGTAATTTTAAGGTTATTTCATAAATATAAAATTAAAATTTTGTTGATAGGCACTTATACTATTATAGATTTCATGATTTTTTCATGAATATTTTTGAAAACTTTCCTTATATTCTTGATATATCGTATCTCATTCTGAGAGGAGACACGTGCCCAGCAGTGGGACAATAATGGGTTTGATGATTGACGCTGGCCAAGTGCGTATTGGTAAACTTCACATACCTTCGAGACTTTTTTTTTATTTATTACTCTCAGGTATGCAGGTTTTCTCACGATGTTTTCCTTCACCGTTTAGCAAGTGACAATTAAAGGTAGCCTTCTTAGTAGGCCTACCTTTCTTGTCGCTGTAGTGTCGGAATCAGAATAGGGCTACGGTATCCTCTGCCTGTCGTAATAGGCGAATAAAACGGGGCTTCCGGGGTTAACACGATTAGAGGACTCCGGTTGTGTTCCGTTAGAGATCCCGGAGTCCTCTTCGCAGCTCGGAGGATGGCCACCGGAAGGGATTTACTGCGGTAAAATTCCCACATAACCCCGTGTCGCTCCCACGACACTAGGTATCTTTTGAAGGGTTCCTCGAGAAAGAACACAAGGGGTTTTTATTTAAAAAAAAACGTTTTCTTCACTCATTCCCACACCACCCACACTAGGATTCCCTGTGTCGTGGGTGCCATGGACACACACATAGACAAATACACAAACACCCAGACCCAGAAACAGAAATCTAAATTCATCATTTCGATATCTGTCGTCTGGCCGGGGATCGAACCAGGGGCCCTTTACGCCTCAGACCGGTATGGTGACCGCTCCGCCACGCGGGTCATCTATTCTGCTACACCCTTCGGACAGTTTAAACCATATTAATAGTGACACTGCGGTCATTAACCCAGTTGTACTATGACCATTCTACCTTTACTACAGTTAAGCAAATAGTCTCAGGTTTGACTTTCCGGTTAGCCCAATAGCGGTAATTGTCAGGCCTTTGTGAGATAACTGACACTCTCGATTAGGGCTGTCAACTCTACATCATTTAATCTCTCGTTTTAATGTAATACGCGTAGGAGTATGTGTATATGTGTAATAATCATTGTAATACGCACTCTCGTTGTATGTGTGCTGTATTTTTGTACATTTATAATGTATTTACAAATAAAAAATAAATTACATATATACGTGACAAATAGATAAATAATCTAATTTAAATTTTATGAATACCACACATGAATAAACCATGCGTGCATACTACATCTTTTATTACCAAAGATTACAACTTACCAATTACCAAAAATACAATTAAAAAGGAAACTGATTTTTACATTTTTAAAAATGTTTTATTTTTAACTTTGAGGAATGCGTTATAATTTTATCCTATACAAAAAGTATTGTCAACCCTACGGATGCCCCACTTCATCAGGCAAAAGATAAATGTAGTGCGACTGTGAACGCTGGTTTGGTTTCTTTTATATGTAGTGCGTCCTATTTTTATCTTTTTGTCTTATTATTGGATGATCGCTTTTGTGACCTTGTGTGTGTTTGAATGTAGCTCTCATTTTGTGAATTATGTGATTTATATGTTTTATTTACATCTTCAGACAGAGTGTGTCAGACACGTGCCTTCGTAAGCAAAAAGTATTCTTCTACTAGATGTGAATTTATATCTACGGTTACAGATAGTCCGGTTAAACCAAAAATATAGGTAAAGTTGCAATAATTCGCATACAGCTGAAAATGTGTACCGACTTTCAGAACAACTTACAAATAGGATGCGCCGCTACATCCCTCTACCCTAGAAATCCTCGGAAAAGTATGTCTCTTTTGCCACACCATTCAAACCACAACACAATTTCATAAATTCGAAATTTGTACATAATTACGTAAATATTAAAATTTAGTTCAGTTACGTATGACGTAAATGCAATAACACTCACAACGCTACATTTCATTACACGCAATTAATGTATAACACGGAAGGTATTTTGAAATTACTTCACGCGAAATTTTGCACTAGTTGTATGACTGTGATGGCACCTCATTATCATCATCATCATCATCATCAACCCATTATTGTCCCACTGCTGGGCACGGGTCTCCTCTCAGAATGAGAAGGATTTGGCCATAGTCCAACGTGCTGGCCAAGTGCGTATTGGAAGGCTTCACATACCTTTGAGACTATTTTTTTTTCTAAACACTCAGGTATGCAGGTTTCCTCACTATGTTATCCTTCACCGTTATAACAAGTGATAATTAATTTCTAATACGCATATAATTTCGAAAAATCAGAGGTGCGTGCCTGGGATTTGAACCGTGGACACCTCGATCGAGAGGCCAAGTTTCTAAATCACTGCCTTATTACTGATGGCAACCATGTGACACTTATATTCTTATTTATATCAGCAGTTTTACAGTACTGCGTTCGTTCAGGCCTGATATGCTAAAACAAACATACTACTTGATAGAATCTTTCAGAAGTTCAACTTAGAAGGTACTATTATGGTACTACCACTATATTTATTTGTACCTAATAACAGTGTTACGCGCTACTGCGTTCAGTTCAAAGGGTGTGGTAAGCAATTTTCCTCAGTGATAACAACACTCATGTAGTGCTCCAATTCTAACTAAAAGTACATGCCAATAAGCCTCTTTATATGGTGAACGTATTATCGAAAACAACCTATTTATGCCTTATATCAGCAATATTACGCTATTATGTTTCGGAAAATCGAACACAAACTTGCCTATTTCACATATCTATTTTGCAAATCGCTTGAAACGTTAACTTACTTCTCAGAAATTGCAAAATTTGGAATTCTATGACTTCAAAATACTCCCATTCTGTTTGTAGTCAGTAACAAAAATGTTATCCAGCTTAACCACATAGTGAAAGGCACAATCATCTAACGCTCTAATATTCAGTGTAGACTTAACCCTTTACTTACGATAGGTAAAAACGGATTCTGCTATTTATGATTCATATTGCAATAAATGTCACTGAATGGAAGTGTCTATATTCTAAAGCAAAATCTATATCCACCCAACTATAATTCAGTGGATTTGCGATTAAAAAATATGTTCTCAATGTATTCTTTAACTTAATTTCTTTATATTTTTATAATTCGTAAAATAGAACATGAAATATATTACAGAAGTAGTAAACGAGCTTGCAATACACCTGATAGTAAGTGGCTTCTGCTGGCAATGGAAATCCAAAAAAACCCCCGCGCCCAGACAGAATTAGAGCCTAGCTAAGATTGATAATAATATACGAATAAAGAGACCACATTATTTTACTTTTGAATTTTGCGCTGCTCGATAGGTTTGTTCTACTTTTGCGCCGGATCGCTGTTTACGCAAAAGACTAACAAACGTATACGATAGAATACACAAGCAGCGAATTCAAAATAAACAATGAGGCAATCTCTTATCCAGCTAAACCACATAGTGAAAGGCACAATCATCTAACGCTCTAATATTCAGTGTAGACTTAACCCTTTACTTACGATAGGTAAAAACGGATACTGCTATTTATGATTCATATTGCAATAAATGTCACTGGATAGAGGTGTCTATATTCAAAAGCAAAATCTATATCCGTCCAACTTTAATTCAATGGACTTGCGAATAAAAATTATAGAAACCATTATGCTAACTTCACTTCTTTATATTTTTTTAATTCGTAAAATAGAACGTGAAATATATTACAGAAGTAACCAAAAAGCTTACCGTCCACCTGATCGTAAGTGGCTTCTGTTGCCTATGGACATCCAAAACAACCCCAACCCTAGATAGGATGCAGTGGGTTTCGGGTTCAATCACCGGCCAGACAGGTATACTTGTATGTATAAATAATATTCAGGATCTAGGTCTGGGCTTATGTCGTCTTTGTGTGTGTTCAAGGCATTCAAAACACAAGAAAATCCCAATGTAAAAAAAACGCTTTCTACACTCACAGCCCCACACTAGGATTCCCTGTATCGTGGGTGCTATGGACACACACAAACAAATACACAAACACACAGACCCAGAAACAGAAACCTAAACCCATCATTCAGATATCTGTCTGGCCGGGAATCGAACCCAGGACCCTCTGCGCGTCAGACCGGTATGGTGACCGCTCCGCCACGCGGGTCGAATGTAAGGCTTATGAGTGTAGAAAGCGTTGTTTATTTATCAATTTAATGTGCCTTAGGTTGAATAGATGCAATATCACCACAACCGGATTACGCCTCGCATCGATAGGGTTAAATCCTTCCCAACATGGCTCCCTGTGGCCCTCATCCGGCCCAATCTGAGTCTAACTGTATTACATGGCTTCCGATATTTTTCGCCGGATTTATTGCCCGGGCCTACGGATTTACAGCTTTGACCGAAATGCTTACCCACAGCATTTTGTTAGCTTTTTATTGGCAATTTGTTACCTTGTGTATCTTTTTGGGATTCGTTATTTCGCCCACAAATTGAACACTTGACATCTTCGATTCTTACGAGGATTCCTTGAAATAAAGCGGATTATAGGGCAAAGGATCAAGGTTTTACGATAAGGGTTGTATAGAAAACCTGAACATCAAAAATAGAGTAAAGCGTGTAACGTTGTTTCATGGTATTGTTGTATTTTTATGTCGTACCGTATTTTTATATCGTGTACAAAACGGTCTATGATGACTTTTTTACTCATTCACGATCCTCTGTGTGAAGACCATATCAATTGGGACATCGGCATTTATATAACTATATTTAAGCAGAAATCGAAACTAGAACTTGAAGATGGTAGAACCCTTTGTGGTTCGGCTCCGGCGGCACCACCGCCACACCTTTTTCTATAACAGCTGTGTTAACTGCTGCTGTGTACTGGTCTGAAGGGTGTGGTAAGGGAGACATACTTTTCCGAGGCTTTCCGGCTTAGTCCTCAGGGGTAGCGGCGCATCTATGACCGACCTCACGTAGGAATATCGAATCGAATCTGGAGATGATTACAGATGTCCATGGGCGGCAGTAGCCACTTACCATCAGGTGGACTGCATGCTTGTCTGCTACTCCCATATTACCATACCATATGTGAGTTCGTCATTTATATACCTATATCTAAGCAGAAATCGAACCTACAACACTAATGTTACAACGATCAAACTTTTACTATATATTACACATTTTTTGAGTTTTTAAATCATATTTAGCAATTATAACTAAATACAAAGAGGCGACTTCGACACGTAACCCTAATACTAGTGAACATATAACATACCATGTTATTTCTGAAAATTAGAAAAATGGACCTTTGCCCCGAGTTATCGGTACATCGACACTACACAATATTTACAGTATTTTCTCATTTCGTATCGACACTTGTTCCATATAAACAGTTAGTGCGTGGGCGAACGTATCCAGGTCAGTAAACTATGTTAAAGGTGTAGATGATAACACGATACTTTAACGATGGCGATATAGAGCCAATTTACGTGGTATATAAGTGTCTAGGTAAATACGGGAACAATGAAATATTTTTATGTTATATGGGTTTGCTGAAGTACATTTTCATATAAAAGTATAAAACGACTCAGTTGATAGGTGGATATAGATTTATTACTATAGAATCACAATTCACAAGATCACACTATAACAATTTCTAAGTATTTTAGGGACACACTATGAGGTTAGAAAATAACAATTATAGCCACGTTAATCGTCAGCACTCGGTGAAGTCCACGACCAGAATGCTCCTCCCTGTTCACTCGAGCGCCGCCATGATGTCATCCCCACTTCACGTACCCTCTCTCATTGCAGATCAAATTAAATACTTATTATTTTAATGCTTTATAATAAAATATGAACTATTGACGACAACAAAAGGGTGTCTGCTTGAAGCCGGTCACAAACGCATTAAGGATGTAAGTGTAAGTAAAAGCGCTATGATATAAGTCAGCGGCATCCATACCCTTCCAAAAAAACGCAAGAAGTGCTTTACGCTAAAATTAGTACGGCGGTGGTACCTCCCCGGTCTAACCATACTAATTCGTTCTACTACTTTTAATCTAATAGAAATACAAAAAATATTAATAAAACAGGTTTAAAATAGTTATGAAAAATAAATTAAATATAATAAGCTTCATCCAAATTGCTGTCCTTTGGTAGAGTCCCCAAAACGCTGGCGACATTACCTCGTTGAATACTACCTTTTAAAGTTACATTTAATCTGATAGTTAAAAGGATTAATATCAGAGTTTCCCAACATAACTTCGGGTTAAATTATATAAAAACACAGAAACGTTATGTAAATATTTCAAGTTAATCTATTTACTTCTTTTCCGTTTTGCGGACACAATTCTGTAAGGTTAATGTTTAATATATTCCTAAGTAGGTACTTGGTCAAAAGTAGGTACTTTTGCTGAATTAACCATGTTTGTCTACGTAGTTTTGCTTTTTTGTTTCAAATACAATTTTACAAGAAAATAATTGACACATTAGTACTTTCAACAAATTCATTTATACGTAAAAGAAGCTATTACCATATGAATGCACTTTAATATTACCTGCTCACATAAATACTTACTGTATTCGGTACTAAAATAAACTGCAAAGGATCCATTATCCATTTTAGCCAGACCCTTTTAATATTGCATTATCTAAATTTAGAAATGCGGTTAGGTTCGTTTGTGATACGTACAGTGAATGACCGAATAATGGAATTGCTCGTGTGATTCTACTATGTAAGTAAATATGTGTATTTCTAGGATTTATATGATACGACGAAACGAGTATATTTGCATTCGCGATAAAAATACGTTGCAAATATTTCGATTTATCTATTTTTCGATGAAATAGAATTAACAAACAAAGCTTTTATTTGAAATTGAAATTCCGAACGAGGCTGCAGTACACCTGATAGTAAATGGTCATTATCGCCAATGAACATCACGATAACGTATACAACTCTAAATAATAGTGGAATCCGACTGGAAGTCAGCCATTGACGCGCTGCTAATCTTAAGAAATAGATGAGTGTTTCTTTTTTTATAATATAGGAGTAGCAGACGAGCATGCAGTCCACCTGATGGTAAGTAACTACTGCCGCCCATCGACACCTGTAATCAACCCCAGATAGGATTAGATATTCCTACCTGAGGTCGGCCACAGATGCGCTGCTACCCCTGAGGACTAAGCTGGAACGCCTCGGAAAAGTCTGTCTCCGTTACAACACCCTTCAAAGCGGAACACAGCAGCGCCTAACACTGCTGTTATTAGGTAGAAATAGATGTGGCGGTGGTGCCGCCGGAGTTGAAGCACAAAGGGTTCTACCACCTTCTAGTGTACCTCGAGTAAGTCTCTTACCACATCCGATGATAACACAGTAGCGTTTAACAGCTATTATAAGGCAGAAATAGGTCTAGCGATACCTCCACAGACGAGACCCTTCAGGTTTTGTCAAGTTGTTACCTCGCCACTGCCGCCCATTAACATACTATTTGTATTGACCCAATACGAACCAGTATACAATCTTAATGAACTTGAACTTATTTCTAGATGCATTACTTTATCAAAGCACTGAATTGAACGGGCTTATTAATTGTGCCTTATCAACCTTCATATGAGAAGCGTTGCAGCAGTGTTGCTGTAATAAAGATATTCCGCTCCTAGATTCTAAACCCCTTTCAAATAATGATTTACCTAACTAAATCATGTAGTGACATAAGAAACAACTCTAAAATCGATATAAACATACGTTAAATATCTAAGTACCTCACGAAAGATAAAAATCCATCCAACATTTCGTGTCCCAAATGGCAACGCCGTGCTCGATCATGTCTACATCATACGGCTGATAAAGTGCACAGAATATAGTGGCATTACCATACAGATTCCGATATTCGTCTCTGCCCCACATAAAATCTATCCGAGATATAAGGAAGGATACCAAACGTCGTGAGAGCGGATGCTCCAACGTTGATAGATAAAATACGCGCAGGAAACTGAAATATATCGTCAGTGCTCGTAGGTAAGGAATATAGAAAATGGAAGGTGCTTACAAATGGATTTATGAAAAATGTGAATAAGAATTCCTGTCTTCGCATTAAATACATGGTAACTGTGCTGAACCAAGCAAACAGTCCTGCGTTTGTAGACGTAGGCTGACTTACATGTGACCCGACCATCTTGGTCCTCGGAAGTCATCATCATCATCATCCCATTATTGACATGAGTCTCCTCTCAGAATGAGAAGGATTAGGCCATAGTCCATCGCGCTGGCCAAGCTATTTGATGCAGGTTTCGGATTTAGGCAGCTGTAACTAGGGATGCAATGCAATCCCGCAAAGTTGAATCCCGCATTATTCTAAGTCCTGCTTTATCCCGTATATTGTTTTGATATTTAAATAAAAAAATACTTTTGTAAAACATACATGTAAAATAAACGTTGTGTTACTTATTACGAATAAACGTAACGCTGTAAAAAGTAAAAAAATACAAACAGCAAATTTTCGGAATATGAGGATTTAACAGAAATATATTTATTACAGGCAGTTCTCAAGAGTATAAGCTTTTACGGACGTACTATACTAACGTACTATATTTTGAGCTGAAATGTTTGTGAAAACGTAAAAAGATACAAACATTAGATTTAAGGATTATAAGGTTTTAACAGAAATATTTTTTTGCACAGTCAGTTTTCTAGAGTATAAAATTCGAAGGCGCACTATATTACCCACATTTTGAGCTCAAATGAAGGAAATCGGTTATATTGGATGCATCGGTTAAGGTGCTTCCTCCAAAGGTAATATTATTAGAACATTTCCAGCTCAAGTGGACAAAAGGCGTGACCCTTGACAAGAATTACAAAGTACCGTACGTATTTGTTAAATCTAAATTCTCACGTTATACTCAAGGTGAATGTCATATAAAGCCGCGCCTCTAAGCCTTGTTCGCTCTCACGACAGCATTGGAGCGTATACTCATTTTTTTGGAGTTTACTCCTTAAGAAACGATTTGAGTTATAAGGCCCGGTACGGAAATTTTATGAGGAGTAAAATCAAGTGTAACACGAAAAGTTGAGGCGTAACGGTAACCAAAATATGAATCAAGAGTGCTTTTATTAATTTAAAATACAGTAAGTTCAAATCCCATATGAAAGTAATTATTACAATAAAAATAATTAGCAATATATAAAACATTAAAACGTCATTAACTAATTTGTTTACATTTTTGCATAAATTAAGTTATAGGTTTGATCATTTATAAACACTGTGAAAAATATGAACATTGGCGCCATAATATGATTAACAATCTTTTATGAACGTTTTCAAAGAAGAGTAACATATAAAATCAGTAAGCAATTGAATAAGATATAATATTAGCAAAATAAGTTTTTAACATAAAGAGGCTTTTGTAAGTTACTGATATATTAATTTAACTTATAAAAATGGATGCATTATTGATCAGCACCATCTATCAACGATAAACGGGCAAAATCAAAACAGTATTATTTAATATTTATTACAGAATTATTGCTAATGAATTATGTTCAAAATAAGTTATATAAAATTAGCAATACGTTTTAAATGAATTCTAGAATTATAAAACATTCAGAAACAATCCAAATTACATATAATAACATGTTTATTGAGTCTCATATAAATTTCATCCGTAAATTGCAACAAGGATATTTTATAGATGGCAAAGAAATTATAATTATTAAGTTTTAAGTTATAAAACGTTTAACATTGTTTTAAATATAAATAATTATATTATATTAAAATTTACTTTAATATAAACAATTATATTAAGTTACCATTATAATATTTGGAACCAAAATACATAGATTGATAAACTTGCAAACTTACAATTTGTAAAACTTGCCACTAGATGGCGCTATTTTATATTATTTTGTAACATACTTTATGTAATACGCATTATTGAAGTAATATAAATAATCCGAATAATTACAGATATATGTTTGTTTCTCTTATCATTTTAGCAGATGCGTTCATTTACCTACCCTTTTTTCTATTCGATATATATCATAATTATCATTCGTAAGGAGTAAACTCCAATCGTGCGTCGTAGCTGACACACACACACTTTTTTTCCTTTATATTTAGGGGCAAATATATCATTTTCATGGAACTAATTCATCATTATTCATAATCATCAGCAGTACAATAATTGCAGTATTATTCTTATTTAAATTGTGCAGTAAAGCAGATATACTTACAGAAGCATTCTAGCTCTGTTCTCCGGAATAACTACAAATCTGTAATAGTTATAGGACTTCAATCATATTGGAAGTTGGTTAAACGTGGTGAGAGTTCGTCCACAGTAAGAGCTCTTACGGGATTACTTTGCAATCACGTAAACGGTAAGGAACACGACCCTCCCTAAATGTATCAACAAAATACCTATTTCTCACTAAAGTCGTACACAATGGCAGCAGATCCGCAGAAGATATATTTGCCAAGCATTGTAAAGCAGATATACCAGGAGTATTTCTGCAAATCTGCAGAAGATAGGATATCAATCGTATTTGAGGTTAGTTAAACTTGATTGGTTGGGTTGTCCATCCTAAGAGCTCTTACGGGATTACTTTGCAATCATATATACGGTAAGAAACGCGACCCTCCCAAGGCTTATGAACAAATTTTTTATTTGTCACTAAAGTCGTACACAATGGCAGCAGATCCGCAGAAGATATATTTGCCAAGCATTGTAAAGCAGATATATCAGGAGTATTTCTTCAAATCTGCAGAAGATAGGATATAAATCGTATTTGAGGTTGATTAAACTTAGTCAGGGGATGTCCATCCTAAGAGCTCTTACGGGATTAGTTCACAATCATATATACGGTAAGGAACGCGACCCTCCCGAGGTGTATCAACAAATACCTATTTGTCACTAAAGTCGTACACAATGGCAGCAGTTCCGCTGATGATGTATTTGCCAAGCATTGTAAAGCAGATATACTCCTCTATTTTTGGAAATCTGTAGAAGATAGAATACCAATCATATTTGAGGTTGGTCAAACTTAGTCAGGGGTTGTCCATCCTAAGAGCTCTTACGGGATTAGTTCACAATCATATATACAGTAAGGAATGCGACCCTCCCGAGGTGTATCAACAAATACTTATTTGTCACTAAAGTCGTACACAATGGCAGCAGTTCCGCTGAAGATGTATTTGTCGAGCTACGATTGAAGCGCTGTAAGCCCTGTTTGCTCTGCAAACATCATTGCGACATAATCGCCTTTCTTATTCCTGGCTTATTTACACGCAAATATTTATTTTTGATGTTACAAATTAAAAAGAAGAATCGGTATTTCACCTTGTAATAAGAGAAAACGTATTCCTCTCTGTGACTTATTTATTCGTTTGCTTTATTTTCGAGAGCAAATGTATATTTATTAGCTTTGAGAAAAATATTCCGTGCTCCTACGAAAAATATGAAAATGATAGGCGGCTACATTTTGCTACTCTTCTGTTTGGAGTTGTTAGATGTCAAGAACCCAGTTACTTGTATAGGAAACTGATATGGGCCAGGGACCAAAATAAAAGAATTGGCATGAGGTCTACCCCTCATAAGCTTTTATATCCCTATAATCGTGCGGCATCTTTCAGGAGTAGCTTTAAGCACAGCGCCACGAGGTGCTGGAATAACCTTCCGCCGCCTCTTCATACCACGAAAACATTGAGGAATTTCAAAAATACATACAAGTCATTGTTGTTGGAAAAACAAAAATATGATTATAATATGTATAGCACACAAAATAAATAAATATATATATATTGTGGAAGCATCAATATGTACTAGTATTTCATCATAAGAACAGTGTTTTATCAAATTAAATCATTTAGAAGTTTCCTAATAGTATACGTATTGTCATGGTAAACTAGTCTCTTAACTTAATTTTATCGACCCTCAGAGTTGTAGCTTCTCATTAGGTTTTAGATTATGTTTATACTAATAAGTTAAATTTTGATACTACTCATAGGATAATACATAAGCATATTCCAAAAAAAAGCAAGAATGAAAATAAATATACACACAGACAGCCGTCCGAGTTACTTCAATACCGGGACCGGACTGAAAATCAGTGTCGTGAACCATGTTTTCGCGACTTACGCTGAGTTCCGGTAACCTTTTTGCGAGCTTGGCCTGCAGCACGGTATGCAAAACATTGACCGTAAAATAGTTATAAGTCGAAATTTTTATTATTTTTTTATTTTTTTGTGTTTTTTATGTGATTTTGTATTTTGTCATAATGATTGCTGTAGTCCTTGTTTTCGTGAATAAACGTTATTATTATTATTATTATATATTTTTTTGTATTTAAACATTTTTTTGGTAAAACTACTCAATTTCGCGGGCTTTTGGCCAAACGAATATTCAGGTGAATAGACAAATTACGCGTCTATTGACAGAAATTTTCTTACAATCCTGCATGTATTTAAAATAGCTGCTTTTTGAATGGTTAGAAATGTGAGTGGATGAATTTGTATGGCTTTTAAACTACTATGTAAGGTTTTGGGGACGACACCGGTGGAAGAAATAATGATAGGGATGGTTCTAACTGTATTTACTTTCCACTGTGTTTTGAGTTCTATTGTAAGGTCGGTGTATTTTGTGAGTTTCTCAGTGTAGGTAGTTTGCATGTTGTGAGTGTTAGGAATGGCTATATCTATTAAGTATACTATTTTGTTTTCTTTATCGTGTAGTGTAATGTCAGGTCTATTGTAATGTATAGTTTTATCCGTGATTATTGTCCGATCCCAGTATAACTTAATTTTAGGAGATTCGAGAATTACTTGAGGTATGTATTTATAGTAGCTGTTTTTTTCCGGGATCAGTTTATATTTATATGCTAAATATTGATGTATTATGGCAGCGACCTGATCATGCCTATGCTTATAGTCTGTTTGTACAATAGATCTACAAGCTCCTGTAATATGCTGGATGGTTTCGCTGCTAGAGTGACAATGTCGGCAATGATCGGTTACTAATGATTTGTCCCTAATAATGTGTTTCCTGTAATTTCTTGTGTCTATAACCTGATCTTGTATTGCGATCATGAACCCTTCCGTTTCCGGAAAGAGTTCACCTCGTCTCAACCATGCATTCGATGCATGTTTATCAACGATAGGGTTATTTAAATCTGTAAGATGTCGCCCGTGAAGTGACTTTTGCAACCATGTGTCTACTTTGTGTTGAGTGGTGACGGTTGTGAAATTAATAGAGCTGTCTTTGAGTCTAAGTGGTGTATATTTGTTATCTGCCTGTACTATTGCCTGATGAATTAGTGAATCACGAGCTTTATTGTGAAAATATGTGCGTAATGATGTTAGTTGTCTATTATGTAGGTTTTGTATATCAATTAAACTTCTTCCTCCTTCTTGTCTTGGAAGTGTTAATCTCTGGATGCAAGCTCGGGGATGGTGTTTTCTATATTTTGTCATTGTAGTGTTTATAATTCGCTGTAGTTTTTGTATGTCTGTTCGTGTCCATTGTATAATTCCAAACGAGTAGGTAAGTATCGATATTGCGTATGTATTTATTGCTTTTATTGTATTACGGGCATTTAGTTGGGTGTTGAGTATTTTGTGCAATCTAGTCTTAAAGTGTTCAGTTAATGCTGCTTTAGTTTGTTTTTGGTGAATTTGACGAGATTGTCGGTATCCTAAATATTTATATCCATTTATTTGGTCGATAGGGTATTATATATGTATTATATATGATAGGGTTATATAGGGGTGGAATTATGTGTATCGAGTGAGTACGAGTTGTCTTCTATAACACCTCTCTTTACGGATTGCATCTTGCATTTATCTATGCCGAATTGCATAGATATATCTTGTGAAAATGATTGTGATATAACAGCATCGATGGTAAGCTGTTCCTTGCATCCTTGGCTGTTTTTGCGACAACCTTTTTGCTCTTCAGCTAATATATTGTTTTGTTCTGCATGGATATATATGATTTCACTTATACATGATGTTATGATTTTATAAATATTTTGTAAACAGGTAATTGGACGGTACTTTGCAGGGTTTATGGTATCAGTCGGGTCTTTAGGAAGCATATATGTGATACCGTGTGTAACATAATGAGGAAGTGTGTTAGGTGATTTGATAAAGTTGTTTATATGTGTATGCAAAAGAACGTGCGTACAAGTGAACTTCTTGTACCAATAATTATGGATTTTGTCAGACCCGGTTGCCTTCCAATTATGAGACCTAGCTATAACTCGTTTTAATAAATCTATGTCGATATTTTCAAAAGGCATTTCCGGCAAATCTGTTAAACTGTCCTTATCTTTTTGGATCCAACTAGCCTCTTTGTGTTGCTGTGATTTGGACCAGATATTTGACCAAAAGTCAGTTAAAGTATTCTTTGAGGGTAGAGGAAGTGTAGTGGCAGATATATTGTTTGTGTTTTGTGTAAGAGTTCTGTAAAACATTTTTTCATTATTATGGAAAAGCTTGTTCTGAGTTTTTCTCAAAGTTGTTTTTTTATATCTACGTAATCGACTAGATAATGCATTAAGTTTTTGTTTTAGGGTATCTAGGAAGTGTGATAGTTGTGTATTCGGTTGTTCGTGCTGTGAATGTAATTTGTATTTACGTTTTATTTCCTCTACCTTTCTTTGTAATCCTTTACTACGTATTCCGTTATTGTATTCTGTTAATCTTCCTATTTCTGCTCTAAGTTTTCCTATCCTTTCTTCTAAAACTACCTGCCACCTAGGTTTTTGTTTATTATAATGAATGTCTGTTTGTATATCTCTAATTTTGGTTCCATTATATTTAACAGCTGCATACGCTGCACAATATATAACTAGTTGTAATGTTTCAAAATCTGTTTCGTTATTTATTATATTTGGTATTAAAGTTTTGTTTAAATACTGTTACTGCACTAGTAAGTCTTTTGGTAATTTTTTGTTTGGGCAATGAGGGTCTTAATGTGGGCTCTGAATTTTTAAATACTTTTAACGCTTCTGAAAAATATTCCTGAATTTGATTTTGTGTATGCGATGTTATTTGTATTTCTTCCTCTTCGTGTTCTAGTATTTGTATTGTCTGAATGTCTTGTGTGTTATTTTCGTGGGTTAAGGATTCTGTATGAATGTGTGAATATGTTAAATTTGTAGAAATATTTTGTTTATAAAGTTTTAATGATACTTCTTGCCGTATCTGGTCTATTTTTGTTTCCGGCAACATTTTGTTGTAGATTATTACTCTTCTTTGGTCTGCAATGCGTTGTTCTGTAAGGTGTGATAGATGTGGGAAGTGTTCAATGAATTTATCAAAAAGTTTTTTCCTATATGTTGTTAAATTTGTTTCTAATTCTGTGACTTCGTAATAGGTTTGGATAATTACTTCGTTCATCTCAGTTGTCCATATCATTCTTCTCTTATTTGTTGTAATCTATTTAAAATTTGTATATATAATATTGAAACACTAAAGAAGCCTGTTTATTTCATCTGAGCTGATTTGTTCGATGATTCCTTTGATAAGGAACCTGTACCGCTTCTTCTCCATAACGAAACACCTTGTGAAGTGGTGGTAGTTGTATTGACATTCAAAAAGTGCTCTGTAAAGAACCTATTTTGAATTTAAAAAAATGATTTGATTTGATTTGTGAGTTTAACCAAATCCAATTATATACACACTGATACTTTAGTTATATACAACCGCAATAGATATCAAAGTGTTCAGTGGTGAATGATAGCTCAAAGAGCGAATTGCAAGTGTTCCCAAAGTTTTCCAATATCGCTACGCAAACTCGCGGCAAAATTCTTTGATAAGCGATTTATAATCATTGTGGCGTCTGCTCCCACCGCGGGAATTAAATGTAATCCTCAAATAACGAAGACCGCAAGTAATTTGCGAAGAATTCCAGCGAAACGCCAGCGGCTGCAACGATAGAGCAACTTTGAGAATAATTTTCATTTTACGACATCAACACTTGGAACAATTATATCTTCGTCTTATAAACTTATTCGTTGTAGTGATATTAAAGAAAACTTTATCTGTAACACGTTGAAATAATTACAGAACCGCATAATTTGAAATTACAACAACAGCTTCAAATATGCTACCTTGTAAATGTGGCTGAAAATCACTTCCCCACTCTCTCAAACAATTCTTTCACAACAAATTTACAAATAAAGTCCTTTTTCAAACTCCGCAATCACTTTCCAACTAGTCTATTCTTAACATAATTGTCCATTATTGTTATTATTAATGGATCTTCAAAGTAATGGTAGTCTTAAACAAAGTTTAATATAATTTGAATTTATACAGAATGAACGATTACCTGCCCGAGATAGATAATTTTTCACAATCAGATGAGATCCAATTTTTATAGACGATAATACATTGTGAGTTTTGATGAGTTCACTCAGGTTTCTTTATTGCTACCGCCCCTCAAATTACGTCATTTGTCAGCATTTCTAAATCTCATTTTCCATGTCTTTAAGATTTCAGCGACGATATTTCAAACATTACAAATAAATCGAAAGTCTATACAGATGGAAGTATGATAGACACTGATAAATCGCATAATTGCTTTAGGTGAAATATAGAAAATGCGAAATTGTAACTTCTACTATTTTTAGAGCAATACACCTACTTACACCTGCACAATAGGTGCATAAAACATAAATAATAATGTAGGATACCAGTATAAAACTTTGACAAGTTAACAGAGCTGTAGTAGTATAGTACTGAGTTTCCTGGAAGCCAATTTCCGCATTGTAACAGGAATAAACCAACAGGAATAAGCCAACTGATCTTTTAATTGGGTGATAGCTTCACGCGAAATGATCCGTTGGCACTTCCTATTGACGTAGAAATAAGAATTAGTCGTATTAAAAAAGATCGTCTTCATAGATCTTACGGTTAAAAATTAAGTCAATAAGTAGGGCTAATTAATTTAAGGTCAAAGATCAACTTATTAAAGTATGTAAATTAAAAATGTTTTGAATTGTTCCCATTCGTAGTAAGGGACAAAAGTACTTATTTTGTGTGAAGGCTGAAGTGTAGCCAATTTAACTTTTCTGTTTAAATGTTTATTTACTGGTGAAGGTTCCTTGTTTTAGGGCGAATCCCTGGAGGGTGTATAACTGATGTAAAAAACAATTTCTTGTTTATGACACAAAGAAGGTGGTTCTATTTGCTTTAATATTTCTTTGTCTCATAATCCAGTTTATGTTTGTTGACATAAAACAGGTTCATTGCAGACACGGGTTAGATTAGATCCATATTTTGGTAATTTGTATCTCTTAACGGGAAGTCTTATTAGTGCAGAATACACATATGGGCCGATGTAATTACCTGTATTTTTTAATAAATGCAAGAATACGACCTTCATGTTTATTCCACTTCAAACAAAATTTTAAGTACAATTTTTACAATGCTACCAATCATAGTGGCAGTCCTATTGGATTTATTTTTTGGATCCCGTTAAAAAGTGTTATCTTCAAAGGCACAAGGCATAGCCAATCGCTCATTTGGCGCAACGCCATCACGGGATTACGGGATCAGTTAGCTTTTACGATTCCTTTTACGATGCGGTCATCTGTTTCGGGCGGCCTCGTTACCAAAATCTAATGATGTTTTGGTCAGTAAGTTGTCGTTTTTAACTCATGTTGTTTACATTTTGCATACATCATTGAACTATAGCCGGTTCTATTTGTTGATATAATTAAATATGATTCGTATTGCAGGAACAATCAGCTACTCCAATTTCTGTGTAAGCATTAATTTCTGCGTATATTTCCACCTTTATTAAACATTTGTAATGCATCTTGTAGAGCTGCAACGTAATCTATTTTTGATTACTAAGTATTATTTGTAATGGCAATAAGATGTAGCATTGGCTCATTTGGCGCAACGAAGTCACGGGATTACGGGATCAGTTAGCATTTACGATTCCTTTTACGATGCGGACATCTGTTTCAGGTGAAATTATTAACAAAATCTAATGATGTTCTGGTTAGATGTCTTTATTATTGAATATTGCCAAATATGGTATCTAGACGGATGTCTTTTTTGATATATGTTGCATATTGCGTTTGCTTTTACAATTCACGATACGAAGATTTTTTCTGTTTTCCCGTATATTATGCATTTAAAATTATTTTTGCAGAATCATTAGACGATCTTTTTAAATGCAAAACGAACGAGAGTAACTTAACAGTTTTATTATACTAGTTAAAGGCAAAAAATAAAAGCAACGACTTATACGACCTATTACTAAGAGGAATAAATAAACAAAATATGACCTAAATACAACCAGAATAAAACGTCACATATGTATTTGGAACCTCCTAAATTCATAAATACGGGTAAATTTATTCGAGAATCATCACTCAAAGAAATGGAAGTGAAATTTATGTGAAAGAAAATTCAAATCTCCTTTAGAACTACTGCAGCAATAACTTTATTTTTTTATAATATAGGAGTAGCAGACGAGTATGCAGTCCACCTGTTGGTAAGTGGCTACTGCCGCCCATGGACATCTGTAATCAACCCCAGATAGGATTGGATATTCCTACCTGAGGTCGGCCACAGATACGCCGCTACCCCTGAGGACTAAGCTGGTACGCCTCGGAAAAGTAAAACAGCAGCGCCTAACACTGCTGTTATTAGGCAGAAATAGCTGTGGCGGTGGTGCCGCCGGAGTCGAACCACAAAGGTTTCTACCACCTTAATTTGAATTAAGGTGGTAGAACCCTTAATTCTATGAACTTTATTCTACGAATACGTCAAATGTGCAAATGTTTATTCGTTCATTGCTTATTTATTTCGCAAGCTGACCGACAGCAAGACTTCGTATTACTTACGTAGGTGTGGCGGTTGACCTCGCCACCAGTTGACAAACTTAACCCTGTTAAGCGGCGAATATTTGCCGTCTTGACAAACTTGAATTTATTAATTGCATCATAATGTTAACTTTGTTTACAAACACAAGTAAAAATAAGAATAAGGACACAAAATAATATGAGCAAGCAACATAAACTTATTAATAAAATTGCAATTAAATAGTACCCTGTACCTATTTAAATTGGATCTTATCTTTAAAGATACTATATATTTTCAGCGCATGCGCTAACTAGGTACAATTTCTGGGAAATTTATTGTGACGCGACGTTATCTGGATCAGTTAACCCCCAATAACTTAGGGAACTAAGGGACTGCAGCATATAGAGCAATCTCTACCACGCACCTATAATACAGATTGATCTACGAAAAATGTTTAGATCTCAACCTGCGTCTGATGTGTTCAAACTGCTCATAAGCTCTACAAGGTTTAATGTCTACCCAATTATGGCAACCAGGTCTTATGTATTCGACAAAAACGTGCATAACATTTGCCCACTAGAGGTCACCCATTCAGTAACCGATCGTGCTCAACATTGCATAACTTTGTAGATCGATTACTATCTATACAACTTACGGGGTTTTACGCACTTCATTGATAAAAGTGACTTAATAGTTAAAAAACAAGCAGCGTCGTAGCTAAGAACTGGGCTTAAGGCTGCTAGGACCGCAATCTTCGGGACGCGCATTTTGCTTATTCACACAAGAAAAACAATGCAATCTATATTACAATATGCCGACGAAAAAACAGAAGTTGTACCTACAATGAAAAGACACCAAGTATAAAATATAGTACTTAATAGTCTTTGAAATAAGTCAGCAAAAATCAAGTTCGTCAAGATTTTGATAAAAGTTTCAATGGGAAATCTCCAATTCTTGTCAGGGGCGTTAATGACCCAAGCTATAACGCTATAACCAAGAAGAAAAGACTATGTAATTTCCTTAAAAGCATAAATATAAACAAGAACCATAACGACAATGAACATTGCTTTTGCTACCGTAATGAATCTTGCTGTTATTTTCTGATATCGAAAACCGATAAGAGGTATTCGAAGCGACACACTCACCTGTAATTACGAAGCTCTCATTGGATGAAACTGTTCGCTACTTTTTACTTTAGTGCGCTGTGAAGTGGCCAATAAACAGGGAAATGAATGGACTAAAGCGGAAACTTCTTTGTTAAATAACACTTGGTTTTAGTTTTAAACTTCTTTGACTCAATTTACATCTTCCTAATAATCTAGAAGCTACAAATAAATATATTTGGTAAGAGTATCAGCTCACTTTTTGATATCAGTTTTTTTTATCCTTAATCTGGAACTACATTGACGGAATTTTCACAAAGAGTAGTGATTTAAATATCAAATTTGCATACGTAATCTATTTTTTTTTCTTTATAATATGTTGTGTATATTAATTGTTCTACTTAAAATCTCCGCGACACCTGTAATTACCTGTAAGTTCGTTTTATACTTCTTGATTCAATTTATATTTACATCGTTCTATTAATCTAGTTAATGCAAATTTAAAAAAAAATATATTCAAATTTCCTCAAGTGGTAATTTAAACTCGAGTATTTCAGGGCTGTATTCATAAGAACATTATGAAACTTTGGTCTAACAATACTTATACGTATAATATGCGTGTATGTATACCTATATTAATGTTAATACTTTAAATTTAAGTTAATATTATCCCAAATGTTATCACGAGGCATTTTGCTACCTAATTCTATGAATCCTTGGTACAAGCAAGTAAAAGATTGTTTATGACACTTTATGACATCAATCCCAAAGAAATCCTACAAATTACATGTACAGTACAGCAAGGTTCATCGCGCGATGGGTAGCAACGCACTTATAAGTGTCGATTACGCCACTTCTCAGTATAAAAACTTAATGTCAAGAATTCGAATAGGTCATTGACAATACTACGTGACTTTACGATATTACTTTGATGTTACACAAGAAATGAAGTGACAATTGCACGACCAGCTTTTCAAGTAACTTTACTTGTAATAATAGCACGCTAAAAAGTGTTTGAGTTTTTAAGTGTATATTGCTTTTTTTGATGTGAAACATCTATAGCCGCACGTAAAAAAGATTTCTGGCGTGGCGACGATTACCTTTAACTACATAGACAAATGTTCTATAAGGGACAGAGCTATTAGAACAATGTGATAAAAAAAGACAACTAGTGTTTGACCTTGCGTTTCAAGTGTACGCAAACGTAAATATTGACCATGGAATATAGTGACCAATGATTACTTCAGTCAAAACGGGACATCGATTTTTTTATGTCAAATACTTTTTACTTGAAAAAATATAGTTAGAAATAATAAAAAACACGCTTTTATGATAAAATTAACTAAAAAGTAGAAAATAATTTTCAATCTAGGAATCATTTAAGGAAAAGTAAATAGTATAATTGTGCAAAAAATGTGGGGCGCTTTATGAAAACTGATAAATGGAGCACCCCATGTTTTTTTTCACAATTATAATATTTACTGTTACTTAATTGACAATAGCAACGGTTCATTTCGGAGACAACGGCACGAAGCATCGAAAAAAGGGACTGTCCCGTTAAAAACGGGACGTATGGACGTATATTTCTCATTGATACTCATGCTTGTCAAAGACAATGAAATAATGGAACAGAAGGTAAAAAATGTCCAGAACTGTCGATAATAGTTTTAGTACATCGTTTACGTAGAAATGTTATAGTACAGTTTAACTAAATAAATTATTATTATATAAATATATAATTTGATGAAAGAATGTATCTATACAGATGTATCGACTGGTTTAAAATATACGATTTAAAAATTGTTTATATTTATTATCGTATATTAGTAAAGATTACTCACTCCTAACAAGAAAATGTACCCAGTTTTGAGAATTGAAATAGTTGCGTAAAAAAGTTTTGCCACGTCTCCGTGCTAAAATGTCCCTAAAATATTTGAAATAATTATTTATCTATTATGTAAATTACGCAGTATTAGTTATTTATTTGTAAATTTTCTCTAAAAATGTTTTTATTTGTCAAGAATTAAAAAAAAACTTACTAATAAGCCGTTTGTGGCTTCATTCAATTTCAAGGCGGCGAAGTATCTTTACTAATTTATGTTTATTATTTTCAGTTTTATTTTACACACGACCATTAATTGCAAAGTTGTGTACATTTTATAAATGTACTAGCTGACCCAGCAAACATTGTGTTGCCATATAAATAAAAAAAATGTTAAGGGTGAACAACCCTTATCACTTAAGAGATATGAAAAATAGATAGATAGTAGCCAATTCTCAGACTTACTGAATATGCATATAAATTTTGATGAAAATCAGTAAAACCGTTTCGCAGGAGTACAGTAACTAACATCGTGACATGCGAATTTTATATAATCTTACCGTGGTCTTTTTGAGGATTAATTTCTGGCTATACAAAGATTGTTTATTAAATTATGTTTAGGTTAATTTATTCAATTAAAGAAATTTTAAAATACCGTATACTATCCTATATAAATTTTATGGTAATATTTTTTATTATTTACCACAGATATCGAAGAAAATTTAGAGATTAGGATACAGAATTTCCCATATATCGATTTTATTTTATTAAAATAAACTATAAAAAGTTATATTTTGACTAAAACACACTAATATAAAAATTAAGCAGTGGGATCTTAAACTATAACATACACGTATGAACATCGTGAGCTTCAATAAAATGTCACTTCTGTTCTGTTGATCTATGGTCATAGATCAATGAAAATTTTTTCATTGATCTATGACAGTTCAATTCAATCAATGAAAGTTTTTGTCAATGAAAGTGATAAAATGCATGACCATGCATTTTGCGTCTTTATCACTTTCATTGACAAAAACATACTTTGTCTCTTTCTGGTTACTCATGTAATCATGGCGGATCGAACACGAAAAATAAACAAAATTTAATAATTTCTCTTCATTTACGTGTGATAGGTGATTCCATGAATCTTGTTTCTTTTTCGAGCATAATTTTTGCATTTATGCATTGCACAAGAAGGCATTTTGAGGCTTAAAATTCAAAATAATGACGTGTTCAGTGACATTCGTGTGTATTACTACGCCGCGCGAGAGCGACTGGAGTCGTTTTAACTCGTTTTACACCACTTGACGTATTTTGTATGTTTTAAGTATTGCCCGCTTATTTTTCTGATAATAAAATGTCTGACCGTGATAATTTAGAGAGTGAAAGTGATCAGCCTTCTGCAAAGAAAGCAAAATCACACTATGACACGCCATCAAGTCATCAGTAAGTTAATTATTTTTTTATAATTAAAGTATGCATTTATCTGTGCATTAAGCACGCGTATATTTGGTGTGTTTTGAGCGCCAGCAAATGTAAAATCTACTATCTTTGTAGATTAAAATTCACATAAAAATCATTGCATACAATGTTTTTAAATTATTAATTAATTTTAATGTCATTCTTCACAGAGAATAAATTTATTAAGACTGACAGAATTGTATTTCAAAATCAGCTGATGGCGTGCAGCGCACGAAAGTTTTTTCTTATTTGTTATAAATATGAACATTAAAAAATTAATTAATTTTTCTAATCATAGTGGCATTTATTGTGAAACATTCATTATTGATACTTATAATTTACGATTTTAGTAATATATTGAAATAACTAGCTAAGATTCTTGAGTTTACTAATATATTGGAGCCAATTTATTTTTTTCTGTATATTTTAATAACATATTTTTTATAAATATTTCAGAACCCAACAATCATCACAGGGGTCACAAAATATTATTATTGAAACTGGACGTCACCAAGATCAGTTAAACACAAGACATACTATTAATGTTATGTAAGATTTTGTAAATCTAATAGTACCAGAATATACTAATTTTGATGTGAAATATCTATAGCCGCACGTAAAACCGATTTCTGCCGTGGCGACGCATGCCACGCTATACGATGGTATATATATACAGTCTATATGCAGTAGTGTGTGCGGTGTGGCGACGCGTCGCCATGCGCAATCGAATTCAATAAATAGTCATCGTTATCTGGAAAAAAATCGTAATATTTTGACATTATGACATATTTAGTTCCTATCACAATATGTTCTTTTCTGCATATTACTTTTACAAAATAATTTCGATGTTTCACATCTGCCAGGCGTCCCGTGACGGCTCACATTTTTTTTTGTATCAGAAGGATCAGAAGGACTTTAACATATATGTGTCTTTGGAAAGAATGGATGCCAGTTTCCTTTTCCTACGTATTACATAAAAATCCATGATACAGATTACTTCTGTTCATGTATTGTGTATAAAATCCTGCCAGAGTTCCACCACAGATGCGTCCTACCTCGGACTAAGTCCAAACGCCTCAGATAAGTATAATCTTAACTTATATTACCTTTAAACTGGAAGTATTATGGTGGTGGTGCTGCTGAAGTCACTAACACCTTTAGACACTGAAGACACTGATAAGTGAAGATGTAGATGTAAAGTTTAATAACAGGTAAAATTACAAAAGCATATTGCAGTGCGGCGAGCGAGGAATGTTATTCAAAACTTAGAGACATCATGATGGAAATAACCAAGTTTAATCAAATCGCACCGTAAATTCAAATTCCCACGAAATACCTACAATATTACATTGCCACGCTCCCAGCTTCAATTCTATTTGCATATGTAACATGTAGTCATTCTAGTAACTGTAGAAAGTGACACAAGATATTCACTTTCCCTACATTACATACCTACGGCGTATGCGTAATTAATATTACGTGGTATCATGAAATTAAGGTATTCAGGTCTTAAGCCCTACGTATGTAACCGTCTGTAATAACGCGACAAAATGAGAATGTTGTCGTGCTAAAATCGTTGGGTAAAATCTACTGTATGCTTTAATACATACATAATACAAATTATTTAATAAAAAAACAAGTAACCCGACTTATTTAAAGTGACATCCACAATTTAGAATTCAATGTCTAAATCCGTTTACCCCTTTTTGCTGCAGAGAGTACCAAAAATTGACATATACAGTCATTTATAGGTGACTAGCGGACCCGGCAAACGTTGTGTTGCCATATAAATAAAAACATGTTAAGGGTGAACAACCTGTATCACTCAGGGATATGAAAAATAGATAGTAGCCAATTCTCAGACCTATTGAATATGCATATAAAATTTGGTGGAAATCGGTAAAGCCGTTTCGGAGGAGTACGGTAACTAACATTGTGACACGAGATTTTATATATAAGATTTATTAAGAGTAACTGATAGGTCATTGACAATATGATGGAGACTATGTATCCTCATCATCATGTCATTATATTATCATCTCATTTATCCGCATGAACCACTCATTATATTCCATGCCCAATTTTTCTAGTAGATATAAAAACATTAGCATAACTTGAACACACCGTAAATCAAGTCTGATGATCAAAGTAATTAACAGCAAAAAGCGTCTCAAATCTTAATCAAATTAATTGAATCTCGCTAAATGAGGGCGCATTCTCTTTACCGAATCCACGTTTTTCCGCCATTGTCTCAGCACAAAGGCGGCCATTCGACTTTATTGTCCCGTGCTTTTGTATAAAACTGAAAATAAAAGAACGATTCCTAGGAAAATAATATGAGATTTTCCGTCCAAGTGCTCGCAAAAAGCGCGATACTTAGTAAGATTGCCACGTCGTATATTATTTGGGGCTCGCCTCTTAATTTGATGAGGCGAATGTAAAAATAGCATTACGCAGTGCGAGGTGCCTGAGGGCCTGGGGAAGGGAGACGTGAGTGCGACCACGATTTATATCGCCCTAGATATATTATTACGGCGTCATAAATACTCGGAATGGTTACGCCTTCCGCTCCAAACATATATTTCTTGAGATTTTGAGTAAATGAATTCTGAATCCCGAATTTAACTTGATTCACGGTTACGTGTTTGGAAATCAGGGACTGGTTATAGGTAGGACTGGTTAGATGCTGTTACTATAGTTTGTTGTGATGGTACAGTCAGCTCCAAAAGTAAATAAACAGATCCAGATTTGAAAAATACCGAGCTCTAGACCCAAGTGTTCACAAGTAGGGAAATACTACCGTCAGTCCGATTTCTGCCACAAGAAAGCAGCCTTACGCTCTATTTGGATTCGGTAAGTATTATTTTTAATAGTACAGCAATCAAAAACATACAAGGCTTTTATGAAGTGTTACTAAATCTTCAAGGGTAGCAACAAATCGATGATCGAATAGGATAGACATAAATCTCATTTGGAATTGATTTCAGACGTCCATGAGCGGCAGGCGATTACTACAAAATGAGAAAAAATAATGAGAAAAAATCTGTAAGAACTCCTTTAAAGTTAAATTGTGAAACGGGATTATATTTCCTAACTACTTGCTAGATTTCATCAAAATTTCATTTTGCTGGTCCATAAAAGTATCTAGAGCATTCCTAAATTGATTCAATTTCTATAAAAGAAATCGATTTGCTTCTAACTGTATGGAATCACAAGAGGTGTGAGAAATCCAATAATGAGGGAACGTCTTCCAATGGGGCAAATCCTGTTAACTGCTGAGGGGTCGTGCTACGTATTAATGACTGTATTATGAACCAACGACAAACGTGACATGAATTAGTAATTATAATTACGGCAAATTCAGTTATAAATAAGCGGTAGAGTGAATTAGGCTTCGTTTATTGATATTATATATTTATTTATTATTTATAAACATTGAGCGTAGGTATCTACCAGACTCGTTCGGTCTAACAAAATCATTATTTTTGTACGCTCCGTCATACGTTCTGAATGCTGAAGTACCAAGGATCGAATGGCACATAATTTGTTTTTCAATGTTATATGAAGTTGTTTAGAGAGAGCACACCTATTTTCAACTTGCAACAGTGGTTTCTCTAATTGTGTAAAGCATACTTTTATTATCTTATAGTTTATTTTATTCTATTTTATTATCTTTAGTTGTATCGCATATAACATTGAAAATTGTGCTAATTTATAAAAGACATAGGCGTATAAGGTGGACTATATTTACATAAACATCTTTATAAGCATTTGTAGGTGGCGGTGACCATTTGATAATATAACCATACTTTACGCCCCCTTGGCAGAGCGGTTGCAATACAGGTCTGCCACGCAGTTATTTCCGGATTCATTCATGTGTGTCCATGACAACTAAGACACAACAAAAACAGAGTTATATTATTTTTCTCTGGTAACTATTTCTAACGCGTAAAAAATAAGGAATATTGAGACACCTTACGAAATGTAAGTAGCGAGAGCAAATCGAATAATGAACGAGCATTTTCGCGGTTAAATTGCTGAGGGCATGGAAAACGCGTTAATGTTGGAGATATGAAGCGTAGACGGACGCGTGACGCGAATATGTAACGTAATGGTAAAATTAGGTGTCTGTTCTGTTTCTGAATGTTTGTGTATTCGTCTATTTTTGACCATGGCACCCACAACACAGGAAAACACGATAGGACTTTGAGTGAATAAAGCGAATTTCATTATTATCAGAATGCCGTTAGCGTTTTCACGGTTAAATTGCCGAGGGCATGGAAAACGCGTTAATGTTGAAGAAGGATGCGTGACGCGAATATGTAATACATATTATGGTTTTAGATTTCTGTTCTGTGTCTGGGTGTTCATGTATTCGTTATTATACGTTTTATAGTATTCGTGTATTAGTCCATAGCACTCACGACAAAGAAAAACACCTAAGGTGTATGAATGAAGAAAGCCTTGTTCATTATTATTATTATTCTCGCATTATTTCAATTATTCAAAAATGAAAATATTCATCACTATTATTTAAAAAAGGAAGATTGAGACACATCCTGCGAATTTTTCTAAATATCGAGAGCAAATCCCAACAGAAAAGGGTCGTACTCGTATTATCGGAATGCTGTTACCGTTTTCGCGGTTAAATTGCTGAGGGCATGGAAAACGCGTTAATGTTCGAGATATGAAGCCAAGAAAGATGCGTGACGCGAATATATAATATAATATTTTTTTTTATATGATATAGGAGTAGCAGACGAGCATGCAGTCCACCTGATGGTAAGTGGCTACTGCCGCCCATGGACATCTGTAATCAACCCCAGATAGGATAAGATATTCCTACCTGTGGTCGGCCACAGATGCGCCGCTACCCCCGAGGACTAAGCTGGAACGCCTCCGAAAAGTCAGTCTCCCTTACCACACCCTTCAAACCGGAACACAGCAGCGCCTAACACTGCTGTTATTAGGTAGAAATAGGTGTGGCGGTGGTGCCGCCGGAGTCGAACCGCAAAGGGTTCTATCACCTTTAGATTTGTATTGTTTTACGTTTTAGATTTGTATTGTGTGTTCGTGTATTCGTCTTTGTTTGTCCATGGCGTCCATCACAGTAAGAACAGCGTAGGGCTTTGAGTAAACAAAAAGTGATAACATATTATTATTGTTACTATTCTCGCATTACTTCTGATGCCCGGAAAAAAGTAAGAAAGATTGAGACATATCCTACGAAATGTAAGTAGCGAGACCAAATCGAATAATGAACGAGCACATCCGGACGAAAAGGGTCGTATTATCGGAATGCCGTTAGGGTTTTCGCGGTTAAATTGCTGAGGGCATGGAAAACGCGTTGATGTTCGAGATATGAACCGTAGACTGAAACGTGACGCGAATATGTAATGTAATGATTTTGAATCAGTTCTGAATCTAGGTGTTCGTGTATTCGTCCTTATTTGTCCATGGTATCCACGACTCAGAAATACCAGCTTAGGGGTAAGTATGAAGAAAGCGTTATTCATTATTATTATTATTCTCGCATTATTAGTAAGCGTAAAAAAAGACAGATTGAGACATATTCTGCGAATTTTTCTAAATATCGAGAGCAAATCCCAACAGAAAAGGGTCGTACTCGTATTATCGGAATGCCGTTAGCGTTTTCGCGGTTAAATTTCTGAGGGCATGGAAAACGCGTTAATGTTGGAGATATGAAGCGTAGACGGACACGTGACGCGAATATGTAATAAGGGTGAGGTAACGTAACGCCATTTGCTGGTCTTACTCGGTTATTCCATTAAGTGCATGTGAAAATAGCCTGTTACTTTCTCATATAACGAAATGTATGACGATGTGACATTAAATTTTTATCTTATTGGCTTCTTATAGTATTAACTTCGATCGTCGTGGGCTCTTGTGTTAGCTATAACCTTTTTATGTCGTACTAGGCCAAGGGCGTCGCTAAGAGGAGTAGGATGAGCACAAGGAACGTCCCATACACCAACTGGAAAAAGATAATCCGGTGGTGACGCTATTGTATTGCTACCAGTAATGGGGAGACTATCTAATCTACCGCTACCTATAAAATCACCTTCAACTGCGTGCAAGTGCGGATATTTTAAATTGGAATACTTTACTTCAGACACTCACTTGGACTAAAACAAGTATCTTACAAAACTTACACTAGCGGACGAAGGGAGGAATTACATTTTAAACTTTTTAAAGATTGTCCTCTTGTCAATATTTGATTGATTACAGGACGCCAAAAGTTTAATAAGCTTCCAAATTATATTGATTGAGGAGGACTGATTTGACTTTGATTAAGATACCAGAGGGATTCCGGGATCAAACGTATTATTTTTAATTATTTAGTTATTCTAATCGAAGTATACTTCGATCTTTAAGTGTGACTTATTCGAAGACTTTATAATTCCGTTTTAAGAGACCGTTTTATTGACATCATCGATATACTACTAATAAATTGATTGACATAATAACGAACAAACAATTCTAGAAAAAAACTCTATTGCAAAATTTATTTTGCAGCTCTCCCAGTTTAAGTTTAACAATAAAAATCATCATTAAAAATTATCATCAAACATAACTTTTATTATCCCACAGGTGCAAGTGACACAGAAACGACGTCAGACACGGAGGAGAGTGCATTACGCCTAGTATAGCCTTATTTACGAATACTTTATTATTATTATTTATAATATTTATGAAAATAAATTAAAAGGGCGCGTATATGGGGTATCACGCCCGCCACCCCTTCCGTTTGACCTCCATCTAATAACGTTCATAAATTTAATCAAAACCATAACTTTACAGACTAAACAACTATTTAGCCTTTCATAAACACATATTTTGCCCGAGTATCGTATTTAATATTCAAATTGCTAACTACAGGAAATCAAACAACAAAGTGTAATTAAATGCAAATAAAGCGGATTAAAATGCGCTAAAATTAATTAATTCACCGGAACAGAGATATATTTTTAAGGATATCCAATAAAAAACTGATACCTTAATATTATCAACCTAGTAATAGTATTTAGGTAGAATGTAGAATTCGAAGGTGGTAGAACCCTTTGTGGTTTGACTCCGGCGGCACCACCGCCATACCTAATAACAGTAGTGTTAGGCGCTGCTGTGTTTCGTTTTGAAAGGTGTGGTAAGGCAGGCATACTTTTCCGAGGCGTTCCAGCTTTAGTCCTCAGGGGTAGCGGCGCATCTGTGGCCGACCTCAGGTACGAATATCGAATCCTATCTGGGTTGATTACAGATGTCCATGGGCGGCAGTAGCCGCTTACCGTCAGGTGGATTGCATCGTCTGCTACTCCTATATTATAAAAAAAAATGTTTGTTATATCTATAATGTTATATTTCCTCAATCTTTTATTGGTTTACTTTGTCAGGATGCTAAAAGTGGAGCCAATGATATTAGTAGCGATTATGTTAAATTCGGCGTGAGAAGACGCGGATTATAAAAATTCGCCAAAGTTCAGTGATCTAATCATAACGGGCCATAGACTATTATATAAACAAAATTACCATTCCAACCGGTTACGTACAATAAAACTTAACGATACTGCCTTAAATTACAACTTTGGTTATTTCTTTATATCATAGTTACCATCTACTCGTATATCTTCTTATGTAATAGTTACAACGAGCTGTAAAATTTAGCCAATGTTAAGTATTCAAGGATGCTTATAAAGATTTGTAGTCCACTTAAAAGTGACCAGAATTCTGAAAAATAAGTCAACAATAGTTTACAATCATTTTTGTTCAATCGCATAAAATCGTTATAAATAAATATGTGTATTGTGTATTCTGAAATTGTCAAATGTCGACATTTGTCAAGCAAAAGATTGGATAGATTGATTATAAATAACGGGCATAAGAGAAAAAGAAATTTAAAAATTATCAAAACTTTGCAAGAAAATAAAACGCTAAAATTGAATAGAAAGATAAACATAATACTGGAGAAGCCGCCAAAATTCTAATGACATAAACAGATTATACTAAGCGGGGAATACAAATAACTTATTTTAATTCGGATTACTTTGCGACCACCTACTTTTCTTTTTACAAAACCGAGAGATTAAATCAAACTTTGTCATACTTATCAAAGCAAAGTGCTTTAAGCAGATTTTGTTCCCAAAAAGGGATAAGAATAAGGGAAATAAAAGTAACACAATCTTTTCCTACGGATTCGTTTTGTGTTTCAAGATCCACAATATAACAATATAACTTCTTAACGTGACGAAAGTGATGAAGGTAATTCAGCTTCTGAGAATAAGAAGAGGTTATGAATAAGTACGTCAGTATAAGGTTTTATTCACCTTTATGTTGAGGTATACAGCATGTTAAACTCTTACCATGGTAATCAGAATAGTATTCTCCTATACTGTATAGTGTATACGTATAGACGCATTTATATCTAACATAACAATGGGAGTACTAAATATAATAGAGAATAGATCTTACTTAGCACTTATACTATATACTTAAATATTTGTTAATAAAAAAATGATTAATGTCAATCTTGTTTAAGTATAAAGCAATACTTCAAAGTACAACCGAAGTTAGAGGCGTAAAAACGTTAATGTATAGCCCACCGCACTAGCCAAGTGCGAATTGGTACAAACATTTCAGAACTTGTTTTTAAGGGCTCCCAGGAAGCGATAATTTAAATCTAATACGTACATAAATAAAAAAATAGAGGTTTCTGTTTGACGTCTTAACCTCGGACCCCCCAGAGAGGCTGAGTTTTAACGACTAGGCTATCACCGCTTACTTATAAATCACAAAAACATATATGAGATTTACTTTAAAGTACACAAGACACTAATGTTGTAACCACACGAGATCCTGACAGACAAAGAATGTAGAATGACTGCCCTTCTGTTCTTACTAAATTAAAAATACCTCAGCCGAGCTCCAACAATAACAAAGTTGTAGGTTAGGATTGTACAAAGAATTTCATATTGTTACGTGACCTACAAGTATCAAACTAACGGAGCGAGATTAAATTTTTCGGTGGATTCATACGAAGCTTTTGTGAAGGCTTTTGAAACTTAAAAGGTATGTTCTCGTTTGAAAGGGGTGGTAATTAGACATGTTATAATGTCTTAGGGATAGTAATAAGTAAGACTTGCATTCATTTTACCTATAATTAGGTAAATAATTATAATAATCAAATTATAAGAGCCATTTTCTAAACTAACTAAGAATAATTTTCATCTGCTGCATAGACATTTAAATATTCAGTGACAAAATTTTAAATTTAGTTTCTTTGAGAAAAGATCATATTTCCTCCTAAATTGTCAAATTTCGCACCGTGTTAGGCAAAAATTGGTTAAGACTGATCATTTATAACAGGCATAAGAGGTCTATGACATCTAGCTTAACATTTAAATTTACATGCACACGGTAATGACGTTAAAGAACCATGAAATGACTTTATGAGGTTACATTGTCACGCTGTACTCATGGAGTGTGAAGGTTACCGTTTCGGTTGTTAACTTGTGCATCATGACATATAGCCACTTTGGAATTTATTCATTATGAGTGCCGTGAAAATATACAAAGACAATAATCTTATATATAAAATTCTCGTGTCACAATGTTAGTTACCGTACTCCTCCGAAACGGCTTGACCGATTTTCACCAAATTTTATATGCATATTTACGAGTAGAAGGACAGAGAATCGGCTACTATCTATTTTTCATACCCCTAAGTGATAAGAGTTGTTCACCCTTAACATTTTTTATTTATATGGCAACAACGTTTGCCGGGTCAACTAGTGCTTCAATAAATGTTATGAAGAACAGATATTTTAAATAATATAAACTCCTTAATCTAAATTGAGAATTGTATATTTGTCGTGGTTGGGATTCGAAAGTGAGACTTATACTCGTAGATGAAGAGCTAATTGACTACGTAGACGGTCTTAGACAAAAAATATGTTAATACGGAGACATTGGATAATAGTAAAATTGAGACGTAGGTAAATAGCGGTAATAGAAATCTCCTAATTACAAAAAGAGATCCATCCCACTGTTGAACAGAAAAGGTATTGAAATCATGAAGATTAAAATCTTTACTGAAACTGTAACTTTATTCTAAGCTGCGTTATTTAAAGAAAACACTGATACGTAAAGGTAGCCCTTTTGTCTAAATGGCCCTATATAAGAAATAAAAAAGCTATTGAAGGCGTGTCCAGAGACACTAACTTCGATTTATACAACGACCATCGAACTATTGTTGCTTTCAAAACGGCTTATTGGGACTATTTGGTGAACCTTACCTTACTGAAATACGATTGGTTCCACACGTTTATTCTTACTTTAAATGCTATCAAATGGTACTTGAATAATTTATTAGTTGGTTTAAACCCTGGGTGGATGGCGAAAATGTGTTTTGACCTAAATTACTTTTTGTTACACCAATTCACATTAGATTCAGATCTGAATATTTTTCACTTAAAGGATTTATGTTATTCGTAGACATAAATATAATTTTAGATTTTTTTTCAGGGTATGGGCATTTTCGACTTGAACTTGTTTTCTTGCAATCACAGTGTGAAGTTATGGACGTAGAAAGTGTTAAATAATAAAAAGGTAATGTTCGTGCGGTGCTAAAATAGAAATCTATTATAGAACGCACGGCTAGATAACAAAATAACAATTCCTCGGTTTACGCACATTGTCGATAAGTCATGCTCTCTTAATCCAGAAAATGGCCACTAAGTGGGTAAGCTACGCGGATACTCGGCCTAATTTTAGTTATTTATGCAAGTTATTCGTGACAATTGAGTTAAAAAACGGATGTTGCGTTGAACTCTTTGTTGTTTAACTGCAATTTGATTATAAATTAGGTATGTTTATTCGCTACAAACTGTATGACAGCTCTCGACATTCTATAACTATATAGTTTTTGAAGACGGGAGAAAAGTTCGAAAGGTAGCCCATCCTTTGTACCTGTAGTTCCGGGACTAGAATAGGGCTACGGTATCTCCTACCTGTCGTAAGAGGCGACTAAAAGGGGGCTTCCGGGGTTGCAGGCGGCAAGAGTGGGAGCTCGAACCGCCCGGCCAGCGGCCCCGGGAAGGACGACGGTATGTGTGGTCGCATACCGTCGTATACGCCAGATGGTGTGGCGAGCGTAAGCTCACCTGGGCGGAGCCCGACGGGGCAACGCGCTAAGAGGACTCCGGTTGCGTTCCTTTGGAGATCCCGGAGCCCTCAACGCAGCGCAGAGGACGGCCACCGGGGGGGTTTTAGTGCGGAAAAAATCCCACATAACTCGGCGTCGCTCCCACGTTGTCAGGTACCTTTTGAAGGTTTCCCCCTCGACAATAAAAACAAAAAAAAAAAAAAAAGCCCATCCTTGGCCTGCCTCAGCCCTATAAAGAGGACTTCGGATCCCTGTTTTAGCGCGCCCCTCTCGTACTCTACCCGGAAAGAGTTATTCTCATGTTCATCACGTGAATTTTTAGGACCGATAGCGGCTACACATAACGTCGTCCTTCCTCAATGATTCGAAATTGGACTGGTTTACTGTCCACGGATCGACTGGAACAATCCTAAAACTAGCATAATGAAAAGGCAAATAATTTAAACCTCCAACATAATTTATAATTTTAGACTCATTTTAACAATGTTCGTCAAACTTGGAAGTGAGCAAACATTTACGAAGATCTCACAGTCCTACCTATGAGCTGAACCGGCTAAGTTATTATTTGAAATACTGGTACAGAACTATGAATATCTCAAATGGCTTTGTAGCACCGCATATATTTCCACATATTGCAGGATTATAACATAGTCGGCATACCTCACAAAGGATGATACTGTAAAGGGGTTGTAATGTCGTCGGCTAACTCGTATACCTTACATATACGCTTGTATAAATTCAACAACAAACTATGCAAAAATTATTTAACTATCATAAGTAAATGATACTGTGTTATGGATGAAACTGTAACAACTATATCTTATATTTATAAATTGTATCTTTCTTTATTTAATCACAACATTTTTTTTTATTTGCAAAAAGTACAGTCACATGCAGAAATAATATTCTAAACTTTAAAACACAAGTAAGGAACATGACAGCCATTACGCAAACAGAGTTTAACAGAGAATTACAAAGACGTTTAATACTATACGCCTACTCTCATTGTAATAGAATAATCGTATTAATAAGATTGCAGAGTTATCTCCCAACAGGAGCTTAATGTGTCGCGAACAACTTTTGAACAACATTAACAAACTTCTAACAAATGAAGCGAAGTGTCAAGTACTTTCGCTTTTTGTGAGAATCAATGAACTTGAACAAAGCTTGTTGTAATTAAACTACTACTGTACCTGTTTTTAATTTTGTCGTAATATATAATAATATATATATAAACATAATTTCACGAATAAAATAAATTAAAACTAAAGCAACTACTGTAAACACTTATTTTAAACACAATATGGCTCATTTTCAATCTACCCTTATGTAACAACTCATTTGATTTTGAATGAAAGAAAATTTCATAATTTTCAAGATCCCATTGAATTGTAGTATATAGCGATGTTTCATTTAGACAATAATGTGTCAGCCAATTTCTATATTAAAACCATAACCCTTTTCATTTTTTAAGTAAAGTTATTTACCTCATCCACTATTTTCTAAAGCAATTGCATACTCAAAAAACGATAAATTGCCGGATCTGTAATCATTGCTGACATTCGTTACATAGCCCACACTGGTATTACAGACAAAAGGTAATAAATACACAATTGAGACAATCACATGATGCTCTAAAAGATTACACCAAAAACAAAATACGTGAAAAACTGTAAAATTTCTGGCACTAAAATGAAATCAACCGTGGAAGGCGGGCTAAGATCTAACAAATGTCGCAACTACCTTTTAGAGGCTTTTTTCTTAAAGTGTTTAAGGTTGTTTTAAAGCAAAATACAGTTGTACCTCCTACTAAGAACAATAATAAAGGTGGGGTAACTTTTTGACCACTGCCACATCTACTTTTTCTAATATTTTGGATTACAATATGGAATATTATATTTATATTGCAGTAACGAGCTAGCTTGCAGTCCACCTGATGGTAGAAGGTCAGCTGTGACCAACTCTATATGGAAGAGGGTCTACCTAATCACTAATATCACAGGTGCGTCCTGAGAACTAAGGTGTAAATTATCCTCATATGTAAATTAGCCACTATCAACGCTCTCCCACCAAAAAGCAGAACTTCTTCACGCTGGAAACTGGTGTGACGGTTGTAGGTACTTCCCCAGTCGCACCACAGTAGCTCTAACATTATTTAAAGTTGCCAGTCTCACTTCTGCCATAGATATAACAGAAATGTAACGTTGCTGTGTTTCTGTTCTGTGATAATTGACAATTTTTTATGCGTCCCACCTAGTCTTCAAGAGTTGCAAAGCACTCTAACTCATACGGTACAAAGAAATTATTGATAAGAATTTCTACAAAAGTAAAAATATATAATTTATTTTAGTGTGCAGTAGGCAGTGTTTATTTTTTCAGCGACTAATAATACAAACCTCGTAAAAATCCGTTTAGTAATTGAAATGAATGCTTCTAAACAAGAACTTTCTTCACACAGTGTGCTAACGAGTTAAATAAATATGGAGTTAAGTAAATAGTTTGAAGAAAGTTCGCTAAGACAACAAACTTGCTTCTCCAAGCACTTTCGTTGTCTACTTTATCATCCGCATAATATTTCAAACTCTTCTCTCGTAAACTAAGAAAACTTATCACATTACACTTTACCGTAATTTAAACGATGATTGTTTGAGCTTAGATTATATGTCTTCTAACATTTATTTTCAAAGTTAGGCGACGTTTCAAATGTGGCTGTTTTGTGAGATAAAAGTACCTGGAGTCGGTGGACGAAAACAAAAACAAATCTGAAGATTTTTTATGGCTTGCTCTTGGAGTATGGAGTGGGGAATGGATTCCTGCACCTTACCTCCCTCTTTTACTTTAATTGTTGCCCACAAGTCTTTTTCAACGGCCGGCGAAGGCCTGTAGCGTGCATTTACATAAAACATTCCAACATAAGTCTGCAGGCGTAGCAACGCATTTGTGATCGAATTCAAATAAAATGCTTCTTCTATTTCCAACAAATTAAAAATGACAATAAATTGCAGTGTCAGTTCACGGTAGACGAACCACACGCCTGTATTACAATTCATCGTCAATAACCCATTACTGCCCCACTGCTGGGCACGGCTCTCCTCTCATAATGAGAAGGATTATAGTCCACCGCGCTGGCCAAGTGCGTATTGGTAGACTTCACCTACCTTTGAGATTATTTTTTTTATAAAAATCTCAGGTATGCAGGTTTCCTCACGATGTTTTTCTTCACCGTTTAGCAAGTGATAATTAATTTGAAAAAATCAGAGCTGCGTGCCTGGGATTTGAACCTCGGACCCCTCGATCGAGAGGCCGAGTTTCTTAACCACTAGGCTATCACTGCTTATTACAATTACGTATAAAATAATCTCCCCGCATATTTCGCTATTATAATAAACATCCAAACTTTAATGGTGAGCGAACTATGACGTAACTCAAAACAATTATATGAAAGTGTTCAACTTAAACGCTTTCTTTGCATTAATTTTAATCTCTCATAATGCGGTTTTAGTGAAAATTCACGTCCGAAATATTAGAAAACTCTTTGCGGTTACGTCACAATTCGCTTCATAGCTTAATTTTAACGCTCTCATTTCCTGATTAGAACCAGACATTAAAACGAAATAAAACATCATTTAGAACTGCAATCGATCTAGACCGTTTAGAAATATGTAACAAAACTAAAACTTAACCAAAATAAACGATATTCGAGTGGTCAACTACCACGTAACTATTTTATGAAAAACAGTTTAACAACTTTATAGCGCCGATTGCATAAACGTGAGAAATGATTTTAGTTATAATTCTCTTGTTTTTGTTGATAGTTTCTAACTCATGACTTTTTCTGTAATAACGATATTTTTTAAAGAAATAGCAAATCGTCCGTTTCGTTGAAAATATTTCGAATTATAAATTCTTCTTTAAAAAAATTAGGTAAATTACCACAAACTGTGATCAGCCCCAGATAGGATTAGATATTCCTAGCTGAGGTCAACCACAGATGCGCCGCTACACCTGAGGACTAAGCTGGAACGCCTCTAAAAAGTATGTCTCCCTTACCATACCCTTCAAACCAGAACACAGCAGCGCTTAACACTGTTAATAGGCAGATATAGGTGTGGCCACTGTGGTGTAACTGTGCCGAGCAAGCCGTCATGTGTGCTACATTTTGGTGCTATATACACATAAATCGTAAAGAAAATACATTCTCAATGAAAACAACTCGCTGACCTCTTGATGAGCATGAGTAAATGCGTAACAGTTACATACAATGCTAAATATTTCTGTGCAATGTGAAATTATATGAATTATAGTGGGCTTACGCTTTGAGATTACAGTTAAGATTACCGCCAAGTTATGTTTAAACCACGAGCTTTGTACTCACTTGTGCTACTTTTGTAAGCGGCAAGCAACGATGTGAACCTACTTTTAATGAACACTTCTTCAAAAACTGTTGGGAGATTATCGAGATAATATTTATTTTTATAATATAGAAGTAGCAGACGAACATGCAGTCCACCTGATGGTAAGTGGCTATAGCCGCCTCTGTAACCACATGCACATCTGTAACCAACCCCAGATAGGATTAGATACCTGAGGGTGGCTACAGATGCGCCGCTACCCCTTAGAACTAAGCTGGAACGCCTCGGAAAAGTATTTGTCCCTTACCACATCCTTCAAACCAGAACACAGCAGCACTTAACGATTTCTGTCATGAGGCAGAAATAGGTGTGGCGGTGGTATCGCCAGAGTCGAACCACAAAGGGTTCGACCACCTTCTAAATAGTCTGGGTATAAAATTAAATTAATATTTTGAAAGGTCGTAGAACCATTATGACCGGAGATGTACCACCGACACACGTATTTCTCAGCGGAAGGGTGTGGATGCTTGCTGACTTACATATGAGGTGACCATCTACTCAGGAATATATTTGTGATAAGCTTTAGGTAGAAAGCCTATTTTAGGACCTGTCTATAGGAACGTACTGGCCTTTTCACCGTTATCTGAACTGCATTTTCGTTTACTACAATGACAAGCAACAGTCTTATAAAAAGCTTATTCCTAGATGCACTTTCCCTGACTTCCGAGTTAAACACATATTCTAATAACCTTTTCTTATATACCTTATGTAATAATAAAATTGTATAACGAACTAAAAAGCAGTAAAGGTTTCCGCTCTCGTCTGAGTTAATTAAACAAGTAGACCATATACAGTCAACTTCATTAGTAGATGAGCAAATCAAAATTTCAAAAATATTTATGCACCGAAACCTTCATAAGTAGCTAAACACTCCTTGCATCAAAAATAGATGAACATCGTAAAACTTCAAAATTAGATGAACCGTATGTGTAAAATGGCTAATGTCACTGATATGATCACTGTTTAGCTACTTTTGACACAGTAGTGTTCATCTTTGAAACTTTACGACGTTCATTTAATTATGGTAGTGATTGTGTTTATCTACTTATGAACGATTGGTTGTATAGGTATGTTTAAAAACTGAATCTGTTCATTTACTTTTGAAGTTGACTGTACATCAGTTTAGACTATCATTACACGAACTCCATAATAGCTGCATATGCGTATGTAACAAGAAACGTCACGTAAGATATTAACGGGAGATGCAAATTTATGCTCTTTTTGCTCGAATTCTCGGGTATATCCTACGTTATCTCGTGTATCTTTGTGTCATTAAATTCTCTGATATAAACTAATGAACGTGGAATATCATATTTTTCTGCCAAATTAATTGCTGTACTGCTGTCGACATTACTGTCCCAATGCTGTTAAGACCAATGGGGTTAAAACCAAAGTCTTTTACGTTGGCCTAGTGCATATTGGTAGACTTAAACATCTCAGAAAACTGTAAAAAAAACTCTCATCTCTGACATGCTTAAAATATTTTCTTCCGTTCGTTCGTTACAATACCTACAATTGCAAGCTAATTATTTAAATTAGAAATTTAGGTTATTATACGATACGACCGCCTACATTGACAAAAGGTGTTTTGCCCTTATTAAAATAATTTTTCATGAATTCTTTGATTGCGGTGAAAATGGCAATAGGCTCTACAGTTCACATACACAATATAAAAAGTGGACTAGTCCCAAAACCCGGTTAGGTTACTCGTAATTTCGTAGTGTGACAATTTCGTTACCTAAGAGCGAAAAGCGCTCTACCTAAGTAGCAAAATTGTGAAACTACGAACTCTTTTTCTTATTTTTTCATATGTTATTTAAATTTCCTCAAATACGAAGTGCCACACACCCGCATACTATATTAATGACAGTGGAAACAATGTAACAAGTATGCACTACACTTCCCACTTTACAATTATAACTACCGCGGCCACTCGTCTTTCGTCGTCACGCTATATAGGTCCGCGGCCATTATTGCCGTTCGAACACTGCTGTAGTCATGTATACTCTTTCCATCGGTTCACATAAACATAACACGGCGTTGTATCGTAGCACATTGCGACGTCGTGTCGTGGAAGTCTACGGCGTACATCACAAAAAATCACGTTGTCGTGAAAATGTCCTGACTAGTGAGATGACCGATGGAGTGAAGCCAATATTTTTCGATCATAAGTACATATGGGATTTACAAATGTGTCTCATTCTTTGACAGATCCTACAGTCGACATTTTTCAGATTATTATTCTTAAGCACTCGGTTTTTTTTTCATTTCTATAATAATTACTAGTTCATAAAAGATTTTTCCATCAGATCACTTGTGGGAGAACCTTCGTTAAGAATGAAATAATAAGGACCTAATGACAATTTAAAATGTAAATATTCTTGCGCTTATTACATTCAATTAGTCGTATTAAGACCTTGAACTTTAAGATATGCTCGTGTGGGTCCAACAAACAATGCTTCAATGAGAAATAGATTTCTTTTTGAGCCTCTAAGTAGGCCACGTTCAGACCGCAGTGATGCAAGAAGGCCTAGTCGAATTCATTTTCATATTTAACGTTGGAATTACGAAAGAATAGAGCACAAATACAGTCTACGTGAATGTGAACTATTTCTGATTAAATGTCCCAATATCTATTTTGTTCATTGAGTTTTTTTGTATTGGTCTTAAATATATTGTAGTTAGTTTATTTTTTTTTTCGTTGCATCTTTCACGTGTGACTGTATCGGTAGTAACTACCCAGTGCATCCCAATAATCCTAATCTTATCCATAGATTAGTAAAGATTACTCACTTCTAACAAGAAAATGTAACCAGTTTTGACACTTGTAATTGTCACTGTCATCTATTTTCGTGGTTGAAAAATATTAAAAAATGTATATTTCGATCATTCTCGAATGAAACAATATTTCTCCGCACTTTTTCTTCGATTTCGTGTTTTTGCACTACCTATCTGCGCATGTCGGCTTTGTTCCGCGTTAATTACACCATGACAGCCATTAAATGGCTGACAGAAATGTCAGCCGTTTAAGCCTTTTAATGGCTTCCTTCAATTACAAGGCGGTGAGATATCTATACTTATCTATGATCTTATCTGGTATTAATTATAGATGTCCATGGGTGGCAATAGCCACTTACCAACAAGTGGAATGCATGTTCGTGTGCTTTATAATAAATAACTCCAGTGTATTTGACTGCCGAAGTTATTAAAATAAAGATGCCAATTATATCACTTCTTATGACAACCACAAAGAATTCGTTTAAATTGTTTAAATTAAGATGAACACAACGAAAACAAAGCGAAGTTAGTGAAAAGCTGAGATAATTGTCCGCCCGAGATTCATAAAGAAGTGAACTTACAGAAATAGTTTTAAGCGAAGACCTAATGACATAACCCAGTTAACTGCTCTTTGTGTATTCTTGTTATTATTTCAAGGATTTCTTTGAGTCAGTCAGTAACGAGGCAGTCAATAACATCTATTTGAATAGTGTCAGCTATACAACCTCAAAACATACATAGAGACATCATATTATTTTATCATCAAGATTAACCTTTTTTTTTTTAAACCTTAAGTTGCGTATTGCTAAATTGTTTAAAACAACTCTGTCGCTGGGCACTTAGTTTATGTCTATGATGAGTTTTAAACGTTTTGTAATTTTTAACAGATGTTTTGAAAAATAAAGAGCATCTATAAGAAATGTAAAATCTGAAATCTGTTCCTACGAATTATAGTAAGCAAAAAAATAATTCTCCAAATTTTGAACTACGTTTTAAGACACAAGTTTTGAATAATCATAATCTAAGTTGCCGACAAAATATTTCTTCCGTTTCTATTTACTTTTACTGACACGTTATTACTTTTACTGACACTTTAATTGTCCTACAAAATCGCCGTAGTTTTAATTTTGTACTAAAAAAAGTAAAACGTATCACGCCTAATCTATAACTACAAGTATAAGAGTATAAAAGTAAGCTTAACGGTATCCAAGACGCGGAATCAGGCTCAGTGGCCGTCCGTTTTAAGAACCACTCTGTCCTACTTACTGTACCATCATTACCTTATTGCTATCACTCTTCATCAACCATACTAACGGTTATGTTCGTTATATTTTTTAATTTCCTATGATGATTAAGATTGATTTAATCTTAACATTCGTCGTAAAAAGAATGAAATCTGAATTTAAATTAAACTATTTGAGTTTTATTGGTAGTGTTTACTGATACAGTAGGTACGCATATTTTTTTTAACTTTTCCTTATATAGGTAGCTGAAGTGAAGATTCAAATAATTAGAATAAATCTCTTGCAATATTCTTAAGGAAGACTAAACCCACTATATACCTAAAAACTCGATGTCTCTACGAATAGACGACCATAAATAATTAGCAATACCTATATCGCTATCCATGGGTATTTAAGAGTCATGCCATGATTGAAGATGACTGTGCAAAGTCACCTCATGTCGTCATAAACAGTTTTAATTAACGATTTAGAAGTAATTATTATTATGTCTGCCTCGAATTAAGACTTGTTACACATGTATCTATCCAAAACAAAAAATATTTAAATTTCAATGGCAAGGTCGTTCTTCGTACTTGCATACCATACGTAGAAATCGAGTTTGAAATAGGTATGTAAATAGTATAAGCTCTACCCTTTCCCGTGTCTATGATCATAGCCTGACCTTGAACGCTCTACCACGACCGGTCTCCGACTCTATCGCACACAGCTGACACAAGTCAAAGTATAGTATAACTTCAACAGTAACTATATTACATGATCTTCGTATAATATGCGGTTGAGTGAACATTATAAAAGAACGCAAATTATATAAACATGATACAGATATTGCATATAGAGTTAGCACATCTGTATACGTGACCAAGTAAATAATAGATAGCAATACAGTAGTATTGCTATTTAAATTCAAATGACCGTTTCTAATTGAAACTTAAACAATATCAGTTGTTACGTATAGTACGACAATTAAACTTTTCGAATTTACAAAAAAGAAAGAATTGAACAATGAACGCTGAGAAATAGAAAGTATGTGTGTACTTACAATAAACGAATAAACAAAGTTATTATCATCGCAACTCGTTAACGGTTCGCATCTAATTGCGATTTTGTTAAGTTCTTACACAACATCTTAAACAATACCTAAAATGTATTCATTTATTCAAATGCTTCTTCTAAAGTCGGAGAGACTATCAACTTGTAAAATTTAAACAAATGTATTCCTTGCAAAACGCGGCTTTCGACGAAAGCCTGAAGTCGTTTATTCATATTGATAAAGTCCCGCTTAAAATGCAAAACGTTTTAAACTTGCCTTTGACGTTTCACACACCTTAGTCCGCTGAGCTTACGAGTAATCCACAAGAACTGGGAAGCACGATAAGAAATCACTTCAATGTACACGAACTTAAAATGAGCTTAAAACTGAACATTTCACATCACTTCAATTTAAAGGACGTTTTTGTGTACACAGTATTTTATGTTCACTTAAAAGTTCACTATTCGCGAGAAACTTAGTGTTTTTATTTAGATTTTGTCTTAGAATCGTACGTTTTTGTTGAGGAATGCTTGCGCGCGCGCAGCGAGGCGTGCGGGCTGGCTGCAAGGAGGGCACAGACCTCGGCGGACCACGCCGGGCGCGCCACGAGTACCGTTGGTCGAGAGTGGGAGCGAGGTCGCTAGATGCAGGCTTTGACATTTCAAAGTTATTTCATTACTTAATTTCGATGTCAGTACTCCTTTGTTGTTGAATTGTCGCGCGGTAAGCGTTTCAATCGTAGACGAATAGTGTTGCTTTTCGTTGCATGAATTGAATTCAGTCGTTTTAATGATTGATTGTTAACAGGTATTTAATGGACCAATAAAAGCTTAGATCTCACTATGATTGTTGCACGAATAATTATAAAATCCAGTCCTATATTTATAAGACTTGATGATAGAGGCCTCTACAGAAAATAGGGATTTTGTACTTGGAAAATCTTTAGGATTTCTGTGAAAAAAAATTGAATAACCGCACACTTGGAAGAACAAGGCCAGAGATACGCGTGGAAATTCGTTCCAAATATATATTTGAAACTTACGTTTTATATGGTTCTTTTTTCTTACCACTTTTATGGGTACAGTTTGTATCTATGTATGTATGCCGTACGAACTCTTAATATTATGTTACCTAGCTACGACCGAGAATAAAGAGTTACGTCTCAAAGTTTTGCCACTAAATCTCTGACAACGAAGACTATTTCGCAAGAACGTATTGGCATACAGAACAAAAAGCTCGTCCCGAGTCGAGAAAAAGGAAAATGGGCACGAACTCATTGAAAATTCTTATTCGTAACGAGAAAATCAAAGGAATGGTAGCAATAAATTGGCTCATAACGGAAATTGTACATACGCGAGTGTGCGGTAGGTATTAAGATAACAGGGAATGCAGAACTTGTCAAGGTTCCTTGTTCCTTTGCGTATTCTGCGGTAATCCCGCAGAGGTTCCTCTTATTTTGATTTTCCGGAGCGCTCATTATACTGCTCAATACTGCTACTGCGCTCTATTGTAGAGATTGAAATTATGCTATTCTCGAATGGATATTTATTTTACATCCATACTTGCAGGAAAGAGTACCCCTTTAAAATACTTTATTTCATAAATATTTTTTCATCAATCGGACAATTTCCATTTTTTTTTTTCAATTAATCGATATTGATTTCATGTAATAATGATAATTGCTTATTTATAAACAGTAAATTGTAATCAAGCTAATCTATTCTATCTATTCCACTTACTACTTTTGATCAGTACTAAAGACATAAACGCGTGATGTGCAGGCGCAGACACTAATAATATAACGCAACACGTATCATGTAATTCTTGAATAACTAGAGAATTGTTCGAAAGAATTACTAGAGAGAAATTAATGAATTCGGTTGAAAAAGTTAATACAAGAATAATAAATGTATTAAGTACACAAATTTTAATCATCCCCTTCATTGAAAAGTTACAATTTCAGAACACTTTTTTTTTATTTGAAAACACCGACTGTACGACTAGTGAGGACCGGTTCTTATTAGGTCGGTCCGACAGTTTTACCGACGGCAACTCTTGCTGTTAACATTGTTATGACACTAAATCTATGGATCTGACCATCTAAATATATATAACTCAAAGGTGACTGACTGACATAGTGATCTATCAACGCACAGCCTAAACCACTGGACGGATCGGGCTGAAATTTGGCATGCAAGTAGATGTTATGACGTAGGCATCCGCTAAGAAAGGATTTTGATCAATTCCACCCCCAAGGGGATAAAAAAGGGGATGTAAATATTACTTCGTAACGCGAGCAAAGCCGCGGGCAAAAGCTCGTTGTGAACTAAAACCCGCTCTTGTCGTTAAGTGTGAACAGCAACATCTGTCTGTCAACAAACGGTAAAACTATCAGGCTAACCTAATGTGAACGGGCCCTGCGTTGTACTGAGTTGAAAAACACATTTATTGATTATGGTTGGTTGCTTAAGCATTACAGCAAGTATTAAACTCACCATAACATGTCCCAGTTACTTACTAGAAATTCTACATTAGTTCACATAACAAATGGTGGCACATGTCGCTGGCATCCGGCTCCGTATATTTAATATTAATACTGTACGTCCTTATAGAGGGAACAAGATTAATAGTTGAAGTTTCAGAGGACTCCATCAGTACATTTTAGTTTTCAGTGATTTATTTCATAACTAACTTGCGACAGTCAAAGTTTCGGGGAATCTTTCGTACACGATTCGAAGTTTAGTGGCACTCTGTCAATTTTTGGCAATGTTCTCTCACTACAGTAAATAATATATTCAGTCGTGTCGGTCATAAATTAAGGTGCCAAATTGTCTGGTTTTTATTGCAATAAAAGTGTGGGATATACGAGTTATCAGATAGAAATGTTACGGGATTGCAAGCACTAAACGAGTCAATTAAAATTTTATATCAAAAGTTAATGCATTAAAACAATATTTTATAATTCTAACGTTTTTTTTTATTCTCTTGTTATTTTATAGATAGATCTTTTATAATATAGAAATAGCCAATGAACACCCAGTCCATCTGATGGTAAGTGGCCACTGCCCCCATCAGGCACACAAATGGGGGCAGATTCTAATCTTGTCCGTCAGAGAAGATTAGAATCCTGCCAGAGACAGGCCACAAATGCTTAACTACTAAAGAAATAGATTCACATAATATTATTACACTAAGCAGTGATAGCCTAGTGGTTAAGAAACGCGGCCTCTCGATCGAGGGGTCCGAGGTTCAAATCCCAGGCACGCACCTCTGATTTTCAAAATTTATGTGCGTATTAGAAATTAATTATCACTTGCTTAAACGGTGAAGGAAAACATCGTGAGGAAACCTGCATATCTGAGAGATTTATAAAAAAAAAAAAAATCTTAAAGGTATGTGAAGTCTACCAATACGCACTTGGCCAGCGCGGTGGACTATGGCCTAATCCTTCTCATTCTGAGAGGAGACCCGTGCCCAGCAGTGGGACAGTAATGGGTTGATGATATTACACTATATCACACTATATTACATATTTTACATGATGTTTCTTGTAAAATTGGTTTTCATTTAATAATTAAGAATGTTTTGTATGTACCGCTGGACGCCATTTTCTCACGAGTCTTCTCCGTACACGGACTATTAAGTAGTTGTAGGAATTTGCATTAATAGTATTAGCCATCTCTTTCGAATGCATGGAGTATCATGGAAGAACGATCGTGCTCACGAAAGCGTATGTAATCATCTTTAAAACACCGACACGCATATTCAAGCACATTTTATCTGCTATCAATAATTTCCATGAATATTATTACAAGTTCCTATCTACTATAAACTTTTACGACGTTTGTATTTTGTTCCCGTGCAAGTTTTATGTTGAGTAGTACCCATATATTATATTTTATACATGAATAAAAAATTGGCCACATTATTTTCTCTTCAAAAGACTCTACACTATCATTATAATCATTATAAATGTAAATTCTACTATAGGTATTAGCGTCAAGAGAACTACCTACTATCTTAATTGATTCTTCAAATTCACTGCATTCAAAGAGTATAATTATTAATTATCTTCATTTAAACAAATGAAAAATTGTAACCTAGAACATTAGAGAGCACTTAACAAGTTATTGTTCTAATTTTTTTCTTAAATGAATATGATTTCTATGCTATGGTTTATGGTAGTTGGTACTAAATAGTACTTAAACTCAAAATAATGTATATTATACATAACACGCGTTATTAGTATTAAAATACGACGACGTTGTTTTATAAATATTTAGCTGAGTGCTGCTTTAAATATAAAAGTCCGAAACGTCTACCGTAAGAATTGGACAACGTGCAGGATTTTATTGATGACATTCCTGCATATATATTACGAGTAAGAGGAATTAAGGTAGGTACGTGGCTCGCTTGCATAAATTACCGTTTCAGAACAGAGCCATATTTTCGTTGTTGTGTTGTTGATAAAAACATTGTATTTTATTGAAGTTGAACGCAGCGGTCACGTTCCGTTTTATGATAGAGTGTGGAGCTAGGAATTTAACCATATTGTTTGAAAAGTAAATATCCCTTTACTTTAATTTAACTAAGTAAACTTTATTTTGTTGAAAAGGAACCTTATTAACATTAAGGAACCTCTGAAAGGTACTCGGTGCAGTAAGAGTAACACATGGTTATGTGGGATCTTTCCTACATTAAACCACCTTCTTAAACCTTCGAATAATAACATCTCAAGTCGTAAACTCTATTTATATTTACTTATGAAATTACTTTCCTTTAATTTCATGTATATTATACCTACTGTGAAAAAAACCTATCATATATTACATATACGATTAAGATGGTAGAGCGGACAACATTAAAATTTTCCACGGACATGTAGGTACCTACTCTACAGGAAGGAGATACATTACCATGTAATTAAATATGAAATGCAGTTAGTATCCTGTTCACTAACTAATACCAGTAATTCTGCAGAATTCTCTAAAAGAAATCGCTAAACATATGACACAAGACTTGTGCGTGTTTGTATGGAAAGCGGTGTTACAAGTCTTAATTTCCGTCAAAGTTTTTCATCCTCAGTGAAAGCGAAAACTACAAAATACCCACTCTAAGTAATATATGTTTAGTAATGATATATTGCAAGTTTATATTACTCGTTTATATTAATTCATACATATCCTACAATTATTTCTATACATTTTGTACATTATGTAAAAAATTACAATACCTTTACTTATTATGTTTTGTAATAGGGTATATGCATGTGATTTAGATTTGCTTGTTATTTTTTTCCTCGGTACATTACGGTCCTGAAATTACATCTAAACCATTATTTTTTCTTTATTTCGTGTTAAATTGTTTAAAACTTTAATCAAAAATCGTAAATTATGCGCGCGAAATTCAAATTTGCAAAACGCATTCCCATTGGTCGAATCGAAAAATGACGTCTCATAGCGTATTACGATGTTTTTCGGCGTCGATATTCAAACTGTTAGAGAGAAAAATTGTTTTTGTCTATATTCCTACAGTGTTATTTATTACCTAGTGCGATTTTTCTACATAGTATTATAAGGAATAATCAAGAACAATGATTGAAAGTAGTTTTGTCAAAGCACAATCGGACTATTTACCTAAAATATGCAAAATGAATAAACTGGTTTTTATGCATAGGTCAATTCGGAAATATTTAACTGATTATAACTTATTATGTTAATATTCTTTTTTTTTTATAATATAGGAGTAGCAGACGAGCATACAGTTCGCCCATGGACATATGTAATCAACCCCAGATAGGATTAGATATTCCCACCTAAGGTCGGCCACAGATGCGCCGCTACCCCTGAGAACTAAGCTGGAACGCCTCGGAAAAGTCTGTCTCCTACCACACCCTTCAAACCGGAACACAGCATCACCTAACACTGCTGTTATTAGGTAGAAATAGGTGTGGCGGTAGTGCCTCCGGAGTCGAACCACAAAGGGTTCTACCACCTTCAACCAATCACCTATCTTCACCTATCTTTATAATATTATAATAGATTATAATGCATTTTGTGTGTTTCAAATGATAGTATTTGTTGTAGAAGTCGATAAGTACCTAACGAAGTAGATGATCAATGCAATATTTTAAAATCATTTACCTAAAATTATTGTTTGTTACAGTAAATACAAATTTTAATGCGATTTTGGAGATACTATATCTGTTTCCTATAATCTTGCACCACATTTTTCGTATTTTCGCATCTTTTGCAAAAGAAAAAACACTATATAATGTATTTATAGTAGTGGTTTTGCACAATAACTCTTGGAAATATTTAAAAAGTGGTTATTTAGCCTTTCCCATGATGTAAATAGCGATGAAACCTGAAAACGTTTAATAATACCTTTATGTGCATACAGTTATCATCAATATTAATACAAATCACGCTACGTGACGTCATTCAAAGAGCGCGTAATATGGCGGCGTTCAAATGTGTCAAATTTTATTGATACTTTAAATAATTTTTAAAAAAATATTTCAATCACTAATAAAATTGTTTATATTTTTTACTATGTTAAAACGATGTGATAAGTGGTTTAAAATAATAAAATAAAAATGTGCATATTCCCTATTATTTGTACTACAATAAAAACAGTAGTCAGTGCCAGTTTACTTAATTTTAATGGTATTTCGTGTATCACCTTGTGAATTATTTATACTTTAAGATCAGGGGCTCATCATACAGAATAGTCACAAATATTTATACCCTAAAATTGAGAATATAATAATACAATCGATAAAGTAAAAATGTAATAAGCTTACATCTTTATTCTTCGTGCAATGGAACGTTTACGTCAATGACAAATGGATAACTCACGTCAAAAATTCATTGCGTTTGTCACAGTCAAAGTCATTGCGTTTGCTTAATTGTTAATGTCAAAAATCAAAATAAAAGGAAAGAAGTGACTATTCCCTACTTTTCTCATTTTTGTAAACAAAAAAGGAAAATTGTGCTTATTTATATAATTACTTGTAATTGCGTCGTATGGTGCTCTAAATATTTAAAAAGTAAACATTTTTAAATTACGTGTCGTGAATTCTAGGGCGTATAAGGGCGTGAACTGAGTGATATGAAGTGATAATTATGTTAGGGAAAAATTATAATTAGTTATACTAATTAGTAATATCAGCTTACACTCACTCGATATCGAATCATAGTTCGACAGCAAAATGTCGGCGTTATTGACTGCAGACTGGTTCCTACTGGAATCCTATTACAGGTTTGTATTTTTTACTTCATTTTATACTATGCTTTTAATTGAATAACAAATTAATTTGAATATATGTGTCTGGCTTTAACAACAGTATTAATGCTGTTATAATCTGAAGAGTTATAATGCACACTTACAAAGATGACAGATACTTCTGTAAATAATTTCCATTTAAACCTCAGCAAGCAGCAGCAAGGGATCTGTTATCAGCTTTCAGCCGAATTTATGTCCTTAAGAGGTAATTACAAAGTAGCTAAATACCTTTAATAGTGGATAAATCTATGATTATATAGGGTGTACTATATAGCAAATGATGTAAGCAAAAGTTAATTTTATCAGGCATTTCTTTTCAGGAATATTTGTTATAGGATTAAGATAAATCTTCTATGTGTATCTCATAGCCTGTATATTGTTTAATATACTTTTCCCTCAGCCTTAGTCAAATCAATTTAACATAGTCTAAACCTTTATATATATATACTTTATATATTTTTATAGGAAAATTGACCTATACACCATGCTATGGTCAATGCACGAGGGTCTCGGCAGCATGATGGTGAGTGGAGCTGCTTACGGAGGCCCCATCGCAGTTGTACGGGATAAGAAGTACATCACCAACACTGCCAAACCTGTCATCACCATTTATAATTGTGTTGGCAACGTTATATCTAAGATCTTGGTATGTTTAAACTTATGTATTTTAATTAACAATTGTACAAGTGCGTCATAAACAATTAATTTATTTCCTTAACCCGTCGCTTCTAGAGGAGACTGTGTCAAACAGTGGGGCACAAATGGGTTGACAATATAAACAGAACAAAATAAACCTAATCATACATATTTTTATCCACATATTAATGGAACTAAATTAGATGTAAATGCTTGATAAGGACTCATGACTTTAACCAGACATGAGTTCATAATATAATATTAGAATAATTCATGATAATGGTGAGAATAATGTAAGTATAGGTTTCTCTAGTCATCATCAACCCATTACTGTCCTACTGCTGGGCACGGGTCTCCTCTCAGAATGAGAAGGATTAGGCCATAGTCCACCGCGCTGGCCAAGTGCGTATTGGTAGACTTCACATACCTTTAAGATCTTTTATAAATCTCTCAGGTATGCAGGTTTCCTCACGATGTTTTCCTTCACCGTTTAAGCAAGTGATAATTAATTTCTAATACGCACATAAATTTGAAAATCAGAGGTACGTGCCTGGGATTTGAACCTCGGACCCTCGATCGAGAGGCCGCGTTTCTTAACCACTAGGCTATCACTGCTGCTAGGTTTCTCTAGTAATCTTGTCCAATGGACTGTATAAACTATATACAACCTCAATGCAAAAGATCACTGGCCAGCCAGTACACTAAATGATGATTTTAGATTTCGTTTCTGGGTGTTCAGTATTTGTCTTTGTTTTGTGTCATGGCACCCACAACACAAGAAATGTAGTGTGGGGCAATGAGTGTAGAAAGCATTATTTTACTGTTACTGTTGTAAGTAAAAAATATTTACTTAAACTACAAAAGACATTTTCTCATATTTCAGTGGAATAGTGGAGTGCTAATACACATGGGTTGGTCTGATGGAGAGCAGCTTCTATGTGTGCAGGAGAGTGGGGATGTACTCATATATGATATGTTTGGAGCCTACCAAAAAACCTTCAGTATGGGGCAGGAGGCTAGAGATACAAAGGTAGATTATGTTACTTAGCTTAGTTTTTAAAGATGGTAGAACGTTTTGTAGTTTGACTCTGGCTGCACTACCGCAACACCTATTTCTACCTATTAAAATACGCAGTGTTAAGCACTGCTATATTATGGTTTGAAGGGAGACATACTTTTCTGAGGCGTGCTACGTAAGACCTCAAGGGTAGCGGCGCATTTTCGGCCAACCTCAGGTAGGGATCTAATTGTATCTACAGCGGCAGTAGCCACTTACCATCAAGTAGATTGCAAGCTCATTTTACATTTCTATGGTGCAACAAATATGTAATAAGTAATATAACTATGTATATAATGTGCAAAGTAAAATATTAATATTTTTTCTAGGTGTGCAAAGCACAACTGTTCTCGAATCCTCACGGCATAGGCCTGGCAGTGATAACCACCACTAATAGAATGTTTCTTGTCAGCAATGTATCAGAGCCAAAAATTAGATCTGTTCCTGATTTACCTAGTAAGTACAATATCAAACTTTACGAAACAGGACAACTAGTTTGGTAGGTCATTTGAGAATCAACTTTTACTTTTGTATAATAAATATGAAAGTTTTTATATAACAATGACATGGGGCTCTTCAAGAGGGATGCAAAAGGAGAGCTTCTTCAAAGCAGACTCCTCTGGTGTTGCAAATGTGACTGCTTTTCACCAGCCAACCCGTCTGCTGTATGCCGCAGTATATAATATAAAAAATCGGTATATAATAAAAAAAAAAAAATATTCTTACAAAATAAAAATACAGCCAAATACAAAACCTCCAATTTTTGGAAGTCCTATTATTAGTTATATTAGCCTACTGACTAGTCGGTAACTAGCACTAGTCAGTAGGCTAATATAACTAATAATAGGACTAACAACATATAGGATAAGAGTCTCTCTTTAATGTATTTTTAATAAAACAATTGTTATGTTAGTGACATGAAATGAATTATTAAATTAATAAATTACAGGAGCAAATGAACCAATAAGTGCATGGTGCGTTATAAGCCAAGGATTAAGGTCTTCGGCAGTTATTGGATTCCTTGTGTGCCGCGATAAAGAAGTGTACAAATGTCAGCTTGGTGAAACAAGGGCAGTGTTAATGGTAATCTTTGATAATAATATACCGTATAAGTCCATGCACATGGGCTTACAGAAGGATCCAGCAAATAATAATTCTATAAACAGACCTTCCCCATAGGTATAAAATTCAGTGTGAGAACAGATAACCATTTTTTTTATTTGATAAGCTATATTAAATCTAAATGAGAAATGGAAAATTATTTAAAATGGCAACCACCAAAGTGACTCTGTACAACAGTTTAGTGAGATCGATTTTGGAGTACGGTAGTGTGGTTTGGCGTCCGCACTATGCGACGCATACACTACGTCTGGAAAGAGTACAGAAGCGGTTTATGAGGCATCTGTCATACTTCAGTGGTAAGACGAAGCGTGAATTTTCATATTCCAACATGCTCAATTATTTTAAAATGGAAGATTTAGAAAGTCGAAGAAGAAATGCGGATTTAGTTTTTTTGTTCAAACTTATAAATAACCATTTATATGTTCCTCAACTTCTGCCAAAACTGTCTTTTAGAGTTCCTGTGAGAATGCCTCGTAAACCTCTTCAGCCGTTCGTCATTCCATTTCGAAGAACTGGGCTGGGTTCCAATTCACCTGTATGTAGAATGGTCCGTATATACAATGGATGCAGTGGGTCTCCAGATATGGATATTAACCATGTGTCTCTGGATAAATTTAAAAAAATGCTTAAGACTGTAGATTAGTCATTCGTAGATTAAAAATATATATATTGGTCAATTCTTAGATTAATTAATGAGTATAAATACAAACTGTACTTTTGTTTATTGTTATAATGACGTCTTACTTTTTTGTATGCTTACAAAGAGTCTTTGATACTCACCTATAAGTGATTATGCATTTATTGTTAACTGTATTCCTAGTTCTTAAGTTATGGTGGCGCATGCAAATGTAATAATCGTTGGTGATGTTAATAAATAAATAAATAAATAAATAAATAAATAAATAAATAAATAAATAAATCTACACTCATCCTCTATTGCCAAACATGAAATACAACTGTGAACAAGCTACCATAGTCTATTAAATAATAATTAAGAAAATCAATTGTTGTTACGAAATATAAAAATGATTAGTCAATGTCTATTTATATAATGACGATATTTATAAATATTTGTAAACTCAACATATGTTTTAACATTTCCAAATCTATTTTAGAGACCTGACATACAGAACGCATACACACAAATCCTGTCAATAGTGCCGTCACAGAACGGGAAGCATGTCGCCTTGTTCACGGACTCTGGGTTCCTCTGGATTGGCTCATCCGACTTCAAAAGCAAGTACTGTGAGATTGACACTGAATATATTATACAGCCAAAGGAACTGGTGTGGTAAGCAACATTGCTTTTAATTAGTAATTGATATAGATTTGAGAATAACATATAAGAACAGCTGTTAATGAGAATTCAGTTAATTTTATTGCCCTGTCACCCATGTACATCTGTAACAGATGGCTATCAAACTTTACTGAGTGGGGTGGTATGCCAATCTCGGGATAGTTCCAAACTAGTTTGAGAACTGCACAACATTAGTCTCTGACAAGATCAATTTGAGATGGTCACTAGACTAGTCTTGAATGGGCACTAAACTAGTCTCATTTGGGCTTTAGACTAGTCTAGTTTTAATTATTCTTCATAGATTTGAAAGTAGCATATAAGAACAGCAGTCAATGAGTATTTAATTAACCTTATGTATGGACGTCCCTGCCGCCAATGTTCATGTAACTGACTTATCACGTGAAATAACCCGGGGCAAGTCAATCACAGAAATACTGCTACCACTAGGGACTGAGTTCAAAGTCCACTTACTTACGCATACCTTCATTTAAAAGTTTATCAGCGTTATGCTATTTAAGACATAATTATAATTGAGATGATATTCTCTTCACTTTTATAAATGGTCCTATATGGTATTTCATAGTGAACCACAAAGAGTTCTACCAACTTTAAATCGTACTTATATATAATCCGCGCCAAACTGCTAGTCCGCTCTGAAGTTATTGCTACCAGGTGTAGTCATACAATTTGCTATGGCGACGCGATTCATTTCTATATTCAGAGCGGACTAACATTTTTACGCGGTCTATACCATTGCATTTTTAGGTGCGGCTCCCAAGCTATAGTAAGTCATTGGGACAATATGATGATAATCTATGGGTTCAATGGTACGTCCGAATCGTACCCATACGACGGACCCTTCCACATCATACCGGAGATCGACTGTGTGCGCGTTATATCGGAAATGACTCATGAGCTCATCCAGAAAGTACCTGTCGTGGTTGAGAAGATATTCAGAATAAACAGCACCGCTCCGGGTTCATATCTGTTGGAGGCGTCGAAACAATTCCAGGTTATTTTTATAAGATTAAAATGTTAAACGAGCATGTAGTCTGCAGGATTAGTGGCCAACCTTGAATTAACTTTTAGCTCGCCCACCGATGCGTTGAGGATTATAAAACTTAAATTGGAATGAAACCTTATGTAAGGGCCTCTTATGTAACCTGTCGAGCCAATCACAGCAGAGCTTTGCTGTTATATACGACAGACAGAAATAGCGTTGAAGTTCCAATCACAACAAATATGTCGTTACTATTTTTTACTGGTAACAATGTTTTATCATTCATTCATAAATTAATTCATAATCATTTTTTCCGTCTTGCTACGCATCGACCATTTGTATCGTTAACTGCCTAGAGTTGCATTACATATATTTTTTATATATTTTCTTCCAGAAACGCAGCCACCGCGCCGACGAATACATTCGCTTAGTAAAACCGGACCTACCCAACGCGGTGCAGGACTGTATCAACGCGGCCGCGTTCGAATTCGAGCCCGAAGTCCAGAAGATGTTGATCCGCGCGGCCCAGTTCGGCAAGGGGTTCATTATGGATGCTGTGTTGACGGATCATTACGTCACAACGTGCAGGTGGCTTCGTGTGTTGAATGCGGTCCGCGATCCGAGGGTTGCGATACCGCTTACGTTCTTGCAGTATCCTTTGATTTTTTTGTGTATTGTGGATGTGGTTATAATAAAAGAAAAAATAAGGTAAGAAGAATAGAAAGAAAGAAAGAAAAAACGAATGAAAAAACATAAGGAATAAAAGAAAATGGATGATCAACGAAGTAAATTGCGCATGATAGCATGCAGTCTACATGGTAGTAAACGACCACTGTTGACCATAGATAGTTATCTATGGTCGGTTACTAATTATTCGGGTCGGCGGCTAATTATTATATAGATATCTATAATAAATTTCAATGGTATTGGAGCTCTACCTTCACCTATTACTTTTTATAAACGGACTTTCTTCTATTAAATTTACTTTTAGTAATGCATCTGATACTTTTGTATTTTTTTAAACCAGTCCAATTATTAAAAATTATAACAACAATATTATGCCTTAACATTATAAAATAGAGTTCAAAATCTAGGTGAAAGGATACTTCTAGACAGGCTCATTTGGCGTCGACTGCATTGCTTGGCGGGTCACATCGCGTCATACCTCCAGTTGAAAGATGGACAAACCAGGGTACTTTCACACTGGGCCTGTTACAAGGTATGCAATCAGTGTTATTTTTACTCTTAATCATAAAATTATATTACATATGCCATTCACCAAACTTATATTAACTTCAATATTTCTAACAATTCATTACCACTTCATGATGTCACATATGACTCTAAATATAATAAAACAATATGTACAGTAATTTAGTTTTCTTACATAATTTTTGAATAACAAGTTAGGATAGGCTACAATTTCACAAATATTTATGATTAATATTGCCCAGAATCCTGTTGAAATCTGACTTCGGGTGGGCATCGGACTAGTTTTAGGTAGGCTGCAGGTTAGCTTCTAATAAGCTCCAAACCAGTTTGAGGATGACGCCAACCAGCCTCGAGCGTGTACCAAACAAGTTTGAGTTTGGTAATGAACAAGTCTCGGTGTGGGCGCTAGACTAATTACAGTTTTTTTTATATAATATGGGAGTAGCAGACGAGCATGCAGTCCACCTGATGGTAAGTGGCTACTGCCGTCCATGGACATCTGTAATCAACTCCAGATAGGATTAGATATTCCTACCTGAGGTCGGCCATAGATGCGCCGCTACCCCTGAGGACTAAGCTGGAATGCCTCGGAAAAGTCTGTCTCCCTTACCACGCCCTTCAAACCGGAACACAGCAGCACCTAACACTGATGTTATTAGGTAGAAATAGGTGTGGCGGTGGTGCCGCCGGAGTCGAACCACAAAGGGTTCTACCACCTTCATCAAATGTACAGTAATTTAATTGTTTACATCATTTTTTAATTAAAAATGAGAATAGGTCACAATTTCATAAATATTTATGATGAATATTTTGCCCAGAATCGTGTTGGGTCCGATGCCCACCCGTATCAGAATCTCTGATATTGGTATCGGAATAGTTTTAGGGAGGCTGCAGGCTAGCCTCTAATAAGCTCCTTGAGGTGGACGCCAGACTAGCCTCGAGCGTATACCAATCAAATTTTGGGTTAGGTATTAAACAAGTGTCGGGCTGGGCGCTAAACTAATCTCATTTAGGCATTACACTAGTCTAGGCCAGTTTAAGTCGGTCACTGCCCCGTAGTTACCCCCAATGGCCAGAAATATATCCATCAGTAATATTTCAGGTGACACAACCGCACCTGGACAACGAGAGCGCGGCGCGGGAGATAGGGGAGAAACTGCGCAACATCCCCGGTATCTCCTACTCTACTATTGCTATGAAGGCCGCGGAGAAGGGCCGTAAAGCGCTCGCTATCAAAGTAAGTTGACTTTATGTTACGTTATATTATGGTTATCGTACTTTATCGCTGCTTTTACAGATCTTATTTACTTAAGTTCGACCGGGAAATAGTACATTGAAAACTGGGAAATAGTAGATTTGGGTTGCAATAGTAAGAGGATGCAATTTTATTTGTTTTGGAAAAAGGGGTGTAAATTGTTTAATGCTCTATCAGGCAAAGTATTCATCGCACAGAAAATTTGTAAGAATTCTGAAAAAACCTAACAAAGTTAACAACAAACAAATTTTCATTTGTAACTTTTTCAAAATGTTTACTTTAGAAAATTTTGCTAGAGAAGTTTTCAAGGAATGTTGGAAGGAAGAAAACCTTGACGTGGGTCGTTAATACATTACAAGATATTTGCAGGATAACAAACTGTTTTTCGACAGATCCTTGAATACGAAACGCGCAGTAAACTGCAAGTGCCGCTACTTCTCGCGTTGGGTGAGGGCCGCACCGCGCTGCTGAAGGCCACCGCTAGCGGGGACACGGACTTGGTGTATATTGTGCTTCTACATCTCAAAGAAAAGATGGGGAAACATGAGTTTGAGGTGAGATCTTTCGATTGCGTGAAATACAAAGATTGCAGTGTTTTGTGATTCTTGACACTTGTATAACGCTTGACATAGTGTAGACGTATGAACTATTAGAATACTTGGTAGACTGTGTTCCAACATGTTTTGCAAATAAGTTTTCTAGTCTTGCAATTGTATGATATTTTTTATTCTTATTATTAGAAATTATTTTTATGTCTTTTTCTACTCCTCTTATTTTTGACATAAATAAATTTACTATAATTTAATTATTTTTGAAATACTTTTTTATTCTTTTTATAGCATGATTATTAACATTTGCGTGAATTTTTATGATGTTACCTAATTTTGATAAAAACTATTCTTTTTACTACTTTATCGAATTGAGACATCCTGTAATGTCGTTAATAACTCTATAAACACTTCGACAGTTAACAATCCGAAGCTTCCCACTCGCCCACGCGCTGTACATAAAGTACTGCGCGAACCACAACCGCGAGGCGCTGCGCAAGGTGTTCGTGCAAGAGGACGACTTCCCCGAGCAGGCCGCCACACACATCCGCGACGCTGTGGACCAAAACAACGCTGGCAGTGCGGAGGCATCTCTCATCTCTGCCAGGGAGTGCTACAAGAAGGGCAGGAACGACCTAGGTGAGACCTTGTAGACCTGTTGCAATTGGCAGTAGACTAGCCCCAGTTAGGCACCAGACTAGTCCGGAATGGACACAAGACTAGTATATGGGTAACAAATAAAATTAGGATAGGCGCTAGACTAGCCTCTGATAGGCACGAGGCTAAATTTGGGACAGACAGTAGGCTAGCCTTCCCCGAGCAAGTCCCTGAAACATCCGCGACGCCGTGAATCAGAATAACGCGGGCAGCGCGGAGGCATCGCTCATCTCTGCCAGGGAGTGCTGCAAGAAGGGCAGGGACGATCTAGGTGAGCAATTGGCAGTAGGTTACTATGTTAGTCCGGAATGGACATAAGACTAGTCTTTGGTGATAGATAATAAATAAAATTAGGATCTGGTGAGCACGAAATTAAATGTGGGTTTGGCAGTACGCTAGTCTCGGGGGAGTTTGTGTCCATTCTATACCAGAGACAGTTTAGAGTGGGCACATGATTTGTCTCTGGTGGCGATAAAATGTGAATTTACACTTTCATAGCTTTTCGTGTGTAATGCAATATTTCGGAACGAAATATTTTCTACAAAATTATAAATATTATTATAGGTGCATCCATCTGTGAGAATGCTCGCAAACTGTACAAACAGCAGTCCAGCTTACAAGAAACGTACGGAGAGAGTTTCATCGGTCTATCGCTGCACGACACCGTGAAGAAATTGCTCGACAAGGGAGAGATAAAGCTCGCTGATAAACTGCGCGCTGAGTACAAGATGCCGGATAGAAGGTACTTTAATATTTGAAAAAAATCTAAAATATTATTTTTTTGTGGATTTGATGTTCGCCACGAATTTTAATGCCGGTTATTTTTTCACGAATTAAAGAATTATGCATCCATTCTTATAAAAAATGTTGTCAACTTAGCGAATGCGGTGGACTATGTCCTAATCCATTCTGAAAGGAGACCCATGCCCAACATTTCACAGTATGTGCGCGGTGTTTACATATTCGTCTATGTTTGGCAAATAGGTCGTAGTTCTCTAAATTTTGCATAACGTTCCAGGTACAGCTGGCTGCGCGTAGAGAGCCTGGCGGCGCGGGGGGAGTGGGACGAGATGGAGAAGCTGTCGCGAGCGCGCCGCGCGCCGCCCGAGCTCTGCGTCGACGCGTGCGTGCGCGCCGCGCGCCGCGACCTCGCGCCGCGCTTCCTGCCGCGCGCGCCCGACCACCTCAAGGTCAAGTACTACGTGAAGGCCGGGTGAGTGTGCCGCCCCGCCCGCAGTACTGCCGCAGTCGGCGCTCTGCAGTACTGTCGCAGTCGGCGCTCTGCAGTACTGTCGCAGTCGGCGCTCTACAGTACTGTCGCAGTCGGCGCTGCCTGACCTGCGCGCTGACATGAGCATGCGAGCATTAAATAAATTTCAGACCGGAAAACACAAAGCCTTGATACAAAAAAATGCAAAGGCATTTTTGATTTTCATCAATTTTGTATCGAAATTCTTTTGATAGTAAACAAAAACGGCGATCTTTTGGCCAATGACCAATGAGCAACTAATATCGAAACATCGTTTCTGTTCTAGATATTACGAAGACGCAGCACAGGTGGCGTTTGAACAAAAAGATGAGGGGGCTTTATTCTTCGTAAAGAACAAGTGCCCGATGAACGAGTCTGCTCAGCACGAGAAGATACAAAACTTGATAGATCAACTTGCTAATAAAAAATAACTAAAAAATATAATTTAAATCCGCCACTTTATAAATGTATTTTGAAGCAGTTATTTTAAACCAATAACCAATATAAGCAATCTGTTTGTAGTGTATACCAGATTAATTTCAGTAGTAAGTGGAAACTAATTTGTGAACAGCAAGTGAATTACCGTTGTCTTAGATATTGCTTATAGAAATTGTACTTTAGACCTCTTGTGTCCAAATATAACTGAATTTCACTCTAAGGTCTAGAAAAATATTTCCATATTTTGTCATAAATAAATGGCAGTATTCGTTTCATTTTTTCTATAGCACATAAATCCAAGCAAATATTAAAATATTCAGTCAATATTTAATACGAAGCTTCTTACATATTATTATTGTGAAAAATTTTATTATAACTAGATTAAGTAAATATTTGTAATACAGAAATATATAAATAAAGAATTGAAACAATAATAATGTGGTTGTAATTTGGCTTTATTATAGACATTGAAATTGTTATTATTAAAACGTCAACTGGCATCAAAACAAACATTAAGATTTATTTAACAGGCTACATAATTTTACGACATATATTTTTTTTCCAATTTTTGTCAATATACACACATATGTTCTTACTCTAGAAAGCTGTGCCTTTTAATTGTAAACTAAACACATTTAATTTTACGTACAAAAAAGATAATGCCAAAATATCAAACTCATTGGAATAATTTTAAACTTTATAGAAGCGGTTATAATGGAAATCGGCCATAGACAAGCTAGTCGACATTTAGTTAACACTGAATCAGTACTCTTAGTATGAGTTCTTACGTTTTTACAAAAATAACGTTGTCTTTGTATTTGTTTACATATTTCCCATACATTTCTAATCAGTTCTGACACAGTCCACTAGGTGCGCTGGTTGGAAATGTATGAGCAAATACGTAAACAAATAAACTCATACTAAGAATACTGACTAGAACAATAGTCCGCCATGCCTCTATTAAATATCGATGATGTAATTATTAGGTAGATACCTAATAATCCGGCAGACTAGATAGTCTGCCGGATAGTCTCAAAAAGCATTTCAAGGTTTCCCATATACTTAAATATCAATCAGCTTAATAAACTAACTTATTTTTTGATGCGCAAGTTAACATTATATTTTATCGGTAGGTAAAAAGATTTAGTTATTTTTTATATATTAGATACTTCACAACCTTATATGGATAGAGATGTAAGGTAAACAGAATGGTTACTATTTTCATAATAAATAAATATGTTAGCATTATATTCAATGAAATATAGACATATCGATCTGGTAACTTCATGCATCAACTTCAAGATATTTTTAACAGTTACAAAATTATCCACATCCCACAGCTTACAGTAACGTCGTCGAAAATTGGTCATATATATTATAATGTATTTAATTGACAATAATAGCTGCTAGTTGAGGTTCATACAAATGTATATTTTAGTAAAAGATCTTGGCATTTCTAAAAGTGGCAAGGCTATATATACTTTGGCAATGAGTTATGTAACAATTAAATATCAATTTAATAATACCAGTAGTATTTTTTTAAACTGTGAATAACAATTTGAATAAATATTTTAGTTAATTATATTATCTTGGAATAACTAACGCACAATAATATTTTCAACAGACTTAGATTTTAATACGGCTAAAATGTCTGTTAATAATTTTCACTTTTTCCATTTCATCTCAAATAATTTTGATATTTCACGTGTTCACTGTATATATGTAAACCGAGGTGTTGGCTCTCACATTTTGTTCTTTCTGTGGCAATTATTATTTGGCAAACGATATGAGATGTAAACTGTATGAGGTGTACTTTCTACATACATGTAAAAATATATGTGAATTGTGATATATTTTGTAGGTTTAGGACTACATTGATACATTAATATTTCTTTTTATTTAAACGCCACTTTCAGAAACCCTGTAACGCCAATGACGTTACAGAACATGCGTAGAAGATTAATCGTTCTCTTGTAATTTTCAAAGAGTATAAAAGTAAAAAAGTATGAGCTTTGCGTATCTGTTCGACGCTGCAAAATAATAACACTCGTTTATAAATAACCCTATTGGAGCTGCCTCTATGGCTAAGCTATACAAGTCCCGTATTTATGTTTACTAATTTACTCTTGTGAACTTTGCATAGCATCATCATCATCTGCAATATGCTAATGAAGTGATCACACTACAATGTTTATAAACAATAAATATCATAAACACGGGGCTTTATACTTCTGTTCCTCCAGAGATTCCAATATAATATGTAATAAAAATGAAATGATGAAGAATATCAATATTTCAATTTGTCACATAGGATTATATTAAATTATTACTGACACATGTTCTCAGTGTAAAGTAAAATTAATGCAACCACAATACTGGGAATGTTAATGTGTATATTTTCTTATGATACATATAATTGCGAATAATATTATTTTTTCTTATTTGATTTACTTTTTTTTTTATAAAACAAATATGGAACCCCCGGAGAATCTTAATTACCATGTCACCACCATAACCAAGTCAATAAATAAAATTAATAATAGTTTTTTGGCGAAAAAATACATAAAAATCAATGAAAAAGCCTTTTCGTTTACACATGAGCACGTCAACAATGTCTTTCTAAATGTAAAAATAAATTAAGGACACAACAAGTACCAACAATATCCAACAATCAGTCTTAAATGAAACAATGGATACCGACGTCCACAATACGTGTACAACACTTGAAGATGCGTCGTTTACATGCAAAATGAACCTTAACATTATTATTCATCCCTAACCGTCGAGTATAAAGAGGCCTGTAAACGATTTGTTGATTTTATTAACCCTCATCGCCCTCAAATTACAAGAAGCTAAATTGTATGTACTGAATTATAAATATTGTACATTATTTCTTTTGAAAGCGCCGCACTCACAACGGTCACTTTTTAGACGATTAAAACAAATCATTTGATCATTTATAGGCCTCTCGATAGGACAGGGCTGGCGCACTTACATTAGTTTAAATATTTTTTTGGAACAGAATCAACCTACTTTCAGTCATCATGTAAAATTTAAACAGCCCCGGAATAATTTTGTATCGAAAACTGTATTATTTATTAACTGCGTTAAAATCTCCATATATGGAACACGAACAAAGCTGAAGGGACAAAATTTACAATTTGCAAATAATACACATTTATCCTACAATATTACAAAATGACTAATGTACTTGCGCCTAAAAAGTATTAATTACCATTATTAAGAAGCTTACATCAAATATGATATTCATATAAGTTAAGTTGAAACATCAAGACATTGATAATTAACAACATTATGACAAAATATACATACTGAGATATTCATTAAGTCTACAAGTTACACTATATCTATAATTAAATCACTACAATCAAAATAAAAATATTACACAGTCAACCCACTCGGTATTTCAAACTACTAAAGAACTTAAGTTAGAAGCTGTTACATGAACTAGTAGTGTAAGTGTATTTTTTTATTAACACGGAAATAAAATAAAAATATTTGTAACATGTAATTTTTGGAGTCTAAATAGATATAAAAATTTATAGATTTTCAAAAAAACAACGAGGACGGACATATGTCCCAGGAAGTTGATCACATCAACAAAATATAGTTTGGTCGAAATCCCAGTAGTGGTACGATAGACATACAAAAACAAATATTATAAAACTTTACATCAGCGGTGACCCATTCAATTACCCGATTAATTTAAAACGTTTTGAGATGTTTTTCTTTGGCATTCAAACAATGGCGTAGATTTAATCCGAATATCACACAATCGTCTACCCGTTAAGCACCGTATACTAACTAACTTTAAGACAAGCCACTCATCTCACTAAGTCTCCCGACAATTCCCTTGTTTTCTTTAGCACCTCATTCTTTTCTTGCCATTTTGGGATACAAGGCTTTCATATCCCATTCATTTTAACAATGTTTACTATACAAGTATTTTAAATAAAATCCTTAATATTTGTACCACATAGTTATTGACAAAAACAAAAGATAAGTCAAAAATTTTATCGTCTATGTTTATACGCAAACGATAATAATTATTAATGACATTAATTGAAATTTATAAATTTATCAGGTTATAAATTACAACTTATCTAGTGTTATTGTGACACAATACGTTATATATTATAACTATAATTTCTTTAAACAATGTATCCATTCGTATAATATTGAACTTTAAACCAATTTACATGAATATGTTATCTTTATGTTACTCATTGAATAAAAATAGTAGTTAATCAAACAAAACTGACGTATACCTTAAATTTCCCAATATTTTAAATACTATATGATAAATAAGGGATTTTGAACGGTTAATAATATAAAATTGTTAAAAAAACAAGGTACTAAGTATGAGTACTTATACAAAATTGTGACATTACGCCTAAAAAGAGTATGACGGCCACTATTTTAATAATAATATGGATACCGCCAAACTCGCACGATGCTATTACATCAATAGTATAGATAAGAAGAACCGTCTTATACCTATATAAGTCGCTTTCAACAGATACCCCAGTGCAAGCATTACATAGCACTTCGAAAGCCCTTCAAAATATTGCTATTGTTGCAAATGTGTACAAAATTAACGTAGCGATGTTGTAGACAGAAGTATTTCGAATTAAAAATTTTAATATTTTTATGACTACAGTAGTAGTTGCAATAGAACTACAGTATATAGAAGCTTAACAATTTACGCAAACCAAAATAAATTCGTTAATATTATTGAAGATTTTTTAAATTACCCACTTGCTACAATAACCCCACCTTAATTTAAAGACTTTCAACGGAAACTTTTGGATACAAAGAGGGTTCTCCTTACCTCTACTGTCCATCAAAAGAATTCTAAATAAGTGTCAACCTTACTCGCTAGATATTTTAAATAGGTATACGCTTAGAAGCATTTTTTTTTTCATTTTTTCTATAATATATTATCACATTTACGAGTATATTTTTTATCCTAAATGATACTAACAGCAAATGCTATTTTTGTTGTTTTCTCTTAATTACAAAAATCTACCGTTCCAGTGTTTACAACACAAATAATTTAATCAAAGCAAACCGCGTGTTTATACCTAACATTAAGTACATTTTAGGAAATGGCACTTACAATATTATAATATTCAAAGGATCTCAATGAGATAACTCTATTACCCTGCCGAAATAGCTATGAAAATTCCTCTGATATATTTTGAAAAAACTTCTTTAGATTTATAATATTTTGTAAACACGCTTAAGATTCAGTATGGAGAATATGCTTGATTTTATTTAAGGCATTGTCAGACGATGAACGTGTGATTATCAAATACTTTTTTGTGGCATGAACTGTAGCTACACACTTAGTTTGTTACTTTGAATATATTTTAGTAAGTTTATACAAAAATCTTGAAAAATTTGTTTGAACACAAAATATAAATAAATAACTAAATGAACTTATGAATAAAATGAAAATTATCGTAAACATTTGAATTTAATTTAACTTAACCGTCATTTAAAAGTTTCTTTTATTTTATTTTAACCTTTTGTTTTTGGCCTTTTTGTTAAATTTATCTTATTTTTTGGCGTAGTAAAATTTTTCCATCAAACTATTCCAATTAAAACAGTTATATCGAATTTTTTTTACGCTTATTGCACTGCAGTTTTATTTTTAAATTACTTTATGATAGTGCATCACATATTATTATCTAGAAATTTTAACCAAGTATTTGATAAACATGTATAATATTTTAATATAACTCATAACACATGTGCCAAGTATTCACAAGTCATCAATCATGACATTTTTAATAGATTTTTTTTGTTTATTATATTTTTTCACACATTTCACGGTAAGTCCTTCTAAATTAGCCATAACAAAAATAATAATTAATGTCCCTTTGGTAACAAAAACGAAAATATTATTAAAATCACAGCAAACAATAAGAATAACAACTTAACTTAAAAAATAATAAAAACAAATTCTATCTCACTCCGAGATATTAAATAAATAATGTCTTTACACTCGTTAAATGAAGGTGCAAATGAAATGGTCGTGTGTGAAGATAAATATTACACGTCACATTCAGTTCTAACATTAATTCAAAAGATCATAGCAAAATATTCACATACAGCGAATGGCACAAAACGTCATTGAATAATCGCGTGGCTCGCAGTTAAGCTCGACATCTCCGTAATGAGTTACATAGCCACATAACACCTTCACATAATGAGATATATCTACTAATACGATAAATAACAATGAGTTAGATAAAAATGATCTTTTTTTTTCATTTTTAGGAACTGCACATTCAGCTCTAGACTTAGCTCTAATGACTTTAATTCGTTTCGAGAGCTCTCCATTCGTATTCAATTGGGGAGATTATCGTGATTGTAGGCGGCGAGCGGTTGGCTTGCCACCGTTACCTTCGGCGATCGCTCGTACTTGGCTCGCTCCACGGGGCTCGAGCCCGGCGTGGAGCTCGGCGTGAGGAGCACCGAGTGGCGCACGGAGCCCTGGTTCGCGGCCACGATGTTCAGGTTCGTGAGGTTGTGCTTCGGAATGGTGAACGAGGGCAGATCCTTCGTCTTGATGCTGTCGTAGATGCGCACCAGCTTGGTGGCGTCGATGCCGTCGATGATGTTGAGCGGGCGGGCGTGGGCGGCGGGCGATGACGTCACGACGAGGCCGGGCATGCGGCGCGTGTCCGCGGCGGCGGGGGGTGCGGGGGCAGGGGCGGGGGGGTGCGGGGGGTGCGGGCGGGGGCGCATTCGATATGTGCTGGGTTATGGAGTGACTCTTCAGACCCTGAGCCGTTTTATAGCTTTTGCCGCATTGGCACTTGTAAGCCTTTTTTATCCTGAAAGTTGAAAAATTAAAATTAAACTTAAATAGAGAACACTAACTAATGATTATTTAGAAAGAACACTTTTGTTTTTCATTAAATAGTACAGTTTACGCTTTTCTATCCTAGTTTTACATTTGGGATTTTATTACAGTTATTACAAAGACATTCCACAATGTGACTAAATCTGATTTAAAATTCATATTTTACTCAAACTTCTAATATACTAAGTTATTACAGTTCAACTATAATAATGAATTACTATTTCTGCACCTGCAACATTACTTTTAGTGACCCCAAAACTATTGATTGTTTAAATTTATGAGTATTCAATTTTATACCAATGCAATAAATTCTACGATAATGAGCATAAATTAGTAATGAAGTAACAACAGAATGGAATAAATTTACTTATTAATAAAATATTTTTTCTCAGTAGATTTTTTAACTATTACACCACTACATCACAATATAACAATAATGAATTGATGATTGAATTAATACAAAATTTCGGTAATTAAAATACCCATTTCCTCCAAAAATATTCTTGGGCAGACAAACGTTTCTTGGGTCCAGAAGAGACTTTTTGTCTATATTGATACGGCGATGGCAATACAGGAAACTTTCTAGTAAGGAAAATTGATGATAATACAAAATTTTAATAAATAAATTAATAGATATAACTATGTTATTGTGGCTGCAACCATTTTTATATCCTAATAACCCACTGATGGGCATATTCCTGAATCTTAGAGCATATTTCACAACTTAGTTTTAATTTAAAAAATAAATTAAACTCCGGATAATTTAAAATTTCATGGTGACAGATATTTTATATACTTACTTGCCATCCTTCTTGTGACCATTCTTGGAGTGGTACTTGATGCCGTTAACATTTTTGTAACGTTTCTTGCAGCCAGGAACAGGGCAAGCAAAGGGCTTCTCTTGTGCTGCAGGACCGAGGGCTCCAGAGGTTGCATTAGCATTCATCCTGTGATTTTTAATTTTTGTCACTATTTAATATTAGAACATGTTATAAAAGTGACCATTTCATATTTGGGATCATTAAAACAAATATGCTTTGAGGCAATGGCTCTTTTCAGTTTGCACACAATCATAATTTACAAATAATTAAAAATGTTTTTACACCGATCCCCTTTTGAACCCTCAGGTCCTTGATTATCAACACACTGCTGCACTCAGCAGCAGCTCACTGCGGCGTATTTATGGTCGGCAATGATGATTCTCAAAATATTACACAAAATTCCATGAGCTCATTTAGATTATTTAATACTAATTTGCTCTAGTGCATAGTCTAGCTTATGATTTGATTAATATGTCATTAACTTACTTGACACCATAACGCAAAATAAAATCTGAGCTGTATTCTTCAACTGTGGTCCAAGAGTCATTGCTATCTTCAGATGGACTCATGAGCTCGTCTTCATCTATTTCACTGCCTGAAATTGTATAAATAGAAAATTGTTTATCTAAACTATTTGTATTTTATATTCAAATATGAAAATTAAAAATGCTGTGTTTTATAAAGTGTTAATTGAAAAAAAATAACATGACATAGTACATTTTTTATCTTCTGGATTTGAACTGGCATAAATTGTTTGTGCTGATAAGAAAGTAATAAACATTATCGAGGTAGTAATAAATTACCTGTGGGTGTATTACTGCGGACTGATGGTGTTTTGGGGGGAGGCAGGAGGCGCCGGCGGACGTCGGCGGCGGGCGGCATGCTCTGCAGCTGCCGCCGCGCCGCCTCCGACAGGAACCGCTTTATGTAGCTCAGCGGCACAGACGTCGGCTGCGACGCTTCCTTCTGCTCGATCACGGCTGGATCGTAATCTACAACCGGCATCTTACTATTTGTTTAACATTCCAATTAGACGCAATTGACATCAGCTGTTCAATGTTTACAACACATTTTATTACGATTCTACGAACGCTGATAAATATAAAATGCACCCATTGAACCTAATGTACAATGTAAACAAATAAGCTAACTCAAATAATCGCCACAATTTCCCGCAATAATTTAATTTTAGTAATCTACAAAAATACACATCAGTGTTGACAACTTACAAACATTGATAAGAAGGGAGGGTCACCATATATTTATGGAACAATTGATACGCAATTAAATGCTAAAAATCCACTTTTAACTGTTATTTACCTATATGAACATCTTCAATGTGCCATATTAAATCCACTAAACTTGGAAATATAATCCCACAGCCATTATATGTACAGATGTTTGTCATGAAGACGGCCATGTCGTAAGGAGGATAATACACTAGTCAAACGCGTGACTGTATTGTTTGACAATTGTATTTTTTGTCATTTCTGCTGTGAAATGTTAGGACATTACAATAAGTTTGACTGACTAATTAAAATATAAAAATGTTTTTAAAATGAAGATTAAATTGGTATGTACAATATAAGGAAATTACATTTATTAAAGTATTTCGCTCATCTGTCATTCGCGCAGGTCAATCAATAGTTGGCTGCGCCGGCCGGAACTGGCGCAGCCTGCGCAAACCAACCAATGATAGGGCTAGATTTTCCTTCACCACTCAGAAATTGAACATTCCAAAGGCCGGTCTCCTCCTTCTCGGTGTTCTTTGGTAAGTGTAGTAAAAATTAGTGAATAAAACTAATCGTGGAAAAGTGTAGAAATCTCAAGACACAAGCGAATAAAAAGTGTTTTTTTCTATAAATACGGGTTCGCCGTGGGTGATAGTGCAAATATTTTTTTGTGATATCGTAAGTTGTCACATAGAACGATAGTAAATCCTTTTGCGAAAGATCGCCGATTCGGCCATTTTCCGCCGTCTTTCATTTATCTCGTATCTAGTGAAATACGCCCATTCCCGCTACAAACTCCAGTGCATAGTGATAACCAAATCGGTATAATTCCAAAAGTGTAGTTTATGAACGAGTCTGGTCCCTGTTACGTAGTCTTGTAAATTACGTAACGCTCTGCGGTCAAACTGTCAAATATTCCCAAGACTAGAACTTAGTTTTTCAGACACAAGCACAGCTGCTACACCTGCAGTCTACATCGATCACTAATTTAGTACACCATTTCTTACAGTTGTCGCTCGCCGCACCCAATTAACCATAAAAATGCTGTCTGCCGCTAGATTGATCGCCCCTGCAGCCAGGTCTGCTGTAAGTACCTATAATTTTTCGTTTTTGAAATTTTAGACTTTTTGATTTATTGAAGAGTTATCATTATTATAATTTTTTCTTACTAGACTTTAACTTTTCTTAATAGATTTCAATTAATTTTATTACTTTTGTATCAATTTAATTTACCCTGTGAATATGTAATAATTTCGGAGGATTTTAAGGGATTTTAAAACATTTTGTAATTCCTTACAGGGTTTCTGTTATATAATTACATAATCAGATACTTGTTATAGAAGAAGTAACAGTCTTGATAATAGCTTCCTAATTATGATTCGAAGATAACATTTTAAATCCATTTAGCAATTGATTTTTGGTTGTATAATCTTAATTTAGAACCACACCTACTGTCAATGTCAAGATATGAACTTGGCCTTTGAAGATGAAGATCAGATATTGAAGGCATCTGTTCATTGTTCCAGATCTTCTGCAACACAGCCTTGGTGAGGCCACTGGCAGCAGTGTCTTCACAGACACAAATTGTCCCAGCTGCCCCAGCCCAGCTCTCAGCAGTCCGTTGCTTCCAGACCACCTCGGTCACAAAGGACATTGACTCTGCTGCCAAATTCATTGGTGCTGGTGCAGCGACAGTAGGAGTGGCGGGTTCCGGTGAGCAGTCATTTCAATTTTCATTTTCTGTGTGTTACCATGCTTTTTTTTAATCAATAACATACCCTGCACATGGTAAATTTGTAAGTTCCATTTTCTTCAATTGATTAACATTTGGAAAAACTATAAGAAATGTCCTGAGATTTTTTTCTCCATATAAATTATATGGTCATAAGGGAATAAGTTTTATGTAATATTTATGTCTATGATTGCATAACCAACATTGAAGTCTTTAAACATTTGAAGAAATGGAATTTCAAAGTTAAATGCCTGTCCTCTGTTTTATTTATTCCCTTTTAATTTGCTTCCATGTTTTTTGTGTTACCTACAGGTATTGGTATTGGTGTGGTATTTGGATGCTTGATTATAGGATATGCACGCAATCCTTCCCTGAAACAGCAAATATTCTCCTATGCTATCCTGGGATTTGCATTATCCGAAGCTATGGGCCTATTTTGTTTGATGATTGCATTCTTAATGCTATTCGCCTTTTAGACGATTTTTTTTTCTAACATTATAGTATTTGTACAGTGTATATTAACTGCAATGATTGTGATAACTCTACACATTATATTTTAACTAACATATTTTGTATGCATATCACAAATAATTGCATGAAGATTGTTAAATAAGGTGAGCTGGATTTCATTTCATTTGTTTCTTGCGTATCATAAATGTTCATTACTATCAACTCATGCAAAATAATTTTGTGCTTATGTATGATTTTGTAATTCCAGGTGCTGGTATCGGAACAGTGTTCGGTTCCCTGATCATTGGCTACGCCAGGAACCCCTCTCTTAAGCAACAGCTTTTCTCATACGCCATCCTGGGATTCGCCCTGTCTGAGGCCATGGGACTTTTCTGTCTTATGATGGCCTTCTTACTGCTGTTCGCTTTCTAAGCCACTTACTTTTAAGAACACTACTACTGCCATCCTATACGAGGTTTCAGTGTATACTATCTGGAGTGGACGGCCATGGAATCGAATGTTTGGAAACCTCACCCTTATAGTGATGCAAGGACTGATGTGTGATGTGTTACACTTACCAGTGCATCAACAGGAATGCAATTTATTTAATTATGTAGTATAATGAAAATCTGCAAAATAAAATGTTGTATGTAACATTTAATGAAAGGCTACAGTTATTCCTATTCCTGATCAATGTAGGCTGTTAATTCTGAATCATGTGTTCTACATAATCTCTCGGTGTAATTGAGTTGGAAGCCGTTGATGATATAATTTTAAGCCAGTACTATCACATAATTTGCGTGTGAGTATTGTCATCGACTTTGCACTTGTTATGCTGTTTGGGAATGTCAGCATTATTGTACATTTTTAGGGCGATTAAATGATACAAAACAATTTCATTGAGAATTTTTTACAACTGCCCTTGATTTAGATTATTTCATGATACCTAAATTTCAATCTTTTAAATTTTATAAAATATTTCACAATAATATCAAATGAGTAACTAGTAGTATGGCAGTATTTTGACAGTTTTTAGACAAAGCTAGACATTGATAAAAAATGTCGATAAAATAAAGGTATCAAAAAATACGGGTTGGTTGGCAAGATTCATTCATTACTGAATAGCCGTGAAATTGTGTCTCGCATACTGCATAATTACGAGACATTTACTACATAGAGGTCTCCAGTAAATGCTTCTGAAAATAACATTAAAAAACTTATCAATGACTTCTTATTCTGGTTGTTGACTTATCAGAAATAAATGGAAGCTGAATTTATAAGTAAAGTAGCATGCAGTCCATCTGCATAGTATAAGTAGCCATCGCCGCCCATCGTCCCTAGAATAGGGGTACTACCTAAAGCCAATTATAGATGAGTTTCAGACTTCTAACGACTAGGATGGTCGATAACCGATTATGTAATTATGCCGGTACCTACACCGTTTTCGCACAAACTCAAAAACTGCTACACACAATTCCATAAAATGCAAGCAGGGGCGCAATGTGCCGGGGACAGCAAAATTACAGCTTTTCATTTCCTACAAGAAACCTTTGCGCAGACAGATTTTCCAAGCGGCAATGCGCCAATGGAAAGTATTTTTAGAGGGCAACAAAAATTCTTCCAGGACATTGCAGACTTCATAGAGGGCGCCTAATACATCCTTCATTCCCGACCAACGTTACCCCACTTCATAAGTCAGTAGTCTGGATCCTTAAAATTTCAGAATCAAAATGTATCAATAAAAATTTTAAGTCTTCATTTATAAAATTAAATCATGCTGCAGATACCAAGAAAACTTCTTTTCCTGATTATTGACTAAAAATTTAAAATTATTGTAGCCGATATAGTATAAACCGATTTTTCAAGGCATAGAATAATAATAAAGCGATTATTATCAACAAATTTATTGCAAATAGGTTTAGGAAAGAATTTAAGAGAATACTTCCGCTTATCAAGATGTTACGATACTTGTCTTCTCTCAGGTGTATAAAAATACATTTACTCCACATTACTTGCGAAAGTAAACACTTAAATTTCTTTTTACAAAATTTCTAATATTACATACTAAACAGTTCCAGGCATTCTTAATGCATTTTAGAATTTACATAATTTTGGATTAAATAAAAGTCAAAATGAATACAGACAACCTTATTTCGAATGCATTCAATTTGACGCAGGTAGCTTGTTTACATTTTTCGATAAACACTCAATTCTCAAAGAAATGTAAAACAGTCATTCACACACATACAAGTGACCCTTATAAATATGTAAATATGCTTCTTTTTATAATGTCTGCATTTCTATTTGGTGTTACTTTACATTTATCACTAATTTTATACTATAATTGTACATAATTATACTAAAACAATGTTTAAACAGTTCAACCACACCTAAAAGTCAATTTGTTCACACAAGTGGGATTACATTTAGAAAGAGATTGCCAGGTACCTAGTACCTACCTACAGTAGTGACCTGCTTATGAATGGACGTCAGTACTGCGACAAAAAATTCTTAGAAAAAAACGCAAAAAATAATTTGAAAAGAGTCAAATATTTTTAGAATTCGTGATAGATTAACAAACAACTTTAGCATAATCAATATCGGATAGTATGATAACTTCAAGAGGCTCTGACACGTAGGTTACGGCCGCAAGCGGGCATTACAGGAAGTGTCTATGAAAAGAACTGTCTTTTGCATACTAATGTAAATTAAAAGAGTGAGAAAATAGTATCTCGCGTATATTTTAAAACGTAATTTAATAGTCAAATTTTAACATTATAAAAATGTTTCGTCATGCATTTTATATTAGGGCCCAACGTCCATTTGTTTAGCAAGTCATTATATCATATTTTTTCCGATACACAAAAGCAGTGCGGTGCCGATGTTGTACCAGAAAAATCTGCATTGACCCCCATCGCAATGCAAAAAATTACAACATGCGGCGCCGCGTCGCACTGCCTTTACGTGTCAGCCTTTATGTAAAGTATGAATCGGGCCAATATTTGATCAAATGTGCCATACGTCACACTTTATTGAAGACCGTGCGCAAGTTGAACGTAGATGTCCAATTGTAAAATTGTGACTTGTAGTACATATTTATTTACTTACATTAATTTCGATTTTTAATTGATTTTCATGTATAAAGATAATCATGCAATCCCTTCTCTTAATGTCCTAAAATGTAAAACTATGAAAGCACATCTACACTTCCTTGAGAAGAAATGCCTTTATGCTAAATATATTATTAAATTTGCAACATAATTTGTATCCTAAAAACATCCATTTACATAACCATGTTCACACAATGAGTTACATTATGAGACTAACAATATATCAATGTTATCTCACACAAGTGATAAACTTAAACAATGATTGTTGTAAATATCTTTACAATAATTTCTCTTAACCTACAGCAAAACAAAATAAGGCAATTTACTACACGTCTATTCAACAACTTCCAAATTGAAAACTGCACTTACACTCTCGAGTTCACAGAAACTAGTTTGCAAAGTATACTTTATGTCACATTATATCTACAATAGTCTACTAACAATTCCATTAGAATTGTAACAAAGTATATTAAAAAATCAATGTATTGCTTTGTATCAATACATATATTATAGAGTTTATCTAGAGACATGGAATATGTGCGACACGCATGTGCCGTGGCCATCAAAATAATATTCTTATATACGTCTGTTCGCATAGGTGTAACTTTGACTGTAATTGTATTAAGAGACATGAATATGATAATAATGTATAGAAAATACTTTATCTACCACAAAACGAGCTTGGGACGTTCGATTTCCATAGATAAATCAACTTTATTTTAACTATATAAAGTTAGAGGGCAGCACGTTTATTTCTCTATGGTAGTTACTATGCTACCTGGCAACATAGTCAGTAGGTCATGTTACCATGTAGACGAAAATCTACATGACTTTATAAATTCAGAAATAAATTGTCAACTTTGACTGCACTAACATTTAATGTTCAGATAACTAAACAGATGGCAATCCTGTTTTAATTTGACCTTGTCTGCTGAATAATTTTGTTGCTAATATAGCAGAACAGTCTTGAGTCTTATTTTATTAGTACATCAATGAGTTAAAGGAAATATTGTCCTTGTCATTTATATAAAATTATAATATAATATAACACTGTTAAATAGACTATTCGGAAAGAAGATCATCGGGAACAAAGTAACCCTGATTAAAGTATAATAGAATTTTTAAAACAGCAGAACTATACAATGCAAATGGCAAACATTATCAATATGTCTGTAAAAATACAAACAAAATCACAGAACTTAGTAAACATTAACACAACAGTAACAGTCATAGTCAATTGTATGTGAATGTAGTATAATTTATATGTAAAAGGTATGTATAAAAACCGCAATGAATTCAATAATTCTAAAAACATTAGTACTGTGATTCATTATTTTTGTACCTAATTTTTAAACATGCGTATATAATACAGTAGTTTACTAAGATAACGCTAGTGTGATTAAAGTACACTTTGCTACACAATGTCATGTTGCAATCCAATTTTATGAGATCAACACTAATAGAATTTTGGTCCGAAATAAGTTTCCATGAACTCTAATCGAAATCTCATCTTCCCTTATTTACTTTTTGGCTCACCTAGTCCAGTACAACATCCACAACACGCATCTAGTCACCTCTTTATATTATTACCCTCTTGTACATACTAATTGATATTGTTTCGGTTAATAAATACAGCTATCGTAATTAAATTGCTTCTGTTTCGAATTGGTTTCCTTTCGTTATGGTAATAGATCCGTATGTTTCATGCTGCTCTAATTTTAAAACTTGATGCTTTTTGAGGACCAGTAAACTGTAGAATTTTTGTGCAACCTGCAATGGAAATAATTGCATAATTATAAAATGTTTGCTTAATTGAGAAAGCGTTGGCTGGTATAGTTCACACTGCCTGACTATATATAGCAATTACATTTACACAAGCCTTTTGTGTTCAATGTTCTTATTGAACTCTGAAGAACTACACCAAAATTCAGGATGTGCCATGTAAGACCTTTTTCACAATGGCTGAAGTAATAATTGATCGTAATTTTCAAGCCACTTAGTTACATTTTAAGGTTTTAAAACTCAATTGATGGATTATTTGGTACAAAAATAACTCCATGATTCTTGGCAATTGGCTCTTGCTAAAATACTTTCAATAGCATAGCCAGTCACCTAACTCATGTAAGAAATTTATCGAGTTCTTCAATGTGATCAAAACAGCCACATATGCGACACTACTCTACTTTTTACTAGCACAATACACACCTGCTTCCTATTGTTGTGTCTTGGCGCCAGGTCAGCGAAGGCGAGCTGCAGTCCGGCGGCCAGCTTAGGCCGCATCGCGGAGAACAGCTGCGCCGCTCGTCTGTTCAACACGCGCTCCTCGAACTGCTCGTCTGTTTCGCCCGCCTCGCGGGAACCCTCGTCCTGCTATAGTTTCGTAACAGTTATAGTTAATAGTTTTAAAATATGCAGAATAATGAGCTAGACACATGCAAATAAATCTGTGATAAGTGTCGAAATAAAAAAACTAATAAACTATATTACGGATTTGTAAAACAGTTTAACTGATTTAAAGGTGGATATAATAATGAATCTTGGTTCCAATCCGCATATTCGTCTTTCCTATTTTTTACGTAATAAAAATGAATGTTTAAGACGATTTGATTTATTTTGCAATCGTATTTGTAAGATCATATTTGCAATGGAAGTTACTTGTGTAGTATACTAACATTATCAATGCTGAGCGGTAAATCGTAGTCGTGCTGCGGACTCTGGTGCCCCTGTTGGTCGTCGTATCCTAAATTTGTCATCTGCATTCCATTCTGTAAAAACAAAAGGCAATTAATATTATATTCGATGAAAATGTTAATGAACACTGTTAAAATGTAAGTAGTTAAGGCGCTGCGCAAACGGGGACACTTTCTGTTACTGACACAGCACACCATCACAAGCAACCGTGCTCACTGTGTCCCGTGTCGGCAATCGGACACAGTTGCCGATGTCCTGTCACCAACACGGGACACCACTAGAAACCGTAGCTGTAAGAAACCGTAATTGTAAGGAAATTTGTTAATGTTGCTTGTGTCTTCAACTGACGACTTTTAGTTTCCAATTACCGACACCGAACACTTCTTGATCGTTATGAATATAGTGTTGAGTGGAAGCAAGTGGACACACGTATGCGCAGGGAGTTGAATGATTTCATACTGATTCTATAGAAATCAAATATTCATCGGTAGCTTGTGTCTGACACAAGACACAAAAGTGTCCCCGTTTGCGCCTTAGAGTCTTAAATGTTTAAAATCTGCTCCTTTTTGTTAACTTAAGGGTTTTAAACCTATTAATTTTATTTTTTACCGTTTGTATTTATCCATATCAATAAATAAAATTTTCCTGATTTGTTTTGTATGTAACTATTTATATGTATTTATAAATAATTGATTAAATAACGTTATTTTGCTTATATCAGTTAGCACTTTTAATATTGAGACATTTTGTACCAAGTCAGAACTTATAGACGACCTTAAGGTCTGGCGAAAGAGAACGCATATTTTAACCGTATGCGACCGCTTACTACTTACTTAGTACAACACAACTCAATGGCGTCAGAATTTAGGTCTAGCGCTAGAACACGCGTTCTCTTCGGCCAGACCTCTACTTTGATGTCGTACGAACCTGATAGTCGGAGCTGTCTAGCGGCATGGGCAGCGTGTCCATGGGCGCGGAGTGGAGGTCGTGGTGCGTGGGCGGCGGCGCGGGCGGCGGCGCGCGGCTCAGCAGCGGCCGCTCGGCGCCCAGCTGCGGCAGCATCGGCGGCGGCTCCGGCCCGTGCTGCAGCAGCGCGCCGTGCTGCAACCCTGCTGGCGAAATCGAGTTTCGTCACGGATGAGTTTTGGAATGGTTTCGTCACTGATTAGTTTAGTTTGAGTAATCGAAAGTCGGATATAATCGTATTTGAAAATTTGAGGAACTACCAAACCAAACAAAAAAGAAGGCAATACGTTTACAAACTAATAAAAAAAATTCTTAGGGGTTTTGTTTTAATTTACTTATAATAATATACGCACATATTCAATGTTTTGCCTACCAAAAATCGACATTCGTCAATTAAAATACTAGAAATTGTGAATTTGCGATAATTGGTGGGAAAATTTTGGATAGATAGTGTTAAAAACGGCCGATAATCATGATGACATAAAATGTATGAAATAATATATAAAATTTGATTACGGTAGTTAAGATCCCCAATCCAAGGTAATATAATAAAAAAAAAACATAAAAACAAACAGCACATACCGATATAGTCCTCACCTGACGGCGTCATGCCACCGTGCTGCAGGCCCGCGGGGGTCATACCACCGTGGCCGAGCCCCGCGGGGGTCATGCCACCGTGCGCCAGACCCGCGGGGGTCATGCCGCCGGGAGTCATGCCGCCGTGGCCGAGACCCGCGGGCGTCATGCCGCCGTGGCCCAGCCCCGCGGGGGTCATGCCGCCGTGCGCCAGACCCGCCGGCGTCATACCACCGTGGTCTAGACCACCTGGAACAAATAACATTATTGCATAAATTAAAAAGGATATATTTACCGAAACAAATCAATTTTTTGCATGTCACTACAACTACCAACACTTCACAAGGTATTTCGTTATGGAGAATAAGGAGAACAGAGCACAACCTCTCAGAGATGTTCAATAGCCCCCGCGAATGTTGAACAAATTGTGACTATAAATTAGCGATATATTACACAAAGGTGGCGTTAAAAGAAAACTAATTAATTTTATTTTAATTCATAGTCGATATAAAGTAATACATTAACAGGCGTGCCTTCGGTCGTATAGGCAGTGTTCAAATAGTAATATTAATCTAACCATATTCCACATACAATATCCTATTCTTCGTGTCACATATAGTACACAATCTATCCACAACTTTAGCGCAATGAATCCAAGCAGTTAATTTATCTAGTTAAGTTACCTGGCGTCATGCCGCCGTGGTGAAGGCCGGCTGGCGTGAGGCCGCCGTGCACCAGTCCCGCCGGGGTCATACCACTATCCAGTCCTAGTCCCGGAGTCATGCCGCCCGGGGTCATACCGCCGGGAGTCATGCCTGGAAACGATACAAGAAATTGTGTTAAAGTTTGAATTCAGTTACGATGTTATTTATTAAAAAAATGTAATGGAACATGCAGTGTATTTTATGGTAAATAGTGTTAAAATTTGACTTAAGTTACGATGTTATTTATTTTTAAAAAATGTAAAGGAACATGCAGTGTATTTTATGGTAAATAGTGTTAAAATTTGACTTAAGTTACGATGTTATTTATTTTAAAAAAATGTAAAGGAACATGCAGTGTATTTTATGGTAAATAGTGTTAAAATTTGACTTTAGTTACGATGTTATTTATTAAAAAAAATGTAAAGGAACATGCAGTGTATTTTATGGTAAATAGTGTTAAAATTTGACTTAAGTTACGATGTTATTTATTTTAAAAAAATGTAAAGGAACATGCAGTGTATTTTATGGTAAATAGTGTTAAAATTTGACTTTAGTTACGATGTTATTTATTAAAAAAATGTAAAGGAACATGCAGTCTATTTTATGGTAAATAGCTAAAATACCACCCATAGACAAATGTAATCAATCTCAATCAGAATTAGAGTCGTTTAGTCCGCGAGAAACTGCTAGTCTGCTCTGAAGTTCGTGCAAGCAGGTGTAGTCATACAATTTGCTATGGCGACGCGATTCATTTCTATATTCAGAGCGGACTAGCAGTTTTACACAGACCATACACGAGTTTATCCACAGATGTGTTACTATCCCTAAATTAATAAGTTGGAACGGCTTGTTAAAGTATCTCTTCAAGACACCAACAGTCAACACCAATGTTATATGGCAAAACAGGTGTTGCGTATAATTTAGCCCTCAGTCAGCTAATTGTAGTCCTCTCAGCTGTAGGTGTGATACACTATTTACATATTTAGTTTATTGAACAATTTTAACTTATGCACATGATTAGATAAATAAGTACTGGCACCATGCCAGTAAACCAACCTCCGTGGTGTAACCCTGCTGGTGTCATTCCTCCTAAGTCCACCTGTTGGTTGTCACCATGCTGCAATCCGGCCGGAGTCATACCACCATGCTGAAGACCGCCTACAAATATTTTTTTCTATTACATACATACCAAGTGTATACTGTATTACCATGTAACTATCAAAATAAGCTTTTTTTTTCTTTTTTTTTATAATATAGGAGTAGCAGACGAGCATGCAGTCCATCTGATGGTAAGTGGCTACTGCCGCCCATGGACATTTGTAATCAACCCCAGATAAGATTAGATATTCCTACCTGAGGTCGGCCACAGATGCGCCGCTACCCCTGAGGACTAAGCTGGAACGCCTCAGAAAAGTCTGTCTCCCTTACCACACCCTTCAAACCGGAACACAGCAGCGCCTAACACTGCTGTTATTAGGTAGAAATAGGTGTGGCGGTGGTGCCGCCGGAGTCGAACTACAAAGGGTTCTACCACCTTCAAATTCTAAGAATAAAGAATAATAATTACCAAAGCTAGCCACTAAAGTACTTCTACTGTTTGCCCTTTCATCATTATCAACCCATTTATGTCTTACAGATGGGCATGTCTACTCTCAGAAAAATAATAGTTTAGGCCACAGTCAAACATGCTTGTCAAGTTCAGATTGGTAGACTTCACACTTAAAGAATTCAGGTATGTAAGTTTCTTCATATTTTTTTTCTTTGCCATTAAACCATGCGATAATTTCTTACTAATAAGCTATAACTTCAAATACCTGGGATTTGAACCCAGGAGATTGCCGCGATTGATGTTCATACAGTGGTATGACAGCCTAGTGAGGCTATTGCTGTTTATCAATTCTACGTCTTTAGTAAATTACTATAGCTAATCAATGATTCATTGCATGTTCAGAGGATTCTGACTATCTGGAAAGCATACAGTCTACCTTACCACATTATTGTAGGTATATTACTAGAGCAGACTGGTATCTATGAGCCTCATTGCCTTGCATACAAATCAAGTGAGTATTCATTTTTAGTATAGTGTAATCAAACCGCAATTGCCACAATGACCAAATTTCGCGTTAAATTAGCTTTAGTGTTGTATGAAAATATTGCGATAAGTACCCGGGGTCATTGCACCGTGTTGTAGGCCTCCTGGCGTGATCCCTCCTTGTAGTAATGTACCAGGTGTTAACGACCCCAATACACCGGGAGTAAGGGGCGGACCAAGGGAACTCAGCATACCACCTGTGATACAATTATTATATAAAAACCTATCGAGGTACCCATAGATGTATTTGGTGTTAGTACTTATTTATGTCTGGTGTTAGTAATGCTACATAAACTACAATGCTACTACTAAAATATTATTCGTGTACTTTACATAATATTCTTGAATTAACTACCTGTGATACCTGCAAAACTTTTAAACTGACTGACATTTTGAGGCCTTTTTACCTAAGGTCCTAAACATATTTTACTGAATGTCTGTTTGATCAAGTTGATTTTGAAAGCAGATAAAGCATTTTCACGTAACGATGGTTTTGAGGAGTGGATAGATTAAATTGCAGTGCTTTAAGCTCTGTATTAATCCATCCATTTGCACGTAAAAGTTCACTGCTGGACATATGCATCTACTGTGTACTGTATACTTGAGTAATTTCTGTTGTGTTCAAATGATTTATTAGGTGAATAAATCAGTTTGTTTCATTTACTCAAGTTTTCACTAAACAATTTTGAGTTAGTTTTGGCTGTTGTTGAATTTACTTTTACATTGATGATGAATTACGTTTATATAAAAACAAAACTTCATATTCAAACATTCTTTATTGTGGAACATAGGTAAATACAGATGCTGAATACAATATTTAGATCGCTATGTCCTACCTTATATAAACGTAAAATTAAATAGAATATTATAGTTTTAAATAATATATCATAGTTAGTATTATATACATCAATGAACTTAGTACAATGTCAGATTGTGCAAATTATCAGCTTATGATAAATTATAATCAGTTGCTATGTAAAAAGACTATTCAAATGTTTCTAATGGTAAATTTATACTTATTATCGATATTATACGTTCCTCGGACTTGACTACCCAATTGTTTTCCTAGAGGAAGATTTTAGAACTTAGATTTTAGAAGACTTAGAGGAGTTTTTGTTAGTATCTTAGCTCCCTATGTGGAGGAAAATATTCCATACATTTACCGTCTATTTAAAAGTGTATTCACTATTTATATTTACTTATTTCAAATGACTAGATAGTTGAGCGGTCGAATACTTAAATATACGAAAAATGTATGGAATTTTCTACACCTACCCAAGATAGGCAAAACGCTAGCAGAATATCGCTGTCTTCCCCGAGGAACCCAATGGGAAAGATAAGTCTGTGAAGTCTATGGAGGGCAGGCGCTTTATTATATCATGCGCCCCTTGAGATTAGTATTATGTTGAAAAAAGCCATAATGTTAGTCATAAATTACCATAATATATTAATAGATGAATCCCAAGCCGTAAGCGTGAGTGGATCAGAGATATTAAATATGACTAGATTTACAATCGTTTCGAAAACGTCAACATATAAGTTATAACTGCATACAAGCATTTTTGATATTATTAAGTGTTCATACAATTTACGCACACAGAACATATAAGATATACTTGGTTAGTAGATATTAAAATTTGTATGCATATGTTGTGTGTGCGTCAATGGGATGTTTTACGCAAAACTCGTAGTAGAGGCGACAAGTTACTTATAAGTTAATATATCTAAATGAAGGGAATGTACATTATTTTTGAGTTACGACAATGGAATGTTATTGACATTTTAACATAATATAATAAATAATACATCAATTACAATAAAAGAGGAATGTTCTTAATGGTATGTCAGAGCGATAGTAAAATATAATTTGAGCTCCAATTAAGTAACTATACTACATAATCATCTATTCCTAACATTATCAAAGTTTAATATTTTATAATAAAATTAATAACTTTAATGCAACTAAAATAAATGCTACAGATAACCCAAAAATATTGTATCGTGTAGTTCCCATTGTAAAATGTTATTTTATAGGTTAGTGACAATTTGAGAGCAAAACTGAAGCAATACTAAAAAAGTCAATAACAACGTTCATGATCACGGTGGCGCCACTGGCGAGAACTGCAGTAAATCACCCCATTATAAATAAGTATCGTATAGTATCATTTATATCTACAGACATTGGCCTTGGGAGTAAAATAATGTTTCTACACAATATGACTGTCGAAGACAGTCCATGTTAGTTCGGTTGTGTTACGTTAGGAAACGTAGAAATCTAACTGCTAATGCGCTTGTTTGCGAAAGGCTCGCGAGATTAATGTGGATTATGTCGTGTTTGAGGTTTAAGCGTCGTTCCCGCGAAATGCGTTAGTGCTGTTTGAATGAACGAACGTTTGATGAACGAACGAACTGAACTGCATGCGCGCGCGGTCTGATTCAGTAACTGTTTCGCGGCTTCGTACACATCCTTAGATAATTTTAAGGTCATTTGTCCACCGCACCGTTATCGAGAACCATATTATTTGAGGCCGATTTTAATATATAGCGACCGATATCGGCGGTTTATTTTGTTCGATCGATATCGGCGTGTGACGGTAGTGTATGGACAAGTTTCAACGTGTTTTATTGTATATATTAACGTTAATTATTGCCGGCACATCGGCCCGTCAAAATTTCGGTGCCGATCGGTATTACGTTATTTACGCTATCTCGGCATCAATAATTATCGGTATCGGCTCGGAGACGGTGGCGGTTGATAAACAGCGCAACACACTGTATTTAAGGAAATTATTTTATAAATCAGCTACAAGTCCAACGTCCGTAGATACAAACCGATACGCATCATACCTAGGGGACGACGTGGAAGCGTTCCCCGTATAGTGTAGTGTGGAGGTCCCTACCTGGCGTGGCGGGCGGGTCGAGGTCGGGCACCACGTGCGGCGGGCTGCGCGGCGGCTCGCGCGCTGCGGCGCCAGCGGTGCGGTTAGATAACCCGGTGACACGATCAAGCTTACTATGTCTCCGTTACGACAATCGGCTCGATTCCGCTTTATTTTATGCCCTTTTTGATTTTATTTGATTGGGCTTAATTCATTTTTTTATATCATATATATGTAGTATACGTGAAAGCATTTGAATTATATATATTTTTTAATTCAAACAATAAATTATTTCTATTCGTGGCGTATACTCAAATGATCAACTTTTCAACGATTCCGATTAATTTTAAGTTTCTAATTTTATGCCCCTTTTTGAAATCATTCGATTTGGGCTTAGTCAGTCATATACATATGTATCGTACATATAGTATACATGAAAGCGTTTGAATTTTTTTTAAAGTTCAAACAATAAATTATTTCTATTCGATGACATATACTTAAATGATATATTCAAATTATTCTTCGTTAATAAACCGGGGATACTTTATATTCTATCGCTTATGTGAATATGTTCGATAGTTTTTAATTATAATTTCTCATGTCATACATGATTTTGCAAAGACCAGCAACGGTAATAGCAATCGAATATTTTACGCAAAATTCGAGTCCTTCAATATACAATATAAATTGTATAACATATAGAAAGAGAACATAGTAAACTTGATCTTGACAACAAGTAAGATTAACAATGAGAGAATTAATAATTTAAGCTTCCAAATGAGAATGATTTTTATGTAGAACAAACCACAGATTAATAAGTCACTGAACACATGTAAATTGAAATTGCAATTTATACAGTTACACATTACCAAAGCTTTGTTAGTTGTTATTTATCCTTTTGTGAAAATATTATAGTATATACAGAAAAGACAAATTAGTGCACATTCATAGTGATCGTAGATAGTTATTGGGAGGAAGTGGAAACAAGAAAGAAAGCTAGTTGCCAAACTTACGGATAGTAGGCACGTAGTCTTGGGGCACTGGTGTAGGTGGTTGGGGCTCCGGTTCGACAGGGGCTGGCGTGGGCGGTGGCGGAGGCTCCGGGGTCTAGAAACATGATTAATAGTCGTTTTTACAAAAAAATATAACTAGGTAAGGAATTATTAATTTTTATTTCTAACTAACTGACCCGGCAAACGTTGTATTTCCATAGAAATAAAAAATGTTAAGGGTGAACAATCCTTATCACTTAGGGGTATGATTTCTATGATTCTTTTTTATGGAATAGTTAATACTGTTAATTTTTTAATTAAGGATGACTGAGTGTTATAAACGTAGGAGTAGACAAATATAATCAGAAAGCTTCGAACTGATAAGCTATACATGTGTTATTGTGAGTCAACCATAAAAGATAGACATATGTTGTTGTGGGATATTATTTATATAATTTTAAGGAGAACATTTCCGTCATACATGATTTCTGTGTAGCTTTAACCAATAATGTTGTACACGCGACGGAATTACACTTGTAAAATGGAGTAACTTCTCCCTTTTTCCCACCATTTCCCTTCACTGCTCTGCTCCTATTGATTGTAGCGTGATGAAAAGTATACTATAACCAGCTCAGGAGTATGAAAAATAATTATACCAATTTTCGTTAAAATCCGTCGAGTAGTTTTTGTTTCTATAACGGTTATACAGACAGACAGGCAAAAATTTTACTGATTGCATTTTTGGCATCAGTATCGATCCCTAATCACCCCCTGATAGTTATTTTGGAAATATATTTCATGTACATAATTGACTTCTCTACAGATTTATTATAAGTATAGAAGATAATATTTAATGAAAATAGTGCTCCATTAATGCAGTTGATTAACTTCCTAATTATTATGTTTATATAACTGATATGTTAAAGTTATAACAAGAATTGATAGTAAATTGTCACTGCGGCTTATGAACATTGTAACAAACGCCATATAGGGGTTACACCTAAAGCCGCTTACAGGTGCCTAAGGGCGTCAGGAGTGGCGACCCATCCGTAATCGGTTACTCGGATACTCGCCTCATCTGTAAGTTAGCCAGCATTTACATTATTCCATCAAAAACTGCTTCATGCTAGAAATACCTAGTTCCATGGAATCATTCTGGTACTATCACGTTTTAAAACCTATTTCCTTGATTTAATACATATTTTAATCCGAAATGGTGGTTTTAGTAAGAAAGCTGCTTGCAGTCGTATTTTACTACTTCCAGTGAAAAGCGTTATGTGCAAGTCGCTATTTGTATTACATATTGTTCAAACCATAGAAGAGTAAAGATGACTCACTCCTAACAAGAAAATGTAACCAGTTTTGAGAACTGAAATGGTTGCGTAAAGAAGGTTTAGCACATGCTTAAATATGCCTAAAATATTTGAAATACTTATTTATTTATTATTTAAATTACGCAGTATTTGTTATTTATTCGTAAATTCCCAAAAAATGTTTTTATTTGTCAAGAATTAAAAAAAAAACTGTCAATCCAGCCTTTTGTGGCTTCAATCAATCAAGGCGGCGAAGTATCTTTACTTATCAAAGGTTCAAAGTGAATTGATACAAGATAAGAGTACAAGAGATACGATACCTCCTCATGCCGTCGCTTGCGAGCAGCTCTCCGAGCGGCGGGCGGCTCGGGGTCGGGCGAGCGAGCGGCCGCCGCCTCGGCCTCCTCCGCCTCGGTGCGCAGCGTCATGTTGCGCTGGTACTTCTGCACACACACATTAAGGGTGAACAACCCTTATCACTTATGGGTTTGAAAAATAGATCCAATGTGTATGAATCCAATGTGAAACATCCATAAATCAACAACTAATTAAAAATTAATTAAAAAAACCTTTTCCCACTGACTAAATTGTGAATCTAAACCATTCTCAAATCCCCTTGAACACACACAACAAATTTCATCAAAATCAGTCCAGTCATTTAGGAGGAGTTTAGTGACATACACACGCACATAAGAAATATATATATAAAGCAAGACGAGCATGCAGTCCACCTGATGGAAAGTGGCTACTGCCGCCCATGGGCATCTGTCAACCCAATATAGGATTTCCCAATATAGATAGTCCTACCTGAGGTCGGCCACAGATGCGCCGCTACCCGTGGAGGAGGACTAAGCTGGAACACCTCGGAAAAGTATGTCTCCCTTACCACACCCTTCAAAACGGAACACAGCAGCGCCTAACACTGCTGTTATTAGACATTAATAGGTGTGGCGGTGGTGCCGCCGGAGTCGAACCACAAAGGGTTCTACCACCTTCAAAATACACACGACATTGCATCTCCATCGAACATTACTAATATCATAAGGTTAAAATGGACTTCTATGTCATTCACACTCACGGAGAATTATCTTTATTTAACATTCGAGTCTTTTTTTAAATTATTTTAACATTAAAACCTAATAGTCGAACCTTATAACAACCTGAAATAATTTGGATATATAAATCGAACTTCGGGACTCTTTACTTACGACACTCAAAAGTTTACTCAAGGAGGACACACAGTTGGAAGCTACACTTCTTATACTATGTGGCAGAATTCAAAATACTGAAGTCCATAAACAATATCTGTTTCAAATCTATGCCTGGACAATCAAGATTTATTATTTATTCAACATTGTGAATAACTTCTAAAACGTGCTAAAACTCTACGAATGTGAGAAAAGAACTTACAGACTCAGCTACATACTCGTAGCTAGATACATTTACCTTACACATCAAAAGTTTTTATCACTATTTATATAACATTTCAATACGTAACATATCTGGTAATAATATGACATACACATCACAACAAATAAACTATATTGCTAAACATACCTTGAACAGTACTTTAGAAGGCATGGGTCTAGCAGACATGGCGAACAGTTTCTCCACCCCACCAGTCTCCTTCCAGTGCATCAGGCGTCTAGTGGGCGGCGCGAGATCTAACGTGATCACGATATCGGAGGTGTTACTGAGCTGATTCTTCATCTCTTCACCCGAAATGTTCTTCACTTCATCGACAATGAGTTTGCGCTTACGCTTCGCTTTAGTGATGCCTGTAAATACAATGTATTTTTTAATGTTCAAAGAGTACTTTTCTGTACAAAACCGCTGTTTTTATTCATTTAATTAATAATTGAAATGAGAGCCTGAAAAGCAAGAAATATACTTATACGCTAATTGTCGCAGAATATTTATGTTATACAGTCTAATATTATACAGTTTAATGTTACTAAGCATGTTGGAGACAGAAGGAAAAAAATATATTTACGCTTAAAATGTTATTCAAAAATAACATTTTAGGCGTACATATAAAACACTAATTAGAGGTTTGTCTAAATGTTTATGAGCTGTTAGGCTTCAATCCTATTGAAATAACCTTTAAGCACAGTAGCGTCGACGGGTGCGAGCGCGAAGGATTCCTCCTCATTTTGCAGAAGGGTGGTAGAGTCGAGTGCTGGGGCCGGAGTCAAGGCGCGGGGAGGCTCCTCTGGCGGCGCCTCAACACCATCCACTTCCTGAAGGTATAGTGGAACATATTATTTTACTTGTGGTTGTGGTGGTGGTAAAACTCCTATACAGATTCGGAGACAGAAAATATCCACTTCGAAATAATGTCGAGCTAAAAATATGTCTTAAAAGTTTATGTAAAATAACAACTAAACAAAAAATCAGCTATCATTTAGTTGAGTGGCTGAAATATACTTTGTAATTTGTTTTCTTTCAATTTAAATTAAAATATATGTTATTAATCAAAAAAACTATTTGAGACATATCTTTATAATGTTAGAATTTAATTTTAAATATTGTACATATGTAGCTACTGAAACGCAATTATTTACCTAACACAGTTGAATAGCTATCTAACTTGGTACTTTCACATTCTAAAAAGTATAACTTCGTTGAAAATTCCGGACTGTCCTTTTGGTAAGTGGCATTTAAACCAACATCCATCTCTTATTATATTGGTGTTTCCAAACAAAGCAGAGTGTGTCAGCGGTACTTGCCATGGGTCGTGGAGGAGGTGGTGGGGGTAGCGGCGGCGGCATGAGCTCCTCCTCGCGCGGCGCCGCGCCCGGCTCCGCCTCCACCGACGGCGGCGGCGACCCGCCCCAACTGCACAATGAATAACATTTAAGGCCTGGCCACACAGAGCGCACATTCTAGCGCCGCGCTAGGGCGTTAGCGCTAGATGTAAATCCTGACGCCGCTGAGTTGTATTGTACTGAGTTACTAGTAAGCGGTCACACAGCACGCGTACACGCGTTCTCGTATGCCCGCGCGTAATTTTTCCCATACAATGACGCTTGTACCCAAATCTGTAAAAAAAATACAACGCCCGGCGACGAGAACGCCGAGCGCCGCGACAGGCGTACGCGTACGCGCTCTGTGTGACCGCTCAGTAGTAATTCAGTACAACACAACTCAGCGCTAGAGCGCGGCGTCAAGATTTTGTTCTAGCGCTGATGCCTAGCACGGCGCTAAAATACGCGTTCTGTTTGGCCGGGCCTTTATATTACGCACATTATAACCGACTGCGGAAGTTAATGGGCTCCAAACGTATGTATGTAAATGTCTCATTATTTGGCATGATCTGCAGCCGAAACGTTTTGACAAATTTTTAAGCAGGTAGCAGTTATAATATGGAATAGTAAACGAACATATAACTTGGCTCATGCCAGATGGCCACCGCCACCAATGTGCATAAGCAGTCAGTCCTATTTAGGATCCTATTAAAATCCTAAAATTGGAGTCCTGCCCGAGATGCGCATTGCTTCGCTTCGCGAATATGTTGGGACGTCTTATATAATTAGTCTTATATAATTAGCACACGCTTCAAAATACAGCAGCATTAAACATTGTTGTTAAAAGGCAGAAATAGGTGTCTAGCGAACATGACTTCGAACCACGAAATGTTTATCACCTTCATACCTTAGTATATCATCCGTTATATATTTTATAGAACCAATAAAAACCTATGTTGCGGCGAATTTCCAGCGTCGTAGTGGTCAGCCATGTCATCATCGGAATCGGGAGCATCCGCCGCGGCCGTGCCCGCGCCCTCACTCACACCAGCCGCTTCTATCTCAGCCTGCACAAATAAACAACTAATAAGGATATTGGATAAAACTATTTTCAATCTTGCACAGTCAATGTGAAGAAGGATTACCACGGAGGATTATCTTCCACTACCATTCCACAAAACCTCACAATTTAAGGACTGATGATGGAAATAAAATTGCAGTGATGAATTAGTCGTAAAAAAATATCTGTCATCTGGACTTAGAATTTCAGTAAAGCTGTCTGTACCAAGCTCCCTTGAGATAACTAGTAGTAGACAGGATATAACGGGAGATTTGAATTTTTTACGACATCCAAAAAGTTATCTCATAAGTTTAATCGAATTTTATGTTATAGTTTTAAAAGCTTATAAATTGCTTAATTTTCAAAATATTCTTTAAATGTTCATTTCAAAATTCTAAAAAAACTTCGATAATGTTAAATGTTATTATGATGTAAAATGTTATTATGATGATATCTTTAAATAAAATATAAATTATTCACCTGGAGCGACTGCGGCTGAGCTTCGGTGCCGGGCAGACCAGCCGCCGCGCCGCCAGCCGCGCTACCCGCCGACACATCGCCGAATAAATCGCCCTCGAACAACCCGCCCGCGTCTGGTACAAACACATCATTATTATACACTGCTCATAGTAACTTAGTGTCTGCATTCTATAGTCCGCGCAAAACTTTAATTCCGCTCTGAAGTTAATACGCGCAGGTGTCAGTCAGAGAGCTAATCCGGTCGAAGACAACTACAAGCATATACTCCGTAGCCCTAACGGTGATATGTACCCATGGGCGAGAGCGGGCAGCGAACGGGTGCTGCGCTGTCTTCGTCCCGCTAATACCTAGAATTTGCAATTGCAACGCGACTCGTTTCTATATTCAGATCGGATGAACAGTGGTGCACAGACTATATAAGGAAACCAAACACATTTATCAGGTCAGACTTTCATGTTCCACAGTTTGGCAAATGTCTCATTAGGTCATCCTAGGATATATTTCATCAAGCTGCTTCAATATAGAGCAGTGGAGTTAAATATCAACTCCATTCTCCTATTTTTTTTTGATTCTGAATCGGGAACAAAATCCCCACAGTAAAATGCGAAATTCAAAATTATGGAAAGAACACCTAAGACCTACAATAAAACTGTCAGCTCAGTTTATAACACCATTTTACAATACCCACTACTCTTTACCACACCTTTAAGAAACACCGTAAAAGTCTCTATAATTCGCTTAACCTCTCCACCTGAAGTAAGTCTATTTTACTTAGAGCCAGTTATGAAACTCACGTCCAAAATCCGACACATCTCCAATGGTGCCGCCGAAGCCGTCGTCCATCGGCCCGTGGGGCGCCGCCTCCATGCGCGGCTCGTGCGCGGGCGCCGCGAGCGTCGGTACCACCGATGCGCTGGTGCTCGCCACGCCTGGCTCCTTACCCCCCAGCTCTAGGGACGAACCGTCGGCGAACAGCAAGTTACTCTGCAAACGGAGTATACACATGTATAAGTCTTGTAATGGGTGCGATGTTTACACAAAGATTGTAGCCGAAAATAAATTGCTTTATAGCTATATATTTTCCAGTTATATAGATTAATAGAACTGGAAATACAGTAGACTAGTAATACAGACTGTCTAATCAAGTCTAATCTGGCATCTGAAGCAGTACTCTGTAATTGGTCAAATACTTTAATGCAATGAAATCATTGTCATTTAATTATTTTATTCAATTTATTCATGAAAAATAATACATATTTTGCAACTCTGTCTTCTAAAACCTGCATCATTTGCACAATAATTTATTTCAACAAACTCTTATGTGTCTTACCTGCTCCAAACCACCCTCATTGCCAATGGCTTCTCTCATTATATCAGGGTTATCGGTGTCAAATCCCATGTCTCCAAAGCCATCATCATGGGTGACCAGGTTCAAGGAACCATAATCTTCGCGCATGGTAATTTCTTCAGCTCGCGATTGGTTCAAGGAAAATTGAGCTTCAATGTCAACTTCACTGCAATATGTTCAAAATTTGTTATACATAACAAGTTCCCTAAATGATGATGTACACTGTACACAGTAATCCAGTACTGCTTGAATTTCTAATAGTAGACCATGAAACCATTGAAACCTGAAACATTCTAATACACTTCTGAAATCGAGGAAAAAATAAGAATAGAGGTTAGTCCTTCTGGTTTTGTATGCTTGCAGCTTGTAGTTATTGATTACTGATGAGAAATTAATAAAGTATAGTCCGCGTAAAACTGCTAGTCTGCTCTGAATATAGAAATGAATATGAATGAATGCACATTGTATGACCACATCTGCTCGCAACATCTTTAGAGTGGACTAGCAGTTTCATCATCATCATCAACCCATTATTGTCCCACTACTGTCACGAGTCTCCTCTCAGAATGAGAAGGATTAGGCCATAGTCCACCGTGCTTGCCAAGTGCGTATTGGTAGACTTCACATACCTTTGAGTTTTTTTTTTATAAAACTAGCAATTTGGCTGGGACTATATCTGATATGAAATAACTACACCAAAATATTGTTTATTTTTATTGGTGTAAGAAAAGATACAGTTTCTGAACACATCTTACCAAGGATATGATTATATCTATTACTTACTTTAATTCGGGCATGGCAGTATCGAAATCATGGAAAACCTCAGGTAAGGTAATGGCATTCATGGCTGCCTCTCTATGCTCCTCAGGCAAGTCCACCATCCCTGGCCTGAAGGCCATCTGAAAAATTATTTCTCATTAAATGTTGAAAAATATTGTGTGCAATATAAATAAAATCTAGTTTAGTTTAACTAGTGATGTGCATACAACTTGAATGCACATCACTAGTTAATACAAGTAATATTCATCATTTGCATAAAATTAAAATAAATTATTTTTTATCTATGTACTTTAACCACCATTTGTAGTTGATTTCATAACACTCGCAAACATGGTAGTAACATCTTTAGAATGCTTAGTATGCTCTGGTCTTATTTAAAACATGTATGAAACATGTATGAAATTGTATGTATGTTAGATGTTAACAGTAATTGTATGTTGTCCTATGTAACATATGTAATGTAATGTATGTAATGTAACCTAATATAAATTAATGCTGCTCTCTAGTATTTTGCGACGCCCTCTCAGGGCATCACATATCTCTTATATTTTGTTGTAAGTTGTGTGTGTATTTTGCAATAAAAATAAATAAATAAGCATATATTTACTATATTTATACTCAACAAATATAAATTTCGCCTTGATTCATCAGTAACAATTAACAGTAAAGACAGCATAAAAGTTGACAGTAGAGATCCATGAAATTTCAAATACGCCCATGGTAAGGGATGAAATAATAACTCTTCAAGCCGATTATAAGAGGTCACAATAAAAACCTAACCTAAAAACCTGCAATCTATAATATAGTAAAATCATAAATAATTGGCAGAGTGTGAGCAAAAATGACACATGTTCCTTACTACCAAACTTTTATTAAGTTTTTAATACTTGTTATTATAACAGCCATAAAAGTAAGTTGTGAAAATTTGAACTGGTTCAAAGGTTTTCAAAGGTTCAAAAATGCAAAAAAAAAGTTTTTTCTTATAAGGTGACTCCTATTCATTTTCAAGATTGTTTTATTTTTAGTACATGATTATATCTGTCACTGTTGTGCATACTTTGTAAAAATTTGAAGTATCTATCTATTATACTTCACAAGATAGAACCCTATGCAAGATGGACAGACAGTAGATGCTTAGTAATAAGATTCACAGCACACACAAGTCACATAATGTTAAGTGGTCACTGCCCCACATGGACATTGATACTTGAACCCAAATAGAACAGGAATTATGTAAATCACAACACATATTGTTGCTCCTAAAGGGCATATTGGAAAATCTCATATTGATTACTCTGCCATACTCCACATTATAGGAACAGGTTTGGAACATCAGTAGGTTCACCTTTATTTAGTTCCCATTGTTAGGAAAGGGTCTCTCCGCCACAACTAGAAGCAGTGCCAGAGGGACTATATAAATTAAGGGGATGATCAGTTACTGATCAAGAGTTCTGACAGCCCTAGGCTAATTATGAAGATGCGCCCCCACCATTACGATAGACCTCAAAAGTAATATATTAGTTTTAACTTTGTTTACTAGCATACTAGTGCTGAAGACACAATTTTGGCGCGCCCCCCTGATCCTCGCGCCCTAGGCTACAGCCTAATTAGCCTAAGGGTTAATCAGGCCCTGGGGATGATAAAATTAACAAGCAATATAAGTTTCTGAACAATATAGAATTTGAAGCAATAGTGTTGCAGTTCTAGTATATTAATTACAAATACAATTTTAATTCTACTGATCTCATTAATTGTAGCCTAATTTGACTGTTGTTCATTTGATTTTGGTTTACTGCTAAATACAGCATGGTTTGTTTTTTAAATTTAAATTCATATGAAAGGCTAAATTTGGCATAGCTCAAGTTATTTCTGAATTTCTGAATAATGAGGTGTTTACATTAGGTTGGTTTTCTTGTGCTAGACTATTAAAAAAGGCAACTAATGTAAACTGTAACCATCCCTATAGATGTTTGCAATGTTATTAATGAAATTGGAGCAAAATTTTAACCTATGTTGCTCAAAGGATTTACCGAATGTAAAAAAAGCAAATTCATTTCAGAAATCCCGTTCAACCAATGACTTCAAATTCAGTGATCAACTTAATTTTTATAGGCAGTAAATCATAAGATTTAATCAAATATTGCATTTAATATGTAGCTTAAATGATAACAATTGAGACTAACAGCTGTCAGTACAAAGTATGAAGTCAGAATGAGTGTGGTACATCAAGATGCATCTACTCCATGGCACACCGTATTACTGTTCCGTATTCTTGTTCCAGTTTGAGCTACAAAGTTATACAGGCTAATACAACACCATACACACTTCCTTCAAGTATGTTCGATAAATAGAAGTAGCAATGGTGCTAGTATAAACATTTAACTAACTACAATAGAAAACAGATATAACTATAACTATATAATTGAATATGTATTCATATTTAAATCTGGTGGTCACTAACAACTTTATTTATTTGAGCGATGAGCAATTTTGCCGGATTTCAGTATACTTCCGTGATATATCATTATAAATATTTAAAGGTGCTCAGATCTCAGTAGTTATATGCCTACTAGAGTATTAATGATTTATGTGATAATGAGTACAATGTTATAAATGCAATTTTTAGTAACGTAAATAAAGATAACGAACCTTGATCTTAACAAACGCCTCATTGCAGTCCTGCAGCAGATATTTGGCCTTCCTGGAGTAGATCCTGACAACACCGAGCAACAGATGTCCAGAGGTCCTCAAGGCCATCTTTACTTTGGGCTTCAGGATGCCATCCACTGACTTCTCGATGTTAGTCTCGAACACATGGGCCTTTGTCAATTTCTTGTCCCAGTGCGCCGCCAGCCAGATCTTGGCCAGCGGGCCCTTTTTGGCCAGCACAAAATGTGCGTAAAACATTTTGACAGCCCTCTATATCCGGTCAATTACATCAACGCAGCTCTGGAAATAACAATACCATCTTCAAATATTAATAAATCACTTCTCATAAAACACCGATCACCTTTCACTCACTGAATTAATAAATAATACTAATAAAAAAGTGCCCATGTCTCCCAACGACTAAGAGTAATTTGGCGCCTATTCTATATTATAATCAACACGATTTCTATAAGAAATATCAAAGACTGGAACCACTAATATATCAATGTTTTATTACATCTATCTAATAAACAATTGAAAACACTGAAATATACCTAATTTTTTAATCAGAATTTAAACCCCTTCTTCCACATTCAACGTAAACATGACAACAACTACGCTTTCAAGATGGCGGTTGCTGCATTACGGGCTAACCGTTGTTTTCGTTTAGAAACCAAATAAATAAAAGTGTTTCTTTATTTTGCAAAAAATATGTTTTAAATGATATTATTTTTTTGAATAACACATTTCTAGTTTTCTTTTACAGTTATATTAGACACTTATAATTTTTCTTAGTAATGCATATTGCACTTAAGAAAAAATACTTGTAAGTAAAAATCAGATTCATCTTATGCCTACTTATTTATTATAATAAATAAATACTGCCTCTTTGCCAAGGCAGTTTCTAAATCATACCACCGGTGATTCTTGAACTGTAATACAATATATTACGTTAAAAACTTTAAAGATTATGTAATCTGTAGTAAGAATGCCAACAGTCATTTTTATTCTGTACGTTAATGCTACTGTCAACAAAGACAAGCTATAAAAACGCCATTCTGTAACAACACTAAATATTGTTAAATTAGAAATCGATTAGTTTATTCGATATAAAATTAGAAATCGATTAGTTTATTCGAAATTAATTGGTTTAGAGCTTCGATCACTAATAAGAAGTTTAGGGGCTTTAGGTGGATCTTCCCCCTTTTAAGGTAAATTAGAAAATACTTCAAATAATGCGATTTTATTAATATAGATTATAATTATATAGATAAAGAAAAAAATCAAAAATTATTATAATGGACCGCCTCTCAGCCTCAAAATAAAATACCTTTTTATTTTGTGTTTGTGCACTAAGATATTTTTTTCTTCAAGTTGCACAAAACTACCCGACTTTAGATCTGTCTTTACAAAGCAACATCGATAATATTAATAAGTTATATTATAATACATTTACAATAATTATACCCATGATATCGAATCTGTTTATACATAAGGAAACACATCTCGTGAAATATTTAATTCATAAAAATGCCTCTGTCGTATGTGATTATGAATATATTTTCGCATTATTTTATGTTCTGCCTAAAATCGGATCTTGTTCGATTTGGATTTGTATTAAGGGGTAACACCGCAAACTTTCGAAATATCGATGTTTAATTGTTTATGGAATATGACCGTCGCCCACTGTCAAGTTTGTCAAACCTCAAACCTGTCAGTTCTCTTTTCCGGTTTAACTGTGGAGTACGTGAGACGTATGTGTTTTGTATATCTATTTTAATCGGTCTTATTTCTTTTATAAATCAATATATTTTTAAGATTTTAACGTAAGCTTAAGTTCCTTTGTTTAATCGATAGTGTATTTTGTTACAGTAACAGTGTTAATAAATGATTTCGATATTCCAGAAATAGTCACTCAACATGTTCATGTCGATTTTGGAAACTTTTCGTTTGTGGCCAGACCGATGATGTGACTTCTGATCAATGTGTATTGATTTTGTTGCTAGGTCTGCCACAGGCTTCCCAAGATGGGCGCGTATAGATATATTCAGGAGCTATATCGCAAAAAGCTGAGCGATGTTATGCGTTTTCTTTTGCGCGTGAGGGTCTGGCAGTACCGCCAGTTGACTCGTATGCACCGTGCCCCAAGGCCCACTAGGCCCGACAAAGCTAGGAGGCTTGGATACCGTGCTAAGCAGGGTAAGTTTACTACATTCGGATCACTCGTTTAAATATCACACGTGATACTCGAAAGTCATGCCGCATAGTTTGTTAGCATATAAATATCAACACGTTAGTATATCTACTACCCCGTTATAATTATCCCTTTCGAAGTACTAAAGTTCCTTTATATTCATATTAATGCAATAAATAATTTACATATAAGCACGTTTTCTTATATTTTTCCTTATTTGCAGGTTACGTGATCTTCAGAATCCGTGTGCGTCGCGGTGGCCGCAAGCGCCCGGTCCCCAAGGGAGCCACTTACGGCAAACCCAAGAGCCACGGAGTCAACCAGCTGAAGCCCACACGCAACTTGCAGTCCATTGCTGAGGTTAGTTTAATTTATTATCCCACATTGTTTTATGTTCGTGGCTTACTTATTTAGTCTCTCATCTCTTCATGTTGGAACTCATGTTGATTAATTTTGTTACTACAAAAAGAGCTGAGTATATTCACATACTTAAATCTTTAAGAAATCCCTTATAACTATTTAAATTTTTTTTTATTAAATTATCATGGTTTTGGACTACCTCATAGACCCAGACATACCACATTGACACCATTGAGAAAATCATTGTACTTATTTTCTATTCAAAAAAATATCATTGTTAATATTGAAACTGAAAAATTTGCTCAAATTTATCAGCATTATGCTTTATTAACTTTCCTTTCATTAGGAACGTGTTGGTCGCCGCTGTGGTGGTCTGCGAGTGCTCAACTCTTACTGGGTTGCTCAAGATTCCTCCTACAAATACTATGAAGTCATCCTTATTGATCCATCACACAAGGTAAGAATTTCTTATATTTTTAATATGGTGTTTAAAAAGAAGAAAATTTTTTAATGATGAAATATTCATGCACCACTCTGCAAGGTTTTGATGAGAAATTACCTACTTATGTATAACTGACACTCATTGTCAATTCCTTCAAGTTACACTTTACATATAACTTGTTATTTATGCATGATTTTATTGTCCTCATAGGCTATCCGTCGGGATCCCAAGATCAACTGGATAGTGAATGCGGTGCACAAACACCGTGAAATGCGTGGTCTCACGTCGGCCGGACGTAGTTCACGAGGTCTCGGCAAGGGTCACCGCTTCTCGCAGACCAAGGGAGGTTCCCGCCGCGCCGCCTGGATCAGACGCAACACACTCCAGTTGCACAGGAAGCGATAGATATACATTCTTTCTTGTCATTGACTTTCTATTTGTTATGGTCTCTCTCAGATGGAAAGCCAGTGGCTTTAATAAAATATGACCTTCATTTTGTCTTTTTTATTTTGTCTAATAAATTACCATACGGATTGTGTTGAATGTGAGTATGATTCTGACAATAATATGAAAGATATGTTTTCCTGAATAGTCTTGTTGAATATTAACATTATTCTTATTATTTCAGATGAAATTTGCTCCTGTGGAAGTGTAAAACAGGTAATATATTTATACTAATGTGAATATAACTTAAAAAATGTGTTGTTAATTTTTTATAATCCCCATTGTTAAAGTTTAATGTGATGAACTGTTCTATGTCATGCACCAATCTGAAAGGTTTTGCTGAACACTCACCTAGCTTATTTTCTGATTATTTTACTTTTGAAATAAATACAGTTTAGATAAAACATTTTCCATCAAACTTTAATCAGATCAATCATTTCTGTTTCAGAACTGAAGTGAACAAAAAGGAGTGAATGATAAAAAATTAATCATCATCAATCAGGTAATCACTTTTTCTCTTTCCTTGAATATATTTTGTTAATAATTATAATGATGATACAATGCTTTATGAATGCGCAACCATGATTACCACGCATTTTAAACTTCCTTGGATGGCTGAATATTTTTACAAAACTTTATTAATCTATGTGATAGTAAATAATGTTTTTTAACATTTCTTTTCTTTGCAGATAGTGTAATTTTGGAGTGCACCCATCTGAAACATACCAGGTAATTATAATACATTCTTTTTTTATAATTATGTAATAGATGCTTCAGTCTTGTCAATTCCTATTTCTTGATGAATAATTTCAATTTATTATATGTATTCTATACATCAATCTTATTCAAGACTTGTGAATTAATTTCTTCTAATATTTATTACATCTGACAATATACCTATTTATTTTACAATAATATAATAACTCCTGATTTTAAAAATGCTACTTTACGTACAATTCGTGGGTGGGAGCGCTAAACTATTGAAGAATTCTTATTTAGACTCCCAGCCAATCTGTTGAATATTGATTCATTTTCGTCCAAATTTATTTAGATAATTTCCTCAATGTAATTTTGTTGATGAAAACAATAAATTTGGAAATAGTAACGTCTCGTTTAGGTGAGGTTATTGTAATTTATATTTTCAGTAAACCTCAATCCAACGGGAAACAAACTTCATTTGAATTTTATAATTTTTATTGAAATTTATATGTAAATTTTAACAAATAAAATTATTTATTCCAGGTAATCAACATTGAAGGTGTGAAATTGGAATTTTAATTATATTGTTATATATAGATATTGAATAATAAAATTTTATTATTTATACATAGATTTTTTATTTATACGACTGTAACCATACTCCGTGTTTGCTACCAATCGTAATATATTTAGAAAATTGTCATCTTCATCATATCCATATCAGTTTTACAACAAACGTGTGACTTAGTTTGAAACATTTAATTAAAAATTAATTTCCTTGCAAAACCACTAACTGAATAAAATAAACAATTTAAAAAACATTATTTATTAATATATTACCTTATAATTAAATAACAATATAAATGACAGCAGCATAGAAAATTATTTCACAAAGGCAATGTCTACACAATTCAGAAGCTGTTGCAAAGATTTTGAAATTGAGAAAGAGATTATAATCTTGCTAAAAATTGTGTAAAATAATCTTAAATCTAAATAAATATAAAATCATTCCATACCATAATTATTTACACGCTTTCCACCTGAGACCAATTCCTGACTAATTTTTGAAGTAAATAGATGGTGCATACCATTTTTGAGATTTTCTGGACGGCCAAAGTAAAAACAAGTAATTCCAAGAAATGTAATTGTCAAGTACAATAAATTTTATAATTAAGATAAGTATCTCCTGTACTATTTTGATACATAAATAAAGGATCCTTTTCACCATAATTAGCCGACCACAAATATTTGTTTTCTTTTATTTTTGAATGGTCCAACAATATTTGGCATTCCGTTACTTATTAATTTATTCTATCTTGTATTTCTTAAGTACCTGATTCTAAAATAACCAACAATATAAATTATGACAAATTAATAAAAAATATAATATTATAAACTATGATCAGTAGATAAATCTGAACACTCACTACACCTCAAATAAGATTTTCTATTAAATGTGTCTCATAAATCTCGTTTGTTAAATTTACGGTAACTGATAATAAGTAATGTTATAATTTTGTTTGTAGATTACCCTATAATAATAGAATAAGCCGTAAATACAATTTGCTTTTAGTATATTTACTAAATACTTTATCTATTATGTATAAATAATGCACCAGTGATATTTAGTTTCGGTGATGTCACAATGTGGAAATTATATTCATTTTCTCATTATTACACTGTGACTGAAAAATAATGAAATTAAAGTTTTGAACTTGTTTTATTGTTTAATGCCTAATATAATTTATTTTTTGGTGTAATCACAAGTTTAATTTTATTTTACTTTTTATAAAAAGGGGCATTCGTAGGGGTCTCGGCAAATATCACATATTTTTGTCCCGCAACAAACACTATAAATAAATAAATAAAGTAAAACATGTTTGTCTACTAAAAGATAATAAATTCCCACACAATAATATTTATCGCGGTTATGCGAACGCCGTGAATAAAGTCACTTCGATTGTTTACAGCCATCAAGGGTTCAAGACTCATCTCAAGATGAGACCATGAAGACCAAGGGGGAGGGGGTCGTAAGTCATCCAAAACCACCTCACGTATTTAATGGACGCGCTCTTATGAAGAAAATCGGTCTTCTCAAAAATCTTATAAAATTTACATTTTATGTAAATTGTACTTTTGGTTGGGGCCGACTTGTGTATAGATTTAGATCTATCGCCAAAAATTATAATAGAAGGTTTGTGAATATCAGTCACGAACTATATACGTCGAATAATATAAGTTAATTGCATATCATTGTCCAGTCTTACAGACAATGTAATAAACACAGCATTCCTGAGCTTTGGTTAGTCTATCGTCAACAAATCGAACATATTTTGTGCTTCCTCATAAATTTTTCGCCACTTTGATCCGAATCATTGTCGTGCCTAAATGTCACACAAAGTAACTTTGGAAAACACCGAATAAAAATATCACGGCGCCGTCAAGCACACACAAGACCATCGACACGACACGATTGACGACACATTTCTGAAAAGGCTACACATATATATCTCAGGTTACTATTCCGTACGCTTGGCTAACGACTATACAAAGATATAATGTCTAGATGGAGAGTCGGTCTTAAATGTGCTACAATGGTAATAAATCGCTTTTTCCCGACATAAGTTTTGGTGCCATCCGGTACGCGCAGACAATAGCAGAGCGTAGTAAGTCACTGGTCATGCACACATCAATCTTAAAGATCGAGCTGGTTTCTCGCGACGTCTAGACATATATCCGTTCGACAATAGGCATGATGACAGAATTCAAGAATCAAATATTAAATGATTTAAGTAAAAAAATATATTGATAAAATCTCAAATATGACCCAGTTTAAAAAAAATAAGATTTATTATATTTTTAATAAAATAAAAATGTAAAATACTACAGTCGGCCATTTTGTTTGAAACGCTGATCAGGGTGGATGACGTCATTTTCGAGGTTTATCAATGAAATGCTCGAACTTTTGTATGAGATGTCCTAATGTGACATCACCAACGGACGCCATGACACTCGCGAGCGTTTTCGCGCTTAATTCAAAATGGCTATAAAAAATGTTATTATTTTAGTTAATACTGAACTTATTGCCGAAATAATACGACTTTTAGAATCAGTAGACATGTACCTACGTTATAGGAGGGGTTTTCAGAATTTGTCATCATGCCCATTAAATATAATAATAGGTTACTCTAGTTGGCGGGCGCGGGCTGCGGCGCGGGCCGCCGGTCGAAGTGGAATGTGTCGGAGAGGTACAGGCCGAAGATCGCCACGCTGTAGAACACCGTCAGCCCGAACAGCGCCACGCTCGCGCTCGCCGTGAACATGTTCGAATACTCGCATCTGGAAACAAGCGAAGCCTTTATCCATATATCGATACAAATTGGAACAACAATCAAAGCGTCTAATACATCTATAGTCTGATTCATAATTAGGTGTCCAAAATGTAAACAAACCTATCAAGAAAATACGTTTCAAATGGTAGTTTCTTATTTTTGATGGCATTAAAGTAATAAAATAATAATCTTAATAAATTAAAAATAATTCATATTTTCTAATATTTATATTACCTCAATTTCTTTCCATACAGTGATAATAAAAAAAACAAGGTTTATTGTAGAAAATTAAAATGTGATAATGGTAACACACTCGGAATCCAAAACATTTCTTGTGCCGTCATTTTTAAGTTTCGTAGCTAATATTAATCATTTTCGTGATTGTGATCGAACTCGAATGTTTTCTCGTTTTCATACCGCGTTTGTTAAATTGTGTATATTTGTTAAAGTTTTCGTTTTTTGTTGAATTTGTTAAGGATTTTGTTTCTTGTAAATTTTGACAGTGACATTTCTTTGTTTACATTTCGGACACCTAATTATGAAACAGTCTATATGCATCTATTACAAAGTGCTTGAAGTGGATGCTATTAAATGTAATATAAGATAAAGTATTGGTGCAGCCTTCATTTTGGCTCGACGACTACGCGCGGATAGAGCTGCAGGAGGAAAGCTAATATAATATAAGTAACAGTATTCAGCACTATTCAGCAATTCGATATATTAAAATTATGAAGTAGATTTATAGATTGATATTCCAACTGATTTACATTTATAGATTTTGTATCAAATTCGTACAAAATTCTGCTAAACATAAACACTCTACATGCTTTCAAAAAACAAATATGTTTAAATATCAATATTTTTTGGTTATATACGTCCATTCAAAAAAGGATAAAAATATTTATTCGTGCTAGGAATCGAACACACACATTCTGGCATAGATATAATTTCTAGAAACTAGTCCGAGTAATTGATATAAAAACTGTAGTAAGAGTTTAGAGATAAAAATATTTACCGCGCTATAAAGAACATATATTTTGCATAGTGTTTATAGGCAGCGTAACCAATGATAGCGCCACCTATAATTTGCCTTCATATGAATAGAATGACTTCTCTTATGACGCTATCTATAAATTAATTCCCAAAGCTCGTTCCAAATTACTATAGTACATACCTATCTAAAGACAAAGTATGTGTCAAACCGAATAATATCATTCTATACATGTGTATGAACGTATCTGTATCTTTCGTAACCCGACAATATTTTTTACAGAAAATCAATTTTATTTGACACGACACGTCCATCTGTAGATACAAATGTGGCCTTATATATAGGTGGCGCTGTCATCGGCGTCGCTGCTAATGTTCGCATGCATCCGACTGCTTAATACAACGAGCATAGATAAGTATAGATATCTCACAGCCTTGTAATTGAAGGAAGCCATTAAATGGCTGTCATGGTGTAATTTACGCGGAACAATGCCGACATGTGCAGTTAGGTGGTGTATAAACACGAAATCGAAGAAAACGCGCGGAGAAATATTGTTAAATTCGTAAATGCTCTAAAAACTATTTTTTTAATATTTTTACACGAAAATAGATGACAGTGAAAAATCAATTGTCAAAACTGGTTACATTTTCTTGTTAGGAGTGAGTAATCTTTACTAATCTATGACAACGAGAGAGCAAACTAGAGCTTGCCTTGTGGCGCTAGTGCAGCGCGACGGGCGCGTCCAGGCACGGCTCCGGCTCGCGCTCTTGGCTGCCGGGGCGGCACAAAGGGCAGACGGTATCAATACTCTATACATATCCCTGTCTAATCTAGCTCCGATGGAGAGTAGGCAACTGTAGTAGATGGCGCTATCACTGCTTATTACATTGTAACAGCCAGTGCCATACACATGAACAGTTAGGCTTCAAAAAGAGAGAAAAACTAAGGGGATTTCGCATAAGATCTATTCAATGGATGTTGTATCGGAAAATTGATATATGTACATATTATTAATTTGTATTATTTTAATAATTAGGAAGAGCAGGCAGCAAAGAAAGATTTGCCTTTATTTACATGGTATAAAAAACCAAACAGTTCATAAACTATTTATAAATATTTGTCTATCTTTTATTTTGTCTATTAAGAATGAACAACTATTTATAGTAATTGTAATAATAAGTAAACACTCCGCAAACTTTTAATATTGGAAAGTCAGAGGACTAGAACAGCATAATACCATAATAATGAAAAATGTATTTTGTTGGCAAATGCAAGTTATTCGTTTTCGAGAATCTCATAGTCTTACTAAAATATAAGCAATGTTATCAAGAACATAGTGTTACATACAATATAACTACATTTTGATTTATAATTACATGTGTTCATCATATTCATCGTATTTATACAGTGATCAATTGGGTCAACAAGATATACAAATCGCCTAACCTTTGAAAAAACTTTTAAAATTAGCATGTTCGTAATCTCTAAAGTAACTGTTAAATAATGGTTAATGGTAAAATGAATTGAAAATAGGCAAGTCAAATTTGAAATAAAAAATGTTTATACATACCTAAAGAACCAAATGATTGTCAGAGCAAGGGAGACGAGCGTCATCAGGATGTTCTCGAGGTCCCAGTATCTTTCAGGGTTGATTATCTCAGTCACCAGCTCATGCACAGTACCCTGTCTCTCGGCGATGTTTGGTGGCTGTGAATAATAACATAAGCACCATTACATAAGATTTAAATGGTAAACAAGCATGCAGTTCACATAAGTAAATTGTGAAGGTGGTAGAACCCTTTGTGGTTCGACTCCGGCGGCACCACCGGCACACCTATTTCTGCCTTATAACAGCAGTGTTAGGCGCTGCTGTGTTCCGGCTTGAAGGGTGTGGTAAGGGAGACAGACTTTTCCGAGGCGTTCCAGCTTAGTCATCAGGAGTAGTAGCGCATCTGTGGCTCCTCAGGTAGGGATATCTAGTCCTATCTGGGGTTGATTACAGATGTCCATGGGTGGCAGTAATCACTTACTTAGTAGGTGGACTGCATACTCGTCTACTACTCCTATATTAAAAAAAATGTGACTGGGGGAGGGGTCAAAAAAATCAAGATATATTTGTGTGACGTAATTCTTGGATGGTATTTTTTACTACGGTAGGGTCCGCGCCAAACTGCTAGTCCGCTCTGAATATAGGAACGAGTCGCGACAGCTCGGGACCCTCCCCGCACCCGTCCGCTCTCGCCCACGAGTACATAGCAGCATTCATATGCCCTTACGTTGCCGATTATCCTTACTTCCTTGCTCCTTACTAATATTATAAATCCGAAAGTAACTCTGTCTGTCTGTCTCTTTTTCACATCTAAACCACTGAACTGATTTTAATGAAATTTCGTACAAAGATAGTCTGAGACCGGAGAAAGGACATAGGATAGTTCTTATCCCAGAAATCCCACGGGAATTAAGGATGGCGATCTAAGATCGATTAATCGGAGATTCGATCATTTGGACCAAAGTCGATTATTTTAACCGATATTAGTAAGGATTGAATCGTAAACTGTATATTTGATCAAGTGATGATCTTTAGCAAAGTTGTTGTCCATGAGCCCACGAAGGTTTCAGAGTTAGTACGACCAATTTTCGCCAGATGGCGCCACTTTCATTCCAATGTAGGTATGAATTTTCAGTTTTAAGTATGTTGTATGTCATATTTATTTATTTATTATCACATAAAATAAAGCAATAAAACATTACAGAAACTCCAATTCGTTTTAAAGCTTTGCAATGTATTATCCTGCTGCGCTGCGAAGTTCAGCAAGGGGTGTGCAGAAAATGTCAACAGCTGGACAGCTGGAAATTATTTTCTTTTAAACGCGGCCGAAGCCGCGGGCAAAAACTAGTACATATGCTTATAGTTCTGCGCAACAAGTTCAGAGCGGACTAGCAGGTTGGCGTGTAGTACCTGCGGCGGCGGCGCGCGGCGCGGCTGCACGAGGCAGTGCACGACGGCGCGGTGGTGCAGGCCGCACGCGCGCAGCGTGGCCGCCTCGTCCAGCAGCACGCGCCCGTTGAAGATCAACCGCACGCGGCTCTCCGCGCTCAGCTCCGCAGAGAAGTGGCGGCTGGGGGTCACATACGATTTCTATTAAACAATATTACTATATACAATAAACCATTATATCGTCGTAGTCGTATAACAAAGTCGGATTTAACAAATATCAAACTTAACAGGGCAGCCATTACAAGTTATTCACAAACGCCATTTACTATGAGCGCATTTCGAATCCGTCGTTATACCGACTGATTAATTTGAAAACTAAAATTCATATTTTATTCAAAATTAAATTAAAATAAAAAATCTTATTTAGATAATATATTATCCAGATATGATAAAAATTGAATTTCGCATTTTTGTCAAATCCGTCTTTGTTCTACAACTATGACGATATAAACACACTAAAGCCCGTTATTAATAAATAATCAATCGATCCCATGGTTTACCTACCAAACATCGACATTGACAATTGTCCTGGCAATAGTAGCAATAGGCGATCAGCTTCATCATATCACATTTTATGAAAATTACATATAGATTATAGTTTGTATTTTATGTATGATATGTGTGGCCAGGCCGGGGGACTGAGCTCGGAGGCGCGGCTGTGGGGCGCCGCAACGGACTCACCGCGCGCACCCGCTGGCAATAAGCCCGCTAAAAATTATATATTATTTCTCTTTTGATTTACAACTGATATCGTTTTTTAGGGTTCCGTACTCAAAGGGTAAAAACGAAACCCTATTACTATTACTGACTCCGCTGTATGACCCTCTGTCACAGGACTATATCTCGGGAACCGTAATAGGTAGACGGATGAATATTATAAAATTGAATATTAAAAGGGGTCTCCATACAACAAACCGGTATTTTTTGATTTAACTGTTAAACCGTACTCTAGGAATACGGTTGAAATATTTTAAAATCCGTTTACTACTACTATAAATGGTATTATAATAAATATAGATAAGAACCATAAAACATATTTTAATATATTTATTTTAATTTTATTACACGTTGTTTACGTATCATTCATCATCACCCCAACGCTATCTATTGTTGTGTCATGTAACTAAGTATTGTTGAAAATAATAAAATGAATAAAAATAAGTAGAAAATAATTTGGTGGTACGAGAGAGTCCATATGCGAGTTCGACTCGTACTTGGCGAATTACTTAGTTTGTTTGTTTGGATGATCTTCACATTTATATTGTTATCAATAAAAAATGGTACTAATTTTCTTTACCTTTAACCCACCAAACGAAATTATAAATTATCAGTTTGTTTATTTTTTTGTTTAACCAAGATCAAGGGCCATTTCAATAGAGACAGAACAATGGACAATGCTTATTTTATTCATATCTTTATTATGAACTTGGAAAAGTACGAACATTTAACATTACCATTTAAAATCCTTCAGCGGTTCATCCAGGATACCTTCGACTTCTTTCAGAGTGTCGTTAATATATTTCAATTTTATCAGTATCTTCTGTGTGTTGGATTCAGTTTCTGTTGTTGGTCTAGTGGTACTGGCTGCAGCATCTCCATCACTCTTATTATTGACCACAGCACTCTTGACTTTTATCGCATTATTTACATTAGTCAATATGTTTGTATTGTCATTGGCTTCTGATGTTGAATTGGTGGTATCTGAAATTATAAAAACATAATTATGAATATTAAGATATATGATATGTGATATATTAATAAGCCAAACTGATATATACAAAGTGCTCACATTTAGGATATAGTGCTAGGATACGGTAGTAGTATAATGCATACCTAAGAAGGATATCATAGGTCCATATCAATACAATGCATAAATCCATATCTGTATGTCCATAACCAATCTTAAAAAAGGTTATCAATCATATATGTGTGTTGGTTACTCCTATTCCTTCAAACTTAAATTTAGCAGCGAACTATGACAAGAACCCAATATTTTTCTCAGTTATGCACTTCAAGACGTTTCCTACACACAAAGCCCCACACTAGGGTTCCCTTTGTTGTGGGTTCTATGGACACACAAAAACACCCACATCCAGAACAGAAATCTAAAATTCATCATCTCGATCTGTCTGGATGGGGATCGAACCTGGAACAATCTGCATGTCAGACCGGTATGGTGACCGTTTGAACTTTGAACCACTTTAAGGGGCACATGAATAACTTATTACTCACCAGTACAACGAGCCGTGTCTGTAGTATCCGAGTCAGATAGTTCAGCTTCCATCGCGCTGACAATGCTGTCCATCTCGCGTATCTGGGCGTTGCTGGCAGGCTCCACTTCGTGCTCCTCGTGAGACTCCGAGGCTTCGCTCGTTGACTCGGATTCCTCGACACTTCGAGCTGCTGTTGGTCCTGTTAATATACAGTAGAGTATTGCTGATATTGTTATAAATATTAATTCATTGCCAAAAAAAATTACAAATCAAAATCAAATAAATTTTTTTAAAATTCAAAATAGGTTCTTTACAGAGCACTTTTTGAAAGTCAATACAACTACCGCCACTTCACAATGTGTTTCGTTATGGAGAAGAAGCGGCGAAAGAAACTCCATAAATACAAATAATTACATTTAACAATATAAATGACATCGAAAAAGTAATAAACTCAGCCTTTCTAACTGCAAATCAATATAAAGGTTGGTACTATTTATCAATCATGTTTTTTCTTTTGTTCACACACATCGTCATGTAAAATATGTATTTTGTATTTGTTACTATAAATTTGGTGTACAATAAAGAGTTTTGTATTGTATTGTATCGTCACATTCATACCAGCTTTGTCTCTTCACTCACACTCACTTAGAATTTATTATAACCATAAACATGGCCACAAATTACGACATATAAATCTGCAACAGCTTTTGTATTGCAGATAATCTGTCTTTAATTTTGTTTGTCTGTAAAATCCCAATTCAAGTTAATAGGTCAAACTTCAGACACAACTAAAAATATTGTTTTTCAATCCCATAGTGTAACATAAAAGAAAGTAAGTAAAGAAAAGAATAGAAACAAAATAATTTTATATATAAGATTTGCAATAATATTGAGCACATTCGCAACATAATAATGCTTATTAGTAGCAGTAGCAGTATAGTAGTAAATGTAGGAGACCATATAATAAAATATTCATTATATTTATAGAGCAAATATTAATTTAATTAATCTTCATTTTTATCAATCCCAGTCACCCTGACCTTAACTCTCAAATCCTTTATATATTATACATATCTTTAGCATTACTCGACCATCTGATACATAGGATTAGCATAAATAACAAGATTTTAGGTGCAATTTTGGCCAAATGCCTCAAAATTCAAGATTTGTTGTTTTTTCACACATTGTTTGACTCAGTCAAACTTGGCTAAACCATTAACATTATACTGTTGGAGTATTGCACAATATGACCCCAGAGAATTAAATAATAGTGACATCATCATTATTATTTAATTTTCACTCACATCACTTATTGAAGTGAGTCATAAAATTGTATTGATAGCATTTTAATGGTTTACACATTTTAGACTTTTGTACTTATATACATATCTCCTCTAATTCCACAACCAATAAGTACTGGCAAGTAGGTCTTAGTTCATTATAAAAAAAAAAAACTGTTAGATTAAGAAAGAGGATAAATTTGGCTACATATAGGTTTAATTGGCTGTTTTATGGATTTAAGCACTCTTACCTTCAACCCTCCTGTAGAAATGCAGGCGGTTGTTGTCCATCATGGCCATGTCCGCATCCACTATACTGTCCATCTCTTGCAGTGGTATCACTCGGTTTTCAGTCTGGTTCGAAGAGTCAACAGTAGTGGGTGGTCTTGTATCTGAGAATATTACAATCAAAATGAACTATAACACAATATGTGATATAATAAGTATTTATTGTACCCAAGATTTCTCAAAGTATATAATAAGCCAGCATACGTAATAATAGTAAAAGATATATGTACATTATGTACTAGGTTTATATATTTATATGAGATCACAATTAAGGAATGTATATTATGTGAGATATTAAATAAATAAAAGTTGATTTTAGTCTATTACTAGGTAAAAAAACAAGGCTTTTCTAAACATGCCCCTTTTTCAATAAAGGAAGTTTTTTTTACTTGGTACTTACCAGAAAGATTAATAGCAGGAGTTTGTACTCCAGAAAATCTGTTACGAGTGCTCCTAATACCCAGTCCTGAAAACAAAATATATATGATCCAAAAGTAATACTTTATTAAACACATTCTCTTAGGATGTAATTAATATAAGTATCACTACAATGTGTGTCTATAATCCACATGCATATTGGTAAATGTTATAATTTTCCTCAAAATCATAGAGTATAAATACAACAACATAAAAATATGATAAATCCAAGTTATATTTAGGATATAATTAAAATTCATTTTGTTAGCAAAACATGTAAAAGAAGCATTTTCCATGTAACTCAATTTTTTGTGACAAAATCATTACTGAGGTGCCAAAATTACTAATATGCCATTTCATGTAAATTCCTCCTTTTGGCTGCAACCAACCTTTTATGTCTACCCCACAACCCCCGCAGGGTCTTGTCCCATGTTTGTTTAAGATTTGGAGCAAACTTCACCACAATAATATCCATTTCAGATTAATGGAAGAAAGTGCAGATTAATGACGAGTCCATGTCAGAGATTTTCATACAACACTTGAACCTCCAAGATTTTATGACTGCCTATCCAAAACAATATTTACCAGCAAACTCAATGTGCCCTTCACATGGAAGCATACATAAAATAATCATTAGTGATAATCTCACACAACTGCCAATATAATGTATAATACCACTTACTGGTCCTTATGCTGACAGTAAGAGGATGATGCCCTCGTGCTCGCATGAAGAGGACAGCGCGATACCGGTCCGGGCGAGCGTTGGTAGACAACCAAGCCAAAATAGCCACCACCACCACAATAACAGCTATACCAAACTGCACCACCTCATCTCCTATACCATCTATTAGTGGCATCTTGCTGCAAAGCAACATAACTGTTTAAACACTAAGCATATGAACACATCACACACAAAAAAATGTTATAATATGGAAGTAGCAAATAAACATTCAGTCGCTTGTTGACACTGCCATCCATGGACATCTATAGTCAACCCCAGATTAGATTGGAGTCCTTGAGGTTGATTACAAATGTGTTACTATTTAACTCTAAGACAGAACAACTTATCTAATAGTCTTACCACACCAATATATTGAAACAACTAAATGCTTAAAATATATTTATATCAGTGCATCATTGTTGATGCGGATAGAATTGAATGGGTGAGTGTTTCAGTCACGCACCACCATACCACAATCATTTATTTCTACTATATATTTACACAAAACACTGTCTGTTTCTTGTGATGTCACTATTACTTTAGAAATAAGATGCATATTACTAATTTTATTTCAAAATTGTTTTCAAGTATACCACATTATTCTTTTAATTTATAATACTATGATATACAAATATAATTAAATAAAGTTATTATCATTATAAGTCAAGTTTAAATTTCACCATGTAAGTAAACCAATAATTTTTAAAGCCACAAGTCAATATGCATGACTTCAGTGCAAATGTTGCAAAACATTAAGTTGTATGATTTGCTTGAATAAACAACTTTGCAATATGACATATTTGTATATTTTTTAGCAAATTCAACAAAAAATGCCATGAAGATAATATATAAGTGATTCAAATGACACAATACAAAATTATTATTTCGTAAAAATATAATATTGGTGTAGTAATATTGGGAGAGACAAAAAATATATGAAAAACAAGTATATTCTAGTATGTTGTATCAACAGATGTTACACCATAAAGATTTACTTAACATAAAGTTTTCTGTGTTCTAGACGTAAACCCAAGGTCACGTACATGGTGATCAAAAACAAATAAATACCCACCTTAGCCTTACAAATCCTTTAGTTATTCCTCATACACAACGCTGTCGTTATCTGATTAGAATATTGGGCAATGAAAACACATTTCGCTGTATCTGAAATCAGGAATTGTAATCCTAGAATTGTCTTGAAGAAAATGACTTGCCAAGCGAAGACACATAGAAAACACTATTGAACGCACTTAGAAATTAAGAAATAAATTCACAAATTACTTTACACTAAAGAAAGACTAGAATTCGCCACCAAAAATCAATAACACAAGTTTTAAATCGCTTAATTGCGTACAATACCTACCCTTTCATACGGACTAATTTCAATAAAAACTTAAGTGACATTTGATTTCTTCTTTTGAAAAAAAATAAAAGATTTCATTGGATATACAGCCAATATAAATAATAAAGTTTAACTTAATTTTAAGGCGCAAATAGATGATAGTCATTTTTAAAAACGAAATTAGTCTGCAAAATTAAATAAAGAGAAAAATTGAGTTTTAAGATACGAGTTCTTCTTAGGTAGTTTTGATAACATAGCAACATTATGATGACGGACAGTGTCGGACAGTGGCGTTATACATATTTCTGATATTTCCGTTTTTTAATTCTTCTTTATTTCTGATATCGGTATTATTTAAATAAATTAATCTACTAGCTTAACTGAACGACGTAGAGATAAAACAAACAACGTAATATTGTATGGGTATAATTAGAGAATACACATGGATGTTCATGTCAGTCCGAGAGTATGTGGGTGTGGTGCTCACCCTACAAAGTGTGTTATACAGCGGATATAATTTAGCAAGAGTATCCATTATACTGTTGGGCTTTAACCAACAACAGACGCATTAAACGACTTATTGCGATGGTATTTGATGATGTCCAATGACAAGGAACCCTGTTAAATACCAATAATTATCAACGCTTTTTATAATATTTTCGGAAACAGTTTCTTCTGCCTCAGAAGAAAATCTAGAAACGCTAGTGAATGAGGCGTTAGTAGAAGTTGCCTTTGCTTTCGTTCTGATAATGTAATTGATTAATTTGAAACTAGTAACATGTATATTGAGTAGATTCCGAAACATGTTTAATTGGACCACATCATATGAATTTGTTTAATACTGTTCGTTGTAGGGTAATCTCTCCCTGGATACCAAAGTGATCTATGCTATGATGCTTATTATATTTTAGGACTTAAAAGCAGTAAAGAAAACAAAATAGATATGGGATAAATCACATAATTGATTAATATGATATACATATGTGCTTCGAACTTTTGAAGCAAATACAAGAATCGTGAACTCCACAAAAATAGATTTGCTTCTATTGAAGGTTGGTTGCAGGCCAGTGATTAGAGTTCACGACTTTGCATTAAGTCATTACAAAATTGCAGTACATTCAATTTAAAGTTTAAACTACTACAGTTTGCGTGTGGTAAGGCAGAACGCGATATAAGCAACTAAAAACTTTTTTTTCGGAAATTAGAGAATTGATGCATCGTATCATAGGAGCACAGCTAGCTCTTCTATAGAGGGCGATTGAGTATTTCCACTTCACCTTTCGCACTACCCTTGCGTCTACAGCATTAGGCTTTTTGCTTCTTCAAACTCTCAGAAAATTAGTTAAAATGAAGATTAGAACAGAGAAAAAATAATAAATAATATCTTGTTCATATTCGTGGCTCTTGGACGGTAGTCACCACTAAAGAATACAGTAACTTGTACAAGAAGTGACCAAGTGGACTGCGATAGCTATAATATAGGTTACTATACTCTTTGGCTATAATAATAATTATGAAGTTAACCACATGCGTTTAGAATAGAATATATGTACAATACACATATTTGACACTACGTATTATTTAGTGCTCATCAATACGATGTACTGGGGAAACAAAAATAATTTGCAAATATCATAGTACAGTTTTAAAAAATAAAATAATCTTGAACCATACTTTACATGTTGAGTTCTCGCTTCATGTTCTTTAAAATTGCGTCATCCAATCTGCGATTCTGCGCTTATCCGGTAGACAGAGAAGACGATAAAACAGATGACGCAGTTCTACTTTGAGGCGAAAACATCACATGGTATCCTTGTCTTATTAATAAGTACTTTCATTCTACGCATTTAAAGTTTATTTATAGAAATACATTAAATAAAACCTATGTGTTTGAAAACCGGAAATATTTTATTTACATTAATTATATTATTTATTTGTTTAATGATCATAATACGAAAGAAATTGAAGTCATATTAAAACGTTTTTTCGATTAAAAGTAATTGAAAAGTTAAAACGGAACGTTGACTACGTCAACCACATAAACGTGAATGAATTTGACGTTGACGTCCTTTCTGGCTAAACAGGCCTTCTCTTTCACTCGTTTTAGTTAAGATTGACTATAATTTCGCAATTTCGTCATTTGAATCTTGAAACGCCAGAGTGAAATACGTGTTAAGTTAAAAGTTAAGCAATAATTATTGCGAAGCGGTTTAAAGCAAAATACATTTAGTATTCATTTGACAGCGCTTAGTTCGATTATTTTTAATGCAATAATTTATATCACATTTTGCTTTATTTTCAATTATTACAGACGTAAAATTGACCCGCTTTACTTATTTACCGGTTTATATTGGTCTTTTTAACGTTTACGTTAATTAGGCCGCCGCTGGTGTTATTTGAAATTTTTAAAAAAGAAAAATAAAATACACCAGGAAAGAAAAGTTTTCGGCGACAAATTAACATGAGCTACGCATACACCCAACAAAACAAAATATACAACATAAAATATCACGGGATAGTGCTAAAATCGTTGACAAATAACCAGGAGGTATTTGTCTCCAATTTTTACGGGTCTATGCGGAAGGACAAGATCAAGAAGTTTAAGAGCACAATTTGCAGAAGACATATTAAAATGTAAGTACTCTATATTATTATTCCTCCTGTAAACTTAAAAAATACATATTTTGCTAGTATTTTCGTAAAACCATTATATATTTAGCAATTTTACTAACATTTTCAGTTGTATTTCCTCATGAAGTTTTCATATAAACAATGTTTTATTGTGTTTAATACGAAGTGTAAAACTTCAAAAGAACAATAACAAAAATAAGGCGACTTACACCGCCACCTAGTGTCATCCTACAGTATGAATAATTTAATGACTATCAATTTTCTAGCAACAATTATTGAAAATATTGAAATAATTCTCACATAAATAATATAGGTTTAAAAATCGCTGCTACTTTCAATATCGGTCTTAGTTTAAAAAAAAATGTAACAAAATTGGTTTATAAAATTGTGAACTCTACATTTAGTTCACCCTATTTTCCGCCGGCGGCGCGCGTGTTGATTTTTCACTTGTTTTTACATGTATGCATCTATGGTATGCATAAAAAAGAAGTGTGGATGTGTTTTTCTCTCCATTTTATTTCCATGTTAACAGTATAAAATAAATTGCTAGTTTTATAAGACACTATGAATTTTTTTTTCGGTTCACTCTATCATATTGTGTCATGTTAAGTTATTTATTCATAATAAACGCAAACTCGTTATTTCCAGCAATAGCAAAAGATTGCATAATTATTTTGAAAAATCACGATAATCGTATTTTTTGCCGGGTTTTTAAATATCTTCCAGAGCAACGGTACTTGGAATTGGAATGTTGGTTTGTTTTAGGTACATCATTAGGTGAATCAATTTAAAATGAGTCAGAATTGTTGCCTACATCATTATAACTAAATCGCATGCCATTGTCCACAATTTACCACGTCCCATGTAGGTACTGTTTTTATCTCGACAACACTTCGAACCTGCAAAGCGTGAGACTATGAGTGAGGCAATTTTAATATTGCTTATGAACGAAAAACGTAATTAACCACGAAATACTCGATAACTAAATGTATAAAAGTACTAAAATTTCCATTAAAAATCGTTAAACGCATACAAAATCACTCTTACGTGTTTTTCATGAAAATATTTATGTAAAGCACTTGTTCGATATTAGATACAAAAACAGCAAAGATAATTCTTTACTCAATAATCGAAGAATATTTTTGAAGTATGGGTAGGTACATAACTGTATACAAAAAATAATTATAAAAGAAAGTCGTGTTAGTTACACTATTTATAACTCCAGAATCGCTAAACCGATTTGGATGAAAATTGGTCGAGAGGTAGCTTAGAACCAGGAGACGGACATATGATACTTTGTATCTCGTTCGACCGCGTTTCCGTGAAGTCATTATAAAACCTGGTCATTAAAAAACGCATCTGACATGGAATAACAAAACATTTCGGGGGGAAAAATAGCTTTTTAGGTTTATTTTACGTATATATCCTAAAGGAAGAACTTGAAATTAAATTAGGCCTTGGGAAGCAAATTTTAAAAACTATTTTGTCTTGACGATTTTTTATTTTTATGATATTTCTTTTTAAAGCGGGTGAAACCGCGGGGCACATCTAGTATATTATATATCATATAAGAAAAAAATAGAAAAACGAACACTCTACCAATAGATGATTAGCTTCAAAAGCGATGCACGGCTCCCAAAATGCCAGCAGCATTTCCTCTTTCAATGGATATATGTCGATTCGTTAAGCGAAATTCGTGCCAGCTTCGGTTTCCGGAGGCGACAATGACGAGATGAAATTGTTATGCATCTGGACCTATGACTCGAACTTAATACCATACAATATAAATAATTGTATATTGTATTGACACTAGCTTTGGCTTTATTATTTTAATCAATTAGATATTAAAACCTGTTACTTATATTCAATCTGTAGAATTTTTACATCGCAAATATTGGAATTTGTCAAATGTCGATCTCGGATAGGCAAAACATTGGATGGTTTGATTATTAATAACGAGTATAAATGGATTGGATTAAGAACAAAGTAAATTCTGAATATACATATCAATGAGAACGTTTATATAAAATTTTAATAATTTCGGATAATCGCGGATACACTTGGCACTTTCACCGACCGACTCGTATAAGAATTCGTGGAAGTTCTGCTAAAATCAAAACACGTTCGAGTCTTGATTACACGTCTGTTTTTCCCGCTATAGCCGGTTTGTCGATTGAACCTGCCAACATCAGGCAACAACATTTTTTATGGAGATAAAAACTGTATATCTAGTTACGGGGTAACTTATTACATTTTTATTATGTCAATGGATTAGCAAGATATGTGTAAATCATAATCATCATCAAGTTATTCAAATATTGCACAACAAAAAACACTTACAATTTGGACATTAGTTACCTATAAAATACCACGTATAAATAAATAAATCTAAAAAAAAAAAAAATACCACGAAACTAAAAACATGACGGAATTCCACTATGTAGTAATATTCCATGAGACCAAACTACTAAATGGGGTATACTGGGGAATGCTTCTTGATAATGTCTGTGATTTTGATATTTGTAATAATTTTGTTAATATGAAATTCGATCATTGGTCTCTAACTAGAGATTCTCGTAAACCTTGTAAAGTACTTAACGCTGAAAGAGCTGCTAATTAATGACCAATGGTGTGGCAAAAATAGAACATAAAATATGTGTAGATACAATAAATTGATAATAGATAAGATTGTATCAAAATTTAGAAAATATACGCGTCGCTAATCTCTTTCCTCCAGGAAGTTTATTTTTAATACTAAATTTAAATTATTTGTTATAGTTATCTACAAAAGTTTTTTCAATACTTGATACGTTTTTACCTTGTAGCGCCGAGTTATTTGCATATAAGCCTTAGAGGAAATAGAAGAATTCTCACTGAAGAATTTGATCATAAAATGTATGATTGGAAATGATAATAAAATAGTTTTATTATACTTAAAGTGTTAGCTTTATGGTTTCATGGTTTTAATGGTATGATATCCTTTACACGTTTACCAGTTTCGGCTTTTATATTTATTATATTTATATTGCGATAAAAACAAAAATACTTTTAAATGTTACTCAATTATCGATAAGGAGCAGTTATTTGTGAAGTCGTCAAAACAGTTCCTAGTAATTCTGAAAGTCCCGTGATTTGAATTTTGAAACTTGGAACATTGACAAGTTTTACTAAGGCAAACTATTCAGTATAAACAATGTAAATATTTAAACAAACCATTCGTGTTCAATGTCATCGAACTGTGTTATATTCACATGTACTAACAGCTTGCTTTAAAACTGTATTTTAATGAGCAAAATGGATATGAAAAAATACTTCATAATACTCGTATAACAACTAAAAAAAATATATACTAAAATTAAAAAAAAAGGTAAACTATCTAAAAAGCCTCCCCGTGTCTAAAAAGCCTGTACAGTACAACTGTCTCTATGTAGAGTAGGTAGTCCTCAGTTTTATCAGAGAAAAGAAAAGACTGGAAAAATACGCTTAGTATTCTAATATTAAAACATTTTTCAATCTTTTCAAATAAAGATAAGCAGAAAAAAATTGAAATAGTAGGTCAATTTCATTCCCACTCAATTATTTAATCTACGTTATCCATAATAATTATCTCTACATAACCTTAATAAATAACCAAAAAATGTATTGTTGACCTATCATAAGAAATACATACTATTTTTTTTATCTCAACTGCGTGGAAACCAAAAAACAGTTTATAATTTAGAAACCTGTTGCTCGCGGCGTTGTTCATACTAACTCTACAATTATGTTACGACGTTCGGTGGGGCTATAAACGTGATGGATAAGTTTAATATTTACTTAAATAGCTCATGTTTTTGATTAGATGATGAAAAAAGCCGATGTACAGGCACTGTATCAAGAAGTGCTAGAAAAAGGCTAGTACGAGAAAGAGTTGTTGTGAAGTAAAAAACCCAAAATGTTATAAACAAGAAAGCCTATAAAGTACTACGAAAAGAGGCGCATTGTGTAAAGTACTTTCATATTTTGGTCAAAATCCAAAATTCTTATCTACATTTTAATAATTGATATATTTCAATTTAACACATAGATACACATTATAAAAGGATAGTTGTGGCATCGTCACGTACTTATGGGATTATTTGCATGGATGGCAATATTCGCATCTTTATCATTATCATTATCACGATGATTCAGTGAATCCGTACGGCGCCGAGTAGCTAGAGGCTCAACTGGGTGACTGCCGTATCGTCCTCATCAACATAGGTCGATAATTTTACTGTTTGTCTACCCATGCCATTGAAGGTCATTTCATGACGTCCTTTGTTTGCTAGGTAGTTGCCTAGATCCATAATTATTGCCGTGTTTGTTCAGGCACTAGTGCACCACTGTAATTGCTAGTGAGTACCTATATAACGACAGACTGTAATCATATGTGTTTTGCGCTTTAGTTGTTATTTCAATAGGATTTTTTCATGAACGCAAGTATTGACGTCACAAATACATGCCGCCTCCGCTTTTTAATCAGAATGTCTAGTTCTAGGTGTGTATTATGTTTATGCCTCGTGTAAGTTTGTTGTGGGAGATTGTAGTTCCGAGAATTGTTATTAGTTTTATAGGTCACCTGCTGCCCCTGCTGGTAATTTATTTAAAACAAAATTAACTACTCTAGGCATTTCATACACTTGTATAATAGACGATTTAATAAACATTCCTTCTTTTATATCATACAAGGTAAATATTTAACTTATAAATAGGTAGTTACGTATAACATTATTATGAACTCTGGACCACAGTTTAGTCATCCTCAATATCTCGTCTACCTAAAGTAAAAGGTCGATCAACTTGTTCAGTCAATATTCTATGCGAATTGCGACAAGTTATTGCGTTTTAGGTTTTCTCTTAAAATACGTTTGCATACTAACCAAAACAACGATAGTACCACGATGTTCATTATTACTATTTGATGTTACGTATACTTTCGTTTTGTTCAATTATTGTATTTTAATTTTATCCATAACGTTAAGGATATTATGTGAAAAAGGAACGTATATCAAAGAAAAGATGTACCATAGGTAATGGTGTTTTTCACATTTAATTCTTTCCCTTGACGATGATGATTTGTGATGCGAATAAATCAAACGATATTTTCGGAATTGGATTTCCTTATAACAATATCTAATTTTATTTCAGTTTTTTAACTTTTGGGTCTTACTTTATATTTGTTTTGAGCAATATATTTGGAATATCTATAAAAATATTAAGCATACCTTATCGATATATGGTAAATCATTTATCGAAAAGGTATACTTAATGTTTTTATGACCATGACTTTAAGTTCCATACTTACTGGGTTTACTGTACTTTATTCTGTGAATGACATGGACCCATTGCGTATGGGTCCATGTCATTCGATACACGATACGAACACCAAACGCGATGTATTGGGACTCTACATTATTTTAATATCTTAAGAGTACTAATGTGAAGTGAAATGAAAAGTATCAGAAATATGACGTAGAACACGAAACATTCTAACAAGCTTAATATATTGAGCAATATTTTAACAAATATTAATATCAGTCTTTCTCTGTATGCACTTTACTCAGCAATGTCATTTAATATAAAGAGCTATTGGCATTAAATTATTTAAAAGTAGTTATCATTTGAGATAAGCTTGGAAGATATCTAACAATTCATACATATTAAATTACTAATCTTAATCAAATTATTGATTGCGGCGTGAGGTAGACCTTTAGCTGCATATATGCATGTAAGTACATGTTAGTACGGTGAGTCACGCCGAGAAAAACATTGGGTTAAGTTTACATCCACGTGAAAACCCCGGTGAAATCCCCCTCCACTACATTCTGCTGTGTGTATCTGTGTCGGCCCTGTCGGCGTTAGCGAGACTAGCTGTATAATAATATAATACAGTAATACTGAATTGCGACGGTCTCGTGACTCTCTAAAACCGAGCAATCCCATTGGCTCTCAAAGTTGACGTCATTTTCAACAGCCAACCACAAGACGGGTGAGATATTTTTAGAACAAAATCGTGGGGAGTGGGGAATGAGGAAAACTGTATGAGGCACTCTGAGCGCGCGAATGTTGCACAATATTTTCTTGGCTCTCTCTGAGAGGACGTGTAACTTTTTAAAGTTTTATAGTGCTTGAAACGTAACGCAAGTTTATAATTTGCCATTGCACGTGTAAAAAATTAAGCTTTGAATTCAAGCGTTCAGAAAGTTATTCTTTTTCATTTATTTTAAAGAGTGACTTCACGACTGCAAGCTTTTGAACAATTTCAACATTTTAAGGTGAGTCGCAATAATCTTGAATTGCATTAATTAACTTCAGTATATCTTAATTTTTGATTTAAAATAGGATGATATTATCTCTGTTTAGTGGAAAAGTTGAACTTGGATCTATTTATCCGATTTTATTTAAACTTTATACCTATTATACCTAACAGGATTAAACCTGTTCGCTCACGTTGCCTCGTGTTTGTGTACTCTTATAATATGTAGCACGTTTTCTCGAACTTTGTAGGTGCGTCCGTCTAATATCTATTTATTATTCTATGTTTCGTCTTATTATTAGATATAATATGAACAATAATTACATCGACTTGTTTTTATTTGTAAAGGAACAGAGTCCGTAATTTGTGAGACATTTTACTTAAACGGAACTATAAATGGGCTGATATGTTGGCGTCTGGCGTGTTTAATATCAAGGACGTTTAGTAGGGGTCATTAAATTATCATTATATGAATATCAATGCGAGTTGTGAAATCTGTTGCTACGTATTTTTATTTATCACAAGTTGAAGATGATCTCGACCTTGCTGTCGGTGAAAGTAGAGCTTAGATTTCTAAACATATAGAAGTGCCGCCGAAGATTTCAATTCACAGAATTGGGAGTAATGTCGCAGCTATTGCTGAAATACTAAAAATTCCATGCGGCGTTAGGCAATGTTCCAAATCTTTGATGTAGAGTTGCTCTACATATATAAGATATAGTGGATATGACGTGTATATTCCGTGATTCGATCGAATGCGATTGGGGTTTTTAGTTTTAGTGGTCTCAATGAATCGATAAAAGCGTAGGTGGTCGTGAGACGTAATACTCGAGGTCGGCTATCAAGCTAAGCTGATAACCGCACTAATATGATTATATTGGGCTTTGGTCGCCGCCTCGTTATTGCTGGGTACATCGTGTGTACTCACTTATAGAGCGCACAATATGGTTGCTTTTTCTTTAAACATGGCATAATCAAATTAAGATGAAAACTACACTTGACATTATACTAATTTCTAACAGTAATAACGAAGATAGAACTATAGAACTTTTTGGTGCTATTAAGTATTTAGATTATTGCGTAATGATAACACACGGAAAAATATCTCATTAAGTGTTATTATGTGTGTAGTAGGTAGCGTCATAGAATTCCACGTAACCGGTTTTCTATCGTTTTATTTTATACTTATATACTTCTTTGAATGTTTATTAGTTCAGGTGGATACTCGTAAGCAAAGATTTAAAAAGGAGATGAATAGAATCGATATTAAGTTGATAATGAATTCATCATTAAGTTGATAATGAATGAAAAATTGGGATTTAGACGAATAGTTTGAAAGGTGGGAAAACCAATATGGTTCGACAGAGGCACCACACCTGCTTCGGGATTTTTTTCTTGTCTTTTGGTGAAAGAGTTTGGATGCCGAGTGACTTTCATATGAAAAGATAGGCTTCGGGTGAAATTTCTGTCCCAAATGGAGTTGGTTACAATAGTCCATGACGGCAATCATCACTTATTATTCAGGTGGACTACATGCTTGATTGGTACTTGAATCATTTAAAAACCGTTGCATGGGTAAAATATGGACTATATTTATTCCAAGGCTGTTATTATCGTATGATAAAATGTTAGTTAAGTAAAATTATTTAATAAAAACATTCTTAAGAAGTCACTTGGCTTGTAATTATGCTGATAGTAGTATAATAACACTGACTGCTAATTGTGGTCGGTTCTTAATAATTTATGACGTGTACAGAAAAACATCACCGCAATGTTATTGAAGCTTTATTTAAATGTAATATGTAAAATAACAGGTCCATCAAATACAAATTTTAATTTGGGAATTCTTACAAACAAAATAGCGGCCTCAAATGCTTTAATATTAGAACAGACCGTATATAATTAATCTCGATCATGACATGAATATAGGAGCTTAGTAATTGCCTACTTCTTGTTTTATTTTGTATTCAATGCCATCTTGTTAGGTAAAATTCTTTAGCTCGTCATTCAGTCCTAATAAGTTTTGTTTCCTTGTTTCAGGCCTACTGTAAGAAACATTTCTCGTTGGGGAGCCTAAAGGGTTAAGATTTCATTAGGAACTCAGGAAGAGTTCAACAAAGTGAGTATCACCGCTCCGGCGGTTTGTTCCACCCTAACACCCTTTCTGTTACAGACCCGGAAGAATGAAGAAAAGAGCTCGTGGCAACGCAAGCATCGCATCAAACATAATATTTTCTCTTTATCGTATTAGATTCAAATAGAGTTCAAGTTGTTTCAATCATAAAAAGTAAATTATGCCATAGAATACTTTTTAAAGACTTAAAACAAATTAAAACTCAATCAACCTAATTGAATTTTTTAATGATTCTCACAAAAAAGTTGATGTGACGACATCGACCATATGTATTATATATATAATTGCCATTTCAAGTTTTTAACATTATCATTACAGTCTTACATTATTTCATTTGTCCGGCGTCCCCGCGAATAGACGAAGAACTGTGAAAGATTTTTGAAATGTTTTTTAACTTTACCCGTCACATGTGATACATTTACTAAAGTTATTTAGCTGATTTGACCGGTCATTACCGAATGCAGGTGAGTAGGTATTTTCACTATCGTATTTTTAAATTACAATGTTTTAGATCATAATCTCTAAATAATATATATCCTAAAATGGTCTTTACAGGTGTGTAAGGACCATTTGCTATAACTCACACTATGATCAGGCAGTAACTGCCAAAGTTTAGTCTTAACTTGGATATAAGAATTTACTGTTTAAACATGTATAAAATTTGTATAAATATTTTAGTTTAATTTTAATTGCACCTATCACATTAGAGTTGGCAATGACCGGTTTAATCAGTCTTTCTAGACGCATTTTAGTGTCTAAAAATTGTTATATTGCATTTTTAGCTAATCTTTCAGAAGTTCTTGGTCTAATAACACACCCTCATTGACATCATTTCACAAAAAGTAGATAAACGTTATCATTTTCATATCCATTAGCAGCTAATAATATTGAGATTCAGATATTCCAAGGAAAATAGAAAGTCTTGAATGTAGACTTCTGCAATGTATTGTTTAACGTGTTTCTGTACGTAAAATGAGGTAGAGGATTGAATGGATGGAATCGTGTGTAATCGTACTTAGATGATTTATCTTATAAAAATGCAAGCAACCATTGTCAATTGTTCGAGTGCATCACACTGATTACATGACTTTTGACTTTATCGCTTCCGCAATAGCAGGGCAGGTGATACTATCTTGATAACAGTACAGTACCCACTTGTAAACTGCAACATGTTTAAACTTGTAGTCATGGTAATCATAGGTTCGAATATTTGCCATATATGTATATACAAACATTAAAATTATTACATACATCGTATACTAAACGCATTTGCATTAATGCTAAAATTTCATTTAAGCGACTTTATACGTTAGTAAGTGTTATACATTTATACGCGTATTAATTAAAATCTAATGCAAGGTCTAAAATCACGGTCTCTCTTAAGTACTTAAACATTTAAAAATACTAAATTATTCAAACTAATCAGTCTCGAAGTTTTCCAAATGCGTTTGAAAATGTATAAATTACGAACATAATTTATCACCAACGATCATAATCATCATTCAACTTATTTATTGCTAGAGGATGCGATCCACGTTCCATCCGACAGTTCCACCTCGCTTCATATGAATATGCACATTATGTTACGTCGTATCATTTTTGTTTGTAGTTCTATTCAAAATGGTTGCTCAAAAGTTCACCTGTCCGAGTCGGAGCGACGATATCGGAACTCAGTTCAACTCAAACACCAAAAGATATGGTTTTTTCACAAACGAGTCACAAGACTCAAAGTATTTTGAAAGTGGTAGAACTAGATCGTTTAAAGCACGGAAAGAGTCAACAGGTGAAGGTTTCAATCGGAGAGCTTGTAGATTCAAGCCCAGTAACGACGTCATCAGCGCCAGCGCCCGACACCACCAGCTTATCAGAGGTAAGAGGCAGCCGGCAGAACCGTGAGTAAAAGTAAACATTTCTATGTAATTATTAATTTATTTAAGATATTATTAATTTTGGCCTCGAATGACAAGATGACATGCTCACATGTGAAATTGCAATTTCCAGGAATTTTTGAAAACGGAGCCAGTAACAACGAGTGCAATGTTTCACGATTCGGATTGCGAGTTCTTCCAAGATCTGGTTCCGTGGTGCGTCGCGCCTGTAGAGGAGACAGTAGTACAGTCCATTGGTAAGCTTTGGATTTTGGTTGTTACATATCAACAATTTTTGGTAATACAGAAATAGTTAACTAAAAAACATTTTTTTTTTCAGATTTACAAAAAAACACTGAAACGAGGGCACACGACACAAACACACTGCACACACCAATCTCACCGCATGGTTGGGATGTATTGGACGCTAATTCTCCTACCACCCAGGCGGGAATGTATAATTCTATGTCAAGTTATCCCGTTTCACCGAATGTGGATACTATGCCGAAGTTCCGTATGGACACTTTCGATCCAATGGAATTAATTAATAGTGAGAATAAAGTACCTTTCCAAGAACAGTTCTTGGATATTAACAGTGATTGGATAAGAAACTTACCTGTGGTCATTGGCGACTTAGCGTCTGAGAAGACCATCGACATGAATCCGTGGCAACTCCCGGAGTCTGTCGGTTGGCAACTACATGACACTGACTACACTAAAACAAATACAACCATACACAACACTATGCCCTTCATTCATCAAGATGACTCACTAGACAAATTCGTATCGGTCATACCACGGGAGGTAGAAAGGAATGATGTGGTAGTATCGGAATACATCATCAACACAGATCAGGGACTAGGAGGGGATCAAACAGATTCTACATCGGATCGACGCGTTGGAGCTTTGTCCGTCAACGTACCGACGCGCGACCAGGGATGGTTTGCTGATGTCATCAGTACACCGGAAGTTCTCAGTTACGTGGAACAGTTGGAGAAAGAAAAATGTACAATACCTAGTCCGGTAAGTCTTAGCTTAGCTTAAGTTCTTTCAAATATTTGTATATGCAAAAAGTTTTAAGCCTTTTTCTTAACATGATTAACATTATCATTTATTTTATTACAGATATCGAGCTACGAGCCAATTCCGGTCATTTCATCGCCCGAAATCTACACGAAAATAGAAAACTCTCCACCCGTTGAATATGAACCCATTACCCCCAAGAGCGAATCTCACGTGGACTCTGATAACGACGACGTGAAGTCCCATACCAGCAAGAGAAGACGCCATGACAGTGAGGATTCAGATGAAACGTACACGCCTTACACAGAACATACACCTCGAAAGAATAAAAGGAGAAAGGCTAATATACCGATCAAGGATATGATACGCGCGCTGGAAGAGTCACAGCAGCTGACGAAGGCGCGCAGAGGCCGCCCTCCTAAGCGGAGGGAGAGCACGGTTTCTTCTGTGCATAGTGTGGATGACAACTCGTCCACAATATCTACGCACGAGATGAAGTACAGGGAATTGAGAGACAAAAATAATGAAGCATCAAAGAAGTCCAGAATGAACAGAAAACTCAAGGAATTGCAAATGGAACAACTAGCAGTGGAATTAGAAGAGCGTAACAAGAAATTAAGAGTTAGAGCTGATATATTGGAGGATATGACAAAGAAGCTGCGCGAAGCTTTCATGGCCGCAGTATCGCAAAAGAAAGCCGGTTAAAACGTTTGCGATTTCTTGAGTGTTCTGTTTCATTTTTTAGTTCCTATGTTCATAGATTTGCGCCTGTTTTATGGCTAAGAAAATGTAGTTATATTTATAATTTGATTCCCGCGCTCTCTATGAATGTAGACGATAACGTCTAAGGGCCCATAAGGGCACGGATGCCTTAACGTGAACTTTTTGTCTTGTTATATTTTTTTACCCGGACTCGACAATTTTACTCTGGATTTGACGAATAGAATTATATTAGATATAAGATTTTTCTTCATTATACTTATGTATTAATTAAAAGTATCAACACTTCGATTATATCTTTTACCTTGAAAGTGTTGAAATTCTTGAGTTAATGTTAGTCTTGTAGACCTTCGATGCTATTACGAAGCTCGAAATTGATTTTATGAACTGTTAAAAGATAAATTATACATTAATATTTTATCTGTAATTGGTTAGTTTTTTAAAATATTGCATGGATTGTGGTAGAGTTTAATGCTCTAATTCAAATAAATTAATTTAATGTAATCATATTGTTTTTTTAATACCCTAAAATAAAATAAAACACCCTATTGGGAACATACACATACCCTAATAAATAAATATTTGAGTAATTTAATTGGCCTTTATTTTTGTGAGTATAAATGAGGTGTTCTCTAGAATCAGTTAAAGTAATTTTGTTATTAAAACGAATAATCTATCCAAAATGATTACAGACTTGACCTTGTTGCAAGCATCATACATAGAAGTGGCGTAGAGTAGGTTGATGAATTTACGCCGCCTTGCAACCTATGTAGTCAATATATAAATTATATGAATATAAAAAAGTTCTAAAAAGGCTGGCAAAACAAAATGCCTTCGTATTTGTAAAACTTCGCGGCGTCCTTTTTGACCGCCCAGGATCTCAAGTCAAATTTTAAAGGCATGTCTATAGAAAATACAAATAATATAATACGAAAAAGTTCCGTGACAAGAAAAAACCTCTAATTTTTTATGCAGTCCATCTGATGGTAAGTGGCCATGGGCCATGTGGCTGGGGTCCGTAGGCGGCAGTGCCAATTTATGGACCCCAGATTCTTACCTGAGGTCAGACACAGATGCGCCGCTCTGAAAACAAAGCTGGAACGCCTCAGAAAAGTATTCCTTACCACCCTTACCCTGCGCTTAACACTGCTGTCATTAGGTAGAAATGGCTGCGACGGTGGTTGAACCACAAAGAGTTCTAAAACCTTCTGATTGTTATTTGTTATGTGTCATTTTGCCGCCTGGGGGCCTGTGCCCCGGCATGCTACGCATCTGAACAGAAAGGGCGAACATAAATTTGTAACAAAGCATTTAAATAGTGCTTGTATAATTAAGCAGTGGGGAGATGCGGTGACAGATGAACAAGGAGAGGAAGATGATTTATTTTTGGCGGGAAGTCATAAGTGTCATTATTATCATATATATTCCACGCCAAACTGCAAGTCCGCTCTGAATACAGAAATGAGTCGCATCGCCATAGCAAATTGTATGACTACGCCTGCTCGCAACAACTTCAGAACGGACGGACTGACTCGGACGGTAGTCATATCATATACTAGTCTTGTGTAGTTCGCGAACGAACTAGTTCGGAAGAGCGCTCCCACAGAACTAGTTCCCAGATTTCCCCCTCCATAGTTCGTTAGCTCCTAAATTAACTAATAAAAAAATGGCGGTAACTGAACTAATGTCGTCATATTTTATATGAATTAATAGGTAAATACTGTTATTAGCGCTCAAACATTTTAATTTATGCATTCCTTAATCTTGTCACATAATCTACAAAATGTATTAAAAAAGGCAGGTATTTCGCTCTTTTAGTTCATCTGTTCTTCACGCCCAAGACTATCATATATACCATCAACGACCACAGTACAAGACAACAATAATAATTATAAATTATTATTGTTCCCGATTTTTTCAAAGCTTGCTAAGTGTGTAGATGCGTATTTACATTATTAAAACTGAAACCAGAGCACAGACTACAGAATAGTTTGATATTATGTATTTTTTAACATTCAAATTAATTACAGTATTTTTCATACACTGTCAAATTGTCATACAGTATACAGTAAATGTAGTAAAATAAAGTAAAATTACAGTAAATCTCCTGTAATTACAGTGCACCTGGCAACACTGTATGATACTGACGTACGTAGATTGGCAATTCGAAAGAGTCAGAGTATAGTATACGCGTGTGTGCTAGTTAGAGCCATAGAGTATTATTATATACATGTTATAGAGAGGAAACTCTACGGATTTTTTGTCTCCCCTAAAGCGCCCCTAGTGGCCTGCCCCAGAACTACTCATGGGTTTTACATACATATCTATAGATACCTATTACATATTAATTAATCATTATATGTATTAAAATTAGGTAAATTATAAGTTGTATCTCCAAAACACGAACTATAAATGACTGTGTTCCAAAGATTCACATTTGCATTATACTTTTTTCTTTCTCAATTTTGATACAAGAACTGTTGGAATATAGCAAAAACTCAAGCCTCTTATAATGTATAATATTCAAGTAGGTTATATATGATAAAGCTGGCAGCTGAAAAACATATATTTTTACTTCTTCTAATTTGTCATTCTGTCAATGATTCGATATAATAAAAAGTATCTTTTTGGAGTGAATTTTATTTTATTATATTTCATAGTTTATTTTCTCGTTCTCCTGTGGCCTATTCCCAACAGGTTATGGGCCCAGGCTACGCTATCGTAAAATATTGAAAAATATAGTCATCTACTAAGTATAAAATTTATGTAATATTTTAAACATGAAGTCGCGGAAGAAAAAGACACATGAAAAATGTTTGATGGCGAACGGCGATGGCAAACAATAATATATAAGTGTTTAAACCAATACTGTCTACGGCGAAAACAATAATGGATGACTTAATTATGGATCAAAGGATGAAACGAATCGACGGAATGCATATAATTCAATGTCTCATCTTTTAGATTAAATGAATACATTCAAAATATTCAAAGTAAAATTGAGACCTGAAACAACTGAACTTCAAATATCACACGCTTGTAAAAATATAAATTTTAATATAGAAGGATGTGTAAACTACTACAAGAATACTTACTACATCATGCAGATACACAAGCTAATATGAATTTTTATCATGGAAACTGTTGGTGTAAAAATTATATTTTTTGCGATCTGAACCCGTCGCTATTACTGATGCTAACTGTCATTATATCAAGTACCTAATTGCAACAAAATGGAGACAGTAGTAGCTATATAACTGTAAATGCATTGGACACTGCAAATAAAAATAAGGACAGTTTTCGCTTTTATGTCTTAAAAATGAAATTTATTTGATTTTTGTTCCAATTCTAACCCTGACACTTGTTTTTCTTTTAGATTTGAAAACTCTGATCACTTTGAAAATACAAAGGATTAATATGTGTCAAATGACAAACTACGTTTAAAATTGGAGGAGCTAAAGATTTGGTAAAGGTCAAAAACAAAGAATTTAAAATTCTATACTGTTCACCAAAAGTTCTGTGGAACTTTAGTTCTATGGAACTTAAGCTGTACCTATGCAGCTTCTTAGTAAATCGAATTGAATAATAAAAGGTATGTGCCGGTTATTAAAAAATGTAGGGCATATTTATAAAAATAGTAAATGTCTAATATGAAGTATAAAGGATGATAGTATCATTATTTTTCATAAAATGATAGATCACAGTATAAAATAAACTTAATTCAAAGTTAGAAATCGTATTAGTTATGGCACAAACGGTCATTTGAATAGCAGTGATAGCCTAATGGTTAAGAAACTCGACCTGTCTAACGAAGGGTCCGAGGTTCAAATCCCAGGCAATCACCTCTGAATTTTTTCAAAGTTAGGTGTGTATTAGAAATTAATTATTACTTGTTTAAAAGGTAATGGAAAACATCGTGAAGAAATCTTCTACACCTGAAAGATTTATATAATAAAAAATCTGAAAGGTATGTGAGTCTACCAATACTCACTTGGCTAACGCGATGGATTATGACCTAAACCTTCTCATTCTGATAGGAGACTCATGCCCAGCAGTGGGACAATAAATGGGTTGATAAAATTTGAATATTTTTAAAGATTTTATTATTGACCGTCATGTGACAATCTTGAATACTTATATGTAATCTGTGATCTTGAATTTCTGAAAGTCAAGACTGACCAGCTAATGGTAAAAAAAACATTTTTTTTTATTATTCACTGTGATGTTTGCGATTCGATAACGTCGACTTCCTTTGATGACAAAAATTGTCTTTATGTTACATGTATGGATGGATGTATGGGAAATAAGTATCATTTTAAAAGTCTAAAAGTGAAAATGTATCCTATAGTAACATTATTCATTTACATTATGATAATGATCGAGAATATATTTCTGAAATAATGAACTTAAGGAATTTTTGTTGGCAAGATAATTATGTATCATTAAAATTTACCTTATAAAACACAATAAAATGGTGAAACAGAGCAAATGAATCGTATATTAACCGAAATGGTTGTAAATGCGAAATTAAATAAAGCTTTTGGGGTGAAGCTGTTACAACAGTCATATACCTACTTATATTTATAAAAATATACATATTCCCCACTAAAGCTCTGATAATAAATAAATAAAACACCATGTAAATTGTGGCAAGGTAAAAACAAAAAGGAAAATGATCATATGAAAATGTTTTGGTGCTACTGCTACGTTCGTAACACAGCAAGATTAAAGATAAAAATATTTTAGATCCAGCCTAGTTGGTAAAGATTTTAATGGATATACATTATTAAATATTAAAAGTAATGAAATGTCCATAGCTGCTAAGCAGATCATGTAGTTGATGAATTAAATATTGAAAATAATGACAACAAACATTGAGCGTTACATATCAATATAAAATTTAGAAAGCCTGACTCTGATTCGGCGAAACTAATTGAAAGCTAACAACAACATTCCTTACATGATAATGCGTCAACAATAACTATTAAATACTTGATCAATCCCTGAATTATTATATACGGATGCACAATCCTGATAGCTGATCTTTATTAAGTACTTTGCAATAATTACCTAAATAATTTAAAGGTATTTTAAGGTGCCTATTAAATGGTGAAAAGCAGTACAAAGTGAAATTAAGCCACAAAGGAGCAATCAAATCTGATATTTTGTTTACAGACCTAAATATGTTAACATTATTAGTTGCAAGTGGGTATTTACCACAAATAATAATGAACTAAGTAGGTAAATCAGAAAAAATAACAAAGCTCGTTTAGTTGCTCGAAGTTTCACTAAGAAATTCAGTTTCAGTAAGAAATTTTACAGGATTAAGATGTAACGTTCGCACCAATAGCCAGATTGACTACATTTAGATAGATTTAAATGTACACCATATGGACGAAAATACTACCTTTGTAAATTTCATTTGATATAATTAGAAAAATATATTATAATGGTTTTCATACAGAGAATATTTATATGGTAGTACCAGAAGGTAAAGGTTGCTAAAGATAAAGAAGGTTGCCTAAAGATAATAAAGTAAGTAAATTAAATAAAAGCTTTAACGGCTTAAAGCAGACATCTCGGCTTTGGTTTGAACGTCTTCATGTTATACTTAAATATAGGGTTTAAAAACTCTTAAAGGTACATTCTCATGCAGATGCATGTAGATAAATGTTTAAATATACCTATATAAGATAAATTAATACGGATAAGAATATATGTATGTATAGAATAAGATATATGTATAGTCCCACACGTATGTATATGGTTTAATAATTTCAACAAAATAAGCATTATAAATTTGCAAAAACATTTTAATGCAAATAATTTATATTACAAATACAAAATAAATAACATAATTTCTTGATATAGATGTTGAAAGAATAGCAAATACAATATCACTTAATCAGTCTACTAATGTGCAAAATGTGTTAAAAATATTCTATAAGTGTAATTTATCCTAATCACTTTCCTTATAAATTATTCAGTATTAAATATGTACTAACTTATGCCATGGTGCACATTGTAGAGTTAAATTAAAGTAGTATTGTATAGAAATGTAAAAGTAAATGTACTTACGCATCCAGATTTTTTTGTCTTAAATGTGTAAATATTTAATACATCTTTTAATGTTATATAAAAGATATAAATAGTTAAACCTAATCAATGAAAGCTGTAATTATAAGTAGTTAATTATTGCTTATGTGGACTCTGACTGAGAAACTGAGAACGCGACGAGACGCACAAACATAGTATTAGAAACTATTTGTTTAAAGTAATTAAAACTGCATAATTTCGTGAAACACACGAAAACAATGTAGACACTGTCGCAGTCTCATCAGCTAAAGCAGAGTACGAGTATAAGGTTTTGTTTGAAGTTTTCTTTGTATATTTGACTGATAAATCGATGTGGTCTGAAGTATCTTCAGCTCCACATGTGCCATGGTTAAGTTTGCCATTGTAAAAACATTTATATTTATTGTAAAAAGATGTGTGTTATGGAGTTTCTTTCGCCGCTTCTTCTCCATAACGAAACACCTAGTGAAGTGGTGGTAGATGTAATGACATTCAAGAAGTGTTCTGCAAAGAACGTATTTATAAATTGTTTTATACTTGAATTTTTGAGGGAGGCTGTTGGAATATAGCAAAAACTCAAGCCTCTTATAATGTATAATATTCAAGTAGGTTATATATGATAAAGCTGGCAGCTGAAAAACATATATTTTTACTTCTTCTAATTTGTCATTCTGTCAATGATTCGATATAATAAAAAGTATCTTTTTGGAGTGAATTTTATTTTATTATATTTCATAGTTTATTTTCTCGTTCTCCTGTGGCCTATTCCCAACAAGAACAAAACTACATTTACATACTTTATAAAAATTCAGAAAGATACAAAAATTTGTGACGATGTGAATCTTCGAATCACGCTCCTTTACAGTTGATGTTAAAGATACAACTTACGTGGGAGGCATCAAATATGTACAGTTGTCCGAACGGTGTCTCTCTGAAGTGCAAAAACAACTATTTAAATTGCGGACATTTGACAACAGACACATCATTTTGACGGTTAACTGTCATTCCGTCGCCATTTTAATTTGAAGCTTCCGGGGCGAGTCGTTACGTGGCGCTAGTATCTACACAAAAGTCATTTTGTATGGAAGTGTGCCCCCCTGGTTAGAGCCTTTGGTTACAGCGAAATAGACATTCACGTATAGACTACAGATTACAGCCTGTATCAGCCTGATGTTTGTTATGGTCATAGCCAGGTTATGGTAGAAATAGATCTCAGATCCAGTGTTGGCAACCGTACGATAATTATCGTACATGTACGATAATTTGATACCACCGTACGATGTACGATTGCGAGTCATTATCGTACGCAAATGTACGATAATTGGCTACTTGAAACTTTTTGGGAAACTGTTTTAATGAATTCATAAACGTGACTTGAAACTTTTTGGGAAACTGTTTTAATGAATTCATAAACGTATTATATATGCCTTTCATTGATCATTTTTTCGAAAAAAGGGCTATTTATTAATAAAAAATATATTTCTATTACGGTAAACGCGTGCATAGCACGGAAGACCAAAAAAAAAAAAAAAAAAACGCCACTCACAACACTAAATTAAACAAGTTTTTACTTGTCGAGTGATAAATATCTATTTTCATTAATAACTAACGCGTTCTTATGAAATGTACGATAATTTTTTGGCAGATACGATAATTTTACGCCCCTGGTACAATCAGCGCCATCTCCCAGGTTGCCAACACTGCTCAGATCTCACCTATTTTGTTTAGTAGAAGTGATTGGTCATGGTTACGTGTGCTGTGCCTGGATGTAACTCATCCAAGAAAGAAAATCCACAGAAATACACATTTCACATGTAAGTACTACATCAATTGTTTAGCTGTTTAAATGCAATATTTTACATTTATTACCAAAAGTGTTATACACCAAAAGATGGGAAAAAAAGAAGTTTTATCAGATATCATTTATCTCACTAGTATTCCTTGTTCCTATTTCTAATCAAATTTTTGGTGTTGCGGATTGACAATATCGATAAAAAATTATCGATATTTCCAATTCTAAAGTATATATGTAGTTTGAACAGGTTGAGTGCAACTTAATATAAAAACTAAATATGAAATCTTATCCGACCTCACTTTTTATTATGGTTAGAGTAATTTTTTTTTGAGTGATTTTATATAGCTAAATTTTGATAATGTCTTGATAAACTTATTTTTTTAAGGTATATCATAGGCCAATTTATACTAATATTACACAGAGGTAAATTTTGTAACTTTGTTTGTAAGGGCTAATTTTCGGAAATACTGAACCAATCATGAACATTCCTTCACAGTCAGAAAGCTACTTAAAATTATTTAAGGTATACATTTTCAGTTATATGTATGGCAGGTTATGTTTTTTTAAACGCGGGCAAAGCCGCGGGTGCTGCTAGTATCTTTATAAAACCATCCATAAGCTGTCGTGTAGGGTTACCATATTCAAACTACACTATATATCATGTAATATTTTTATAAATTTTGGATTTTATCCTTTATTTCAGATTTCCTAAGAGTATAGATGTTCGACAAAAATGGTTGAAAATGGTAGATAGAAAGGATTGGGTTCCTAAAAGAAATTCAACTATATGTAGCAAGCATTTTGAATCAAAATGTTTCTCTTATCGAGGTTCACAAAGAAAAAAGCTATGCTCTGGATCAGTACCTACATTATTTATGCCCGTATGTTTTTTAAATACATAGTATAATATGTATAGTTATTGGCTCCTTAAGCGAATATAGACTTTAAATTTGTTTTAAATGGATACAGGGTGAATTTTTCAAAAGGGCCTTCAAGGCCAACTCTGAATCTATAAGGGTAAGCGAAAAATATGGAAATGAGGTACCAGGCCAATTCTAATAAAAACAAAAACAGCATCATTAGTTTTTAAAAAATATTTTTCCCAAGCTGGGAATCGAACGAGTTCATTTAAAGAAAAAAAACTCACCTTGTATTATTTCACCATCGGATAGTGTTACTAATAAGGATTAAATTTTGGAATGTAATTATGAACGACAATGCAAAGTTTTTTACTTTTGCTTTTGCTTGTCTTTTTTTGTGAATGTTAATAATAATAACTTTTTGTTAATTTTCTGTTTATTTTATAACAAATATGTATATATTTCTTGCAGGTTGTATTAAAACCAATACGTAAAGCATCGACATACATTTATAGAAATATATCTCCAGTGCCCTGTACTTCTGCAGGTAACGTTACTAATTTAGACAATGCTCTGAGGGAGAAGAAATTGAAGAAAATTATTGAAGCGCTTAAAAAACGCTTACATATTAAACAAAAAATGCTGAAAAATTTAAGAGCACAAAAACTTCGTTCTGATAGAAAAGTATTATATTTGTCTCAATTTATAAAAGTGCATTTAACTGCCGTTCATAACTATCCTCACATAGATAGACAGTTGCCAATAGAATGATTGTTATATTTAAAATATCAAGCACCCCATGCTTTTTACTCCGAATTGAATTGTTTCGTTGATAACTTAAATTTTGTTATAATTTTATTCTGAGGCGATTCATTATGATTGATTGTTCAATCTTTTACTACTGTAATGTTAAACTCTTTGTCATTTAAAATATTTTCTATATTGCCCACCTAGATGTTCCATAAAGAAAGAACAGTATGTAAGATTTTTAAATGACTTTACCAAGAAATACCATCTTAGGTGGTGATTTTAATGCCAAGAATACCTACTGGGGCTCGAGATTAACAATTCCCAAAGGCAAAGAACTATTCAATGCCTTGAAAGAGTAACACGGCGAAGTTATATCAACAGGAAATCTCACCTCAAGAAAACACGGGATGAGCTGGAGCATTGGCTGCTTGGGAAACATTCCTCACTGTCTATATACAACAAAATATTGTTATATAAACAAGTCCTAATGCCAGTATGGACATATGGTATTCAACTCTGGAGCTGTACCAAAAAGAGCAATTCAGATATTATACAAAGATTCCAAAACAAAGAACTTAGTGGTATTGCAAATGCACCTTGGTATGTAAGAAAGGAAGATTTACATCGGGACCCTCAAGTAGACCTTGTTAAAAAGTGATTAGTACCTATGCACAAGGTCATCAAAAAAGACTTAACCATCACGTCAATATCGAGGCGATCCAGCTCCTCCGTACAACGGACCTAGTGAGAAGACTCAAACGGACCAAACTCTTTGAGTTAGTGATATGACTCATTGTAGTGTTGACAGTTGAAAGTCTGAACAAGTTTTCCGGAAATATATAAAAGGGAATAAAGTAAATAAAAATATATTTCAAAAAATTGTAAATAATTGCCTTGTACTTTGTACTACAAATATTTATTAAAAAGTAACAATTGAAAATTATTTTATTATCAGCATAAAATATGAAGCAAAGTTACAAAATATAGTAAGGAAAGCTTGCGAGATTTTTATAATAAAGTAATCATCTTTAGAGGAAAATAAAAAATATTATTTTGATGAGTAATGTTCATAGCTTTTTTTAACGCCCTTACACTTGTCAAAAGATATGAAAACTCAATAAACTGCATCAATTTAATATACAGGTAGCAAGTAAACAATTTGTTTCACACATACTTACCTGCGCTCATTTTTTTTTCTTTATTTTATTTATTTCCAGTCTTCATCAGTATAATATAGTTTCTTTAGCGATTGTATCATGTTTAAGTGAAGTTATCAACAACATATTTGTTATTGATATTTAATCGATATCGATACATTGTGAGGAGTAGCACTAGCAAAGCACACATCAACATTTCACACAAACATAAACAATCAGTTTTTAGTCTCGCTTGATATTGAGCTAATCTCAGGACAATAACTATAGCAGTTATTGTTCTGAGGCCAATCTACCCTCCGCCAGTAGGGTAATCTATCTATGGTAGACGTCATTGCTTCGAAAAAAACGGTGTTATCCTAACAACTAACAAACAACTAAACAAACTAATGTCACCTTTCATTGAAAGTTATCTTGAACTTGGTTTTTTAATCCTTACTAATATTATAAATCCAAAAGTAACTCTGTCTGTCTGTCTGTCTGGTTGTCTTTTCTTCACGCCTAAACCACTGAACCGATTTTAATGAAATTTTGTACAAAGATAGTCTGAGGCTCGAGAAAGGACATAGGATAGTTTTTATCCCGGAAATCCTACGGGAACTAGGGATGGCGATCTAAGATCGATTAATCGGAGAATGGATCTTTTGGACCCAAAACATCGATTATTTTAATCGATCCTTACTAATAATATTATAAATCCAAAAGTAACTCTGTCTGTCTGTCTGGTTGTCTTTTCTTCACGCCTAAACCACTGAACCGATTTTAATGAAATTTTGTACAAAGATAGTCTGAGGCTCGGGAAAGGACATTGGATAGTTTTATCCCGGAAATCCTACGGGAACTAGGGATGGCGATCTAAGATCGATTAATCGGAGAATCGATCTTTTGGACCCAAAACATTGATTATTTTAATCGATATTAGTAAGGATTGATTCGTAAATCTATGCATTTGACCAAGTGATCTTTAGCAAAGTTGAGGTATGAATTTTCAGTTTTATGTATGTTAGTATGTTATATTATTTTCTTTTAAACGCGGGCGAAGCCGCGGGCAAAAGCTAGTCCTTTATAAACATTTAATTTTATTCTTTACAAACGTTTTTTTTTTTTTTTTTTTTTTTTTAACTCCTTATTTCCTGCAATCTCCCTCTCAAGGCATTTAGCTGGAGGTTATGTGGTTACTAGTAGGCATGCATGGTTTACGCCCAGTGGCGCACCCATTTATAAGAGTATCCTTGTAGGCAATTTCTAAGAAGGGAGAAGGTCCTGGGGAGCTCTCCTTTTGATGCGCTTAAAGGTGTGTGTGGACTTCATTAGCTCACTGGCAAGCACATTGGGGTGTCTCTTTATACGTTGAGAGTATGATTTGAGTTTAGTTGTAACATCCTCCTTTACAGTTGTTATTTTTAGGTCTCTGTGTAGTTGGGAGTTCGTGATGTACCATGGGGCACTAGTCACCATGCGAAGCATTTTTGATTGGAAACGTTGTAATATGTTCAAATGTGTGTTTGCTGCAGTACCCCACAGTTCGGATCCATATGACCATATTGGTTTTAATATGGCCCTGTAAAGGAGTAGTTTGTTGCTTAGAGACAGCTTTGATTGTGTAAGGAGCCAATAAAGCTTGCGCAGATGTGTACTCAGAGCCTTTCTCTTGGTAAAAATGTGCTTCCTCCATGTTAGGCGTCTATCCAGGTGAATTTCCAAGTAGCGCGCGTCGTCCGACTGGGGAATTGTTATACCGTTGAAAACAACCGGGGGACATGTTGCATGTCTGAGAGAAAAAGTTACTTGAACCGATTTCGTTTCGTTGGCTTTTATTCTCCAGTCCCTTAGCCAGGCCGAAACCTCATCTAGACTTCTTTGCAGCATAGCTGATGCAGCCACAGGACTGGCATGAGATGCAATTAGGGCGGTGTCATCAGCGAATGTCCCCAAGAGGACCCCATCTGTGGTCGGTAAGTCAAAAGTGTATATTAGGTATAGGATAGGACCCATTACGCTGCCTTGAGGGACGCCCGCCGTGATTTCTTGAAGATTAGATCTGGCTTCTCCCTGCTTTACGTAGAAATGCCTTTGTTGGAGGTAGGACTTGATGATAAGAAAGAAGTTGATTGGTAAAGCTTTTAGGATTTTGTACAGGAGTCCCTCGTGCCACACGCGATCGAAAGCCTGTGATATGTCTAGGAAAGCTGCTGAACAGTATTTCCTGTTTTCGAATGCATCGTTTATCTTTTCAACCAGTCGATGTACTTGCTCAATAGTCCCATGAGCTTCGCGAAAACCAAATTGATGATTTGGTATCAGTTTGGATTTTGTAAGTTCTGGAGTCAGACGTTTTAAGATAAGAACTTCCATTATCTTTGAGGCAACCGGCAGGAGGCTTATTGGACGATAGGATGAGACGTTTTGTGGGTCTTTGCCAGGCTTTGGGATGATAATGATTTCGGCTACTTTCCATTGAGCAGGCACGTATTTTCGTATAAGGATAGCGTTATAAATTGCAGTAAGTAGAGCAATTGCATTGAGGGGCAGTTCTTTCATTACTTTTGTTGTAATAAGTTCATAACCAGGAGCCTTATTTAGATTGAGCTTTCTGATGGTGGATTTGACTTCTTTAATGGTGAACTTTTCTATTGGAGGTTCAAGCTGGTATGGTTCTGAAAGTGCATCAAGTACTTCATTTACTTTTGTCGAGCCCGAAATTGGATTTGGAGTGAACACTCGTGACAGGTGCTCAGCGAATAGTAAGGATTTCTCTTCATCACTTTTAGCCCAAGACCCGTCGTCTCGCCGTAGAGGCGATTGAAACTCGATTGCTCTTTTAAGAGATTTGGTTATTTTCCACAACGAGTAATCTGTGGCAGTTGTTGCATCTATTTTTGACAAACGATCCTCTAAGACTTCGGTGTTTATGTTTAGGAGGATGTTTTTCACTTGCTTAGTTAAGTTGTTAAGTATTTCTTTGTCTTTAGAGTGTCGAGTTTGTTGCCACAGTTTCCTGGCTCTTCTCTTTTATACTTTTATACAAACGTTTAATAGGAAAAATATGAAAAGAAAAATAATAAAACATCTTTGGCTGTAAAAAGAGTAATTTATTTATAATTCACAATTAAGACAAAATGTACCAAACAAAAAATCAGATGAAATTACAAATAAACATTTCACGCCATATACTATTAGACCAATAAGAATATCCTTGTGACCAGGCCCTAACCTGTTATATTTAAGGTACTTTTAATTTCAATATCTATTAGGATTTATTTGCATTCAAGGCAGGCAAGATAGCAGTAATACATACTTGCAAACTATTTTGACGCCTTAGTAGCATTTGATAAACAAAATGTGAGTGTAAAGATAAATAATACAATTAACATTCTAATAATAATCTAAATCGACTAAATATTTAATATAGACATATTCTAAAATAAAGAAATAAGATTCCCTATGGTGGCATTGCAATATTTTGCAGTGAAATTCACTAAAAAAAAGAGACAACATTACAATAATGTTCAATAGTAATACAATATTCACAAATAAAGTAACTCGGTGAGCAGCACCTGTACTAAATACCTGTTCATGGAAATAATTAGTTAATTTCCATAGCTTTCGGCCCGTTTGTCTTGTAACCGCTCAATAACAAACTTATAGAAAAATTTACACCAATCAGTACATGGTCACATTATAACGGGCCCCAGCCTTCACTGCGACATCTTGGCAAACTATAAAAATGAGGAATTATTAGGAAAAAGTAGTGCTAGGAATGCGCGCATAGGAGATGATACTTATCGTTAATCACAAAGCAGTCTCAGGAAGAGCTTGTCGCGTCGGATGCCGCATCGAAGACTGGGGCCGGCTTCGACGCAGTGTGAGCATATAGCAACCCTAATATACACGTATACCACACCGCACTAATGACTAATCGAGTCCTATTACATAGCACAATTTAAGATAGTCAGGTGCTTTAGCGAGACACGCTATAGACACTTGATACTCGTAAATTTACACTTTACACTCAGTCAGTAAAACGGACACTGTAATAAGGAGGACGCCGTGGTTCTGCGTGTTAGTCGGATCCGCCGTCGTCGTCGGCGTCTTCTAAGAAGCTAAATTTATTCGATGCTACGAAGTTCTGGAAAAAGAAAAGCAAGTTAGTATGCAGCTCACTTTCATCAAATCAATTCAATACATAAGTGAAAATTAGAAAATTTATTATAAGTAGTTTGTCCAGCGCTGGAGATTCGAGATTCGAATCTCAGGCTAGTTATCAATTACGTGTGTCGTATGTGAAGTCTACTAATCAGCACTTGGCCTAAACCATTCTGACTTTAAGAGAAGGGCCTACAAGTGGGGGCAGTAATGGAATACCGACGTTACTTTACAGACATACTACTAGCTGACCCGGCAAACGTTGTGTTGACATATAAATAAAAAGATGTTAAGTGTGAAGAACCATTATCATTTAGGGGTATGAAAAATAGATAGTAGCCGATTCTCAGACCTACTGAATATACATATAAATTTTTTTGAAAATCGGTAAAGCCGTTTCGGAGTACGGTAAGTAACACTGTGACACGAGAATTGTATATATAAGATAATACGTATTACACAAGTTGTCGTACCGGTTTCTCCTGTTCCTTCAGCTTGGGCAGCGGCCGGTCGGGCTCAGGCTCGTCGCGGCGGTCGCGCGAGCGGCTCGGACGGGCGCGGCCGTTCCGCTCGGTGCGCTTCTCCGCGGACGAGTCGCGCGAGCGCCGGTCGCGCGAGTCTCGCCTGTCGCTGGAGTTGCGTCGCTCGCCTGAGTCGCGCCGCTCGCGTCTATCGGGAGAGTCGCGCCGCTCGCGTCTTTCGGGCGAGTGGCCCCGGTCGCGCGAGTCGCGACGCTCCCGCGAATCGCGTCGGTCTCGTGAACCGCGTCGCTCTGGTGAGTCGCGTCGCTCTCGCGAATCGCGACGATCCCGCGAGTCGCGACGGTCGCGCGAGTCGCGCCTTTCGCCTGCGTACTCCCGATCGTCTCTGTTGTCGCGACGATCGCGATCGTCTCTGTGGTCGCGTCTGTCGTCGTCCCTGTAATCGCGACGATCCCTGTCGTCGACGCGGCGGTCCCTGTCGTCCCTGTCGCGGCGGTCGCGGTCGTCCCGGTCGCGTCTGTCGTCCCGGTTGTAGTCGCGCCTGTCCCTGTCGTCGCGCGAGTAGTCGCGCCGATCTCTGTCGTCCCGCGAGTAATCGCGCCGATCGTTCTTGTCTTTAGAATAATCGCGTCGATCCTTATTATCCCTATTATAGCTGCGCGAGTCTCTTCCACGGTCGCGATCGTCTGTAAAAGCATATAAATGATGAATGAATGAAAAATTATTAATGAACAATTGATACATCAAATAATACTTCAGTCAATCGATTGATCCTTACCGCGCCTCGGCGCTGGTCCAGCACGACGGTCTCCGGAATGATCATTCTGTAACAAAATGTTCCGTTGTTTATCAAAATATTATAATAAAACCTTACGTGTACTTTAAATGTTTTTAATGTTACATACTCTACGTCCCCAACGTTCTTTCTCCTCAGTCGCACGTCGGGCTTCTTCCTCTTGTTTCCGCAAACGCTCTTCAATCTCGCGTTCCCTAATTAAAAATTTAAAAATTAAATATCGATATAATTCACATTATCATTACGATCGTATAGTAATGATGTCATGTTTTAATTTTATTATAATTGGCATGTAGGTATAGAGCGACCGAATTGCATATATAATTGATGTGATCCGGTGTCTAGTTAACCTTTTGTTTACTATAGCACATTAGTATTTATCATACTTGCAACAATTCTAATAAAGTATTAAAACTATTGCATTATGTGCAGAGTTATTATAATTTTGTTTTAATTAATACTTAACAACTATTCTTGCAAAACAAACTACATATTTAAAAATATATTATCTTGATGGCCACTTTGATGAAGATTAAATTTATAATTTTTTAAGTATTGATGTAAATTTAGATATAGGTATTGTCTTGTACATATTAGGGAGTGAGAGTGTAATTGAAATGCACTTACTTGGATGCAGTATCCACTGGCTTAGCCGCTCCGAACACCTTTTCAGCGGACACAGGTTTAGGTACATTCTTGTCTTTGTCGTCCAGAGGTGCTCCATCAGCCGGCTTTGTGGGTACTTCGGGCTCGCGCGGCACAGTCCGAGGCAATAGGTTCAGTTTCGGTCGTTCCCGAGGCTTCACATCTGTGTATTATATGAGATTTAATGTAGGTGTCTTAGATACAAGTGTTACAATAATTGACTTGTTAGTAAATAAGCCATGGGTGTAAGTAATAATGAATAAAGATGGGTAGAATCTGTATGAATGATACTGTAAAACAAGAAGAACTTTAAAACCATTATTAAGATAATCATCTTGAATTGGATAAAATTTATATTAATTAATTGATGTACAATAAAGTGCAATAAAGTGCATTTATTAAAATTGGATTTACAATGACAATCATACTTGGTTACTAGTTATCAAATAGTAATGTGGTCTTATGTGATTTACATAATTATTAAATTTAATACTTCATTATTCTTTCAAGCACTGCTTAAAGTAATATAAACAAATTATAGTTTAGTTAATATTATGAGCATTAAATAATGAATCTGTTATACAGTTATAACTTCTAAACTACCTTCGATAGATAGATACATAATTTAGAATGATCATGAAAATCTGCAGTTATACTGAAAATTGGATGACATAATAAAAGTAGGAACAATATACACCTTCCCTCGGCGGATCGCGTTCTCGGTCCCGCTCCCCGAAGCCTCTGGAGCCGAATCCTCTGCTTTCGCGACCCCTATACAAACAGGATACACATGTGGAAATCTTAATACTAGTTATTGGCTATATACAATACTCAAAAAATGTGAAGTTCAAGAATCAATATGTATTTTTTTGCTACAAATGCCAAAAACTTATTATTATAATGATGATCTAATTGCATTAGGTGATTGAATCGGAGACATTTTTAAATTTACTTTTCTTAATAATTATCCATAAAGTGGCAGTAAATTGTGTTTCTTTTTAATAAATTTTGTTTATTAGAGCTAAATAAAATGGCAGTGAGAAGTTTGAGCTTTACAATAAACTTATGTGGTCTGAGATTTATTGACAGTAATTATAAACTTACCCAAAACCGCCCCCGCCCTCCCTGTCAGCAGTTCGGAAGCCGTCGCGGCCGCCGTACCCACTGCGCTCACTTCTGCCGCTGCTGAATAGTCAATTATAGTTAATATACTTAGTAGTTATAGTAAGTTAAAGTTAGAAGTAATTGTAGTTAGTCCTCAATGAGTAGAAACTAGTTTAGGGTTAATTATGTGGTCCTAGGCGTTTGCCTATTTCGATTATGACAATATGCAAATGGCATCCTGAGAAAAAAATCGAAATCATTTTTCATATACACCACAAAATATTGTTACATCATGGAAAAAAGTAGAAAAAATTAATAGATTTGTACTGCTCCGCTACACGGGTCGTCTGTAGTCTGTATTGACTGTAATGACTTTATTTAATACTAATTTGATACGATTTAATATTTGGTACTAATTTGATTTGAAGCAGTGATAGTCTAGAAGAAGCGCGGCCTCTTGATTGAGGGCTTTGAAGTTCAAATCCCAGGCACGCACCTCTGATTTTTATGTGCGTATTAGAAATTAATTATCACTTGCTAAATGGTGAAGGAAAACATCGTGAAGAAACCTGCACACTCAAGAGAATTTATAAAAAAAAATCTCAAAGGTGTGTGAAGTCTACCAATACGCACTTGGCCAGCACGGTGGACTATGACCTAATCCCTCTCATTCTGAGAGGAGACCCGTGCCCAGCAGGGGGACAGTAATGGGTTGATGATGAATAAAAGCGTGTTAAAAGAAAACGTGTCTCACCGCTCCTCCCCGAAGCGCTCGCGGCCGAAGGAGTCGCGGCCGCCGTAGGGCGCGCGCGCCGGCTCGGGCGCCGCGCGCTCCGCGTCGCGCCACGCGCCCGGCCGGTTGTCCGCGCTCGCTGCAACACACACACTATGTTACTAAATACTTACTTTTATACATTTCTAACTACTAACTGTTCCAGTTTTATATACTACATATTTATATCATATCCTTACATTTTTCATTTACTATCCACGACTACTTTTATTATACCGTTTTCTAATGTTATTTAAACGTCACATTTTCTAAGGTAACAACGTGATCTGTGTATGTCTTTTTTTTTCATGATAATCTTTATAGCACAATGACCACACACTGCTTTGTTATCATTAACCAATTTACATACTATTCTATTATTAATTCGCATGCTGTTATGCATGCATGTGGTAATCATAATATTGTATAAGTGATCAAAGTTCGATCTTCTGTGATGCATATCACAGAAGATCGAACTTTGATCACTTTATATATTGAATCAGTATTTAAATGATGTGGTTCTGTATATTAACACAGAACCACATCATTATACATAATCCCAGTTTTTGAAAAACAATATTCAATGTAGATTAAATAGTCACTCAGTATTGAGCGATTTTGGTGAGAGGAGCGAGCTAAAGATTAGTCTGAATTGAGTTACGGCATCGCCGCGTCACTGATTGTACTAAAACAGCCGGCAGAGGAAATTTCCAAGAGCATCTAGACTACATCTCGTCCAAAGAGTCCTAGACTAAGTACTAGAGCCCTGTTTTCTGGTATCCCACCGTCGTTATTAACAACGCTCTCCGTCTAGGAGAGTATGAAACACCAAGACTGGTTGCCATTACTCAGACCTTCCCGAGATAGAGGGAGTAACAAAGATCATCAAGTACATACCCTATACAAATAAATAAATACATCCATTTGCAATAGTTACATATCACTCAGAAATGTAGAAATAAAGTGCATTATTTGCAACCTTTATTGATTTCCGATTTAAGGTTTATACCAAAAATATTGATGATTTATGTACTCTGTGTGTGTATCCCAAGAGTGACATTCTAGCTCACTCCACACCAAAAACAACTCAATAATCATCATTGTGAGTAATCATAGATAATCATCACTTCAAAATTTCAGATCATAAAATGTCTAAATGTGACAATCTGACAGTCTTGTGTTGATTAATGATAGCCATAGGTGGCAGGCAGCTTACTATTGTACGTTCCACAAGCTTATTTGTTATTAATTATGTACAAATAGAGGCAGTGGCGGTCTAAGCTGATCGGAGGTCTGGGACAGCTAGTTGAATAAGGTCCTCAGTGTAAGAAATTGATCTAAATGTATAAGCTTTTACAAATGCCTACAAGGGCACTTGTAGACATTTGGAAGCCTCTCAGGATGGGGCGTCCCGGGGCGAACCGCCCCAGCCTCCACTCCTTGGTCCGCCATTTCTGAGGTGTTGTTCATATGATTAAAAATGTCCTATTTTTACGACAATTTCACAAAAAAATATACACGTAATGCGTGAAAGGGAGGTATATAGTATGTACGTACATTCCCGTTCGCGGTCCCGCTCGCGCTCGCGCTCGGGGTTGCGCGCGCGCGGCTGCGGCTCGGGCACGGCGCGCGGCCCCGAGCGCCAGTCGCCCATCGTGCGCTCCGGGTCGTAGTCCCTGTGCACACACCGCTGTTACACTCTAGCCAATATCATACATACACTAAGATGTTTACGAGATTTGTGTTTGGATAAAGTGCAACACAAAAGTCCAAAACACATCCAGACTACTCAGGACAATATACACTATTCAATATATTATACAATCAAAGACATAAAAATCAAATTGAGAAACTATTTTACATGGAGCTAATATGATAGGTTTTAAAAGCATTAATTGAGATATATTCATTTTAAGACACTTATTATACTAAATTGTTAAAAAAACTCGTGTTGCAACATGGTGCAACTCAATACTACTTTGAAAGACTTGTTATTTTCCTGCTGACCATCTATATGATAACAATTGGAATTAGAATAATTGTAATTAATAAATTAATAACCATAAAATCTAATCTAAATCTACCTAAATGTTTTGCTAATGATGGCAACAACCACTTAAATCTGATGGGTTGCACTATCTATACTTACAGTAAAAATAAGGAATGCTATGTATGCATTTATGTTAGCAATGACTATAATTTCTTGGTATAGTAATAATTAATAACCATATGCAAATTTATTTTTATCTACACATTTATAATTTACACGGGTTTAGAACAAATTGCATAACCAATTGGTATTGATATAGTTATGTAAATGTATTCTATAATTAAGTAACTATGACATGTGGCAATGGCAATAATCCCCTTAGAAACACAATATTGAATACAAGAGTATAAAACAGAAGAAATAAAATTAGTGTGTAATGCCCATTAGTAATAAGACTAATAATCCATTTTAACCAATCTATTGCCTACTAGCTTCAAAATTCATCAAATCAAGTAGGCAAAAGTTGTTGAAATTCACTTTGTTAGACAAATATTGGTTAAGGTATTATTTATAACTAACAGGCCTCGATGGTTAAGATATTATTTATAACTAACAGGCCTAAGCAATTAACTGCAACCGTAATAAATAATAAGTGACCAAATCAGTTTGGTTACATAATATCATATGGTAAGTTATTAGCCTATGTGCCTTGCGTCATGTTGTCCAAAATTAAATGTAATTACAAAGTAGGTACACTAAAATCTTTATATCTTAATCAATAAACTTAATATAGCTATAGATTGGGATGCCTGTACATGAGGAACATAATAAAACTATTCATACTATCTATATAAACAATTTGTTGATAACAATAACATCCTCAATACATTACTTTTATTGAATTAAACTAAGGTAGGTAATACTTCTTATTTCATAGGAAATAGTGAAAAATTTGTGGTAAAAAAACCTATTACTTTTATTAGACGACGATACTACTGTATTCATGTAAAATGACTATAGAACATAATAAGAAACCCTTTTTCCCAGGTACGTATACAAACGCGTGCAGCTGGCAGTCCAAACAATAAGCATAACAAAAGTATCATTTGCTAATAATAATATTTTTACCTCTCCCGGTCGGACCTGCCCCCCCGGCCCATACGACGGTCGTTGTCTTGTGTCGCGACGTCTATTCTTATCCTTCTACCACCTATTGTCTGTTGGTAAAAAAATTGCTTTGAATAAGTCCATAAAAGAACAGTATTTACAATACACAATAATACAATGAACGCTTGTTTAACTTTAATCTTTATGTACAGTTGGGAAAACCAAGTTATTTTTACATTTAAACATAGCTACAAACATTTAATTACTGTTATTTACTAATAAACTAAGTTACTAAAATTGAATAGTTATGTAACCATTGGGAAAACCAAGTTATGTTTAATATATCTATTGTGTGGTTCGCTAAAAGTTAAATGTGGCTAATAAATTAGGATACTTACCAAATCAAGCATATTCATGGCATTGATAAGACTGTCTCTGTCTTCGAAGTCTACATAACCGTAACCTTTGAGGCGATCGCCTTCTCTCGGCAGCCTCAAGTTGGTAATCTGTCATAAGAAAAAGTAAATAAATCTCTTTGTTTAAGGTTTATAGTATTCTTGTTATAATGTTCCTATTATATACTGTCATCATACCACTAAATACATGTTATGGAAAAGACCTTAAGAAATTATACTAAGTGTTAGTTCTTGAAAGTGTGGTAGCATGGATACATAAACTAGATCGATATTATCAATATGAATGCAAGCCAAATTATTAAGTTATTATTACATTACTTAAACTTTCTGTGGTTTAATATGTATAGTAGCAGTGGTACGATTGCATTACAAAACTTGTTTTGCTTCAAACACTATTGCGAAATTGTCATACACAGTCATTGATATTATCTATTCTTTTGTGATCAGCTTTTGTTACAATCAGATGGTGATTATCACAGATAGCAGAGTATGAACAACCTACGTCTTAAATAATATTCTATGCTTCCTTACTACTTCATTGTTGTATTAAAATAATTTTAACGATTCATGAAATAAAACACAAGCACAATAACTATTGGAAATAATATTCCAAATTCAATATAGTTAACACACTTCAATAAATTTGTTATAAATTATCTGTAGGGTTCAGTAGATTTCATAAATAGAATAAGGCACAATAGTTTCATTTCATATTAATAATATGGCAATACATTAGGTATAGGAAACAATCATTTATTACATACCAAAGGCAAAGATTATACCTTATGTTATTGTAAAGCAGTGATAGCCTAGTGGTTAAGAAACTAGGCCTCTTGATCGAGGGGTCCAAGATTCAAATCGCAGGCACGCACCTCTGATCTTTCAAAGTTATGTGCGTATTAGAAATTAATTAGCACTAGCTAAACGGTGAAGGAAAACATCGTGAGGAAACCTGCGTACATGAGAGATTTATAAAAAATAATCTCAAATGTATGTGAAGTCTACCAACACGCACTTGTTCAGCGGGGTGGTCTAATCTTTCTCATTATGAGAGGAGACCCGTGCCCAGCGGTGGGACAGTAATAGGTTGTTGATGATGATAACTGTAAAAGATCTTACCTTAAGTCCAGTGAAGAGCTCCGTGATGGCACTTTCATCGACATCGTAAGGCAAGTTGGAGATGTGTGCGATGAAGGGCGGGCGGCGCGGTATAGACTCATCGTCGACTGCGAGCCCGCCGCGGGCCGCTCGGGACGCCGACGGGAGCACCACCGGCGCGCGAGGCCGAGATCCATAGGAATAGCTTTCCGTAGCTAGGTTTTGGAAGTGAAACAACCAAATTTTTACATATGAACTATGTAGTAGGTATTTACTAAAAGTTTAGCTAGAAATGCTGAGTTTAAATGAAGAATATTGAGTGTACTATGATAAAATTTCAATTTGCCATGATTAATACACATATTCGATTATCAAGTAATCTAGTTAACAATATGTGTATTGTAATCTAGTAGCAACTTTATGCTTTATTTGAATTTATATTGTCATGATTCTCGATAACTTCAATAATATCGCGATTAGAATATTTTGTATGCAATTAACACAAAGACACATTGTTTAGAGCATTTTATGTACATCAAACTCATGTATTTGTAAATTTGTACATATATGTAGTTTACAGTAATATCGATTACACAATATGGTATTATATTACTTCATGTAAAAGTAGAAGTATTCTTATCTGTGTAGTACAGTACATAATTGTAAATACAATAGCTATATTATAATGGCAAGTATTTAAAGCAAGTAACCCTCAGAATTGATAGGGAGCGTGCCAATGAAAGACTAGTCTGAATTGAGTTGTGACCAGAGTCATCTCGTAGATTGTGCTAAAAGTGCTGATCACAGGAGTTTCCAACAATAGCAGCATCTATGTCTCGACCATAACCCGGTGTCCTAGACTTGACACTGCACTGTACTTTCTGGTTCCCCCACCTTCCTTATCCAGGAAGCATCCGGCTAGAATGTATATAAAACACATGTGACCTTTACTCAGACCTTCCCGGGGTGGAGAGAGCGACGAGCGCTCAGTGAGTGCACCCCAAGTACGAGATTAACATTGACGTGCCATTACCCTTTTAATCATCATTGGGTTTTAAACAGCTGTAGTAGTCGTAGTAAAAGAATAAATAATAATATAAAATACTCACGTTCCTCATCTACAGCATCCGCCCAATTGTTTATTGTAGGAATTGTAGTCGGCTCTGCAATAATGTCTGTGATGCTCGCCGGAATCCATTTTGCCTTCTTTGATTTCTTGCCTGCAAGGGTTACGTGAACGCAAATCAGATTACGGTGACAACGAAGGGCAAATAGAAGTAATAAATACGACTAGAGGGCAAGTAATGATGACGCATAGCGAGTGAACGACCTACTCCGATTTTGGAAAGCGGTTATTAGTTGCCACAGCCAAGAGATAATTCGATTTTAGGAAACATATGGTCGAGTGATTTTTTTTAACATTTCTCGAAATCTTTATATAACCAACTATAGTAGCTATGAAAAATTAAAAGTTGGTTGTTCTAAAGTTGAGAAATGTGGCCACGCGGTAAATCCAAACGTCTGCAAAGGTGAAATGATGACACGTTAGCACAATTAAAATATGATTATAGGTACCAAAACTACTTCAGATGAAAATTCAAACACTAGCAAAGCGATATCTATCCAAAAAAGTGATAATAAATGGCAAAATCAAATAAAATTCGGTAGTTTTTCTTGTGACAAAATTAATTGAACTAACCTGTAGCGGCCATATTACAAGGCTGGGGCCAATGTTGCCACTGCCGTAACCCATTACACTACCATTTGGCATTTTTGCACCATTAGTGATACCAGTATTTTATTTTGTAATTATATATTAGAGCAAATACCGACTGCTAAAGTTTTTTTACATCTGTTTTATGTTTTTTGTTTTGTATGCGATTAACACTACAATAAATATTATAATATAATACTATAAAATCAGAGAGAGTCATTGACTTATAATTTATATTGATTTATTAATAAATACAGGACCTTAATTAGGAAATAACTGATAAATTTTATGAATTACTTCATGATATTCTTGCTCAGATGTTATTGTCATTTTTAGTATCATATCAGTATACTCATGGAATATTTTGACACAGTGAATACCATAGGTTACTATACTCTTTGGTGAATACTACACATAAAGATAATAAGGAAAATACAGTTTAATATTAGTTGTAATTATTTATAAGTCTTAGTAATTCAATTATAACTTCGGGACTATACCTTACATAAAATAAATTATTCGGTGTCTATTCATACTATACTTTTTGGTTTATTCATTAAGGTTTAGTTTTTGTAGGTATGTGATCTAATGTTAGTTACAGTAAGTCGGACGTGTCAAAGCAGCCTTACTTTTACCAGCATCATATATAATGATTATAATGTTGACTTTGTTATTGTAAATTATATGTAATAAAATTTGTTTTAAAATATAAATATTAGAAAGTTATTATCATTTAAACCCTTATTATCCTTAAAATCTTATTGAAGAATTATATAACCTTATGGCGATTTTTAGTTTACAGTAACATAACGTAGTTGTTTCATTAAATTTCATTCTTGGTTTTGATGCTTTTTTGCATCTACAGGTACTATCGAATTTAAAAAATCTCGTCAACATAGGTTTATCTATTAATAATATTGTAATGTGTTTAGAGATGGATGATCAAGCTTTGCTGTGGTATATCTTCTATACTAATATTATAAAGAGGAAAACTTTGTTTGTTTGATTGTAATGAATAGGCTCAAAAACTACTGGACCGATTTTAAAAAATCTTTCACCATTCGAAAGCTACATTACCTACGAGTAACATAGGCTATATTTTATATGAAATATATTCGACAAATAGATTTTTGAGGCGGTACAAAGTTTGCTGGGTCAGCTAGTAGCTTATACAGTGTTTGAGCTTCAATGTCGTACTAACAGACAAAATAAATAAAACCATGCAAAAAATTTTTTTCCTTAAATAATCATGACATCATGAGCAATTTTCTTTTTATAGCTATAAATATTAAACACATCATTAAGATACTACTTCAGTATAATTATGCGTGTTATAGAATTAAATGTTTTGCGATAAGAACGTGTGGTTTAGAATATAGCTGTACTGAATGTGTTGTTTTAAATTAAAGTAGAAAGTTTTACTGAATAAATATATAAGTAATTAAGTTTCAACTTGAGAATGGCCTCTTTTTAATCTAAACTCAATTTTTCTCTTTGCGTGAATATCCCGTTTATGGGTTTTTTAAACCCGTCTGTGTACTCGTCTTCTTTAAGTTACAAATCTAATTTCTCATATACAGATCACATAACTCGTATAAGTAATGAGATCGAAATGTATATAGATTAAAAAGAGGCGATTCTCAAGTTGAAACCTATTACTAACTTTTTGTTAAATTCTTTAGCTTCATAAATAATACCTGATATGCAAAACCGAATACATATTTGTGAATACATGTGAAAATTCGTTAATGTATGTACAAAGATGTACAAAGTTTTCTAAGATTAATCTGTACAGTACATAGGAGGGCAAATAATATTTTTGTAGCTAATGAGCACTTGATGGTATAAATGATGATGGTAAGAAGCCATTATCGAAGATTAGATTCCTACAAGGCTATAGAGCGTTGCTAGTGTTGCTACCCATGACGAATAAATTGGAACGCCTCCCATAAATGTCTCTCTTACCGGCTGTACCACATCCGTCAAAGCGGAACAGCAGCACAAAATTTGAAAAGTGACGCATACTATATGGGCGATGAGTATTAAGTTCTTTTCATTTCGATATCTGTCTGGGTATTAAACCTGGAACTTTTCGTAAGCAATTTGTGAGTAGTAATATATTATAACTAGCTGACCCGTTTTTAAATGTTAAAAAGGTACCCGACGCCATGGGAGTGACGCCGGGTTATGTGGGATTTTTACCGCACTAAAACCCCCCCGGTGGCCGTCCTCAGCGTTTGGTGGAGAACTCCGGGATCTCCAACGGAACACAACTGGAGTCCTCTTAACGCGATGCCCTTCTATCGGGCTCTGCCCTGGGGGGAGCAATTTACGCCCCTCTCACATCCTCTGGGTATTACAGCGATATGCGACCACACAAACCGGTGTCCTTCCCGGGGTCGCTTGCTGGACGGTTTGAGCTCCCATTCTTGCCGCCCGCAACCCCGGAAGCCCCTTTTAGTCGCCTCTTACGACAGGCAGGGGATACCGTAGCCCTATTCTGATCCCGGTGCTACAGGGACAAGCCGATTCTCAGACCTACTGAATATGCATATAAAATTTGGTGAAAATCGGTAAAGCCGTTTCGGAAGAGTATGATAACTATCATTGTGACACGAGAATTTTATATATAAGATATAAGAATAACGATGTAACTTTGTAATATTTAAATTTCGTGGATAAGTGGGTAAAATTGAGTAGCTGGCATGGCTAGCCATGACGCTGATTAAAGGTCATAAGCTGCCCTGGCAAGAGTTTTCTTTTGCAGTTAGCGCCCTCACAGAACAGCCTTGGCGAACTTGTTTTCGGAGATGGGTTGGAAAAATGGTTTAGTTGTTGTGTTCCAGCAGCTCATCAGCCCAGCCCGTAGATACAATGCTATTTTTTATTTCACCAAAGTACTTTGACTTAATGATCGATACAATAAAGTTTTAAGCGAAGAATGAGAAAATAAATGCGAAAACACGGTTTTCTTTTCTAACAGTACCTTAGTAGATTGTTTTGTAACAAGTCATGTTTGTAAAGTTCTCTTTAGTTACGTCACAGTACAAATATCTATACCTTATAATGCGGTATCGTCTACTAAAATAACAAAAACTCCATCCAAATTGGATCAGCAATTTCTGAAAATTGCGTACGTAAAGGAGCAGACATATCTACATCTACATATTATAGAACAGTCGAATACAGAACCTCCTTTTGAAGTCGATTAATTATAGAAGAATAAACTGAATAATTGGAAATTAATTTCTAAGCGAGTCTCCGGGAGAAAGAATTACTTATTGCAGTTTCTTTGGAATTAGGTGGCACAGAAATAGAAATACCGTATTCAATGTTTTCAGATTTCCGTATACAAAGTTTCTTTTAACATTTCGATGGGAGCTATTTATGTAAGTGTATGTGCATATATTTGTGTAGGTATTTGTATATATTCATTAACGGAAAAGTAACATTAAAATTGTTACGACCACTGCTTTCCGACCAAACTGGACAGGGGAAATAATTTGCGCCAGATTGCCTACCATTCTCGCAAATGATCTCCGATCTCGTTCACGTAATAACCTGTGCGAGTAGACATTTAGTTATGTGGTAAAAAACTCGTTCCGTATTCTGGCTGGAGTTTCCTCTCGGACCGAATCCTTTGTGGCGGGTGACTGGGCCAGCACGACGAGCTCTATCTCCAATCCGATCTCGCGGCGGGCGATAGATGGCATTCACGTCGCGCACCGTTACCGGACGGACGTTCATCTCGTGTCGCGCGCGCACTCCGCTCGCTACAAACATTTTATCGAAGCTTTTTTGTTCAGTGTTTTTATTTAGCTAACTCTCGGTTCGCTGAGTGCTAACGCAAAAAAATAAAAAGCTCCGATTCTCACCGGAGCGACGTCGCTCTTACACTTGTCGCTGTCGGTGCCAATAAGTCGAATTTGTAGCGAGGTGACGTAAAACCCGGTGCAGTGATAACGGGGAGTGATGTGAATTGTGTTGTGTTTACGTTGCGATGTGCGCGGATTTAGTGTAAAGTGAATTGTTTATAATGGGGTATACATCGAGTGGCGCGGGGCGCACGGCGCACGAAGCGCTGTTGGCGCGGCAAGATGCCGAGCTTCGTCTCATGGAGACGATGAAACGGAGCTTGCAGGCCAAAATGAAGAGTGACAGGGAATACGCGTTGGCCCTCTCTGCAGCCGCTGCTCAGGGCCAGAAGATGGACAAATGCGAGGAGCTCAACGGTACGAGTTGACATACAATATTTACATGAAAACTAAATGAATCGATATAAAATGAAACAAAGTAAATACACTTAATACAGTCGAAGTGCCTAATTAGGTAATTGTAAATCGTAAATTGCTACGGCGATTTCATTATGATGCAATAATTGCATATTGTTTATTAGCATGGTCAACGTTTACAACTGTTGTCTACCCTCACAACAGTCACAAACTCACAACGTAACGGTTTATTTGAGTTCATCGCCGACTGGGGCGCTGATTGTAAACAAAGGAAATGTGATGAGTGTGAGCAACATTGAAATCAATTTAAGTATATCGTTACTTCAGTATTAAATAAAACGCTTAAAATATTGTTATAATAAAGCAATATGTACGAGGCATTACATAAAATTAATTGTTTAGTATTTTAAATATATTTTAGTTTCTTACGTGCTGTTGCTGTCTTATGATTGGAGTATGTGGTGGTCTACGCTTCATTGATCAACAAAAATTACGAGTCCAGTTACAGAACTGTTATTGGAACTGAATACAGATCTTAATTTTTATGTGGTATCCTTAAAACCTTGTATTGCAAACCCGGCAAGATTTGAATTTTCCGCTTCTGGAATTTTGCGATTTGGAGATTGCAAAGTGACTTTTGTAAAATACGATTTTTTTTTTCGGCAATATTTTATACTACTATAATTTATAAAATGGTGTCTCTTCGTATTTTTCGTCGTATTTACTATTAGCTTTTTCTTTTTAATTTCCTTGTGTGTCGGCAAAATGTGCTCTCTGAAATTTGCGCCCCTGGCAACTCCATTGGGCCAGGCCCTAGCCACGATGCTGGTATTAAGGTAATTGCTTTAACATCAGCTGACATAGGTCTGGTCTACTTCTATTACGTGAAAAAAGTATAGGTATTATTTATATGAAATAGGTACTTTATATGGATACTGATTATAATTATATCGTTGTTGAATAAATTGCTTTTGTTATGCTCCAGTAAACCTTACTTTATCGTGTCTCGGAGAAAACTCATTAATGTCAGCATCGCAAAAAGTAAGCTGTCCAATAATAGAGGATAATAATGACACTGAGTGACACAGTGGAAATCGAATTACTACGTGTAGCTAAATAAGCATGTACTGTAGGTGCCTACATTTTATTTGGAAAATGTGAATATAAAACGAATTTCTTGATTTTTTTCTATAAAATTAAAATTAGTAGGTTAATAGGCAGCCTATCTAATAGTCATCAGTAATTGCCGCCCTTTGACATCAGCAATTCTAAACAGAGTGTGAGTTATGATGTTATGATTTGCCTTACAACCTAAAAAATCAGAACTCAGCAGCTCTTAATACTGCTGTTGTATAGTAGCATTATCTGCAATGGTGGTGCCGCCTATCGTACCACAAAGAGTTCTACATTATTTAGATAAACATAAGCAAGATAAACGTAAAATTATTGCTAGAATGTAAATAATGTACACACATATAATCCTTATGTAGGTAACGTACATAATTGCAAATAAGCATACTATTACGACGTTTGTTTTGAGGAAGATTCCTCCAATAATGAGCAGACACCTTACTTATTATACATTTATGTATAAATTCTATAATATTCTTTGTTTGCTACCCAAAGATTTTAGGCTCCATCACCTCATGTGACCATGACTCATGTATTATTGGAATTGACAGAACGACCAAGTCAAACATTACGACTTACGTACACTTTTAACGAAAAACGGTGCATTCGGTATTCGAAATGTTATCGTTTCTTGTAAACGACATTGTAAACGAAAAATAAACAAGAACTAAGTTATCATAATCTGTTTGTGTAGGAATTAGGAGTTTGTGGGTATATGAGTAAGATAACCGCTGCGATTTATGAAAATGTTATTTTAAATACGTAACTAAAAACGAAAATGTTTTCGAGATTAATGATATAATGATTCCGAAGGTGGTAGAGCCCTTTGTGGTTCGACTCCGACGGCAACACCGCCACACCTATTTCTACCTAATAACAGCAGTGTTAGGCGCTGCTGTGTTCCGGTTTGAAGAGTGTGGTAAGGGATACAGACTTTCTCGAGGGTTCCAGCTTAGTCCTCAGGGGTATCGGCGCATCTGTGGCAGACCTCAGGTAGGAATATCTAATCCTATCTGGGGTTGATTACAGATGTCCATGGGCGGCAGTAGCCACTTACCATCAGGTGGACATGCAGTCCACCACTGCTCGTTGCTACTCTTATATTATAAAAAAAAGATATTCATTTTATCCCCCTAACACATATACATACATATATACCCTATACACAATTTTGGGTTAGGGGGATTTAAAAGTAAATTCGTAAATGCTACTGTTTATTATTAATATTTATTCGAACTGTTATAGTATGTCGTCTAAACTTCACCATTATATAGATCTGTTATGGTTGAAGAAGTGAGATTTTATTTTTATTTTTATTAAGCCTTTTGTTTTGGGTTCATAAATAGCTGCCTCTTTTTTACTTTAACGATTAATCTCATCAAAATTCGTCCAATCCTTTTAAGTAGCCCGTTCAAATAAATAAACTGATGGACTTATTAATAATAAAAAAATATAAGTTTATTATTGTGTACATTCTATAGAAATAAATCAATTGTATACAACGTTATTATGATATCACAAGCCAGGCATTTTAATTTTATTATTTTGTAAAGATATGTAGATTAGATAACATCTACATGCAATGCCATTTTTTGCGTAAACGTACAGCATTCCTGATGTAATTAATTAATTATATAGAATCGGTTACTTGTGCCGTTTTTTATTGGGTTTTTGGAACACGTCATTTTAATTAAATTAAAATTTATAATTACATCATTGCCCCCAGGGTCAGTGATTGCATCAGCCTGGCGCACTATGACTGAGGAATGGGAGAGCACAAGCCGCCTGATCAAGGCTAATGCGGAGGCCTTGGAGTCCCGTGCGCTGGACCGCCTCATCACCCTCATGACTGAGCGGCGGAAGGCCCGCAAGGTCTATCAAGAAGACTACACCAAGATCTCCTCGCAGTTCATACAGGTAAGTTTAGCTGATTATATTTATTAGGTTTAACCCTTCGTGGTTTCAGTTCGGCGCAAGATAACTGACTTATAACAGCAGTGTTGAGTGTGTATTGAGAAAGATGTGTTAAGAGACACTTGCCCATAATGTTTTAACTTAGCTCCCAAGGGGAACACTGCTCCTGTTGTAATAGCTGGTAGGATTCCAGATGAATATCTTGACAATGACCACATAGCGGCAGATGGACTGAATTCATCTATGCTCATTCTATTGAATTTGTGTAAAAAACCAAAAAGAAAAACAGTATAAAATAGTACCTATTACTTTTGAGTGCTCATTGTTGGTTTTACGTAAAATGATTAATATAGGAATTTCATGTAAAGACTACATTAATAAACCATGGATCACTAGTTCCCTAAAAGTATATTGTTTTATTGTCTGTGGTCGCCATGTCACTTTGAATCATTGCGATCATATCATTGAGTCATAACAAAACTATTTACAAACTAGTTTTTGTAATAGTTCCAGAGATTTTACTCCTACATGTAAATTAAATTTTTTTCCTCTCTATAATAATTTTATAAGAACTGTACTGTACAGAGAACTTAGTAAAGGTCCTTTTTTGCAATAATTTATTTTTATTTCTAACACATAATTTTAAAATATTTTCACACCGTGCAACTCCGACATGCAAAGACATAGACAATAATCGTTATTCTTAAAACCCATGAAACAGAAAACTTACTTTTCTCTTCTATGTTAGAACCACTTTGAATTTGGGGACAGTCTGAGTATTTATTTTAGTAGCCACTTACGTAAATGGGGGTTTTCCCTTTATGTGAATTACCTTGAAATGGGAGCTCACTGTTTATTAACAGTTTCATATTACACAGGTAAATAATACGAATAGTCAGATCACCTTTATAAATACGGTTCGTGAAAACGCAACTTGAACAAAATGCAAATGACTCAGTAAGGAAGGTTCTTTCGATAATGCCGGCCCTAGTACGTGATCGGATACGGTGATATTAAAACCGATAAAATGGTTCACGACTAATGTAAAGAAGGTTCTTTGAAGTTTTATTAAAATGTCTCATACTCTAAACGTTATACAAATAAATAAAATTGAAATGACACTTAAATTATTTATTAAAAAAAAAAACATTCTCTAAAGCATAGATTAGTACTCTAAAGTCTAAACAGAAGTTTATGAAACACATTATTTTGGAAATTTAGAAATTGGTATACTGGTATATTGGTATAACTATTTTACCAAAAAAAAAAAAAAAAACAACAGCTTCAATATTTTGTTTTAAGGGTTAATGCTGGAAAGTGGACACTACTGAACTAATTTGCATTTTGCAAGCTAATATTATAATATTAGCCTATAGGTAATTATCACTTGTATAACTGAAAAATCACACAGTGTGGTGCACTCGGGTACTCAGGTGGAACCGCACGAGTAATCTCGTTTGAAATGACCAAGGCTACGTAATAATTTATTTATGCTTTACTGGCATAGATAAATTACAAAGGCTTATATTACTAGCCAGTTCACAGAAAGTATAGTTTAGTATTCGACCGGTTGGATCAGTTTCCTTATTTTCCCGTTCGTTTCCTATCGGCGATCTCCTTCCCGTAGATAATTAGGTCTTAGAGAACGGTGCGAATGAAAGAACTGTGTCAGGGCCGGTTAGAAACTGCTTTTCCAACAGTTAACTATGGTTCTAATCTTGCCAATGCGGGCCAATAGGCCAGATTGATGAATGATGATGATAAATAACAATATAGAATAATGATCGTCTGGAAGCAATTTGGTTTTATTGATTTGCGTCGGTGTTTGTGGCTGATATTGCAGAATGTGTGGCTAGGGTTACGGGCGCAACCTGATTAGTACTGGGTCGTTGCCAATTTTTTCGTCGACGTGTAAATAAAACAAGCTATATGGGCGCCGTTTAGACAGACTAACCCAGCGCAAGTTTGAATCGCTGAAACGTTAAATTTGTATTATTTTATGGCTTATAAACACAAAGGTACCTATTACTCTTACTACCACTATTTTTGTTACCGAATCCAGATTAGTATGTGGGTCCTATCTATCCTGTTCTCAGGGTCCTATCTAAGGCGAATGAGAGGTAGCTGAGAACTAACAGCACACATTAGTCATTCTCAACCTTGACATTTGACAATTTTACGAGTGTTAAATGACTATGTATTGCAATATTGAATCATACTTATCATCATGAGTATTTTTGGGCTCTTAAATGACTTTTGTAATAATATAACGTTATGAAGTTGATGTTGTGAATTATTTCTAATAAAATAAGAAACCTACATTTGAGATACGTTCGAAAGTAACTTTTCTGCTTCAGTGACTTATGAAAAATGTAAAAGTCAGCTAGGTTAGCGTTTTTGTCAGAGCTGCCACAAACTGATTTCAAATGGTTTAGAAAGTTCCGTGCTCAGAAGCGACATCGTCTAACTTGTACGCGATAGGAAGGACATTTGTATGCGAGGGAATGCTCCGGTTAATGAATGACTGACGGCACACTCAACATGAATGACCTCCTGGAATGCGTAGGCCTATTCTCATCGAATTAATGCATGCAGCCCACACGATGTACAGATCTAAGAATTATCTATTCTTTTTCTCTTGACGAAGCCAAAGACATGACTGTACGAAAGGTGGACTACTCAAGTCTAAAACATCGCTTCTTTGTTTGTTATCCTACTTCAGAAAAGAAGGTTTTTCTATAATAATTAAAAAAGAAAGTTATCTGAGACTGATCGGTAAACATACTAAGACAAGACGAGATAAGTATGTAGAGCAGTTTCACAGGATGCAATAACGCGTCGGCTCTCTCGTTCGCAAATAATCCTTTGTGTTTTAGAAAAGGATGTGATGTATAATTCTGTGATTTCTAACAGAGTCGCGTAAAGCAAGTCTGCGTCGGGATTGGTTGCGCGGCACCTGTCACCGTTCAACGGCCCTGCCCGCGCGTGCAACGTTCATTTCTTCTTTTTAAACATTTGTTTTATTAACGTTTTTTGAATCGTTTGCGCTGACGGAATTATTAATAATGTTGCACTTTTCTCTGAAATACCAAGTTATCAACTCGTTTCAATGCTTTTAACAACTTTTATTTTTTATTTACTTTCTAATAATTATAAAATTTGTGCGAAACGAAAACTATCACTATGGTGATGAAATGGCGTAGGATCCGGTATAGTCGATGACGATGTGTCAATCGTATCGGAGGCTGTACGGCTGATCGGGCCGGATCTGACCTAGTTACCGCACCTCTACTTGTCGCGGATTGCAACTGAGAATCCCGTTCGCGGTGTTAGTATGTTAGTAACGAAGTGAATAAATGCAGGAACTAGGCCAAAAGAATCGCGAACAACGTCTCCTCGCGTCTCACAGCTGTTAATAGTACCGACTGACCCACTTTGACTAAAACGTGGTGAATTGCTTTTCTTTAAAATTTTCTTTGGAAGAACTTTAGTTAGATGCATTGTAAAAGATTCTTGTTGTTCTGTTACTTATTTTTTTTCTAAGTATATTAACTATTTTAATATGAGCAAATAATGTCTTACTTTGTACTTCCAAATAATTAGTAATGTTTTAATTTAATACGTAGCTATTTTGTGTATAATATTTGATTCTCTTTCCTCGTATAAATTAATTTCTGAACGACTGAACGTTTTGTCATTGTCGTTTTTAGATATAAGCAAGTACAGTTTCATGGTAAATATTTGACTAAGTGCCAACAAAATGTATAACCGACGATTTCTTGTCTGTTAGGTAATGATTATATTTGGGTCAAATTTTTGTTCTAGAGCAACACAAAAGGTTCGCATAGTTTGTAATATTGCAATAAATGACGTAAACAGATTGTATTGTTCGTAAATATGATATTTTTACATCGTTAAGGAGTTTATCGAAGTAAAACTGTAACAGTAAAAAGACTACAAATAATTGTTAGTCAGGGTTGTAGTAGACGAAATACATTTAATAGTTATTCACATAAATGAACAAATATTAGTTTTGGAGCCGATAATTTCTGGTATCTATGTTACTTGACATTGAACTCAGTAAATATGTTATTTTAGTCTCGTTTACATCTCTTGTATAGGTATGTATTACATCACATTTCTTTCAGTTCAATACAGTATATCAATTATGTCCAATAATTTTTAAACATACCATGTGTTTAGATCATATTTATCTAATAAAACTGGTTTGCTGATCTTTTGTTTTGCGGCCCTTTTGCATTTAATGAGCGATTTATGTATGGTCCAGAGATGACACCGCGGACCCCCATACATATACTCACGGTCCCCCAGGGGTCCGCGGATCACAGGTTGGGAAACGCGGATCTAAGGCATTCAAATTCCTAACTGAGTCCTCAGGGGTAGCAATGTATCGGTAGTCGACCTCAGACAGGACTCAAATATATTTGGTGTTGATCCCGTGCAGCGTTGATTATGATTCTGTATTGTGGCAGTACTTAACATTAAGTGGAATGTATGTATGTATATTAATGTATGTGAATGTAATATATGAATGTAATATGTACATTAATGTATTGATTTGTATAGAAGTAGCAAACGAGTAAGTCGTTTGCTACTTCTATACAAATTCAAACGTTTGCTTACGTACCTATACTTCTTTCGCCCATAGGATCTTTCTGTGTAAATAAAACAGAATTTCTATTTAAATTTCGTGACCCGTTGCACATAAATTGTCATGTCGTTGCACTATCGTCCCATTAGTGTTCGACGGGGGAAAGTGAAATCAGCTGTCGATGAGTGAAAGTCGTTCTTTAACAGTTATCTAATTTTGATAATGCGTTCGCGTAGGATTGGAACTATTTACTTATTTAAATATTATGTGTGATGGTGGTCAGCGGGTGTGCCGTCTACTGCCAAGCGGTCATTGCACTCAGCTTATGGACGCCTGGTACCGAATTGAAATCTAAATCGAATATATCTTTGGATATGGAGTGTTAGACCTTTCATGCTTTAACTCTGTAGACACCAGCGCCACCCTTATTTCTGATTAATACCTAACTGTAGCGTTCTGGTTTGAAGGGTGTGGTAAGGGAAACTTAGGTATACGAGGTGTTCCAACTTTGTGCTAAGGAGTACCAGCAGCATAGCTTATGTCCTGTGACCGACGTGATGCTATTTGGGTAATATTATAATAATACAGGCGCGACAGGTGGAACATACAGTCCATCTGATGATAAACCTACCTGGGCTTGTTTGCTACTTCTACAATTCAAAGAATATTTAGTAGAGTTCCTAGTTTTCTTAACTGTTATAATGGAATCGCGGACACTTCATATGACACAAATAATTATGACGCGCCGACTCAAACTTTTGAATCACCGTTAAATACATTTTACCCCGATCGGAATCCTTAACAATGACAGAGTTAAAGGATAATATTATGTGAATACAATAACAGCGTTAACATCAACAATTTTATCAAAAACCAATTCTATTTCTGAGTGTTTAAGCTTATTTCTCTGACAAAGCTTTTATCATTGGAATTTCCTAACCTACAGGCAAAGATAACATTATCTGTTGTATGACATTATCTGTGTAAATACCAAGGTCAAGATGGATTTGTTAGGGACGTTCATATATAAAAATATCGATATTTTCGATGAATTTTGTGTAATTTATATTTCAAATGTTTTTTAGCTTAGCAAATCATTTTTTTAATATATTTTTTTAATATAGGAGTAGCAGACAAGCATGCAGTCCACCTGTTGGTAAGTGGCTACTGCCGCCCATGGACATCTGTAATCAACCCCAGATAGGATTAGATATTCCTACCCGAGGTCGGGCACAGATGCGCCGCTACCCCTGGGGACTAAGCTGGAATATTTTGTTTGCTCTTGTCTTGCATTACGCTCATCTGTGGGTTTATAACTATGCGATAATGTTGTACGACTTTTTTATCGGATGAAACATATCAATGGTAATCAATATCAGATGATTCGATAATATTGGATATAGTTTATATATCGATATTTTATAAAATGTTGAATCATGGAACACTCTTAGTTTGTAAGAAGCTGCAGGTTTGTCTAAAAATAATTCAACCTCACTGACCTATCGGCACACGCAGTAATTGAAGCAAGGTCAATGAAACTGCGGAGTAAATGCAGAACTTGAAGCAGTAACACTTGAAATTTAAAGGAACTCTCGGTGGTTCGACTCCGGAGGCACCACCGCCATATCTATTTCTGCCCAATAACAGCAGTGTAAAAGCACGTGAAACGCTGCTGTGTTCCGTAGGTTGTTGTAAGGACATACTCGTACCTACATTCCCGAGGCGTTCCAACTTAGTACCTACTCAGGGCAGTAGGAACGCCTGTGGCCGATCTCAGGTAGGACTATTATCTTACCTGGGGTTGATTATAAATGTCCATTGGCGACAGTAGAAATTTACCATCAGGTGAACTGCATGCTCGTGTGAAACTTCAATATTATAAAAAATAGTATGTTCGAGTACAGGACAATGAGGTCGATCACACTTTTATCACCCCATTGTGATTTGAGAACGAGTTGTCAAACCTGTTTAATTGGTATAAGTATACACTGTAGACTGTATATATCGTATTATACTATCTGACTTGATGTTTAATTGTGCAAATTGTAAGTAGACATCTGAGAACGTAATTGTATGAAATATGTATTAAACATGTTATTATTTAATAGAGATCAAATATCAAAATACAATTTACGATGTTAACTTACCTTACGTTTTAAAAAATGTGAAGGTACTGTAAAGTAGGTCGTATCAAATTAAGTTTTTTTTTAATTATTCTGTTACATGTAATGATTATGACTACATGAGGATATTTATTAAAACCATATTATGTTACGTAAGTCGCAAATGCATATTTTATTATACATATGAGCCACGGTTTCCCCCAAATTCATACGTGCTATTTTAATATTAATACGGGAATTTTCGGGTAAATCCGTTGTTTATTTTGTTATGGTATTTTCGTGTTAAAAAGTAGAATAATTGTGTCATTTCCTATAGTCAGTCTTAGAGTGAAAGTCTCGTTTGGTATCCAAGGCTAGCTTGAGCCAGACACTATAGACAGGCAAATATTTATAAATGTTTCTTTTCCTACAGTGAAAATAAATTTTTGAAAAATATTATTTTTTTGCTAACAGTGATGTAGATTTACAATTTTAAGGCACGGAAGTCATATTTAAAAGTAGATACGATGTTATAATTTCGTCATGTCATACATATTTATGTAACGTGATGTCAATTAAAGCCTAATTCACATTCCAGTTATGAATATGAATATATTATAAACATGTATATCCACCCAACTTATCGTAATGTATGCTTATTTTGATCATTGCCTACTTTTATATGTGTCTCATAAAGCATATTTAAAGATAGTAAAATCTTAAGACGAGGATTTTGCGGTTAAAACCAACAATTTTATAAGTGGAGCAGTATTAAGTTCAACAATTCAGTAAACACAAAGTATAAATAAGCTCGCTATGATTCAATTTCTATTCTACTCGTAATGTCAAAGTTAAGTTCAAAATGTTTGCAGATTAACTGATGTATTTTCCAGTTTTTTCTCTAAATATAAAAATGTCGAGTCGGTTATTCTTTTACGACTGCTAAACTGCATCTTGTAACAATAAAATTAAGTATAGCGTAATCTTATGAATCACCTTCATTGATAAAGGTAAACAATGCCCGGATACCGTAAAAACTTGTAATTCTCATAAACAATACTTGCTTTGCACTAATTAGTCAGTTATTGTATCTATTTCTGTCGTAGAGCGGTAGATATCAATAAGCTGCAAGAAAACGTGATAGACTATATAGTTCACTTTGCGCAGTGGTATTTGTTTTTTACACGCTTCAAATCCCCTCGTTTACTTCCTTCGAATTTATTGGAGTTTTATGGGTACTAGAAACTAATTATTATTTTCTAGTTTTTCGTTGAAAGTTGTAAGGAAATTTACATTTCAGAGGACTTAAGATATTATTATGACCCTGGTATGACATAGTATAGCATGTGAAATCCAACTAGAAATACGGCTAATGTGAGTGATCTGGAGAAAATGCTTAAGATCCCTTCTTAGTGGTGAAAAATCTCAAAAAACAAAACACCTCAACAAAAAACCTCAACTTAGCCTTGTACTGAGCAGGAGATCTTACGTTGCCCGACTTAGTCTCACTCATACTAAGAAGTCACTAATCTATTGCCCTTAAGCAATACGTACATTCGAGCGTATGATGGCAATCCTGCTAGAACTACTGATGCACATCCAGTAGTTACCATACTCCTCCGAAACGGCTTTACCGATTTTCACCAAATTTTACATGCATATTCAGTAGGTCTGACAATTGGCTACCATCTATTTTTCATACCCCTAAGTGATAAGGGTTGTTCACCCTTAACAATTTTCTATTTATGTGGCAATACAACGGTTGCCGGGTCAGCTAATAATCAATAAAATAGCCCGTAAATTAGTTTAAACTTAATTAAAAAGGTGACTTGACCCTCGGCAATCTGTACCGCAGTTCCCACGGCCGTGTGTTCATTGTCCCTCGCGTCCTATAGTTCACATTTCACAATACGCCATTTACTTGCACTCGCTATTTATAGCACAAGACGAACGGTTCGCTCTGTCTATCGTTGTGATTTGTGGAAACACGTTTTTGTAATTAAATGGTTCAATTATTTATTATTATATAAATGTATAATGTAAGTATGTTATCTATGCACACCATGTAGACAACTACCATAACAATGTGTTTAAAGGTACAGTTGGGGTCCTTGCGATCCCCTTGAGAAACTCTGCAATTCAATTTCATATGTAAAAAGTCTATTTCTATATGTTTGTGCCCGTAAAGCTCGAAAAGTAGTCTATGGATTTACTTGAAATTTTTACAAATCGTCGAATTTCTGTTCATGACTGTTTTTACATATAGCTATTCCGAAATCCCCACAGGAAATATCATTTATTCGTTTCGTTTTGGCCCAATGTGGCTGTGGCCCAATTTATCTAGTATTTAAAATTACTTCTTAGCTATATTTCTTCTTATGACTAATAGGATCTTAGTATGACTAAATTATTTTCATTCTGCAGCTCCTTTAACATAGTGGCAGGGAGCTTGTTTTCTTTATTACGGCCCGAATGTGATTATAAATATTTATATCACGTATTTCATTGCAGGGATAGTATACGTTTTCTTTGCCTATTGTTCATAACCTATGTGATATTGTATTTACCTATATTCAAATATTCAATAGTCTAAAATAACAACCACGATACATCTGCGTCAATAATTGTACTTACATACATACATACGTGTGCGGTGTGACACACTTGTCAAGTTATTTGCTGTCGTTAACACAAGCCCGTTAATTCGTGGATTGTTTTGAATTTTTGTACACTAAAATCGTTAACTTGTGTAAAAAAATATTTAAATACGTCTGTCTGAAATAGTACTACGTAATACGTACGTAGATTGAGAAAGTATACAAATTATTATTTTGTATGAAATACACAATAGATAGAATACAATTATGTTATTTTCTACTTGCATGGGTCCCGTCAAAATTGGATCTCTAAGACAGGCAATATAGATTAAAATAAAGAAGAGCTTACAGTTCACATTGTCAAAGGTGCTTCGTTTATTTTATTCACTTAAATATTAAGATTATGTAGCAACCTTTGAACCAGAGTCAAACGCTAACGACATCTATGAGCACAAAAATAGTAATAAAATTAGAACAATTTAATGTAGGGGCGATTGTTATCGTAAATAATCTTAGTCTTTGTTGACTTTGCCGCCATTTAATTATCGAGAATAACCGTGTTGGTTAGTTCGCGAGAAGCTCTCGACCATTGTTTCTCAAACAAATGACCTACGACAAAGCCAATATGTTAAGAAAAATCACTACGAGTTATAAGTATATATTAGTATGTATGTTAGTCTATAAGGTATATGTAATATGGACCTTGTTGTCTGAAATAAATGAATAAAAAAATAAATAAAAATAAACTCGAAATACAAAAGTATGATAATATTTTAACAAATACTTAATGCTTAATCTTTTTAAACAAATTTATTACTTTATTTAACCGTGTTTATTTTTTAAGAGTATATTAAATTCATTATTTTAAACAAATCGTCTGTTTATCGAATAACAGATCTTAATTTGTTTAAAAAAAATGATTTCTTTTCATGATATAGATATGCGACCCCTTCATAGTCGATACGATTAGAACAATTTTCTAGGTCCGTGTTTCTGAAATTGGGTAATAACGCCCTCTAGTGCGCTCTGAAGACCATAATGATAATTGGGGGGGGGCGTTGCAGAAACAGATTCTTAATAATCAACACCATTTTCTGCCGTCTTCAAAAATCTTACATCTGGCATAATAAAGAATGTAATGGATTCTGATAGTTATCGGTAGACAAAATAAGTTTGAGAACCTCTGTTCTAGACTAGGGCCGGACCTGTTATTTGCGTCCGACCGCCATCCGCTTCGACTATTGGTAACTTTAGACGCCTCTTGCATATTGCGTGAAATTACCCTTTGCTTCGCCGGCGACTGTCGTTTACTTCTTTTTCTGTCTGGATAAAAATGGCTTATAGGTTTTTAAAGATCTTAGTTATATTTATGTTCATGCCTCATTATTACTTAAAATTGCTTTCTAGATGATAGTAGTAGCAAACGAGCATGCAGATCACTTGGCTGTAAGTGTATATTGCCGCCCATGTACTCCTGTGACGAACTCTACATAAAACTGTAGATCACCAAAAACTGATCTGTCTTCTCAGTGCCCATTTCAAACACCTAAGTGCCCAGGACCAATATGGTCGCCTCGATGTTATGAATGGATCCAAACTGGATCTGAAATTCTTTCTTTATCTTTACGTCAACTTTAAGATGATTTATTTTTATTTTAACTCGCAGGATAAATTATCTACTTAGTCTGTTTTATTTTTTTTTCATTCATCGATCAAATCACAGCGTTACTAAAGAAATATCACTCAAATAAACATAAATACACAACAACTACTAACTCCGAACTACGTAATGTCTGAAGATTGCTGTTATCAATGTCGGTCTCATAATATAATGACAAGGAAATCCTTATAAAATCACAGCTAGATCACCTCGATTAAGTAATCTATCGTAATGCCATGTAAATCTACCGCATGGATGGTCAATGTGTCGTCATAGATTATTTCCTAGCTTATTAACTTTAATCGTAACTTCATAAATATTTTACCGCAAAACTGTGTCGTGCAAATAAACGTTTAATATAAATGTGGTAAAAAAAATTAGTTTGTCTATTCAGCGAGGTAATGCTGCTAGTATCTTGGGTACACTTCCACGGGGCAGCGATTTGGCTCATTTATTTTATTTATAAAATTTTAGTGTTAATTGTATTAGTTTTATTTTATTTTAAATAGTGTTAAATTGTATTTTGTTTAAATTTATGTTGTTGATATAAATTATTTTATGTGGATAAATAAATATTTTGAAATTAAAAAAAAAAAACTAGAGTAATTAAAATGTGGTGTTTATGTTATATATGTATGAGCTTACAGTCTACAATCAAGTGGACAGTCTATAATCAACCTCAAATAGGATTAGAGTCCTACCAGAAGCCGGCTACAGATGCGTTGCTATCCCTAAGGATAAGTTGGCATCTTGTATCAAAAGGCTTTCCTTTACATCAATCCAGAATACACTGATATGTCCGTATGATGTGTGCTTAAAACAGAAATATGTAAGAGTGGCGGCAGCGCCTCTGGGGTGGAACCACTCACAGCTCTTTAGCCATTAAACTGCGTGAATTTGAAGCCCTGAACCTAATATTCAGTTACAAATACTACGATACTTTTCCAAGTCGTTTCAGATTAGTCCTGAGGGGTAGCGGCGCAACAGTGGCCGACCTCATGTAGGAATATATAATCCTATCTGGAGTTGATTACAGATGTGCATGGGCTGCAGTAACCACTTACCATCACTTACTTACTTCTATATTATGAAAAAATCAAAACTTACAACGAGTGTTTACTTCAACGGTGCAATAAATAAAGTTCTAGTTAATTATCAAGCAAGTCCATACTGCAGCCTACATATCATAAGGTGGACTGTACGGTAATTTGTTCGGTTTCTTGGCGTAGACGTTGGCCATATATTGTGCTAATCAACTCATACATTATCGTTTTGCGACGCTAAACCAAAATAGATCACTGCTCTACTACGCCCTTTTAAGTACATACATGAGGGCAAAGTAATATTATCAAAACTATTAAGGATAATTAGTTATTATTTTTTTTGTAAATATACTGGACGGTAACTGGCCATTGACATTGATAATTATCACCAGATTCTGGGACCTGAAGTTCTCATTTCAGGTGTGGTCTCCCACAGATGTGTTGCCACTTCTAAGGACCCAATCCAGTAAATTGCAGTGACACTGCTGTTATGAGACTAAAATAAGATTTTGTGGTGTAAAATTTTTCTATTTAAACGTCCTAAGCGTCTTCATATATTAATGTCTAAGAAAAATAAATTTAACACACCTCATTTTTTCGTTCGTATACCATGGAACATATAGGTTTGCGAGATAAAAGCTATAAAGTTTAATGTTGATACAAGTATTATTCTAAGATAAAAACGATACGGTAATTACGGCCAGTTTGGCAAGGTTTCAAATACATAACCCAATTTATACGGGAATAATGCGAAATCAAGGAAATGGTTGAAATGGATTGTAGCTTTGAATGCTATGTTTGCAGTCACTTGCTTTAGTAGTTTGTTGTGATCGTTTTACTACTTAGTTATATCTATTATCCATTCCCACTGTCAAAATACAAAAACAATACTTTTTATTCTTTCAATAAGGTAATTCGCGTCTAAAAAAATAACATTTTATTTTTCGATTTCATAAATAGCCAATGTTAATTCATAAATTTCAATGTAAAAATTGGTTAATAATTTTTGAAATCGGTCCAGTAGTTTTCGACTTTATTCATTACAAACATACAAATAGGAAATATTATCTTTATAATAGATTTACACGCTAAGCTTCCAGACCTTACTTGATACGCTTATACCTAGAAAATATGTAAGGATCATATTGAACCATGTATGGGAAAACACGCCATCTAGCTTGTAAAAAAATCTTTTGTTAGTAAATTTGCGTAAAGGGTAATTTGAAGTAAATTATTTTTAATATTAAAATATAACGGCTAGAATGACATCATCGCCTTCGAAGTAAACGTTGGATACGTAACTAATTTCAATAGGTGTACAAAATCAGAATGTTTGCGAGTACTAGCATATAAATTATAATTTAACTGTACAATTATTCACACATATAAAAATCTTAACGTCTATGTTGAAAATATACATCGAAAGCGGGAGGTGAGTGAGATAAATGATAGGGTATAGTCAATTATGCATTAAAGGGATTTGTGATTGTTGTAGGTACTGAGGTCGAAGCGTGTTTACAAATTATTTTTTCCTCTCACGCGTGTTTAAGTCCGCGCGCGCATTTGGTTCGCATGCGTATTACTTGTATTCTATCGTTTCGTACATTATTTTCCTGTAATGCGTGCCAAAAGCACGCGGGTCGCGAAGGGACTGCAGCGAGCATAGACCCGCGTGACAAGTAAAAAGGTCAATATCTAGATTTATATATTTTTACATTAGATGAACTATGAAGCATTGTAGAAAATAATTAACGCATTTTGATTTCGGAGCTTATTTTAATACTTATCAAATCGGATTATAGTGACCACTTTACATCATGTTACATAAAAGACTGGGTGTACTTCCGAAAAGCGCATACCGCCGATCGACCTAAAATTTGGTAGACTAACGTATTTTGACCTCAGATCATGAATAACGAAAATTGGCGCAAACGCCATTAATATAATTTTTATCCAAAAGACTTTGAGGACCATTGCCTTTATGTGGAAGCGTTCTAAATAGTTAATTGCAATGTCCTACTTGCATTGTCTCTACATTTATAAGCAAGCTATAATCAATAAGCTTCTCTTAATACAAAGAGCGTGTGAGTTGCAAAAGTTCACATTGAGCGACTCTACTGGCATCCGCCTCGCAATTCGTGGAAGCCAATGTCGCGCCCCAAATAGTATATGCAATGATCGCTCTACTCTACCGTGCACATCTCTGAACTCTACATTGTATGTCTAATAGGAGGGATAGAAACTCTTATGTTAAAATAATTATACGCCTTGCCAACAATTTAAAATTATATATAAGTTTTACGTTTTATATGAGTGTTACGTAGAATTCGTTTAGAAAGTAATAAGTGTATTCGTTAATTATATCCTGCAATTATAATAGAGCTTGCCAATACTTATTACAAAAACAATATTAAATTGTTCAGAAACAATATATTTTATTGCTTTGTGTGATTGATTACGAAAATGTCCATATGTAATTTTACTTCATACTTTAGTACATTTACTAATAAAATTCTGAAAAATGACTATGATTTAAATAAAGAAATCTAGCGTCCCAGGTCACGCTTCATATAATAAAGCCGGTTACAAAATAGCACAATAATAATCAAGCACACCAAGAAAAATATGAGTATGTAAGCGCACAAGCACCTCATAAGCCTCATGACGTTCAAATCCGTTCCCATAACATCGATTTGCGTTTACGTTACGATCCGTTTCACGTCGTCCGTCTGCGAAGTCAAATGCACGTCAAACCGTAATCGAATTACATATTTGCACGCAATAATTACACGTGAGGCCGATCTGACCTCACAAACGATGTAGAATAAACCACTTGTATTTTATTGTCTTATATTTGATTATTGATGTATAAATAAATAAACGGGGGGTGTAAGGGGACATAACATCTCAAGTCTCAAAAGTCAACCTCACCTGCACGCGGTACACCCTGCTGAAAAACGAACGAGGCAAATGACGACCGAAATGATGGCGGAATAACCATCACATTTACACTGGACATCAAATGACAGTGCCAATGACGGGCAGCAGCGTCAGATGGTAGAATGGTCTGGTGTCTGCGATCGCCAACCCGCTTGCCCAGCGTGGCGATTAGGGCAAAACCTCCCAAATGAATTGCGCGACACATAAAGGGCCCCTAGTTCCCGGCCGCTCCACCAGGCCAGGCCACGGTAGCGGTCATGGTATCGGTGGGGCAGGGGGTGCGAAGAATCCCCGGGCTACGGTAGGCTACCTCAAAAATCTGACCCTGGCGACGTACAATGGACGAAGTTTGAGGCTTGACGAAAGCATTGCTGAACTCGAGGTAGAGTTGGAGAGAGTGAATTGGCAGATTTTAGGGCTATGCGAGGTCCGAAGACAGGGGGAGGACAGAATAACCTTAAAATCAGGCCATCTCCTCTACTTCCGAGAAGGCGATCGCCTCTCCCAAGGCGGAGTCGGATTCCTCGTCAATAAGGTTCTCACTGACAATGTTGTAGAAGTATCCAGTGTGTCGACACGAGTTGCGTACCTTATACTGAAGTTGACGAAAAGGTACTCTCTTAAGGTCATTCAGGTGTACGCTCCTACTTCAACACATTTGGATGAAGAAGTTGAAAAAGTGTATGAAGATATAGCAAGAGCCTTGCATAGCACCACAAAGGCTCATTACAACATTGTCATGGGGGACTTTAACGCTAAAGTGGGTTTACAGACTGGCGTCGAATCGTCAATTGGTGACCACGGTTTTGGCAGAAGAAACCACAGGGGACAAATGCTGGTCAATTTCCTTGAGAGCGAGGGGTTGTTCTTGATGAACTCCTTCTTCAAGAAAAAACCACAAAGGAAATGGACCTGGAAAAGCCCTGATGGTAGGTCCAAAAACGAGATAGACTTCATCATATCGGACTGTAAGCACATATTTAGAGACGTCTCAGTGGTCAATAGGTTTAATACCGGCAGTGACCACCGACTTGTACGAGGCTCTCTAAGTATCAATATCAAGCTTGAAAGAAGTCATATGGTGAAGTCTGCGCTCCGACCAACTTTTCTACAAACTGAAATGAGCTCCAATAAATTTCAGTTGGAGCTGAAAAACCGATTCGACGCCCTGGAACCCACTGCAGACATAGACGAGGATTTCGAAAGGGTGGCGAAGATCATCAGGGACGAGGGCAATAGGTACTGTCGAACGAGGCATAGGGACAGGAAGTCCAAGTTTTCAGACGAGACTCTGGAGCTCATGAAGCGAAGACGAGAGCAAATAAATGCCACACCGTCAGAACTCCAACGCCTTACAAGGGATGTGCGGAAATCTATACGCAGAGACCTTCGGCGCTCAAATGCTGAAGCTATAAAAGAGGCAATTGAGCGACACCGGGGGTCTAAAGTTTTCGCACATCACCTTGGAAGGAGTAGTCTGACGAAGTTAAAGACCAAGGATGGTAGAACCGTCACTTCTAAGCCCGAAATTCTCGCTGAAGTAGAAGACTTCTATGGCCAGCTATATGCCTCACGTGCTCCACGACCAGAACCTCAAGCCACGGATCCTAGAGCCACCTTAACACGCCACTACACCGACGAGCTTCCTGAAGTCAGTCTTGGGGAGATCGTACTAGCCCTCGGACAACTTAAAAATGGAAAGGCCCCTGGCGAGGACGGCATTACCTCTGAACTGCTAAAGGCTGGAGGGAAACCAGTCCTTGAACAGCTAGTTAGGATGTTCAACTCCGTCCTACAAACAGGGAGAACTCCAAGGGCTTGGAACAGGAGCATCGTAGTTTTGTTCCACAAAAAGGGGGACAAGACGATGCTAAAAAACTTTCGACCCATCTCGCTCCTGAGCCATGCCTACAAGTTGTTCTCGAGGGTTATTACGAATCGACTCGCACGAAGACTTGACGAATTCCAGCCACCAGAGCAGGCCGGGTTTCGTAGAGACTTTGCTACCATAGACCACATCCACACAGTCAGGCAGATTATACAGAAGACCGCGGAATACAATCAGCCCCTGTGTTTGGCGGTTGTGGACTATGAAAAAGCGTTTGACTCTATCGAAACCTGGGCTGTTATGGAATCTCTGCAGCGATGTCAGGTCGACTGGCGATACATCGATGTGCTGCGATGTCTGTACAACACCGCAACTATGTCCGTCCAAATCCAGAACGTCCAAACAAGACCCATCCAATTGAGCAGAGGCGTGAGACAGGGGGATATTTTGTCCCCGAAACTGTTCACGGCTGCATTGGAGGATGTCTTCAAGTTATTGGACTGGAAAGGACGGGGCATACGGTTAGACGGAGATTACATCTCGCACCTGCGCTTTGCCGATGATATCGTAATTATGGCAGAATCGCTGCAGGAGCTGCAGGAAATGCTGAACAGCCTGAATGGAGCCTCCCGACGGGTAGGGCTTGGAATGAACTTGGACAAAACGAAGGTTATGTTCAACACTCATGTCATTCCTAGCCCAGTTACCGTTGAGGGTATGACTCTCGAAGTTGTGCATGAATACGTTTACCTAGGCCAGATCATCCAACTGGGTAAACACAACTTTGAGAAGGAAGCCGATAGGAGGATCCAGTTAGGTTGGGCAGCTTTCGGGAAGCTTCGTCACATCTTCTCGTCGCCCATACCGCAAAGCCTGAAGACCAAGGTCTTTGATCAGTGCGTCCTACCAGTGATGACCTACGGAGCCGAGACGTGGACACTTACAGTAGGGCTAGTCCATAAGTTGAAAGTCGCTCAACGTGCTATGGAGAGAGCTATGCTCGGTGTATCTCTGAGAGATAAGATCCGCAACGAAGAAATTCGGATGAGGACCAAAGTCACCGACATAGCTCTAAAGGCTAGCAAGTTGAAGTGGCAATGGGCTGGCCACATCTGTCGAAGAGCCGATAATCGCTGGAGTAGACGGCTCTTGGAGTGGAGACCGCGTCTAGGCAAACGTAGTGTGGGACGCCCTCCTGCAAGGTGGCGCGACGATCTGCGCCGGGCGGCGGGAACTAGCTGGATGAGGAGAGCCGAAGATCGGGCTCAGTGGCGTGCCTTGGGAGAGGCCTATGTCCAGCAGTGGACTAACGTGGGCTGAAGATAGATAGATAGATAGAAATAAATAAACGTATTCGATGTTCTTTATTATGCTGTACGAAAACATTTTGTCTTATTTATAAAGGTTTAATTAGTTTTAATGGACGTCGCGTTTCTGCGTTCTAGGAGAGTATGCTAAAGCAGATACATTTACTCACACATCAGGCGTCTTTACTTAGTCTTCAGAAGTAGCAGGGTAATAACGCATGATTGGCCAATCTTAGGTAGGACTTAGTCTTATTGATTATAAGTGGCCATGGGTCATTCGGTAGTTTTTATATATTTATGACTGACTGCTCTTATATAATTCATTATCAACCCATTATTGTCCCACTGCTGGGCACGGGTTTCCTCTCATAATGAGAAGGATTAGGCCATAGTCCACCGCGCTGTACAAGTGCGTATACAATTTAGCAAAGATATTCGCATGTCATTAAAATTGGGTACACGCACATGTCATTTGTGATCATTAACAAATATTAGTATTGGAAAATATATGAACGCACGAGCTTTTAACGCGAGCGAAGCCATATTTTCATCCCCTATTTTATCCCCTTGGGGGTAGAATTGATCAATATCCTTTCTTAGCGGATACCTACGTCATAACATCTACCTGCATGCCCAATTTCATCCCGATCCGTCCAGTGGTTTGGGCTGTGCGTTGATAAATTACTATGTCAGTCAGTCACCTTTGATTTATATATATTTAAATTGTGTAAATTATAATTGCCTAAAATTGTTAAAAGTAGACATAAGTGTAGTCGTTTAAAACACCATCCCAAAAGCGACATTACAAAATAACGGACGGTCATAAAAAGTGTCACAGGTTCCAAGAAACTGTCATAAAATGAGAAAGCTAATCATTTTCTGGAGTGAACACGCAATGTTGCCCGGCAACTGTATCTAAGTCAAATATTTGTTAGCCTGTTAGTAGTGAGCTTAACTAAATACTTGTGTGTGTTGATTTCAAGTAAATATAATTAGATTCGAGACTAGCCTTTAGACAAAACGTTTGATGGAAAATAAATTACTTAATTAATTATTATGTATTTTTTTAAAACTCATATTTTCCAGTTTACTTTCCAAGTTTATCGAGATAAGATAAGGTAAACTCGTTTTCATATTAACAAATGAATTTCCGTTTGTCGTCAACTGTCATATATTTATTATCTACCTGAAGACAGGAAGGAAACATGAATACCCATGTCCCCTTAGGCCCGTTATTACAAATCTATGTAAATTTTGCCTTTCAAAAATCTTTAGTTAACAAAACATAATAAAGATTGTTTATTAAAAAAGGACGTAATTAGGTAGGTACATATTGTCACTTAAATTTTATTGTGTACTAGCAGACCCGGCTAACTTTGTACCGCCTCAAAATGTATTTATCAAATATAGATATTTCATATAAAATATAGCCTATGTTACTCGTAGATAATGTAGCTTTCGAATGGTGAAAGAATTTTTAAAATCGGTCGAGTAGTTTTTGAGCCTATTCATTACAACCAAACAAACAAACAAAGTTTTCCTCTTTATAATATTAGTATAGATATTGAATATCACATTCATAAATAATTAGCCACTACAATGACTTATGCATACGTTGTCATTACTTCTGTTTCGCGTGTGTGGTGTGGAGTGACGTATACGACAGGTGGACGAGGTGCTGAACTATCGATCACATGTGTCTGGGTAGGTCCCAAGATTTGCCAAGTCTTTAATGAATGGTGAATATAATTACGCTGTAATCGCCGCCTCGTTTTGAACTGAGAGCGGACCATTTATTTTAGCTCTAATTTTCAAAGATCCAAATTGAGCATAATCACAATAATATAACATAATAGGCATATATTTTCCTTGGTCATATTTTCTTCGTAATACTGACTTTTTTTTTTATAATATAGGAGTAGCAGACGAGTATGCAGTCCACCTGATGGTAAGTGGCTACTGCCGCCCATGGACACCTGTAATCAACCCCAGATAGGATTAGATATTCCTACCTGAGGTCGGCCACAGATGCGCCGCTACCCCTGAGGACTAAGCTGGATCGCCTCGGAAAAGTCTGTCTCCCTTACCACACCCTTCAAACCGGAACACAGCAGCGCCTAACACTGCTGTTATTAGGTAGAAATAGGTGTGGCGGTGGTGCCGCCGGAGTCGAACCACAAAGGGTTCTACCACCTTCCTTTCACTATTATCGCTATCTCTTCTTTCTTAAATACTGCAAATTAAGTGTTATCTAGTTTGTCTGACTTAAGTTAGAGACGCGAGAAATTTATGAATACTTTTAATATGAATACTTGAATTAACATGAAATTGCATTGGAGAGTTAAGGTCTACAGATCTAGGATGAGTTTTTACTCATAATAGTGTCTTTACACTGAGGATTAAAAGGTACCTTCCTTTTCACGAATAAATAATAAATGACCCATCGAGAATCTATGAGAAAAATGAAAATGAAAATTTTCGTACTAGTTACTCGTGATTTGAGTGGTGTTAAGATAAATCGTTCGTGGATGGTTGCCACCATCGCCTGCTGGTGGCTGCCAAGCTGTTATCGCTTAATGAGTGAACGCAGATTGATAATGATTAGAGTAGTCAAGGTAAAACTGTTTGGACGGTATGGCAATTAAACACGACGTGGCACGATTGCACTAACAAAGATTGGTTTTACGACAAACATCTTACCATGGAATAAAACAATATAAAACATACTATAATATTTAATTTATTAAATACTAGCTGACCCGGCAAACTTTGTACCGCCTCAAAATCTATTTATCAAAAAAAAAATCATATAAAATATAGCCTACGTTACTCGTGGATAATGTAGCTTTCGAATGGTGAAAGAATTTTTAAAATCGGTTCAGTAGTTTTTGAGCCTATTCATTACAATCAAACAAACAAACAAAGTTTTCATATTGAGGTTAAATATGAACGAAATTTTAAATAAGTTTAAATTAAAACTCTACTATTCATCTGAAATTTTCGCAGTTGTAGGCACATGTTAGAATTTCAATCCATTAAATTGATAACACACAGCTCTATGTAGAGACAATAATGACTGCTAACTTTTAGTAAAAGTATAAGGACAGTTATTGCAATGTTTTTAGAACAATAAAAAGGCTTATCTAGATGCCCATTTTGAGTGTATTCATTTAATGTTGTAAAAAGTGCTATTGTTTAGTAGATATTTTGCAGGTTTGTTTGATTGCAAAATGTTATGTAAGTACCTAATCATTACACGAATAGGGTCGGTAAGAGTTTGCTATAAATGTGGTTAGTTGCACTGAAGTAGTTACGATAGCAAAAGTCTAATACTAGGTCAGAGGTTTTTATATATCCCTTAGAAACGGTATTTTTTTAAATAAAATGTACCATCTACCCTTTTTTGAATGACACCGTGATAACCATTATTAACAAACCAACACACACTAGAAAATATAATATTAGTTAGAATAAGGCTCTAAAGACGCTTGATAAATAAACTTAATGACAAGTACAATGCATATTATTTAATATGTTCATTGTTCAGTCTAGCATATGATATAGGTATTGTGGAAGTGTGTGACAGCGTTTTTATCTACGTTTTATCAAGTTTTGTTTATTAACTTGTATAATAATTGTTTAATATCTATCCAAATTTTTATAACGTTCATTACGTCAATTATTTTATATAACACTAGTGGTGCACGCGGCTTCGCCCGAATTTTAAAGAAAATTTGTACCTTCATTGGAATGACAGTGGTGCCATCTGTCGAAAATTGGTCTTACCAACTCCCAAACCCTCGTGGGCTCTTGGACAACAACTTTGCTAAGGATCATCACTTGATCAAATGCATAGTTTCCGATTCTAAAACTATTTACGAATTAAAAAATAATTAAAAAAACCTTTTCCCACGGACTAAATTGTGAATCTAAACCATTCTCAAGTCCCCTTGAACACACACAACAAATTTCATCAAAATCAGTCCAGTCGATTAGGAGGAGTTCAGTGACATACAGACGCACATAAGAAATATATGTATAAAGATTGTACACATTTAAAATAGTGTTAACAAAGATGCTTGAGAATGGAATCAATAAAATGTTGGCCGCTAGACCCACTTCCCACGGCTCCCACGGACGTAATTAAACAATTTTTATTATATCATCTGTAACTGACCGAAACATCAAAACGTCCACAACAGTTCTTACTCCGTTCAAGATGGTTTTAATTAGCTTGAAGTGATAAAATAGAAAGCGCACTTCTCAAAATTATGCTTGTATCATCAGTCATGTCATGGTTAAGATTGTGATGTTCGTGGAATAAAGAGACATGTTAGGAAGCATTTTGTGTTATCTTAAGGCTATGGTAGTAATATACCGGAGGAAGAGGAAAAGTGTTATTAGTAGTTGTTGAGAACTGCATGTCAAATGTTAATTAATCCGCGTTGCTGTAATCAATCCACTTTTTGGCTACTCCAGATCGAAATTTGACCTTTGTTAAATCGATTTTTGGTATGCAATACATGGGATTAATCAATTCTTAAGATTTCGGGCGTTCATCTCTATGCAAATATAGAAAACAGAAAAAGAAATAATTTATACGTTCTTACCATTATTAAGGTTTTTTTTTTAATTTGGAATATTATTATATTAATTAAAGAAAGCAGAAAAATAAGATGAGTGCCTTGATTTTTCAAATTAGATGATTTTGATAGTAAAATACAAGATAATCACCGGAAAACTGCTAAAAATATATGTCATCAATATCAATGTGTCATCAAGGAAGAATTGTTATAGTTGATAACAAAATCGACAAAATGATAATGTGTACTTAAGATATAAATACCAATCAATGTGTCACAGTGGCAGCGATAAGATACAGAACAATACAATAAAATTGTAATTAGTTTACTAGCAAACACTTATCTACCAATTGATATAAATTATTGAACATAATTTCAGAATGAACTGTTAAATAATTTTAAGGTATTATTCATAAAGTTGAATCAATTTTGAGATCATGGAATGATAAATAATTGGTTCTTAAATACTGTAGTGTTTTTTTATAGAATTGAAGTGGCTAATGGGCATGTTAATTACCTCAAATTCGTGAGCTACTCCTGAGGATGTTGAGGACTAGGTTGGAATGCCTCATGTAATGCTCTCTGCTTTATGATACGACAAACTAATCAGAAAATGCTGATTCAAAGATTTTAAAACGCTTTTTAAACAATTTCATATTGAAATAAAATTTGGATATTTGAAATCCTGTGAACGCAAGCGGACAAGTATTTCACATTTGAAAAAGCTTGTTTAATAGAACTTTCTTTTCATATAAAAATCTTGGTCCATATCTTTGGTATAATGCATCTACTAATGATATGATATTTAACACATTTATTTAGCACGGCAACACTGGCTGGCTTCAATTGAAATGTCAACTGGGAGGTCAATTGGCAATTTCCTTAGAGATTGCCATTGTCTAATTGCTCACTTTAAACAAGTACTCGGGGTGAATTCTGAATCGTGACTACTTGCAGCGAAGTCTAATTCGCATATCTGTTAACTTTTAACACTTAATTATTCATTGACACTTCCAATTACACCAGAGGAAAGAGATTTTAATACTTTAATATGTTTATGTTTAATTTCTTTTATACAAACAGCGATGAAATAATTTTGGATATCATTCAAAACTTCTTTGCAATCTTTCTTCAAAATCTTTATTATCTGTATGTATCATATCATTCGCCATTGCCTAAAGATTCAACTAAATTGAATTGTTTGTTTATTGTTGTTTGGGTAGAGACACTTTTATTTAAATTGTATTATTTTTTAAATAATTTTCGCTAAATTAAAATCATCGTTGTTTTGTGCTATTTGTGCCGTTGTATGGATAGTCAAAGTCAAATATTATCAAATTGTTTAAGAATATTAAGGTAACCTAATAATACCCTATCTTAATCTTATTTAATTGAACCCCGGGTCGTTGCGATGTAGAGTCCCATATTCTACAAAAAGTGCATTTAACTCCTTTGAGTGCATATTGCTTGTTTGAAATTGTTGCAAAAAAAAACTATTCTGTTCAACTTTAGGTATTTACTCGGTTAATTCTGGTTTCTGAGCTGTTAAAATACATACGAGTGCTTAGTTACTATCTACCTCTAATAACATAAGTGTAGGCTTTCATTGTTCATTCTCCGCAAATCGATAGCGGCCCAAAGCTTCGCACTATAATTGATTTATTCGGCGATAATTTCCACATCATGGGATCTACATAAATATGAAGCTATATTTGCGGCAATAGTTATTATTTACGAGTATTATTACATCCTTACATCTTCATTCCAAGGTAACGTTAGTAGAAATTATCTTTAGAAGTATTTTTATCCTCATGTTAGTGCTTTTCTCATTCTGATCTTTATAATACTTAGAAAATTTTGTTCTTTGGTATATAGAGGAGTTTTAATTAAAACGTAATAGATTTATTATCATCTGTTTAATAAGATCTAAACGTTCAGAAAATGTATCCCAGAATAAGGTAAAAAGTGATGAAAACTTGTAAATGTTAAACATAGAATAAAAGTTTTAGTAATTGATAAAGAAATACGCATTAAAAGTACTAAACTGAAACTTAAAACTATAAAAACTCGTATCATTCCGATAACATGCGTAATTACGACGAGAATGAAAATGTTTTATAATATTTCACACGGCGACCGGCCCCACTATAATCTTCGACCGTAAAATGGTTTAAATCGTAGACATCACTCAGGTACCACACTCTAGTAAACTCGCTGTTAAAAAAAGTAAAATTGACAGCTCGCCTCCAACGTAATATATTAATGAAAAGATGGGATGAAAAAATATATTAGAATTCGAATTTTAAAAGGCGGCGCGTTCAAGCAACTGTGCCGGAGTTTATTTTGTTTGAATATTCGAAAAAGAAAACAAAAGTGGCGTGGTTCTTTTCTTCTATTTGCCTCTGACCTCGGCTCTTATTGACAATGGCTGCCAGAATGAAATATGGTGTCCCGCTAACGAAAAAGAGATTAGGTGGACGATATTATTCCTCATCTATTGTTGGCCATCTCCGAGGCGGTAGTGTTCAGGGATCTAAACGGCTCGCGTGTTTTTTAAATCACCTGTGTTATGCCATGTTGAAAGAACTGTGTTTTCTTAGGATATCATGTGGCCCATATTATATTATTAGATGACTCTTATTTAATGATAAAACTGTTTATTCAAGGTTATGATGCAAATTTTATGTTCGTTAAACTAATTAGCTTGATCTGGAAATGTAAAATTTAACGCGAAGAAAAACTTAAGGTAGCAGAAATTTAAATGAAGTAGGTATAAAGTAAAACTGTAATATTGAGACAATATTATTACAAATGCAAAGAATACTAAAATTGCGACATTGATTGTCATTAATCCAGAAAATCAACACTGTAGGCTCTACTCTTCGAGCTTCATTGGAAGCGTCATTTTTCTTACGTAATTTATTAGTTAGTTGTCTAAGCGTGTGATACGTAGCGGGCTAGCAGCGACCGGAGCGACGGTAATGAAGCGGCGCGTGTGGCGGAGGGCAGACACAATAGCAGCCGCCGAGCCTTCTCAGAACCGGTCTCAGGGCAGCGCTCCGCCGAATTTCGCGTCGATCGTCGACCACCCATCGCCCGCGCCGCGCCACCGACCGGCCCGATACTTATCACGCCTGTATTTATGACTAGAAACGCCATTACCGATACCGTCCTCGGGCGAGGGAATCGCAAGCGAGACCACCCGTTGTAGGTGATGTTGTCGACCAAATAAATTATGCTACGAACTGTGCACGCTCTGTATTGTTCGAGACCATAAATCATAAGGTTATCATACTCGTGTGGCTAATTAAAACATGTGTAAGGGTTACCACGACGGTACAAGGATACGTAACAAAGTTACATTAAAAAGCAGCTTAAGAGGTAATGTGCGAGCAAGAAAGGAGATTGCACCGCTAGCCGGTGCAACGATCCCGCCTACTTAACGCTCTACAACGGATAGTGTTGTGACAATACGATATACACGAAAAAAAATCGATAAACCGAGGTGAAATTTATTTACACCATAAAATCAACCTGATGAAGTGTAAAACGTATTGTGCATTTATGAAACTTCAGTTGGTACGTGTAATAAAAACATGCTATTATTTTAAAGCGTTATGGAATAACATGTTACCAAATAAAATAAATAATAGGCTATAATAATCTCTGTTTTTAAATTGAATCTGATAGAAAAACATTCAAAAGTGATACCGGTTGGTATAGGTGTGACAACTCGTAAAGAAATCGGAATTCTAAATACTAATTCCGATTGGTATTCTTGTAATTCGTCTAAGCTTTCTTTATTGACTTTCTAAACGAAAAAACAGGCTGAAAAATTACTTTTAGCAAATTAACGAATGACGCACTGTTCAGATGAATTTATGTAAGTGACTATAACTTTACGATCCAACAAACTAGTATTGGAATCGCTTGTCGTGTCCACATTTAACGAAGATGACGCATCTACCGAAATATTCTATATCGGCCAATGAATATCTTTCACAGATGTGGATGCTGCGTAAATATAGGTAATAAAGTAATAGCCAAAAATAATGTAGGTAGGTATGTATTTAATTTGTCGATGAAGTATACGCATGTTATTAATAGTTAATCTATCCAATGTTTTGATTGCCAGGATTGAAATTTGTCAATTTCTATTAATGACATTTCGATCTTTGGTAGTCATTACTAATAATAGGTTATAGACGATGCATAAAATAATCTGCAACTGATATAAATAACTATGCGTCTGTCGTACTTTGGGTGAAGCCAAAAGCAAAGTATGTATTGTTTGTAAATGTCGATAAATCATTCAGAATTAAGGGCAGGTCAGCCCTGTTCGGTTCATTGAGGAAACCTGTGTCCCAGGCTGCGCGGGCGCACCGTCCGCCGCGGGCGAGCACGACTTTGTCCCTGTGTGCGTCTGTGTGTAATCATTTGTTTGTTGTAACCGCTCGTAAGTTTAGAAGCTCGCGATGGCGCCCGAGCCGCTCTCCGACGTGTTTCGTTAGCTTTAACAGTTGTTATTGTATATTTATTGCTGTTATTCATTTTTCTCAGACTTACAAGGTTTGTGCCTTCGCACTCCCACGCTGAGGTTTGTTTCAAATAAAATTAAGTAAAAGTTTTGTCAGTTATCTCTCGATATAAATCGTCTGTTGGAAACAGTAGTTTTATTGTAAAAGGTTTTTGTTATATCGCACATAATTATTGGCACAATTGAAAAATGTTTCATTTGAACTATTTTTACCTAAGTCATATGAATTAATAAGTTGGTAGTTTTATCGACCTTTATACGAACTCTTTGCACATTATCCCTCTCAATACCAAGGAAATATTTACCTAGGGAAATCTCAAATTTGTTCGTTTTTTATCATTCAGCACAGTTTCTAAATAATAATAATAATCAAATTGTTTTATTACTTAATATATAACGGTTATCCTGACTCAACAAAGTGGACAAAGTTAAAACTTTCTGAATACTGATGAAATGAAAGTAAAAGTACCTTCTATGTTGCGTGTGTTTTAAAGGTTTACCTAATTTGCGTAATAATATCTATTATAGATTCATGGCTGGGAACGTTCCTCGTATACATTGCGTGGCGAATTTTAAATACACTTACGTAAATAAAGAACAAGTGCTATCGTATGGTTTAACGAGAGACAACACGGGAATATCAACAGTCTGTGACGTCAAGTTACGTTCCCCGCAGTGATGATAATAAATTTACAATTAATATGTCAACAAAAGAGTAAATAGACGTCATTTTAAACATTGAGAAGTTTATTTAGTTGTTCAAATAGAGTACCGACAGTGATGCTTTATTTTGCACTCGCTCAAAACCGGTGTTTTACAGGGTACGTTTTACGGACCGCTATTATTGTTACTTGTGTATATTGATACCACGTTCAATTTGATTCTCCAAAGTCTTCAAGATTATATTGAGTAAATATTTGACATTACTTGTATATGTACAAGTGAAAGATATACAAAGAAAATAAGTCGACCTACATCGATGTGGTATCGCCTTCAATAATGATATTATATTATTTTACAGTTTACGCCGCGCTGGCGCAACCGTCAGTATACTTTAATATAAGTTGACCATTTTAAGTAGAGCCTTGCAATAAACTCAATATATTTATTAATTTACAAAGATTAATGGAAGCAGAGCTCGAATCATTAGAAAGTAATATTACATTTACTCAATTTAAAATAATAATAGTATTTGTAACACATTAACAAAAATAAAGTTAAATCATGTTAATACTTCTAAGAAACTTGTATAAACCGTCATACAGAAAACTAAATTTATTTTATTTATTCTACTACAATAGTAAGGCGTATTAAGGTGAAAATGTAAATTAGTTTAAACATACGTTTAAACGCACAAGTCCTCTAGTAAATGTGATACTAACATAACAGACTACGACACACTTTCAATATTTATTTGTAATACTTTTTTCTTTGGTTCCGATATTTTGTTTCATGCAGGGTTCTACGAGCATTGGTCGTAGATAACGAACTTTTAGTTTGTTTAGCTGCGCAAATAGAGTCGGTATGGTAGCGCACCACACGCGCTTTACCAAGAAATTTTCATTTACTTACCGCCTTAAATAAAAATTATCTATATTTGTTATTTCTATTACCTCGCTAACGGATGTATATACAAGACAGTTATTATTAAAATACTCAAGTTACTTTTGTAGTATGTTATGTATGCATGTTCTTGGAAAAGATTTCATTAATATATTATTTAAATCTTTGCGGTAAAATATAAATTATCATATTTTAGTTAAATAAGCCTTTCGCATCTAAGTCTTCTGTCCAAAATTTCTACCACAGATCAACATTTGATTTTTCTTTGTACTAGGTATTATGACATTTCGATCATGGTATTTAAAATTGCATAGATTGATTTAATTATATAATTGATTATGATATGATGTGATAAATGTCCAATAAGAAACATACGACGAGCTCTACATTTGGCTTGATGCCGATGCCTAGGGGCGTATTTAATCAAGCCTCAATGTTCATGTAAAATATCATTATTACCTCTAAAATATGTCAGGAGTTACCATACTTCAAACCGCAAGATCGCAGCGAGGCCAATTTAAGGTTCTTCCAATATTTTACTGTTCGAAATAGCCATTTTCTAGTTATAGTTTGATCTTTAATACAGTGATGAACGCAGAAAAGTTTTGTAAAGTTCAATATGGTTTAAATGTTTCGTGTTCTTTTGCATAATAATTTATTTAGAATCAATAAAATAATTTACGTTAAGTTTGAACACATGTGGTAATATTTCATACTGGTTTTAACAAACCTTCGTTTGAAAAAGGTTATCTGTATTGAATGGAGATCTTCGAATCCGAACAAAGCCTTCGATTTCTAAATCGTAAGGTTTAGAAATCAACAAATAAGCTCGATTTGTAAACAAACATGACAGTTTAGTTTATTAGGATGGCTGCGATGTCGCCGCCGTCGTATGCCTCTTTCTCGGGCCTCTTAGAGGGTTTATGCACCATCCGTTAACTGTGCAACATGATGATTGAATTATATCTCTGTTTTACAATCCCGCTCCCATTTACCAAGCTTTACAAAGCTATAACTTTTAGAGTTATAACTCCTAAGATATAATTACATTAGCTTTTGTTACCTGTTTATGTAGTCCTCGTATTCAATCGACTTTTTATTGTCTAAATGTTTTAGATAACCTAACAATGTTTTCCTGAATTCTCAAACAATCAAAATATTACTTATATTTCAAAAACGCTTATCACCATTTATGGGAAAATCATTATTAATCCTTAACATTTCTTTGTATATTTCTTCAGTGATGGATCCCTAGTAAGCATTTTAAAAATGCCGATTATAGCAGGCTTCGCTCTTCCATATCTCTAGCTGATTATATCTTTTTAATAAAACAACGTTCTTAGTGGCACACGCACAGGAAGTGGGCATTTTTATTGACAGTACACAGACTACAAGCATAGACAACAGATAATACATAATGTAGCGTTCAAATAAACTATAAACAAAGTTAGATAGAATGGCATTACTGGTAATTACTTTTGATACATACAACATCCCCACTTATCAAAATAATAACAACCAATACAACAAATATAAATCCAAACATATCTTAATACTTAACAATTTCCTACGCCAATACATTTTAACAATGCATAATGTTTGGTGGAACATAAACTCTTTGTTAATAAATCTGCGGGCATTTGTGCTGTAGGCATATATTGAATTTCAATGATTTTATTAGCTACAGCATCTCTACAAAAATGATAACGGATATCAACATGTTTAGATCTATTATGAAAGGCAGGATTTGCTATTAACTTTTGAGCACTCTGATTATCATTATATATTAAAATGCTATATAACATATTAGTTATTTCAAACTGTAAGTTTCTTAAGTATACAGCCTCTTTACAACACTCTGATAATCCTATATATTCTGCTTCTGTGCTTGATAATGCTACACTTTTTTGTTTTCTGCTACCCCAAGATATAAGACTGCCCGAGAGTTTGAAACAAAATCCTGTATATGATTTTCTGTCAACAATGTTGTTTCCCCAATCAGCATCAACAAAGCCAACTAATTTTGAATTTTCACTTGAACAATATTTTAAACCGTAATTTTTCGTTTTCTTTAAGTACCTCAGAATGTGTTTAGCATAACCCCAATGCTCTTTAGTATAACAATTATTAAACTGACTTAAGTATCCTACTGAAAAAGCTATATCAGGACGTGTTAAAATAGCTAAATACATAAGACTCCCAATTAATTGCTGATAAGGTAAACTTTTATCACAATTTTCTTCTCTACTAAGATACAATTTATTTTCCATGGGAGTATCAGCTGTTTTACAGTCATTCATGTAAAATTTACATAACAATTGTTCAATATATTTTTCTTGATCTAATGTCAATACATCTTTATCTTTACTGTATTTAACTCTCATGCCTAGACACTGTCTAATTTGACCTAGGTCCTTAATTTTAAACTGAGACATCAATATCAATTTTAAATTTTCAGTTTCTTTACAATTATTCGAAAAAATAAAGAAATCATCAACATATAAAGCAACAAAAGTTTTACTTGTATCATCATTCAATTTGTAATACAAACATGGCTCTAATTTGGATTTTACATAACCATTTTTAATTAAACACTGATCTACCTTTTGATACCACATTCGTGAAGACTGTTTCAACCCATATATTGCCTTTTTTAATTTTAAAACTTTATTATTATCAAAATTATCAAAACATACTGGTTTTTGCATAAAATACTTTCATTGAGATCACCATTTAAAAAGGCAGTAGTGACATCTAAATGACTTGTGTCCAAGTTATATTTTACAGATAAAGCAAAAAGTAATCTTAAAGTGGTATGCCTTACGACTGGTGAGAAAGTTTCTTCATAGTCCACTCCATATTTCTGACTAAAGCCTTTTGCCACTAAACGAGCACGATAACGCACTTGATTGTCAAGTTCATATTTCTTTTTGAGCACCCACTTGCACTGTACTATTGAACTGTCACTAGGAGGGTCTACAAGTTCCCAACGCATCATTATCTTCAAAACATTTTAATTCGTCTTTGATAGCTCGCTTCCACTGCAAACTCTCTGGTCCATTTAATGCTTCTTCTAGACTTATTTCACCATAGTCATTATCTTGTTCCGTTGCCATAGATATGCTGGTCATACCATACCAATCTGGTTTCTTTCGTATACGTCGTAGTTGGGTGACATCATCTGTCTTTTCATCAGAAATTTGATTTAAAATCATAAGATTTTCTTTTTCCTTATCATCGTCACTATCATGGTTTTCTTTTAATTTAGAATCAGAGTTTGAAGACTCTAAATTCCCCACTATTTCCTGATCCTCTTCAGACTTAATTTCTTCTTTTACTTCAGGATCTATATTACTTATGTTAATTGTTACGTTACTTCTGTTCTTCCCTTCTTCTATCACTATTATATCTCTACTAGTGCTTATTGTATTACTACTTGGGTTATATATTCTGTAACCTTTAACATTTTCACTAAAGCCAACTAAAATGCAGTTAAAAGCCTTTTTATCCCATTTCAGTCGTTTTTCTTTCGGTATGTGTACCATAATCTTGCTGCCAAATATTCTAATGTGGCTGACATCTGGTTTTCTGTGAAACCATAATTCAAATGGAGTCTTATTGTTTAATCCTGATGCTACGGTTCTGTTTCTCAGATACACAGCGGTGTTCACTGCTTCCGCCCAAAATCTTTTTGGTAAATCTGCATCAAACAATAAACATTTAGATTTTTCAACAATAGTTCGATTAAGTCTCTCACACAGACCATTTTGTTCCGGTGTATATGGATTTGTCTTTTGATGAATTATTCCTGCATCCTGTAAGTATTTTTCAAATTCCTTACTGCAAAATTCTAATCCATTGTCTGTTCTAAAGACTTTTATTGTTTTACCAGTCTGATTCTCTACTAATGACTTATATGTTTTAAAACAAGAAAATGTTTCATCCTTTGTTTTTAAAAAATAAACATGCGCCATTCTACTGTAGTCATCAATAAATAATAGGAAATACCTGGAAGATCCTATAGATTTTGTTTCCATCGGCCCACAAATATCTGCATGTATCACGTCCAGCAATTCATGGCTTCTATTACCAATATGTGAAAATGGCAATCGCGCTTGCTTTCCCTCACAGCATACAATGCAATTTGTTTTACTGGCCTTGGGTTCATCTGTGTATGACAACCCAATAACAGCACCATCTTTCATTTTTTCTAGGTCACTTCTATTTAAATGTGCGAGCCTTCTGTGCCAAACACTTCCCGATACTGGTGCTAGCAAACAATCAACTTCTGCGACATTCAGTTTGTAAACACCTTCCACGGAGTCTGCAGTGGCCACTACTTCATTCATCTGATTGCGTATAATACAGTGATTGCGTTCAAAGGTCACTTTATTGCCCTTATTAATTAACTGGCTTACTGACAATAAATTGGTAGCTAGACTAGGCACATATAATACATCTGTAACTGGAATATGGAACTTAGTATCGTTCACCACTGTCGTAATTTTCACTTCACCACAGCATTCCACAGATATCTTTGACTTGTCAGCAATGACTATTTCGGTTATCTCAATTTTGTCGGAAATGTTGTTTAACCAATGTTTGTTAGTAGTCATATGCATACTGGCACCGGAGTCTATATACCAATCTGAAGTGCTAAATTTTCCACTTAGAAATACCGCGTTAAATGCATTAGATTGTTTATTTTTAAATGATTCACATTGATTCTTATAATGTCCATATTTCTTGCACTTATAACATTTGACGTTCGATTTTGCGTTTGACATTTCTGACATTATTCCGGTTCCGCTTCCTTTTATGGACTTATTATGATTAATATTTTTCTTATGTTGCCAACCTTTCGATACGAATGCACCTTGCTGTGATTGGTTCGCTTCACTTCCGTCCTCCATATCTATCAATTTCGATTTAATGGCGTCTGCTGTAATCTCAATGCCAGAATGCTCAATTGCCATTATCATAGGTGAAAATTTATCTGGCAAACCAGCTAACAGAAGTGATCCAATCCACTCATCGCCAATACTGAATCCTGTATTATTCAATCTTTGACTTGTTTCAACAATTAATGTCACATACTGAGCCATTGAATCACAGTTTTCACGACGAATTGAAATTAGGTTACGTAGAAGTCCAATTCTTCTAGAAAAGCCGGTGTCGTCAAACATACGTTTTAACTTAGTCCACAATGCTTTTGCACTGGTTTCTGTTTTAATATGTACATATAAGACCGGGTCAATGGTTAGAATGATCTTCGCTTTTGCTTTCGCGTCGTTAACATCGCCATCTTTCTTAATGCACTCTTGCATTCCTTCGAGGATTAAGAAATGCTCAACTGCAAAAGCCCAATCTTCATAATTTTCTCTTCCTTTTAACTTTGGTATACTGGAAATTATATTCGTAGCCATATTTACTGTCAAACTCACTATTTACTTATATTATAGCCCATAACCTTTTAATAAAACAACGTTCTTAGTGGCACACGCACAGGAAGTGGGCATTTTTATTGACAGTACACAGACTACAAGCATAGACAACAGATAATACATAATGTAGCGTTCAAATAAACTATAAACAAAGTTAGATAGAATGGCATTACTGGTAATTACTTTTGATACATACAACATATCTGAGTATAGATATTTACTTCATCGCTGAAACAAGTAATAGGTTCTAAGATATATATAATTTGGAAGCATCATTTGTGTTTGGAATTTGAACCCCAAGCCCCCACGAAACAGATAGATCACCTTAATCATACCCAAAACATTAATCAATAAAGAGACAATCACCTACCAGAAGTTGAATTCGTATTACTATGTAATATGTATGTATAACCAGATAACTAAGCAGAATGCCACATATATTGTAATAATAACTTACTTGTTCCGAGTATTACGGAATATCGAAATATAGATATTTTATTGAGTGCATTAGTATTTGTCAATTTTAAGAACGTCAGTGGTTTCAATAAATGCTTGACACTGTTAAAAACCACGTTTCAAATTTCCAATAAAATATATCGCTTAATTGTAGTAGCTATACTAATATTTCCTTCTATCATTGTGTTTAACATAAATTAAAATGTAGGTACTCGAAATATTGTAAAGTTACAACTTATGATACAAAATCCTGGAAGGTAATATCATAAGAACCAAAAAATAAAAAATGGAATGCAAAAACAAACATTTGACGAACAGCATAAACTTAACCATTAACATTTTTAAAGACTTAGTTAATTACTTAAACGAACTTATTAGCCACTTATTGAATCTTTCAAAACACGAAACCTTATATTTTATGCATTTTCTTGCTTGCAGCGATACTGAGAGTGCATAGGTGGCTTTATCCATAAACTTTGTTTACTATGGACGTGCCGGCACGCTGTGTCAACGCCCTTACCTTCATAAAGTCCATAATGTGTTTACAATCTTACCTACAACAGAGCAAAATAATAAACACACGTTACTGTATTCGTACCACCTGTTATGACAACCAATAGCCTCATTTGGACTCGCTTAAGGATACTTCCGTGGTCTATCATATTCATATTTAGAAAATTTTAACTGTTGAGTACACAGGATTACAACAAACCTTTGAAATTTGAGTTTTGCTATCCTTTAAAAAAATTCGTGCATTCGAAATTTAAAATTTCTGACTCCATTCTTTAATTAGTACTTTCAAGTTTCTAACTGTTGAATTAGTATATTTATAAAGGAAGCCGAAATAGTGAGTGTAAAACACATTTGTTACATCGGTAATTTTAGTTTTAATCGCATAACTTTTTTCTAGTCGAATGAAGATATTTCACAATGCTTCAAATTGACGAAGATTTTTATATGACTATCATGAACTTTGGCCTCTTGTAAGTCCTCTGAAACTAATATTCAAACCATGTTATTGGCGATTGTGTGTTGCAACTACGAATTCCTTGTCTATAATTTTAATATTGTCTCATATCTAGCATTCATTCGCTTTCTTTAGTTTCCACATTTTCATCAGTAACCGTATCTGAAAAAATGTAAATATTTACATAAAAATTTCTAATATACCTTTATCCTATTTATCTATTATTATCGGTTGATTAGTTGCCTCATAAGAGACACAACACAAATTGTCGCATTTGTAATATTATTAAGGATGTATTCTAAGTAGTATGAAACTTTTCCACAATAAATATACGCGTAATAGCTATTGCATTGTTTATTCCTATTTGCCTTTGTGTCTATTATTTGTATTAAATTGTGAATCAGTTCCGTAATACCAGGAACAAAAGCTTTGACGCATGTCGTGGTTTTGTGTAGCCTTCGTCCGTTCAATTCACATTCAATTATTTCTATGTACGGTTTACTTTCCACGTTAATACATTTGGCGGTGTTGTTTTAATAGAGCTTGTTATAGCTCAAGTACAGAACATAATTTGTGTGGTCTGTATTTATTGTAAATATTATACTCTCGATACGTCACTACTCTGTTTTAAAATATCGATTTAATTCTTTTCATAATAATATAGAAAACTTAAACATTAATGTAGACTAATAATAAATTAAAACGTCAATAATACAGATTAAAAATAGTCGATAAAATATTTTCCGGTCACTATGTGTTCACATGAACCTCACGCACACTAGAGGTGTAAAAGTAACGAGAAAAAGCAAACCCGTATGTATTCGTTACTATAAAAATGAGTACTCGTTACTTTCGTATCGTTACGTTACTCGTTACTTTTTGATACCTCAGAGGTTCAGTATGATAACCCAACGAAACGAATCGTATCGTTCATTTGGTACGAGTGTATCAGTGTAGTGTAGAACTGGAAATGATGAACTATTGAGTAAATACCTAGAATATTATAATAGGTAGTATTAATGGAATCTCTAATTCATAATGAAATACCAACACTAAGTCAAAGTTATTTATTGTATTGACATTTAAACAAATAAATCTTTTATTTTGAACCTGAAATTAGACATTATTAAATAAAAACATATTTTAAACAACATAAATAGTTTGTTCTAATGAAATTAGTCATATTAAATAAAATAAAATTTCACACAACATAAAGAATTAGGTTAAAATGAAATTAGACTTGTTACAAAAAAAAATAAACAACAAAATGTTGTGTCCTTAAATTGAAATTAGACATATTAAATAAAAACACGCATACACGTGCATCCAATACACGCATCCGACCGAGGAACGAAATCGTGCGAGTAACGAAATTCATTCAGTAGTAACGTTTCGTTACTCGGTACCAGAGAGCGCACCCGTTACTTAGTACCGAATACATACGGTTTGCTACAGGTCTAACGCACACTAATAAAGCCTACACGGTCGTATATGACGTCTTTGCATTTAGCAAATTTTGTAACAACTAAAAACTTATTTTTTCAATTCGAAATTCGTCACGTCGTTCGTTGCCTTATAGTTATTACACGTCAGATCACGATTAAGTCAGTGATATAAAAAGTTATGTATTTAAAAGTTTTTGTATTGCGGATTCTTATGTGGAGTTGCCACGACTCCTTAATATGGTTGAAGGCGTGGTGCATCTAATTGGCAGTCAGGGCTGTCTAATAAAGTACTCAATAAGGTTATTGTAATGGGAAGGATACAAGATGGTGTGGTACTTAACACATACACTAGTATTAGAACCTAAACCTCGTAGGGCAATAGTATAAACACGTTCAAGAATAACCATGTATTACCATTGTAACATTTACAGCACATTGTGATGTTATAATTGTAAATATTTATTTGTGGTATAATAAATTACACACAATAGAAATCATATAATTTTCTAACCACACTATATTAATTTTCCGCTTTGCCCTTTCAAGAACAATAGCAGTCTCTATTGTCGAGATATTGAAACCTGTCCGGTAATATCAGGCACCTAAGAACCCTGTCCGGTAATATCAGGCACCTGACAACCCTGGTTTTAATTCAGCCTGGACCCGTGGGAAGTCGCCCGCGGCGTTCTAATGTACGTCGGTCCTGTGAATGAATCTTCATGCATGACGAGGTCCAGAGGAATCCTCTATAGAAACTCCTTAATAACACGTTTAAACGATAACACTGCTATGTGATTTTCGATTTGAACGTTATTATGGTTTCTGAATTGACAGGATACCGTTTGTACTTATAAGGTAATGGTTTATTCGTTTTCGTAAGAATTTTCGCCAACAACTTCAAATATGTTTTTAAAGTAGGAAGATAAAAGCTCAGGAGGGATGAGTTGTTTGTCAGCGAGCAACATTTTTGTAAGACTTACAAGCACTGGATTTGTCCAGTGCTCGCAAAAAATTATATAAGATATTGATAAGGATGCAACATGTGTTTGTTGGTATGTACTTGAGTTTGTTTGTAGTTGAGAGTCGAATTTTGAGCACAATCTATTAATATTTGCAATGGAAAAAGATAAAGCTTAGGATCACTTGTTAATTATTAATTTACGAGCTAAATTTTCGAAATAATCTAAACTATTGTTTGTAATGGAACGGATAACGTGTTATCCTCTTAGTGACTTGCGACCAGAATTTCGACAAAATCCATAATACTGTTTGCAATAGAAAATGATGAAGCTCAGGCGAGCTCACTTGTTAGTCTGGTACAACTCGCGACAGCTCACGTGCGGTGAAAGCCGCCGCACCTCGTGGCCATTCACACCTTGTAACTAGTAACTGCATCGTGGAATATATCAACAAGTACGTAAATATGTACAAATTGATAAAAGTGATGGTTCTGTGGAAATTATTGAATCGAACAGGTATTTCACTTACTTCTACGAAGTCATCGTAGAAGTAGATAACATGTAGCGAATTGGTTGCTTTGTTTTCATAAGTTTTAAGTAGCAACTAGTAAAGCAGTCTATGAGAGTATGAGAGAGTGTCACTGCTGCCCATAGGCGTTCGCCTTTGTCACTCTTCAGACCTAAGATGGTCGCCTGCTATCTAAGTTGTCGCCCCTTTATGTCGCACTTTTGAGCTGAGCTTGTTTTAAGCCACTTTTCACACAAGGCTTAGTACAGCTTCAGTTCGCCTTTTAATACATAATACATACAAGAAAAGTACCTATAACTGATACATACCCTTCGAGGAAAACCTTTCCAACTTAAATTCCTTTATAAGTATACCACAGCAATCAGCTTGTCATGAGTAAGAGGGTGAAAAACTCGTGGTATAATCAATCAAGTTTAAACTCCACTGCGGAGCGAGTTACGATTCATTCAGGGTACCGTGTGTGGAATGCTAAATATGATGACGTCACTCGCTCCCGGCGTATCCCGTTTACTATGGGCGGCGGGACGCGTGTAATAGTTACCGCCCTATGCACGGGTTCACATATGACTAACGTAGAGATATTTAAAGTATTTAAAGCCACCAAGCCACAGTTAATTTAAAGTAGGGCTTTTCTAGGACTCCAGGGCTATACCAGGCACGCCTTTGATTTTTACCTCTGATTGTGAAATTGAAATTGAATTTCTGTTTGAAGTTAAGTGCGTTTTTTTTACGAGAACAATAAATTGAAACATTATGAGACTCAATTTTTTTTCAATAATAAGATTCTCCTTATCAGTGAATTCTGAATCAGAGCATATTCCTCTGTTAGAATCTATTACTCAATGCCCTGAAAAAATCTAGAAATGAGCTTAATTTAGCTTAAAAATTCCATTACAGTTGGGAAAGTTCTAAGTAATAAGTAAGACGAAGGAATATTAGAAATCAAAAGTCTACGAATTAAAAGAACTGGATTCATTATGAATCACGTTGTTGACAAAACATATTTTCCCTGATCAGTAGTGCGAACTGGTCAATGTGGTCATTTTGTCTCATGTGTGGACCAGAGAGCTCCAGTGACTCATTCGTTTCAATTAAAATGTTACTTGTACGACGTGTTCTTAACTGTATGATCGAAGCATTCTTTTATGTGCAGTCACATTATAGTTTTTCCTGTTAACTATCTCCCGTAAGCTCTGTCTGAATTCATCTTTAAGCACGGAGGGCGTTACCAAATTTCGGTAAAGCACGCAGTACTGTAGTAACGAAAGTTTTCAGCGGATTTCCCAGCGTTCCCCCTATCATTACTTCTTTATTGTTAAATATGTTGAACCATGTTGCTGCTTTCATGTTTCTGCCTAATAACACCAGTGTTAAGCGATTTTGTGTTCCGGTTTGAAGGGTGTGGTAAGAGTGATATACTTCGAGGCATCCCAGCTTGGTTCTCAGGGTTAGCAGCGCATCAGTGGTTCCTTAGGTAGGAATCTTATCTGGGGTTGATAACAGATGCCCATGGGCGGTAGACGCTAATTACAATCAGGTGGACAACATGCTCATAATCTTATGTTAGAAGTCCTAGCGGAGGTGGATAGATCCGAAGACATTTGAAGTTACGTTTAGTGAATCCCACTGAAGTACTCCCCTTATCCTGCCTTACAAACCTAAATACAGCATCACTTAACACTGTTATAAGTAGGCAGAGTACCAAACATAAATCACTAACTCTAGTAAATCTTAATACAAATATTTTAATACAATAAATAATTTAAAAATAAGTAGTTTAAATCTCCATTCTTGTCTTATGTCGTACGTTTAGAAATTGTATTGCTTAAGTTTAATGCACTTGGTAGAAACACTGGTTATATTTGAACGAGTGTTCCGAGAAAGAGCTTTCTCTGCAGGTAGCGGTTCTATACAAAGTTATATCAGTTTTTACACATTGAGTCCTTACTCTCATGTACTCTTTCATTTTATTTCATTTCTTATTATATGTACGAAATAGTGTCAATGTGCAAAAATAATCTTTTTCAAATTATTAACTTACTTTGGCCTACGTTAGTTATGAAATGGTTCAAATCTTGTCACTAACTTTGAGCTACGTTCATTTAACAGATTGAGCTGAAATTTGAAATACTTAGGTATGTAACTAGATGACAATTATTAAGCTGATCTGTTAATGGACCCGGATACTTGCCATAGTAACGCATTACCTAAACAAGATATTGTCGTCGAGTAAACCAAAAAGCCTGGCTTTTTGCCTAAATATCAATATATGACTATGACTCCCTACAGAAAATTGTCAATGTCGATCTTTGGTTGGCAAAAATTGAATAGATTAATGATTAATAAGGGGCATTAGATAACATTTGAAGGTGGTAGAACCCTTTGTGGTTCGACTCCGGCGGCACCACCGCCACACCTATTTCTATCTAATAACGGCAGTGTTAGGCGCTGCTGTGTTCCGGTTTGAAGGGTGTGGTAAGGGAGACATACTTTTCCGAGGCGTTTCAGCTTAGTCCTCAGGGGTAGCGGCGCATCTGTGGCCGACCTCAGGTAGGAATATCTAATCCTATCTGTGGTTGATTACATATGTCCATGGGCGGTGGTAGCCACTTACCATCAGGTGGACTGTATGCTCGTCTGCGACTCCTATATTATAAAAAAAACATAATCAACACGCAGTATCTAGATATTTATGTTCTTCTAATTTTAATTATTCACTACCATAATAGATGGCGCTGTGAATATATAAAGTGTATATTATGTAAGTATTTATAATGAAGATACATTGATCAAGATGTTCTTACGCAATGCCATTTACACTGCGGAAGCGCTGATCGGTCTTGATCTTTGATATTTCGTTTAATATGTCACAATGAAAAAATGTTAACACGCAATCTGGAATGTGACGGCTACATTTATTGTGTCATTTAACGTTTATCCTCATCAATTAGCGCGTTTTCCGCTTTAATTAAAAATGTAGTAAGGATAGGCACAAGTTAATTGATGTGAAAACCTGAATTTGTATACTGGAAGGAGGATGACTGGAGTATGTTCCAAATAACAGGATAAATTTGGATAAAATCGCTATCAAAAACATTTTTACGTATGTTTAACGATCCACATCTCGACTGCTTAATACATTTATTTATTACTAGCTGACCCGGCAAACTTTGTACCGCCTCAAAATCTATTCATCAAATATATTTCATATACAATATAGCCATGTTACTCTTAGATAATGTAGCTTTCGAATGGTGAAATAATTTTTATAATCGGTCCAGTAGTTTTTGAGCCTATTCATTACAACCAAACAACAACAAATTTCAACCAACAACCAAACCAAACAAACAAAGTTTTCCTCTTTATAATATTATATATTATATTATAGTGTAGATCTAATTTACTAGTTTGAACATAAATAAGTTGATAAATATCAAAACAAACATTTCAATGTGATGCAAATAATGACAAAAGAATTTGTACTTCTTATTTGAGAACATTGACCTAGTAACGGTTTTTAAGATTGAAAAAATAATTTAAATTGAATATAACGTTTGTATCTGATTTTGTGACTTATTTGTGGCGGATAGATACAATTACTATCTAGGTTAAAGTTCTCATACTGTTTCACCTGTATATGCAGAATATTTGTTGGATCATTTGTGATTAAATACCTATGTTAATTAGTTAAGAGTCCATTGCGGTGGCACCAGCATCAAATCTATTTTTGCCTTATTTAATCTGTGTTTTCGAAACACTCTTAACTTAGTCTGTAGTCCTGGAAAACTATACGTGATCGACGTCAGGTAGGAACTTGATTTCATTTGAGTTCGCACTTGATAAAATACACTTGTAAGTACACTGAATTTTACTCGGATGACGGTGTCCTCATTATTAATAAAAAAAAAATAGAATATTACGACTGTTTTATATCTGGATATATACTTTGAGTAAGGAATGTAATGTAATGGAAAATAATCATTACATTAAAATATTTTTGTTTAAAGTCATTGTGTGAGGTAAATATTACGTAAGTACTATGATTTTTCAAGTAAAGTGCTTTAGTTTCTAAAGTAAGATGTTTCTATAAATCGAAGAGCTAAGAAATGCTTATCGCAACAAAAACATGTCAAACTGATTCAAATTGTAGTAAGTGACGAAGCAAACAACCCGTTTAGAGGTCAGTGGCGCACCTGCTTTCTTGGCGACAGTATTTTCCCGTACAATGTAGTTCATTTAAGTATATTCTATGCTTTTTGCTTGAATAATGGAAAAAATAATAACTGGGTCATAGATAAATATAGATATCTCACCGCCTTATAATTGAAGGAAGCCATTTAATGGCTTAGACGGCTGAAAAATGTGTCAGCCATTTAATGGCTGTCATGGTGTAATTTACGCGGAACAATGCCGATATGTGCAGTTAAGTGGTGCAAAAACACGAAATCAAAGAAAAAGTGTGGAGAAATATCGTTTCTTTCGTAAATTGTAGTAAGTGACAAAGCAAACAACCCGTTTAGAGGTCAGTGGCGCACCTGCTTTCTTGGCGACAGTATTTTCCCGTACAATGTAGTTCATTTAAGTATATTCTATGCTTTTTGCTTGAATAATGGAAAAAATAACAACTGGGTCATAGAAAAATATAGATATCTCACCGCCTTATAATTTAAGAAAGCCATTAAATGGCTTAGAGGGCTGAAAAATGTGTCAGCCATTTAATGGCTGTCATGGTGTAATTTACGCGGAACAATGCAGATACTACTATAACTGCACACAGTTAAGTGGTGCAAAAACACGAAATCAAAGAAAAAGTGCGGAGAAATATCGTTTCCTTCGTAAATTATCTAAAAACTATATCTTTTAAATATTTTTCAAATACGAAAATAGATGACAGTGACAATTTCAATTGTCAAAACTGGTTACATTTTCTTGTTAGGAGTGAGTAAACTTTACTAAACTATGAACTGGGTAAATATAATCTTAAAAGTGCATGATCGTGTACTTTACTCTATCGCTTTTGATGATATCAGGCTTGAAGGGAGGATACTTCAAAACTCCAAGTAAATATGTTGGAACGAATTTGTATTGAGCTTGTGAAATAAAAATATAATTAATCACAATATTATTTTTAATATTAAATTCCGATTTTAATAATTAATATGTTCCTCATGACAACAGGACGGAATCAATCACGCGCATCGTTATAAAGGTTCTTTTTTGCAGAAATTTAATAACAAAAATAACATTCGATATACTGACAAAATACAAACAGTCTACTTCTTTATTTTTATTTATTTGTATAGATGTAGGTATAAGTAGGTAGTAAAACTACTAAGTCATATTGTATTAGTCTGGTTAGAATTATTGTGGTCACTGGATTAGTTACATTAAAACATACCGTGAAAAAATTGAATTATTTAATAGCTACCTGTTTTGCTACTTCTATAGTATAATAATGAACCTTGAAAGTTTCCTACCGCCTCATTTACGCAAGTGTACATAACTAAATGATAATATGTATGAGTTGATTGCTATAAATGAATTTAGTATGTAGCTAATCTGTTTTAAATGTAACCGTGAAAGCACACTTGATAATTAATAAACAGAATATTACGTATATTTTAGAATTAGACGTCCAGTCAGATTAGACCTTGTGCTAAATGAATTGGACATGAATTAAGGTTAATTTTATTTCATGGTGATCTGAAATATAATTGAGAATTACAATGTAGTATCCTTCTTCCCACTCGTCGGCATCGCGATTGTTTAGCCTTTAAAAACAAAAAAAGTTTAAAGACCACTGACACTGCGTATGACAGTGACAGCTCTAATGATGTGCCGAGTCGGCCATTTTTGGTATTCGAGTACTTTAGTACTCATATAAAAAAGAATCGAGTCTGTACTCGAGTCCAGAGTATTCACAAAGTACTCGAGTACTTTGCAACATACAGTCCAAAAGCACAGACACGTAGCACGGCAGAGCAAAAAAAAAAAAAAACGCCACTCACTACACAAAATTAACAAGTTTTTACTTGTACGAGTAGTAGTTGAAGTGTACGAGTATCGTCAGTATTCGAGTATCACTGGTACTCGAGTATCACTATTGGTACTCGAGTATGCGAGTTTATGTAAGTACTCGAGTACTGACTCGAGTTGACCTGACTCGGCACATCTCTAGACAGCTCCGGATTCCTCACTTCTTTTTCGCGCTTCCAAGGCATCGTGATACTATTTTTTCAAAGTTTTGTTAAACGTGTATAGTGAAGCAAAGCTAGTGAAAAAATGAAGAAAATGGAAACTAGGAATGAAGAATCACGTCCGCGTAGTTGTAGTCGCAGTAGCAGGAATTTACGAAGCAATTCTTCAGATTGGATCACCGGTTCAGAGGTTATGTACAAATTACTTACCAGGTATGTAAGAAAATAATGCATTATTCACCTTTTACAGTATGTGTGCACGACTATAAAAATGCCTAAATAACTAACATATTCTCAGAAAGAAACTATATTGTTCGAAAAACTTTCTCGTATCTACAACTTCAAAACTATTCATGCACGCCAATCTCGCTGTTGCACATTACAGACACCAAACGGTGCTCATATTCGCCATTAACCGTAAGATGCTTGCATTTTTATGCATATAATTTAGCAATTAATGGTCCAAATATAAAATACACCCGAGCCATTGAGTACGAGATACTCGTTGCGTCGCTTTGTCGACACTAAATGTTTCCCATGTTCACCATTAAGCACGAGATGCTGGCCCTAACATTTATATGTGGCAAATGTTCAAATATTCAAAGAGTCACAACCGTCGAGTACGAGATACTCCTAGTGTTACTTTGTTGACACTAAACGGTTCACTCATTCGCCATTGAGTACGAGATACTCGCGCTAACATTTCTATGTGGCAAGTGGTCGAATATACAAAGCATCAGAACCGTCGAGTACGAGATACTCCAAGTGTTACTTTGTTGACACTAAACATTTCACTCATTCGCCATTGAGTACGAGATACCTGTGCTAATACTTATATATACTTATATGCTTCCATCACTAGCTATTGCACTAACAATACACAGTATAAAGCATGAATGATTTATAAGCACCAAGCTAGAGCTGCTACAACACAAGGTTATGCCAACCCTGTTATACCAACTCTGACAAAATAATTTTCAGAACCAGCTATAATTTCAGGAATCATTCATGGAGTTATTGCAAATAGCAAAACATATTTGTAACTTTATGACAAAACAGTGTCCTAACAGAAATGGAAAATATTATGTCAACATACTGGGACAACGAGTGAATACAATAATATCATCAGAGTTCTCTAAAATTGGGAGGTGTGTGTGAAGCAACTGGATGAATAACATATTCCAATGAGAACTGAGGAAATCAACCTGGTACATTTTGATGCTCTTCTCAGAATAACACTTTAACTAGTGCTACCTATAAAGGTCATAATAGGTAATTTATGCTCCACCACAATACACACGATAAAAATATGTGCAATACATGGTGGAGAACAGAAAATAGGAATCATCACATTGCTGGTGCGCTAACCCATAACAAATATAACCCCGTGCATATAAGAATCTTATCAGGATTCACCGCACAGCATGATGCTCATGAGCTCATGTAACGGAATCATACTGAAGACATTGAAACTCACTTAGCTGCATTACAAATGATAGAAGACTAACTATCTTATCAGAAAACAATGTCTAAAATAGAGTGACATAAATGTTTTATGCAGCACCCCGTTGCCAATTTGAAATTGGTTGAGATTGGTCGTTCCACACAAATCAATTGTGTTATATGATATTAAAATTTAATATATGGCGTCAAGATAAAAATCTTACAACATTGATGACAAAATTATCTTTGTATACTAGTTAATCCAATGCTCGATCTCAAATGGTAATAGATGTGCTCCTCACATAATCACATACACACTGGTGTATGTACATGACAACTGTTTCATGTTAACCTGAAATAGAACAGAAGGCATGCTCTCTCAAAAGAACCACCTCAGGAGGACAATGATTAAGCAAACAAGACTCCAGCTTATTGATACTGACACATATCTGTCCAATATATTTTTAGTCACATGAAGAAAGAATACTATAAGTATCTCATATATTGGAACCAGCGTCTGAAGTCCTAGCTTTGATAGTAGCATTCTGTGTTAATACCTCAACACAATTGAGCAGAGTTCATTGATTTGTTATGGATACTCTATAGTTCCTACTCAATTTCAGCTGTTTTATAAGCAAATAACAGGTACCTATACATGGCTCAAAGTAAACAATATTACATGGGTTATATTGTAGTACCTCTTACTCACATATATACAAATTATGTATAATAAAATTTAATCAGTTACCAGCTATATAAAGCTGTTTGTTTTGATATCTTGTGGGCTAGGTATATGAATATCCTAACATCCAGATTAGGTGTATTTCAAGATATTGCGGATTTCAGGAAATACTCGTATTATTAAGGTATAACTCTAAGGAGATTTGTATCAAGGAGTACAATCAGAACTATAATGCACCACTTAACTACTGGTACAGAGTACCTACTTAAAGTCATTGAGCTTACATAACATATATAACTATATTATATATAGATGTAACTTGAATTGAAGTTTTTAAATTATCTATTTAATACACTGTTTTACAGTGATAATCAATCCAGAAGTCTGGAGTTGTCTTTGGACACAAATACCTTTATGATTTATTCTAAGGCCAGGTACTATAACAATACCTGCAATACTATAACAATACAAATGTGCTAAATAATAAATGTCCATACTTGTAAATAATTCAAAAACCTTGTTTAGTATTACTTATTCATATGGCATATGTAACATAAATGCAAATATGTGAATGTCAAGAGTGAACTTTATGTACAAATGTGAGAATTTATACAAAATTAACACTTTGGATTTCGCTACACTTATGTTTCAGTGACTCAATAGGAATAAATACAGTAATAATTAAAGGTTTGGAAGTTCAGTCCACAAACATATGAGTAATTATTAAATATCTGCACATATTTTTCACTTTTACATGTACAGTAAAACTGCTTAAAATATGAGGCTGATCATCATGAAAAAATTGACTAAAGATTATTGGTGCCTATGTAATGCTCTACAACAGAAGCCTGGTACTCCCAACATTACAAAAAGCAATCAAATATTAATATACAGTAGAGCGTCGATTATCCGAACTAATTGGGGGACGTGGGTGTTCGGAAAACCGGTATTTTCGGATAATCGAACTAATGTACATTTATATTGATTCAGTCATACAAATTTACGTACAGTTAAATGAAAACCATATAATTTACATTTATGAATATCTTTAATGACAAATAGGAAATAAACAAAAAAAAGTGCAGACAATCTTGTAGTCAAACTAGTGTTTACTAATTAAAATTAACGCTTAAAAAAATCTTGAATCTTCGTCTGCCGAAGCAAGCCTACCCGCTTACGAGAGGCTAGATCACGTACTTTTTTGAGAACAGATATTTGATACTGGTCGCTCTCGGCCTGTGTTTCAAACCAGCGCAAGGCAATATCTAAGCAAGTAAACGCTTCAGAAGCAAGCATACAGAAGAATACAGCATCATCTAAATTCGTGTTTGAGGCAAGCTTCATCGTTTTACGACTCGAGGATCCGTCAGAAGAATCGAGCTGGGATATAAAGTTACTTATGCTCGTCTTTTGTTTTTTTATATCCGTAATGGTAGACTTACCAACTTTGTATTCAATAGATAACTTGGTTGCAGATTCGCCTTCTTCCAACCGTTTATTAATCTCGTATTTATCTTTCATAGAAAGGACAACACGCTTACGTTTAGGCATTTCAAAGAAAGAGTTTACTTTCACGCGGAAAAAAATTGTTTATCGACTAGCAGTTACTAGGACGTACAATAACGAAGTGAACAAGTCGCGACAAGTGTGCGAAAACTGACGCGCGGGCGGGCGGTGGTGAGAGGTGGGGGCCCGCGCGTACTATGTTCGGATAAGCGGTCGTTCGGTTGAGCGACGTTCGGATAATCGACGCTCCACTGTACTACTTATATTGTTGCTTAAACATTTCCTTTAGCAACACCAGGTTTATATAGAAACATGCATCATACATTTATACACCAGTCATCAGGTCAAAAAATAACACAGCAGCAATAATTAATCCTGGAATAAAGACAAGCATAATATGAGAATTGCTATTGCACTTAAGTCTTCATAAAGTCTATGTTAGTTACACTAAAACTGAAATTGTTCTCATTTCATAATGAAGCTTAGGCTAAGGGTAAATAATGTCCACCATGGTAATATGTGACACATTAATGATATAAAAGTAATAACAATATTATTATATCATGTGAATGGCCTGCCATTAATATGATATCTTCTTTGGGTCTTTTATGCCTAGTGTGTATACCTAGATGCTCTTATAAAACATAAAACAAAGAAAGTAAGCTGCATGTCCAATCAATTTTCAAATGTAAATCTAGCATCCCTAGAATTAACAGGAATTCCTTAGGGGTATGTGTGATGAACGTTACTATATAGGACACACATGGCAGACATCTGGCCTGGAACAAAGAAAACTATATTATATATACAAATTATTATTATAATTATTATATATAGAAGATTTATCTACTTTCCTTTTCTTAAAGAATTAAGATGGAGAAAAATGTGGGTAATAACTTTATAATTTATCACTGTCAGAGTTGTAACTAGAACCAGTTGTGTTAGTAATCATTACAGGCTAAGTAAGCCAGAACCCCATGGAAGTTATAAAATATTTGACTTATTAAAACTGAATTAATCCTGGGAATGCTCAGCATAAATACTTTTGAGTCAAGATAAGCTTTTCTGGTCTAGTCATGAATGGGGTTTGAAATAATCATATACATAAATACTGCTATGAAAACTGATATCAACTTTTACATACACATAACTGATAGTTACACACATTTTTAGGAAAAGATGTTAGATGGAAAGTCAGATTGGATTTCAAAAGGAAACACATCATAAGCTTTCCAACCAACCATATAGATATGTAACTTTACAGAGGGCATGCATAAGCATGGTACAGCAAAAAGTATAAGTAACTTTTGCAAATCTGATATATACCTACAAAAACAGGAAGTCATATAAAACTAAAATGTTTCATTGATCTAAGAATGATCATGTCCCTCCTGAACATGCACACTAATATAAAGAAACAAAGTAGGCATAACACCCAATATTATACCAGGTATACCTACAACATAAAATATAAATTTATCTCACATGGGGCATATATCATCCCAAGATCAAATCAAATACCCAATCATAATTTGTCAATAAATAATGGTATTAATTCCTTAATATTCAACATGGGATGGCTTCCTATTTTAATAATATTGGAATACATACAATGTACCTACTGGTACATTTAAGTATAGTATTATATAAAAGTACATAATTATATAATGCACATCACATATGAAACATATTTATACACATATTGCTATATAGCAAAGGAAATAGTATTATTTGTGTCAATAAAATTGACCAAGTAATTCATTCTACACATAATTATGACGTACCATGGAGGGTAGAAAACATATTTTCGACCTTGTATGTATTTATTTTTTGCAAGGTGCAAAAGCTTGAATTGAATAATTATTAATACTGACTAAATTACAATATTACTATTATTATTATTATAGTACGTTGTTTTTATTCTCCCTTCAAAGGGGTATAATCCATCTGCGCGGGCCTTAGCCAAGCGTAGAAGGAGGAGACTTTTACAAATCTAAGAACTTACGCGTGATCCGACAGGTATTAAGGATGGCGGCTTTTTGTAGAAGTGATTGTGTGTATGGTGGCATCTGTAATGTGTTGAGACTGATGTGTAAAGTTTTGGGAATGACACCTGTTGTCGAAATTATAATTGGGACTGTTTTGACTGTGTTGACTTGCCATTGCCTTTTTATTTCTATCGCTAATTCATTATATTTGGCCATTTTTTCTGTGTGTGTACTTACTAAGTTGTGGGTGTTACATACAGCAATGTCTACTATGAAAACCGTCTTATTAATTTTATCCAATAATGTTATATCCGGTCTGTTGAAATGTACTGTTTTGTCGGTGATGATTGTTCTGTCCCAATAAATTTTATAATTATTATTTTCTAATATAGTGTCAGGTATATATTTGTAATATGAGATTTTGTGTGGTATAAAATTATGTTTGTGTGCTAGGTTTTGATGAATTATTGCTGCTACTTGATCATGTCTGTGTTTATAATCTGATTGAACTATGGATTTACAAGCGCCTGTAATGTGTTGTATTGTCTCAGGACTGCTCTGACATCGCCGGCATAGATCATTTAATATGTTAGGGTTTTTGATTATGTGTTTCTGATAATTTCGAGTGTTTATAGTTTGATCCTGAATTGCCATCATGAAAGCCTCTGTTTCGGGGAAGAGCTCACCACGTCGCAACCATTCATTTGATGCTGCCTTATCAACGTGTGGCTGTTGTAGATCTTTATAGTGCCTTCCGTGCATAGACTTTTTCTCCCATGTAGCAAGTTTGTCTGATATATTTACTAATTGTTCATTGTGTTGAGGTGTTCTATCGCAAAGGTTGAGTGGTGTCAGTCCAGTATCTGCTGCAGTAATTACTTTATGTAGTTTCGATTTTAGAGTTTGGTCAAAGAAGAAAGTGCGTAAAGATGTTATTTGTTTATTATGTAAATTAACCACGTCTATAATTCCTCTTCCGCCTTCAATTCTGGGTAGTGTTAGCCTTTGTACACAGGATCTGGGGTGATGTTTTCGATGAGTTGTTAAGGACGTGTTAATGTTCCGTTGAATATTCTTGAGTTCTGTCTGTGACCACCTAATAGTTCCAAATGAATACGTTAATAAAGGTATAGCATAAGTGTTCAGTGCTTTAATTAAGTTGCGCGCGTTAAGTTGAGAGCGAAGGACGATGTTAAGCCTATGTTGAAATTTCTTTAATATGTCCTTTTTAATGACTTTATGATTAATTTTTTGATTTTGTTGAATTCCTAAATATTTATACGAAGTGTTATGATCTAGTGATTCTATAATTTGTCCTGAATCTAAAGTGTAATCATTTTGTACTATTGTGCCATTTTTAACTGTTAGGGTTTTACATTTATCTACACCGAAATTCATTTGGATATCTTTTGAAAACGTCTGGGTGGCGTCTGCTAAAGCATGCAGAGATTTGGTGTTATTACTGTATAGTTTGATATCATCCATGTACATTAGATGTGTGAGTGTTGTCTGACTTTGATTGATTTTAACGCGGAACCCGGCTTTTGATTTGTTTAACATATAGGAGAGAGGGTTAAGGGCTAAACAAAACCACAATGGGCTAAAAGCATCACCCTGGAAGATGCCTCGCCGAATAGGAATAGAAGGAGTATGCGGTGTGATTTCAGTTTCATGTGTTTTTAGTTTAGTAGACCAGTGACTCATGGCTATTTCTAAGAAGGTTATTATTGTTGGGTGTATTTTATAATGATTTAATATGTATATTAACCAGGAGTGCGGTACAGAGTCAAACGCCTTTTGATAGTCGATGTACATTATACTAATATCCTTTTTCTGTGTATAAGCAGTGTTCATGACGACTGCGTCTATTACTAGTTGTTCTTTGCAGCCTTGGCTCCCTTTTCTACACCCTTTTTGTTGCTCTGCTAGTATGTTATTTTGTGTTATGTGTTGGTAAACAATGTCTGATATGCACCCTGTAAGTATTTTGTAAATGGTCTGTAAGCAAGTAATTGGGCGATATTTTGAGGGATCTGCGGTGTTTTTATTTTTAGGAATCAAGTAAGTGACGCCCTGCATTATATATTCCGGTATTGAATGTGGATTACTTATGAAATTGTTAATATGTTTGTGTAATATAAGATGAGTTGCTGTAAACTGTTTGTACCAAAAGTTATGAAGATTATCGGATCCTGGACATTTCCAGTTATGAGATTTTTTAAGAACTTTCAAAAATGTGTTTTCTGGGATGTATTCATAAGACATTGGACTTACACTTTCTAGGTTTTCTAATTTAATCCATCTAGCAGACGCATTATGCTCAACAGAACTGGCCCAAATTTTGGACCAATACTGACACATTTCTTCTTCTGTTGGTTTTACATTTACGTTTCTATTATTAATATTAGTGTTTGATGAATTAATTTGGGGTGTGTTTAAATTAAGCTCTCTGTAAAATACTTTCTCGTTATTAATGAATTGATTATTTTGTGTTTTTCTTAAGTTACAAATCAAGTACCTTTTAAGTCTACTCGCGAACGCATTAAGTTTTTGTTTCATTGTATCTAAAATCAATTCTGGTGTATCATTGGGACCTTCGTGCTTGGAATGAATTATATATTTATTTTTTATATCCTCTATCTTTTTATCTAGCTTTCTACTTCTATTTCCTTTTATGTATTGTGTCATTCTTCCTATCTCTTTTCTGAGTAGCTGTATTTTATTTTCAATTCTTCTTTGCCATGATGGTATGTTTTGCTTGCCATTGCGGTGTAGTGTATTTGCAGTTTCCCTAATTTTTGTACCATTACAAACGGCAGCTGTGTAAGCTGCACTATAAATTATCGTCTGTGTTAATGTGAAATCATGCTCAATTGATATATATTTTGGCAGTAAGTTAGTATTTAAATAACGAACTATAGAAGATAATATTTTACAAGGTTTTTGCTTAGGTATGCGGGGTCGATTAACTGGGTTAGAATTTTTAAACCGGTCTAATGTTTCTTTGAATATATTATCTATATTTGTGTAGTTTAAATTTAGTGTAGATGAGTTGAGATAACGAGAACGAGATACATTTTGGCAATTACGTGAGGTATTTTGTGTATTTGTATGACTAACTTCCGTTTCTTCGTTATTATATGTGTTATTTAAATTGATATTATTTTCTGATGTAGTTACATTTATGATATTTAATTGCTGGTGAGTTCTTCTTGAATTTTGTATATCTTTAGCTATTTCCTGAAGTCTACTTTCCGGTATATATTTATTGTGTATGATAGATCGTGTCTGGTCTGAGATATGTTGTTCAGAAAGATCTGAAAGTTGGGGATATATATCAAGAAATTTGTTCCTAAGCTGAGATCTATAGGCAGTCCTGTTTGTTTCACATTCTGTTATTTCGTAATAACATCTTATTAGGGTCTCATTCATTTCGTTGGACCACTTCATTCTTCTGCGTTGTGTGTTTTGGCTACAGTCTTGTGTTTGTGTTTGCAGATTGGGATGAGATTGAATGTATGTGCTAACTTCTGACTTTATTCTTTCTAAGGTTTCATGGTCCAGTATCTTGTTTCTTACGATAATTCTTCTTTGATCTCCCACTCTTTGCTTGGAAGAATTCATGTGTGGAAATTTACTATTAAATTCGGTGTGTAAGGTATCTAGGTATTGCCGCGTATTTGTCTCCATATTTGTTGCTATTAGGTAAGTGCGCCAAATAAATTGGTTCATCTCTGTTGTCCACTTTTTTCGCGCACATTTGGTGTCAGCAATGGGTACGGGATTACTGGCTTGCGCCTCCTGTACAACATTCGCTGACAGAGGTGGGGTTGAAGATGGGCTGGTATTAACTGATTCAACCACAGACACTAAGTCGTGATTAAAATCTGCAACAGTACTATACTGGGCAGAAGTTTGCGACACGGTGTCCCCCCCAGAATACGTAGGGACTGCCCGAGCTTGATGGCTCGGGGCGGGATTCTCCATCGCGATTCGCTCCGGTACCCGCCTGGGGTAGTTTATTACCGCTTCTTAGACGCATCGCATTCTACTGTTTTACTATTGCTCCGTTAGTCTTAGGTAAGTATTTAGCTGAAAGCTGCCTAAGTCCGCCCCTCACGTGGCCACTGGTGTTTGGGCCGGACGTGGAGTTAGGTTTGTGAGGGGCTTATTATTATTATTATTGACCAATTTTAGTAATAATATATTTAGAGAAAAATATTGCATTATTATTGCACTGAATATTATTTCATCTAATTCAGAGGGAATCTCACTTAGTACTATGTGTTTCAGAACATTTCATCCATATTATACAGTAAGAGTAAATATTCAGTTAGCAATCCTAATAATTATGTATATTTTATAATTATACCTAATTAAGAGAAAAAACTCTTATTAATATGATATTTTCATATTGCATTTTTATGTATATTGTATATATATATTTTTTATTATTGAGAATAAATCTCACTAAGCACTATGGATTTCACAACATCTCATCCATATGATGCAGAACGAATAAATATTCAGCAATGTAATTAAATCCATATAATAATATATATGTATGGTAATAAATCTTTAATTTAATTACATGTCCCATTGTTGCAGTTGTCTCTAAACATCTACATTGTAATTCTCAATTATATTTCAGATCACCATGAAATAAAATTGAAAATTAGACGAGCTTACCTGTAAGCGAAGTCTGATTATAATTTTATGAATGGCGATCTGAAATATAATTACCCACCCTCCCAAAATCAAAACCCATACTGCAACAATAAGAACAAGAATCTCCTAGATATAGACAGCATGCATATTATCAAGGAGACTAAGTTGGAAATGATAGACTCTAAATTAAGTGAGGAATCCGGAGCTGTCACTGTCATACGCAGTGTCAGTGGTCTTTAAACTTTTTTTGTTTTTAAAGGCTAAACAATCGCGATGCCGACGAGTGGGAAGAAGGATACTACATTGTAATTCTCAATTATATTTCAGATCACCATTCATAAAATTATAATCAGACTTCGCTTACAGGTAAGCTCGTCTAATTTTCAATTAGATGCTACTTGTATGTGTGCATTCGCAAAGCTTTATTAGACAAAACAAAAAGCAAACGAATAGCATTCAATTTAAATTTAATGCGTGATGTCACACGCAAATACGTCGGTGACGCGTGACGGGCGCCTGTTGATGTCGTAGGTGAATCTTTGAACTAGGCATATGATGAAATGTCTAGGCATATGGTAAAATACGAGTAGGCAAGCGCGTTCGGTTGAAACAGCTAAAATTTGTCTGACGCATTGCGGTGAGTTTAGATATCAGGAAATAAACCTTTCCATCGATTATTTAATAATTTTAATTTGATGTTATGTTAAATAAGCAAGGTGAAGAATAATGTAGATGTAAGTTTTGACGTACTTATTTGTATTCGTTGTCGAATTAGTACTTAATTGTTTTTACTGTGACTCTACAATGAAAAAGGTATAAAAATACGCTTAATCCGCAATCGCTAGTCTTAATGGTAATGGTTCAACTACAGCGACACCGTGGGCATATTTTTGCAGAACGTTATGTTTATTACTTTTTCAAGGGCGTAGGTATATCTAATAGGTAATAATAAATCATTCTGTGATTATTTTTTCTTAAGTTTCAGTTAATTTGTTGTACTTTTATTGTATTTTTTATCATCAACGTTCCTATGACTTCTTGGTATGAAGTAACCCATGTCTTATTTTACATTCGAATGGTAACATTTCGATGGCTCGAAATCAAGATATTCCTCAATGACGTCCCAACAATGTAGGTCACAATGTCACCGTTGACAATAGAATTGTTGTTATTGATTACCATTTAACCAATTAACATACAATATTTGTGTTAGGAAATATTTTGCAACATATTTGTTTTTGTAATTAATTCAAGAATACCTTAATTTGGAAATTAAAAGATTTTTTTTTAATTACAAAAACATTTTAGAAGGAAAATATAAATAAAAGAAAGATAGATGAAGTATTTTCATAATTAATACAAATAATGTATGCTTCTTTAGTAGTCGACACTACTACGTCCATTAATATATAACTTTTGTCTACTTACAAAAGATCGGATTTTCACAATGTCTAGTTAGCACAACATTGGATAGATCGATTATTAATAAATAAGTAGTGGCGTTACTAAAACTAATGTTATTGAGTTAAAAGTACTAGTAATTATTATTAGTAAAATGCAAATTTAGTTAAGTATTTATAAAGTTTAAAAACTGTCAGACATATTCAATTTCAATTGTTTACGGTTAACATTTCTTAATGAAACAATTATTTCAACAACATTTTTATTATTCTGAACGCAATCATCATAATCACTTACAAAGCGGTTTTATTACTCGTAAAAGGGTTTTAAAATTATTTACTTGGCCTTGAACACAATGCGACTGCAGAATGAATATATTATTGAGAATACTTTTAATCATTGTGGTGTCGTGAGTTATGGACATTGTGCTTAAAAACGAGAGTGGTCCAGCCAACGACTGTACAGGTCGTTAGTGGTTGACCACAACGCCCTGCCAATCTTGTAGCAGGGATTGCTCGTGCCTCTTAGGGCGAGTATGCACTAGGCATGTTTGCCGCACATTCAACATGATTTTAAACAACTTTGGTATGTCTTGTTAAGTTTTAGAGCACTCTACTAACATCGTAAACGTTTGAAAACTTTTTGTTATTAATATAGCTGATAATGCTGACATGTACATTATTGCACACACAGATTAGCTCACGATGTTGCTTTTACCATAAACCAAGCATGTGATAAAAAATATTATTTGCAGATTGTTTTTCCTGAATTGCCGTACAATTAAATATTGAATAGGATACGTGGTTAGTATACTGGTTCTTTCTAAAAGCTAGTGCATTATGCTACATATCCTGAGATTGATGATTTGTAAAATTAATCGCGCAAAAATGAATCACAAGCTCAGTGATTGTTTAAATTTTGAAAATGTCATTCTATGGTATATGGTATGGTACATGGCATGGTATATGGTATGGTATATGGTATGGTATATGGTATGGTATAAATATATGTCAGTAATTTAAGTGAATTAACCGCAACCGTTTGCCAGATGTGCACGCGGCCTTAACCAAGAGGCATTTATTCCGTCTTTGCTCTTTACATCACTATAAAATTTTATTACACTCACCCGCGGTTCTTAAATTGAATTCTGGGAACCCAATGATGCAGGAACATCTCATAATTTTATTAAGCCTCATAGTTATGTTCAATTTACTCCAAGGAAATAAAGATACCTACCACAGATTAAAAAGGTACAAGTTATCTTCATTTTCTGTAATTGGAGTTTATATCGATACATAGTATATCGGAATGTCAAGTACGCGTATAACAGTAATACAAGTTTGGTAATTGGAATAATTAGGAATTTTCCATTTTAAATATTTTACTGGTGTTGATGATCAAAGTATTTTAGTTATATTAAACACCTGACGTTCTTACAACAAATTTTACTTTACATGGCGCGAGCAGTGCCGTTAAAAGGTAAAAATGTGTGGTGTTAAGTGTGTAATTCGATCTGTATGTTTTCTAACTCTAAATCGAACATCTTTGAAAATCACTGTCATGTTGGGGATTTCCTTTGAATTTGAATATAATGTAGACATTTGACCTTTACACTTTTGTGCTAATTTCACATTGTCATGAGGGTAAATTCTGAGAATGACAGTCAGAGATTGCCCGCGCTTTCTGTGGCTTAAACGGTGTCATTGTAATCATTAAGAGGTGAATAGACATTAACATTACAATCATGTTCGGAGTACCGTATTGGCGACCATTGTTGTAGCGTGCAAGTCACGTGCTGGCTGAAGATTCGGCATGGGATCAGCTAACGGCTTACTTATTTTTGGCATAAAATTTATATTTAAAATGTGTGTTATTTGCAAATTTAGCTATAGAATAGACTTGAATACATTTACTGTAGCAATAGTCAATACGCATAATTTAATCATTTATTAGTTATCAGATACGGGGTAGCAGATGGCTTACATTAAATTACGTGCAGTTCTTGTGTATCTTGTATTGTAAAAATATTATTTAGATAATAATATTTTTAAACATCAATTTAAGTCACGCGTCTTTGTGTTCGTACACGCTAATCTCCGAAAACACTCAATCGACTTCAATAAACTTTTGTAGTATGTATTGTTGGCCCCGACTTGAAAGATAAAATGCTTTTGAATGCCAGTTGGCGCTGTTGTCGTCGTTTAACTTACAGTTTTCTATGGCTATATTAAGAAAGTAGATATTTTATTTGCAATGTTTTAATGTGTCCTTACCTAGACTTAATGCACATACGATCACCTGTGCAAAATGATACGAATAAATGATTTGCTTTTGTATTTTCTCTCTTCTTTTTCTCATGTTGTCGATGAGCAGCAACAACCACATAGTCAGAGGCACTGATAGTTTATTCCTTCCATGACATCAAAAAGAAATAAAAGAATCGTAATCACATCCTATCAGTCCCTTAATACTCCTATGGAATCGTACAACATAAATGTTTTTATTACACACCTGCGGAGATTGTCTGACATTTCCCGAACGATCAGGTACAGGCTATTATCGCGATAATATCTACTGCATTCAAACTCCTTTTGAGGTCCATTCCCACTTAGGTAAGTGTGGCTTAAGGATTGTAAGGAATTTTGTATTATCTAAAATTATACGATGTCCTGTACCCTTACCATGAGTTTTTACGTTTTGACAAATATGACTGTTTTGGTATTTGTTTACGTATTGGCCCATACTATTTCCAAGTTCTGATATAATCCGCTAGGGGCGCTGTTTGGAAATTGTATGGGCAAATACGTAAACAAATACCAAAACAGTCATATTTGCCAAAACGTAAAAACCCATGGTAAGGGTACTGGTACATGTTACAATTATACATTTTAAAATCCTTATATAACTAACAGAATATATGAAGGTGGTAGGACCCTTTGTGGTCCGACTCCGGCGGCACCACCGCTACACCTATCTCAGCCTCATAATAGCAGTGTTAAACGCTGCTGTGTTCTAGTTTGAAGTATGTGGTAAGGGAGACATACTTTTCCGAAGCGTTCCAGCTTAGTCCTCAGGTGTAGCGGCGCATCTATGACCGACCTGAGACAGGAACATCTAATCCTATCTGGGGTTGATTCCAGTGTCCATGGGCGACAGTAGCCACTTACCATTAGCTCATCTGCTACTCCTATATTATAAAAAAACAATGTTTGTGCGTCCGTCAACATTATTCCCCGTTCATCTTAAGTTCAATCATTAGATGGATTTTAAAGTTCCATACGTCGAAACGAAATAACAGACCTCTTATTAGATCTACGGGTGTCTGTCTGTTTATCTGTTCAGCCGTCACTTCCAATTATTTTCATATCTTCTTGACTGAATTAGTTGAAATTTTGATATATCGTAACTAAATTTAATTTAGCTTTTAATTGAGGCCTTTAAGGAGTAAATTAAACAATTAAAAAAACTGGACTGTGTGCTACCTATATCAAATCAAAGCTTATGTTGTGGTCGTCTTTTACAATATTTAAATAAACCGTTTTAAAGCTGTCACATACATCATTACCAAATTGCATTGAGAATAATTAACCTGCGAAATAATGATGGTTTATGTTTTAGACTATAGTGTGGATAGACCCTTACCCGGAATGCTTTGAAACGTACAATTATAATTTGCGGGCCGGTAAGCCTTGGCGATTCGTTACCCAATCTCTAAAGTTTTAAGAATTCTGTCATATCAAAACTATGTGAATATCAGTGTTAATTTAATTTCGAAGTAGCTTCCTGACTAAGTTATGATTATTTATTGGTATTGCACGCGTTCCAGCTTAGTCCTCAGGGGTACCGCCTTATTATAGGCCGACCTCAGGAAGGTAACTAATATTATATGTGGTTGATTACAATATGTCCATGTGCGGCAGTAACCACTTCATCATGAAATCAAATCTATACTGACCGAAGTTTCTATACGACGGAAGTAAAAAAATCAGTATTAGGTTTAAAGGTAGTACTCACACATACGAGTATTACTAGCGTGAAGCAGTTTTTACCTACTTTTTGGTGTAGGGGTGAGAACGCCGGTTGACTTACAATTGAGGTAACCATATAGTCCTCAGGAATAGCAACACATTTGTAAATCAGCTTCAGGTAAAACCAATGTTGGATATGAAGTTGGTTACAGGTGTCCATGGGCGGTACTGATAGCATCTACCATCTGCTATGACTTACCATCAAGTGTAATGTATGCACGTTTACGCGACAATTAAAAAAAAGTTCAGATACCACAGAGATGAATTTATTTTGTCAGTTTAAATATAATATTAATATTGATAATATAACAGGTTTAAAACTAATTGATAAATGTCTTCATGGCAATAAATAAATTGTTAGTAGTTTCGCATTTTCCTGTCCGGGATAGTACCTACTACTATACCTACTTACTATGTAGGTTGTAATAGATTGAATGGTTGTGAGCATAATTCGTTTACATAATATAATTTATTACATTAGCAACGTAATTGTTTGGTACGAGTTGGTACTAACACGAAGAATAACTTGTTTTATATTAATGTTCCTCATAAATAATACGGGGCTGTGTCTATTTTCGACGTCCAGATATTTTTGTAGTTAAAAATGCTAAAAATATGTCACTTCTGTAAAGTCCTTGCATATCCAAAAATCCTCCAAGCTTACATCATAAAATCGGTGCAAGTTTATATAATAGAAAAATACTAAATTAATCGTACAAATATTTTTAATCATATTATTTTATATAATCTTTAGTTTACTTTACTTATATAGTTTTTTTTGTATTAGGTACTTATAGTAGTAGAAAACGAGTATGCAGTCCACCTTTCGTTTCAAGTATTGTTCTTATAAAAAAACTAAATAAATAAAAATATGTTACTTATCTATATCTATACTTATATACTATATGATGGCACACATACAAAATCTACTTTGTGTGGTAAAAATGACTCATAGTAGGTAATTGTTAGGTTTTTAGGCATATTAAGCTCGTAATGTATTTTTAATTTACTCAAAGAATTATAGGTGTCGGATAACACATGTGCAGTCATTAAATGCTATTATGGTTGATGAATCACTAATTGAATATTTTTAAACCTTAATAATGCCTTTTAAACTTTAATAACACCACAATTCGTTTGTATTCAGCCTGGGATTAATGGAATGTAATTAACGTCTTTTTGCGTGCGAATTTGGCTTTGATTCCAATGTTTAAATGTATGATCACATATTTCATACAGATTTTTTTTGTTACTTCCGTATACTTTATGAAAAATATAAATGGTCCATAAATATAGTATACTAAACAAATTTTCCCACACGCATTCATGTGAATTACCTACTCATTTTTAATCAGTCATGTTCTCTTTAAAAGTTAGAAACATACAAAAAACTATATATTTTCCCTTTCGCTCTGAGATAAACCTAGGTCTTCATAAATTTCCAGATTTTTTTTTTTCAATTATTTTTAAAACTGTTGTACAGTTTTACTATTGTGACAAAACTATATAGGCTCGAGAAAGATGAATTATTTTACAATAATGACATCCAATCCATTTTACTATAATGTAGAGCACAGATACGACAAAATAAAAAATAACAGAACTATGTATCGTTCTTAAAATAGGATTTCCTTCCTAATAAAAATCTAATAATCGGTTACTGTGATTAACTTTTTAAACCTCACGATTATGTTTTTATTAACCGCAAAGTTTCTGTTTGTGTCTTGTCATCGATTGTCATTGAGCGGGCCTGGGAATGCAATGCCGATCATTTCCGGAGCCTTCATATGACTTGTGTAATAAAAGAATCAACTTGCAATCTTTTAATCTCTTCGCCATAATAAATGAAATGGAATTATGTATTGCACAATTATGTGGTTTACAATACATTTGTAGCATAGTTTAAGACCTTGTGTAGTAATATTTTATTTATCCGTACTATTTTTGGACGTGTACTGTGGTTATTTACGATAATGATTCAAAGAGTGGAAAATTATCATATTATTTGTTGATATATAATTGTATATATATGAAAAATATCAGTTAAAAGTTGAATAGCATCACATTACATAAAATACAATACAAAGTTTAGATGAGGTACGCTCATTTTTCGCTTACATTTCTTTAATTAACGTGTATGTCAGTACGTGTGAATCATTGTTTTCGATTCTGTATGAAATTCTATCTATAATGACGAAATACTGATTTACTTTGAATTTTGTGATACTAAGAATATATATATTGATTGATTCCATATTGGATTGGTTTTATAAATGTAACGGCTATGTTCGCGTCGGATTTGCGCATTGAAAGTTCCTCTCTTTAGCTACAGCCTATAAGTTACACTTGGTCTATTTTTATTTTTTGTTGTATTACACTTTGAAGAGTACCTAGATACCTTTGAAGAGTCCTAATCAATCAGGTTTAATGTTGGTAGAGTCTGATGGACAAATGGTCAGCGTAGACTAAGTACAGTTTTTAAATTGAGGTATTTTTGCCTAGAAACATAACATACATCCATTAGACATTGCAGGATGGACAGAGTAATAAAATATAAAAATCATACTATAGCGGAAGTCGTAATTTTCAAATCAAGTCCTTAATGCCACAGCTTATGTTCGGTTGTCCACAGACTATAAATCATTTCGCTCAAACGATTATTGAGTTTACAGCTTGTTGCGTAGACAGCCGTTGTAGATTATGTTAAGATTAAATAACGGTTAATATTCATGTTTAGTTTAGAGTTAGGTAATGAGAATGTGAAAGGATCTTTGGAAGAACAATTAGGTATAAAAGTTATATTTTTCGACTTTTGTCAATATTTTTATCATCCCATAGTTTTCTACAACTGTATTTATCCAAATAATCTCTAACAATCCAACTAAAATTAAGAAAGCTGCCAACCATTTACAATATAGATACCATAGATTAGTAAAGATACTTCGCCGCCTTGAAATTGAATGAAGCCACAAACGGCTTATTTTAGTAAGTTCTTTTTTTGAATCCTTGACAAATAAAAACATTTTTAGAGAAAATGTACGAATAAATAACTAATTTACGTAATAATTACGTAATTTACGTAATAAATAAATAAATAATTATTTCAAATATTTTAGGAATATTTTAGCACGGAGACGTGGCAAAACTTTTTTACGCAACTGCTTTTCAATTCTCAAAACTGGGTACATTTTCTTGTTAGGAGTGAGTAATCTTTACTAATCTATGATAGATACATACAAGCTCGCTAAATATTATGGTCTCAGGCGGGATTCGCCGGTTACAAGTACTACATTTAAAATGTACTGATTTGATATAGTTTTTCGATTTTACAACGTAATTAGAATTTATTTTTTATAAATTACCAATTTTTTTTATAATTTGGAGTATATATCCAATTTGTCATTTATTTTAAAATCTAAAATACAACAACTAAATGTAATTGGATTTACACTTACCTGAGTTTATCTTTTAAACTTTACGTAATAAAATAAGAAATATATTTAAAAAAAAATAACTTTTATTAGGTTTGGCCTATCTATTGGTTGTTAATGGCGGAATAAAAATTTGTATAGCTTTACTTTGATAGGTAAATGCTAAATATGTGAATTTATAATGTATTTTAATTTATTTAAAACGGAATAAACATTCCTAATTCTTAATAGCTTCTGTCCATCTACATATATATGAACCCATTGTTTTTATTGTAACGTGAATCTTAACAATTTGAATTAATTTGTAAGACATGTTCTTGCCATAAAATTCGAAATTAATAAAATTGAGGTTTACCGATGAGACGACGCATTTGGTCACGACGCATATGGTCACCGTGGTCGCCTAATCGGTTTGCTATTAAGATTTTCCGATCATTTCTCAGTTAAATACCTCAATCATGAATCCATTATGTGTCTGGGTTTAGGTTATTAATCATCTTTGTGCGTATCTCACGAAGAACTTCTCGTAGAAGTTCCATCTTAGTCCTTCCAACGTCCTTAGCAACGCATTTGTGGTAGACATCAGGTAGGACACTTACCTGGTTGATAACAAATGCCCATAGACGGCAGTAGCCACTTATCACCATATGGACTGCTTGATTGCTTCTTCCATATTATAAAAAAAATAATCAACACAGGGAAATTAAGTGTAAAAGGCATTTTACATATTTTTTACCTAAATTGTTGGTAAAAGGTTATTATTTTGTTTTTAACTTTTAAAACGTTGTCCACAGCTATCAGAAGAAGTCCAGAGGAAGCAGAGCGAGTACCAGAAGTGCCTGGAGTCGTACAAGCAGATGAGGACCAAGTTCGAGGAGAACTACCTTAAATGTAAGTGTAAGTTGGTATTTTCTACTAGGAAATGCAGCTTTTGTATTTATTCTATTTATGTATGAAGCATGACATATTTTACAAAGTAGATAGTTGATGCGCTTTCCATTTATTAGCTCGTGTATGATAATTATTAAGGTACAAGATATTGTAAAGCGAAAGCAAAAGTGGTAGAACGTCCAAACAATAGTAGTGACTGGTGATGTCAAGGATTGATTGGTGTGGTGACAGCTGACAATCGATGATATCGATGATGAATCGATCATCATCAGCAACCCATTACTGTCCCACTGCTGGGCACGCATTTTTTTTTTATAAATCTCTCAGGTTTCCTCACGATGTTTTCCTTCACCAGCATCACCAGCAAGTGATAATTAATTTCTAATACGCATATAACTTCGCAAAATCAGAGGTGCCTGGTATTTGAACCTCGGACCCCTCGATCGAGAGGCCGAGTTTCTTAACCACTAGGCTATCACTGCTCAATGATGATAAATGGTCAGTTATATCATCAATCGTATGTATACTTACCTATGTATACAGTATAAAGCCTTACAACGTAATCCTATAAGTATACAGTACGTTTTTGCGTACCATCGTTTTCTTCTTGGTAGGAGTGTAGTGATCCCTTTAACTTCAAATAAATGCATGGCTTATGTAGCGAGAGTAGATAAATTAGACTTGCTTTTGAATGATCCGCATAGAATGGAATACTATTACTGAGCTTACGCCGTCCATTTCTATGAGTGTGTCTGAACTATTATACATCTATGTAATACATATTAATTGTGGATAGCTAATCTAGCTCACGATGGTATGCCATATTAGCAGTGCATATGCCTTGAAAAGGTAGTATTGGAAACATGATTCAATAATGATGATTGGATTTTGATTTATATATGTGTATTAAAACTAGTCCATGAAGCAAAAAAGATGAATCTATCTTTAATATGCTATTAGTCTTGATACCTTCCTGGCCGTCCTCGGCGCTTGTTGGAGATTTCCGGGATCTCCAACGGAACACAACCGGAGTCCTCCAAGCGCGATGCCCGAATCGGGCTCTGCCCTAGGGGAGCGTTCGCTCCTCCCGCAACATCTGGTGATTACGACGGTATGCGACCACACATACCACCGTCCTTCCCGGGGTAGCATACTGGATGGTTCGAGCTCCCACTCTTGCCGCCCGCAACCACGGAAGCCCCCTTTTAGTCTCCTCTTACGACAGGCAGGGGATACCGTAGCCCTATTCTAGTCCCGGAACTACAGGGACAACTACTAGTCTTGATACCTACCACAAATAACCACACAACACATAGGTACTTAAAAATACTTCAACCATGTACCTGGTGCAATGGTACAATTATTTTTCAAAAGTGAATGACTGTAGGTATGCTTAAAACTTAAATGCATTTGTTGACAAATAAATTAACAATTAGTTAGCCACCACATGTTGAATGAAAAGTATTTAATACAACGCTCGTCAATGTTCCACATCGTTCGAATTCAATGTAAACAAACAATACGTGGCTAAAAATATACCTAATTGCGCCCACGCAGTTTGCGAAACCGTGGTTCATAGTCTGAGGTTACTATCAATACTCCATTGTAGGTAAAACGAATTATAATATTGCTTAATAATATTAGGTATGTCCGCAGTTCTATGCATGTAAGTATCCATTAATGTTCGTTGCTGTGAATGTACGCCTCTTTTAGGAAGAATTTTTAATAATATAGGTAACAGAGGAGTATGCAGTCCAACTGATGGTAAGTAATACTTCACCCATGGTCATCTGTAATCAATCCCGGGGTTAAATGTTCCCATCTGAAGTCGGCTAAAGATGTGTCGCTACCTCTGAGGACTAAGCTCGAACGCTTCGGAGAAGTATGTCTCCTTTCAAGTATAGTTAAAAGAATACCGAGAAAGATGCGACTGCTAATAAGCACTAGATATCTTGTCTCAATGTAACTTCTTAGACAGTTTTTACTTGATAAAGACAAGAGGAAACTACCTGGATTCTACATGTATATAAATTATTAATAAAATGTTTTTTTCATAATTAGACAAATGTTATTTTCAAACTTTATTTGTTTGAAAGACATCAAAACCTATTTATGTCTGTTTTAATTTTTGAAAATACTGGATAATGATTGACGGAATTTACGTAAATAACATATTACTCACTAAAGGTAAAATCGGTAAAATAAATTTAGTTATTGCACACAGTAGATAAGTAGGTTTTTTATTGAATATTTTAAGGAAAAACAGTTCTTCCTTTGGATTATACGCACGAGATAGGGTCGGAAGGAAGTTATTCAAAAACCCAGACAATTATTTTATGGTTTTTCCTAAACAATTTACATAAAAATATGTCCTACGTACGGAATACAAGAACGTATTACGGGTATTATAATATACACGTAAAAGAATCACGACCAAGCTAATTTTACCGCATTTTTAATGATGTCATAAATATTTAATTGGCAATATAACTCTGGTTTTAGTGGAACAACATTTTTATCTGAACATGGTCTACGACAGTAATTGCGTTGAATAACGTCAAAAAACCGGTAAAATAGTTTCCTTAAGCCTATTTCTGGCTTACTACAGGAGTTTTAAGCGCTGCTGTTCTGTACTCTCACCATGAGTTTTTACGTTTTGACAAATATGACTGTTTTATTTGCCCATACACCATCCAATCAGCGCCCCTAGCGGATTGTATCTGAACTATAGTGGCAGTGACGTAACAATAAATGTCTAAATAAACAAAATGGCGCTTCATGTTTTGTCTCTCTTTTTTGCGAACATGTGAGGGAGACAAAAAGTTTATCGTCACTTGAGCACTTACTTATTGTTACGTTTACTCAGTCTACTGAAGCAAACTGAACAGAATAATTGATTGAGTAAATGTAACGTAAAATTGTGGGATGTTTTGAAAATTCATGGTAAGGGTTTGAAGCGTGCGGTAAGGTATGTCTGGTACTCAAGGCATTCCAATTATTTAGTCTTCAGAGGATCAGAGGACTGTAGATTCTCGCCGTGCAAATTATTTCGTCTTGCTTTTTTTTGTTTACGAGGAGGAAACTTCAAAAGGTACCCTATGCCGTGGGAGCGGCACGGGGTTATGTGGGATTCTTACCGCACTAAAACCGCCCCGGTGGCCGTCCTCGGCGCTTATTTCATCTTGTTTACGTTAAAAAGGACCGAAAAAAAGCCTCTGACTGTCGAATTCTGTTGGTCAAAAGACAAGGTCCTTTGTTTCAAGATTTTTGTAGCATATGCCATAGGGGGTGGAGGTGGGGACGACCCGGACACCTATATATGCGACCATTGTTCTCTCTACATTTCTAACTATCAATATGTTAACAAATTCACCTATTTTACCACATTACTGGCGCCAGACGATTTCGCAAGAGATCTGTTTATCGACAGTCTAAGATAGCTGTATTCTTACACAACAATTATAGCCATTAATACTTGATGTTAAACGCTATAATAGCTCTCACAGTTATTTTCTTGAAGTTGGAATTGCGTGCACGCAACTCTAAGATCTTATGCAGATTAATATGAACGGCAAAGAGTAAAGACATATACGGCCGTGCCGCTTTTTTTTGGCTCGACTTGGCGGAGGTACTGCCGTGCCTCCTGATTCACAGAAACTTATTTGTGTATTAGCAATTATTATAGTTTAAAAACTAAAAACCACGCTAAAATCGTACAAGGAAAATCGTTAATCCTGACGATCCTGAAGAGACATAATTAGAATTGGATAAAATTATTAAAATCATGTATTTTCATTGGTTCTTAATAAGTACTCAAAATTTGAACTTAATCGGACGGTTCAAATTTGTGCAAAGTGGGTAAAAATCGAGTTCAAAAAATCTGTACAGGATAAAAAGGTACGTATATGTACGGAATTCTGTGTCTGTGCTTTTCAAATTCCTAATTTTTGAACAATATACGCTTATGTACAGGAAAGAAAGACAAAAATACTTTTAAAAATTTTCCTGTACTGATTGTAGAACATGACGTTTGAAACTACTGAATTTATTTATTTAAAGATTTATAGGCAAAAAATACATTTCACAGTGAGCTACGACAAAAGTAAAAATAACTTTGGCGTTATAGATTTCGGGTTTTCGGGCATAAAAGTAGCATTTTATCACTTCGATATTCGACTTCAAATATATAGAGTGTAGCATTAAAAGTATTCCCAGTACCTTTAAAGTAAGTACATACGAATATGTACAAGTACTACTTAAAAATAACGGATCTACAAATTATCTTATATATAAAATTCTCGTGTCACAATGTTAGTTACCGTACTCCTCCGAAACGGCCTTACCGATGTTCACCAAATTTTATATGCATATGCAGTAGGTCTGAGAATCGGCTACTCTCTATTTTTCATATCCCTAAGTGATAAGGATTGTTCACCCTTAACATATTTTTTGTTTATATGGCAACACAACGTTTGCCGGGCAGCTAGTAATTCATAATTTTGGCGCATAGATATTCTTAGTTAAATAGTTTAAAAACTTTTTGCATCTGTTATGAATTTTACAATAGTCTTAAGATTAATAAATATTTTGTCTTGAAGTCTCAACAAGTACCTACAGGTGATTGCCGTTAGAATTTTTGCCTATGCCTATATTGTGTCGTATGTTTACTGCCTATACCGCCCCCTATACCATCTATACTGCCTATGTTTAGTGCCTATTACTCTTACTCTACTGCGGTAATGATGGCCGCGGTCTTCCATAATTCTATTTCTGTAATTTCTTTATGATTGCGGAGTAAAAATGTTATTTGCATATGTAAACATACGACGGGAGTCTGTGGCTAATGAGTGCATTAATGACTTGCATGTTTAAAGAAAGATTATTCGAGGGAATACAATTAAACTTGGAGTACGGTTACAGTTGCATGTGCAATACACAGTTACATTTCCATAACTATTATAGTTCAGGTTAATTATTTCACTAAACGACGTTATAACTGTACCTACTTTAGATACGAATCTTCAGGTAGTATGTTACTTATAAGTTTTTAAGGTTCCCGATGGCTCTAGAAGTAGGCGTGACAATAAAAATTTTATTTGTATGAATTTTGTAGTAAATTATGGAATTTAGAGGTTTATGCTTCAAAAAGAAACGCATTATAGTGATTTTAGAATTTTGTTTTAACGTAAAAGGAGACCTGAGAGTTCTCCAAAATGCCCTCACAGTGATGTGTGATTCAGTCAATCATATGCCCAGGTCGTGGACCGAAACAAAAACCATTCTGCTGTTGCAGTATTCATCTTTGTGTCCATGTTACACATATGGGATTATGAATGTAGAAAACCTTATTTACAAAATGAACAATCGTTTCAGGTCCGACAAGCCGCGGTGGTCGCAAGCTGGACGAGACCCGCGACAAGTACGGCAAGGCGTGCCGGCGGCTACACCGTGCGCACAATGAATACGTGCTGCTGTTGGCCGAGGCGACGGAGTGCGAGCGGGCGCTTCGCACCGCCGCGCTGCCGGCCTTACTCGACCAGCAACGACGCCAGGGAGAGGCTACGGCGACATCGTGGTCAGTACACGTGATTTTTTCTAGCCGCGGAGGTTGCAAGCTGGATGAGACCCGCAACAAGTACGGCAAGGCGTGCCGGCGGCTACACCGTGCGCATAATGAGTATGTGCTGCTGTTGGCCGAGGCGACGGAGTGCGAGCGGGCTCTACGCACCGCCGCGCTGCCGGCCTTACTCGACCAGCAACGACGCCAGGGAGAGGCTACGGCGACATCGTGGTCAGTTTACGTGATTCTTTCTAGCCGCGGAGGTAGCAAGCTGGAGGAAACGCGTGATAAGTACGGTAAGGCGTGCCGACGGCTGCACCTTGCGCACAATGAGTATGTGCTACTCTTGGTGTGCTGCCGGCGTTACTCGATCAGCAAAAACGCCAGAACACAGTAAACACATTTCTTTTAACCGTGGGTTTGCAAGCTCGAGAAGACCGGATGGACATGTACCACACGGCGTTCACAGCATCGTGGACACGAGTATTTGCTGTTGTTGGCTAAGACGATTGAATATGAAAATATTGTGGCCTAAACCCTTCTCATTCTAAGGGGTGCACTGTACGGTCGAGGATGATGCAGGTTTTTCTAAGCAGTAAAAGAACATACGCTTTTGCTTTTGCTTAAGTTCTCTAAGTTCCATGTGGCGAAACTTGACGTAGGTAAAGGAAACCAAGGGCCAGTTACTTATTCTGCTTCCCTTACTTTCAGAATTGTTTGTTGATTCTAAAATCGATATTATATTCTATAGCTGATCTTAAAATCAGCTATAGATTATTCAAAACTGTATGATAATCACCTCCTGAATATCTGAGCTTATTACATAAAACTAAATGACAAAAGTCATGTAACTGTAACAAAATCATTAGTTTATGACCCGGGATATGCCGTTATGCAAAATTATGCAAATGCATTTTGCACAAACGGTCATGTAAGTGTTTGTTGTCATATCGAAATATGGATCGGTTACATGTGTGATTTTGCATATATTAGCATTAATGATGTTTATGCATATCCTGTTCGTGGACATAAAGATATCCTGATTAACAGGTTTTTTAGTTATTATATAATGTTAATTATATTTTATATATTAATATTAAAAGTGGCAATGCCAAAGGGCATACAGTACACTTAATTGAAAGCGGCCACTGTAAGGTAGAATCGCAAGTAGAACCTTTTTCAAATTGGCTCAAAGTGGCTCGACTCCGGCGGCACAACCGTCGCAAATTCTGCCTAATAGGGATGGTTTTAAGCGCCGCGGTGTTCTGGTGTGAAGGGTGTGGTAAATTCACCCTTAACATTTTTTTATTTATATTGCAACACGACGATTACCAGGTCAGCTGGTACATACTATAAACCTTTCTAGGGTTGATTATAACTATAAATGCTTATAGGCGGCAATCGCCACTTATCATGCGAACTGCGTGATCATTTGCTACTTCTATGGTACTAATAAAATAGTATCATAACAGACTACACAAAGTATATAACCAGTGCGTAAAACTGACTTTTCGTCCTCCAGTACATGCATCACGTTGTCTTTGTGTTGTGATCCGTGACTCTCGCCTTGCACTTGCCTTTGAACTAGATCTTATGCAAGATTTACTAGAAATACTTGTAGACTTCGGCCTCCCTCAAACGGACTGCAGGTTTGCTTAATTTTTTTATGTGTGCTGTCGGATTTGCACTGCATGCAGTCGCGACTTGTCAATGTTCTTAAGCAGCTCTTAGTAATTTTGTTTATTTTCCAAATTTAACAATCTATTCACCATCTACTCACACTGAACATCTTTTATTTATCTTTGATTACATCGCTACGCCAGCGTAAATTAAAACTGAACTATATAAATATCTTATATCTGCAATAATCTACATGACAACTTTTACATGAATTTCTGAACTAATGCAAGGCCACTGCTGCGTGCTGTGAGTAACAACTACATACAATTGCATGCAGTTGACTTATCAACTTTATTGTGCTGATCGTTGGTTAACTATCTGACTGAGGAAGTGCGTCTGAGAGAGCTCTTAAACTTAATAAATAAATGATACTTCATTCCATATGAATAACATACATAGGGTAAGTTGCAATAAAGATTAACTATGCACAATACAAACATTATGGAAATACATAAGCATGATACAAAATTGTGAATAAAAATGGATTCAGGGTTCATTAATGTGTTATAATAACTTTGGAATTTATGCTATGCATAAATCCTTACTTGTAGGCAGAGTTTTATGATCGATTTTTCCTTCCTCCTTCCTTCTCACGATCTAACGGGAAAGTCGTGCTTAATATGCATCATAATTATAATAAATAACTAATAGTTCCTTCGAAATGTTATGGGCAATAAATAAACAATATTAGTAAATAAACAATATTTAAAGGTGGTAGGGCCCTCTGTGGTTCAACTGCGCCGGCACCATCGTCACACCTATTTCTGCCTATTGTTAAGCACTGTTGTGTTCTGGATTAAAGGTAGACATACTTTTCCGAAGCATTGCAATTTAATCCTCAGGGGTAGCGGCGCATCTGTGACCGACCTCAGGTGGGTATCTGGTATTGTCTGGGGTTGATTGTAGATGTCCATGGGCGGCAGGAGCTACTTAAAATCAGGTGGAGTGCATACTCGTTTGCTACTTCTATCTATATTATCTAAGCCTTATACCATTATGACGATAGAAAGTCTTGCGTGTTTGCTGTGAAGCCCAAATACCGAAACCCAAAACGAAAATAAATTTTACTGGTGACAGCGAGATGCATTCTAGTCGTATAATTAATCAGATAAATATTTTGTCCACAGGAAGGGGATTCTGCTGGAGGTGGTCCAGCGATCGGACTTTAGCACGGATAAGTTCAAAGAGATCCAGTCGAAGATTGAACTAACAGTCCAAAACCTAAGGCCGCACGAAGAGTACAAAGAATTCATAGATAAGTACAAGTAAGTATTAGTTCATAATATTATTTTTTTCACGTTTTGATCTTAAAATGAGAATTTACTCTGTAATTTCTGTCTTTTATGTTTTAGACCAAAAGCCTGTCGAAATCGCTTTTGTAGTTTCGAAAATTTATATCTGTAAAGAGCAAAATAGTTTTTTTTTCTATAAAATACAAAAAAACAGAACACTGAATCCTGCTTTATTACCTATGTATGGATCCTACAAAATATCAAAAGCATATATGACAGCAGTTCTATATGGGGTTAGTCACAGATGTATTGCCTCTTCTGAGAACATTACAAAATATAAACAAGAAGAAAGTTATGTAAAAGACTGACTGTAATACTTATGTTTTAGATCACCTCCCTCCACACCAGTCCCATTCACATTCGACGAGAGTCTAGTGGAAGACACCAGTGGCAAGCTCCAACCCAACCAGCTAACGGTGGACAACCTCACCGTGGAGTGGCTGAAGGAGAAGCTAACAGAACTGGAGAGCACGTTGCAGGACAATCGGGAGAAACAGACAGCGTTACAAGGCCCAGAGATCATCGGCAATGGTGTCTGCAAGAATAACAACACCGGGATTACGAATGGAGTCAATGGTATTGACAGGTTAGTTGACTTTCTTTTTGTTAGTGTAAAAATGATCTGATGCAATACGATACATAACACTTTTAACATAGATGTTAAATGTCATTGGCTTTTAATTAATAATTTCAAGACGGTCTGCGTCGATCGATAATTGTAACGATCAGGGTCTGTTAAAATTTTTCACGTAACTAAGATATGATTGCGGTCATTATGGTAATTTGCGATAATGTTATAAACTTCAAAGCTCATTGATCTCCTTACACACACTTATTGTTTTGGATCACTTACTGTTTTTTAATTTTTAATTATATGTAGCAGGTTTTTTTTTCTCAATTATGCTAAAACTTTTGTCCCAACTAATATGTTGTCCAGACTTGGCACATATGAACTGTTCCACTCGAGTCTGATCGGCTGAAGCTTTAATTGTCTGTGACTACATAGGCAATTGACACTGTCTGAATTTAAATTAGTCCTGGTTATACTAGTTTGATCTGCTGTGTTATTGATATAAACTGCTTTTGTTCGGCTTTTATTGCACATAAATATGATTTATTGCACGGTCTTATTTAATAATTGAGATCTTTTTCGTTGATAACATGGTAATATTCTAATATGCTAATTTTTGGATATGCAAAGCATATTACTTATGTATCTTGCATTTGCCTAGCGTGTTTTAACCTTAACAGTTCTAGTTCATATGGAACAGTAGGAGTAATAAGTTAATGCTGTATTGTTGCACTTAAGAATATAGTTAATATGGTAGAAGTAAGCTTCTGTTAACTCTTATTCTTGGTGTAGAAATTTGGAGTACACCATATAGTTATTTTCTGCATTTTTATTGACATCCCTGAGGTATAACCATTCTATGACAGCACTGCACTTATTCCTGATTTTCAAAAGCTGAGCACTAAAATACAATATATTATTTACTCATTTATATCCCTATTCCAGGCATTCCCCACCACCAATCCCAGTGACGACGTCAGAGCCAGTCAAATTGATGGAGCTGCGAGTTGCTGAGAGGAAATGCGCGAAACAGGCCGAGATGATCCGCTCGGCGCTGGCTGAACTCGGCTGCGAAGAAGCTCCCAGTGGATGCCCTGATCTGTCTGCGGAGACCGTCGGTGTCGACAGTCTCGACGGCAGTTCACCTGATCATCAGGTAAAACATTTTGGATTGATTTATTTGCCATACAGTACAATTTGTGAAGTATACCGTAGGTACTTGGCCAGCTCGGTGGACTATAGCTTAAATCTCTCAATCTGTGAAAGGACCCGTACTCAACAGTGGGACTGTAATGACCTGACGTCATTATAGAATAAAAATATTGTCTTACGACTTTTAATTTCAGGGGCAAATTTGGAAGTAAGTAAATGACTTGGTATCTGTGATAAACACTACTTGACGTGATGGTAAATGCGACATACATTTATTTGCCCCTTAGTCCTTGTTGTTCTCTATAGGATTTTTCATATATACCTACTTGCAAAGTAGAAATACTATTTCTTATTTGTGTCGAAAAGAAAGTTTCAAACACTAAGTCGATTAAATTATCAGGAGCAAGCGTCAATGACCTCGAAGGCATCGGTGGACGCGTTGCGGTTGCACCTCCACTCGATAATACCTCCGAGGCCGTTCTTCAAACTATTCACGCGTCCCTTCAGACGCAAATCAGTCCCTTCGAGCCCTGCCTTGCCGCCAAAAACGTACAGAAGCAGCAGCGAAGGTCCCGCAGACTCGGTAAAACTCATACGGACTCTTCGCAAAAAGCGGATGGTCTTGAAGAGGCGTTTGTGTAAGCGTGTGGATGTCTATGTGCATTGTCGTGTAGAGAATAGTCTGTTGAAGAGACGGCGAAGGAATCGCAGTATTGTTACGTGTCCTAACAGTGTGGTGAGTGCCGCTAACCACGTGGCAAACACGTGCATGATATGGATTTATGATGCATGAAGCTTTTTTACAAAATTAGCACTGGAGAAATAAACGGCATAATCCAATTCACGACTCATCCGCCCCCTACCGTACAGAAACGAGTCAGTGCTATTTATACCCACCGTGCATCCTACGAGCACCGCACGAACTTCGCACCGGAATAAGCTTTCAAATAAAATTAAAATAGCACCAGTTCGCTCTAAAACTCAATTTCAAAATCAAGGTGACGCCGCTTGAGACGTTCCAGAAATGCTCCGCTGTTTACGCGAAGTCTGTGCACGTTTCGGTCAGAGGTTTACGTCAAGTTCATTCTATTTTTTCTTAATATTTCCTTTGACCGAACTCATGAAAACTTGACGATCTAATATCCAAGTTTTATGGGAATATTGAACGGTATTTAACGAGTTATGGATCCGTTTGCGATGTATATTACAAATTCAGATATATTGCCGCCGGTTGCCTTTCCCCGCAGGAAGAAACGATTGAAACAATTACAACTAGAACTTGAAAACGACGTACGTCACATTATATTTTTTGTGTGTGGGTGTGTATTTGTGTTGTGTATTGTCAAATAGCTATTAGCCGCATGTACTGTACATTAGCGTGGTTTGTGTTCAATGCAGATATTAACTCGTTTGATGTGTCTTAAGTGTTAATTAATTCTAACTAATGTGTTAATGAGGATTATATTAGCCTAATGAACGTTGTAGACATCTTAAAACAAGATTTTAATAGATTTTTATTTTAGATTTCGGTCTTCCCACAGTTTAATTAGCCGTGGAACACACGGTAATGACTTTTGACGTAGTTTAATATCTCAATCTTAATTATACATGAGGTATTATTTTGTTTTAATGTTTATCAAATTCTATTAACGTACATTAAGATTCGTACAATTCATTAAAACTATATTCAAACTTTTATAACTTTTTTATAAAGAACTAAAATAATCTCTCATAAGGTATGCGATATTAGTTTAGCGTTAGTAGAGATGTTTAGATGCTAAGAAAGTGTTAATTAATAACAGTGTTAACAAATCCAAGATAGGAATTATCTTATTACGTATATTCTTACACTGAGAATCCAAGCATTCACCTCAGTTGGATATGTACAAACAACTTTGATGACGGTATTAATTTGCAGAAGTGTGTCACACATATACACATGCACTTTTGGCGATGAAGCCTGTTATGTTGATATTATTTCGATTGTATTTATTCTTCTTATTACCATTAAATTGTTTGTGTCAAGAAACGTACTCACTTAGCATATAATTGATAAAAACTTATAATAAACTACGAAGCAAACTGTAGTCTTCCGGTGTTTCATATTGTTCGAAGCTATACGTACGAGACACTATGCCTTAATGCTTTTCCTCTTAGGGAAATTGGTCTCCAGCTCGATCGTACTGTTATAAAACAGATTGACCGAGATATATCTTAGAATACTAGACTATTTGTCCATTAGCGATTTTTAAATTAGCTGACGTTTAACGGACATTATAATAATAAAAAGACTGCTTAAAAGTACTCCAGAGTAAGGAGCCACGATGTCACTTTACTATTTTTAAATAATTCTAATTAAGTCAATAAGTAAGAAAATAACATAAGATTACCTATTTGTAACGTATTTCTCGGTATCAGAAAAATTTAAATAAAATTGGTTTTTCGATAAATAAATGAATTGATTATATTAGCATGGTTCATTTGTTTCACCACACATTCCCACGAATTTACTTAAATTGAATGGAAATGCAAAACGAATTAGTTATTTTAAGTATTCTTGTAAGAATCTCAATTATTTGACAATTTGAATGGAATAGAGAATTGCAGATTTCAAGATTTCAGCTCAATATTTGTATAACATTTACCTATTTTCGACCAGATCTGGACTGGTCATTTAATATAATAACTATGTTTCATATCTTACGTATAAAACTTTAAAATACGGCTTTTGGATTTCAAAGTAATTTTGACTCTGCAATATTTCTAAGTCATATCTATATTTGCAGGTGAGTGTGAGCGAGACAGAACGCTCGCTGGTAGAGCAGGAATGGTTCCACGGAGTACTTCCTCGGGAGGAAGTGGTTCGGCTGCTCAGGAGTGACGGGGACTACCTCGTGCGAGAGACCACGAGGAACCACGCGAGGCAGTTAGTGCTGTCTGTGTGTTGGGGACAGCACAAGCATTTTATTGTGCAAACTACCCCAGAGGTTAGTAAAAGTAATTTGACTTTTTAGTGGAAAATGATTTAGAATGCATTGTAAAATGAAATTTTCCGTAATATGCCCTTTGAATTGTAACAACAGAGCAAACACTGCTGCTATCAATTTTATTTATCAGCCACACATTCACATAAAGCCATAGAGACTCAATATTCTTGGGCATTGGACTTCCAAAAATAAAGTCTGCAGCATATTTAACTTCCACTAGTTAAAAGTCGCAATGTTTCACTAGCTATTAAAGACATACTTTATTAAAAATGATTATGTTAAAGGATTTCCTTGGTATAAAACTCTGAGTTCTAAAAGTTTGTTTTTCGGCAGTTCTTCATTCCGCCTTCTATTTCTGAAAAAGTTTATCCGTTCCTATCCTATCTTGGTATGTTGTATTAAATATAAATACTCCATATTCCCCAGGGTCACTACAGGTTCGAAGGCGCAGCGTTCCCGTCAGTGGCGGAGCTGATAGCGTGGCAGCGCGCGAGCGGCGTGCCCGTCACCGCGCGGTCCGGCGCGCTGCTGCGACGAGCCGTCCCCAGGGAGACCTGGGAGCTGAACAACGATCATGTGCAGCTGTTGGATAAGATTGGCAGGGTGAGTTATATTAAACTGTACGGTTAGGGCTTTTTATGTCTTACTAGCTGACCCGGCAAACTTTGTACCGCCTTAGAATCTATTCATTTGCTTTATATATATGTCTTATTGTTCAAATCCGGTGTTTTTCCGGTAATAAATGATTTTTATAGAATAATTTACCACGCTGTTTCAGTGCATTTATTAAAAAAATAACGTGTTTGTGGTTAACCACTGTTAGAAATTTTCAAATCGTTCATTACGCCTCCGCTGAGATTTGACGTGTAATCCAGTAATCTAACGATAAAATCATCCTGATTTTGGCTGATGGTTTAATTTTCCCTCCGAACTTTTGTAGGTCAATAATAAGTATGTTTCATATATTTCATTGCAACATCACTTTCTTCTCTTTTTAAATTCGTTTGTTCTATAAAGCTATAAGGAATAATGTCACAAATATCTCAACCTACTTTAACAAAGAGTAAAAAGCTTCATGTACGAACATTATTAACATTTTTTAGGGTAACTTCGGCGATGTGTACAAGGCGCGGCTGAAGACAACGGGGCAAGAGGTAGCGGTGAAGACATGTCGTGTAGCATTGCCTGACGAACAGAAACGTACCTTCCTGCAGGAGGGCCGCATCCTCAAGCAGTACCAGCATCCCAACATTGTGCGGCTCATCGGCATCGCCGTGCAGAAGCAGCCAATTATGATCGTTATGGAGCTGGTGTCCGGTAAGGAAGATTAAGCAACATGTATCAATCAATCAATATGTATCTTAAAACAGCATTGTTCCTTCTATCTATTAGTCCTTAAAATGGCCAGTAAGGAAAGCAAGCTTACCTTGGCAAGGGAAAAGTAGTAGTCTGACTGCGTAGATGAGTGATTTCGTAAGAAGATGTAGCTGCGCAAAGAATTTTGGCGCTGTCGCTAAATTAATATATTAGACCAATACTTACTTCAGCTAGAATTGAAATAATATGCGGTCTAACCGTCCTATATAGCCTGTGGGTATTCAATACCTGACCAATCATCAAATATACTTACCGCCGAATTTGAAGAAATATTTTTAGTAAAACATGTTTAATTTTCTTTTCAGGTGGTTCTTTACTAACGTTCTTGCGAACGCGTTCTTCCACACTGAGTTCCCGGTCTCTCCTGGCTATGTGCCGGGACGCGGCCGCCGGGATGCGATACTTAGAATCCAAGAACTGCATCCATAGGGATCTTGCAGCCAGAAACTGCTTAGTAGGGGATGACAACAGCGTCAAGATATCCGACTTCGGGATGTCGAGGGAAGAAGAGGAGTATATTGTCTCGGGGGGCATGAAGCAGATTCCGATTAAGTGGACCGCACCAGAAGCGCTCAACTTTGGTAAGTTTTATTAGTTGTTTATTAAAGCGGTTATTTCCTTGGGTTATAATAGCGAATGTAGTATATGCCCTGCTCAGTATAATGGTGAAATTTTAGCACAAGTACAAATATTGCTTTAATGCAGTTCTATGGGGCTTTATCTTTTCTTCTGGTCTTCGAACCTAACCCACGTAATTGAGGTCTGGTACATGGTGTATCGGAATATGATTAATGTAAATATTTGTTTGTAGGTAAATACACATCTCTATGTGACGTGTGGAGCTACGGTGTGCTGACGTGGGAGATCTTCTCGAAAGGCGACACGCCTTACGCTGGGATGAGTAACTCGCGCGCGCGGGAGAAGATTGATACCGGTTAGTAATACTATTTTAAGAGATTCAAGATATGATACAAATAATATCAATTACTAGCTTCAAATTTAATGGTTTTATTTAATTATGTTACATCGGAACATGTTGTTAATATTGATTTTTATTTCAATGAATAAAAGTAATAGCATGCACCTGACTATCAAAATATAAAATATAATGAGCTCAAATTTTCGTTATCAGGGTAATAAAAGATACTTTGTGGCAAGCTTTGTTAGTGGGAAGATGCCACAAAAGTGGAGAAATGGTCAGAATAAGACTTATGATCACACAAAAAGGTTATCTTTGCCTTGTTTATAACTTGACAACTGACAGACTCACTCACTCATTCGCTCGATTTTTAATAAATATATCTTGTTGTGTTGTGAACACTTCGGTAAACAACTTAGTTACTGAAAAAATATTTTGTTTGACTCAGGTTACCGCATGCCGGCACCCGAGGGCTGCCCCGAGGATGTGTACGCGCTGATGCTGCGCTGCTGGGAGTACGAGCCTGAGAAACGTCCACACTTCCACCAGATATACACCACCATCGACTCTATCTACAACAGGTAGCCGTGGCGTCACCCGCTGCCCACGTGGATATATTCTCGTCACCCGTCACCCGTAAGCCGTCACCCGTCGCCCGTAAGTCGTCACCCATCTCGCGTCGTCACCCATAGATACTCGTCACCCTTCCGTCGGTATATGTCATCTATCGGCCGTCGATAAATCAGTATACCTAATACAATGTGACCTACATTCCGCAAATAACGGCTTAATTATTACATAACTTGGTTCTGTTTGTGACCATGCTTATCCACATAAGCGCCGTGCGTATATCTAATATATAAGCGAGACTACACATAGGCGGCGAGGTAATCATTGAAGTAATGCATCAAAATTTTCTGCAATTTTTTGGCGTGTTTCCGAATTCGGGTGTCCATCTAAACACATTTTTAGGTATACAACGAAACTGATGAAATAATATTTTAACAATAGCTGGTATTATGATCACGTTTTAATAAATTTAATAGATTACATTAAAGTACAATAATCTGTTGTGTATTATTCTGAACGACAAGTATTTGAATAATCTGACCTCCATTAGCTTTACAGGTTATAGTATGTTTTTTTTATTATTAAAAAGTAGTTTACTTACAAGTATAGTAATATCCGTTGTATCTATAACATTTTGATATGTGCATGCTTCTGAAATATAAAAATGAATAGTTTCTTAATTATTTTTAAGGTGTATAAAATAATTTGTTAATTATATCAGTATTGTTCTTACATATAAGTCGAATGCTGTTTAACGAAAATTATTGTTTTAATGTACTCAAATATTTGTTTTAGGCATATAATTGTATGAAACTGAGTTTTATGAATTTAATGTACCTATTGTGATATTCGGTAGAGACCATAGACTAAATAAAAAGCCCAAGTCTATGGTTGAAGCACAATATTTTGGTAGCTTTTTGTTCCAATTATGGAGGATTGACTCATTTTCAATTTTAGATATTAAGTAATTAGGTTTGTATAGCATTTCCAACTATATAGTGTTTTTGTGCAAAAAGTGTCACCATCACCAAACGCGACGTTGTTGTTTTTTTAATATAAATGCCACTGCTACGTGTCATGTCAAAGTTAGTGCAGCAGAATTGCCATAATGTCAATATGAATATTCATAGACTCGCTAAATATTAGTACAGTTGGCACGACACCTTCGGCGTTAGCGCCATCTATTAGGCCATTGGCGTCAATAGGTATTGTTAATTTGAAGCAGTGTATTTTGTATGTAATGTATGTATGTATACTTAGATAGATATTTTATTTCCTTCTGTGCAGTAATTTTGGAATATGTTTTAGAATTACTCCGACATATTTTTTAAATGAATTATTGAATTTTTTGTTAGCCTATGTGTATTGTAGGAATGCAATGAATATATTTTTACTTTCGAATTTGCCATTTGAATTAAATCTTGCTATTTGGGTATTTAATGTCATAGACACATTTCAATATATCTTACTTCCAAATTAACTTCGACCAAATGTTGTTACTGATGAGAAATAATTGTATTTTTGTAACGTGTAATTAGTATTTTAGAGATAATTATTAATTATGTGCTTCCACATATTTTTATAATCAATTTAACAAACAATGTGATTTGATTAGAAAACGATAATTTTGTATAGAAATATAGAAACTTTGTGCTTCCAATAACGTATTTTGTTTGAAACTTGTCCAAAATAAATATATTTCTACTTTCCAGTCTATAATTTTGAAAATGTGTTCTTTTATTAAATAACGATACACATTGTGAGATAATAACCTTAGTTGTCAACTTTAGTGTTTATTAATGTTTATACATATACAAAACGATTGTAAATATTTTTCTTATTTGGTTATTTGATATTAATAAAAGTGCCAGACTATATGGATTTTAATATTCAATTGTTTTCTTTACACACATCCTTTATTGTAACATTTGTACTGTGTTTATTTGAAGTGTGTGGGGTACAGGGGGCTGACTGCCATCTCTTAAAACAATATTATTTTAATCATACATTGAAATTTCGTACCACGACCTCGTTAAAGTAAGTTTGTCTTTATAATATCACATTAAGCAGTTTTGTATGATGTCAGACGAAATTATTCATTCTTTTTTTTTGCAGGAAATTTAGCTTTTTAAGCAAAATATGTCAATTACTGTTGGTTGCAATGTTTCGTTTCTTCTTGGATAAGGAATACAAAAATTACTAATTCTTTTACATCACTCGACACGAACAAAACAAAACAATTTTAAGGAGGTCGTGGTACGAAACAAAATAATGTTGATGCAATATTGAGATAAAACTTTCCTGAACACTGATGGTTTTTAAAAGTGGTAGGCCTCCAGGAAAATGGTTTTCGTTCAATTAGGTACTATTTTCTACTCTATGTATCCTAAGTTGTATTTATTTAATTTAAATTTAAGTGGTTTTTTTAAATATTCTTGAATACCGATATCGCATATTTTGACCGCAAGAGGAGTACGTTTATAAAATAAAACAGGGCAATATTTTTATGCAAGTATATTATATATTGTGGTAACTATAATTACAAGTACAATTTTATTAGCTCGTCACTAACAGCTGATGGTGTGAGAATGCCTAAGTCCGTAAACAGTAGAGTTATGTATGACGGCGGGGTGTAATCTACGAGGGGATGCTGTTTCGACAGATCTGCTGACTTGAGGACACTCGAGAGGTATTTGAACTCGTTAGGTAGGTCTTGTTGGTTGAGGGGGTATATTCTGGAGAATTTGAAGCTCTCTGTGAGGACATATACCGGCTTCTTAAGCTGCAGCGCCGACATAGCCAAACTGTAGGTGCCAATCTGTAATCAAATGCTATTTTTAGTAGGGATTATCACATGCTAACATCAATTTGTCAACATATTTTCCAATGAAGAGAAATATAAAAAGAAGAGAAGTATAAAATATTGAGATTTAATATTGACTTACTTTTAATTTTACATTATAACATAAAAATGAATGACAACTAAAATAAGTGGCAACTTTGCCCGTTAATAATACTATAGAGTACAGTCGAAAAAAGCAGTGATAGCCTAATGGTTTAGAAACTCGACCTCTCGAACGAGGGGTCCGAAGTTCGAATCCTAGGCACGCACCTCTGATTTTTCAAGGTTTTTTTTTATTTATTTACTTTTTATTGACCATGTTAAAAACAGTGTAGTGCAGAAGGCGGACTTAATGCTAAATAACATTTTCTTCCAGTCAACCTTAGGGATGTGCAGAAAAGTTGAAGTTATGTGCGTATTAGAAATTAATTATCACTTGTTAAAAACGGTGAAGGAAATTGGTGAGGAAACCTGCATACCTGAGAGATATATATAAAAAACAATCTCAAAGGTGTGTGAAGTCTACCAATACACACTTGGCCAGCACGGTGGACTATGGCCTAATCCGTCTCATTATGAGAGGAGACCCGTCCCCAGCAGTGGAACAATAATGGGTTGATGACAACGACAGTCGAAAAGTTCAAACCTTGTTTATGATGCCCCCACTCTCCGTAACTCCTTCAGCACCAATCATGACGATGTCCACCAGCTCCAGGATGTAGCCGACCGCGGAGTCCAGCACCAGGGTAGCGTCCACGCCCGCTGCCTCTAGCTGCTTGTGCATCGCTTCCCTGGGAACATCACCACTCATTATCACTTAGAAATTCAATGATGAACATAGGCATATCTTTAATGTCCCTGTCGTTCCGGGACTAAAATAGGGCTACGTTATCCCCTGCCTGTCGTAAGAGGCGACTAAAAGCTTTAGTGCGGTAAAAAACCCACATAACGGCGTCGCACCCACGTCGTCGGGTACCTTTTGAAGGTTTCCCTCTCGAAAACAAAATAAAGGCTTATCTTGAAAGAATGTAACAGAATAATTGTTGGTGTATGCAGCATGCAAACAAAGAAATAACATCACATAACGATACTGTTTATCTCGTGATTTTTTTGATCAGATTTCTCATATGATTTCTATTGATAACAAATCCAAAACACGGCAATAATGTGGCAACATCCTACTTCTATAAAAAATAATGATAAAATAAAAATAATATTGTAAGTCTACTGCTACAGCAAACTATGAGGTAGGCAAAAAAATGCCTATCTCATAGTTAGCTTTAAGGTTACTTAATACATGAGGTCCTTAGATAAAACGAAATATCTATCATCCTGAATATCTCTTGGAAAAAGGAACATTATAGCATCAATTCCCACAAAAATGCAAATAAATCAACTATACTGTCAACGTTGAACAATGGCTAATTAATATTTTTTACAGAATATTAAAAGTTGTACCATAAAATTGTTTTTTATTTCTTATTAAACTCACCCACTATTGTCAGGACATGACATTGTGACATATACTTGAAACCGTGTATTGGTTTTGGCTGCCTCCAACATAGCTTGCAGCACAGCTCTCGATCTGGAGTGTGTTAAGATTTTCTGCAGAAATACAAATATGATTCTTAATATCTTTATTCAGATAAAAATTAAGATTTGAACAATAAAACTAAGCTTAGGACAATAAAATCCACTTTACATCATCAAATGCTACAAAAATATTAACAAAAAACACACTGTATGTATATAAAATACAATTGATTGTTTCAGTTACAGTCTAGTCTTATATATAAAGTTCTCGTGTCACAATGTTAGTTACCATACTCCTCTGAAATGGCTTTACCGAGGTCTGAGAATCGCTACTATATATATATAGCAACACAACGTTTACCGGGTCAGCTACTAATGTATAAAAAGTAGTTTGTAGGTATTGTAGGTTGACTACAGCAACATTGGAGGAAAAATAACTAAATAAATAAAAATATAGACAAATTACTTACACATCCATCTGTAATGAAGGGCAGTGCTTGCTTGGCTACTTTCCCTCGAGCCTCCAGCAGAGTGTCCAGGAATATCCTCCCTCGCTGCAGCATAATTTGCTCACATTCATCAAATGACTGCAAGAAAATATAAAACATTAGATAACCAAATTTACCCCACCAACATGGATTTAAAAATAGATTATGTTTTCCTTTGGGAATTTGGTTAACTACCAAGTTGTCAAAAGGGATTAATTATATCTGCACAAGGTTTTGTTTCATTGTAAAAGAGTATAATTAATTTGTAATAACCAGGTAATATAAAATAATTATGATCCACTTTCTGGATATTACTATAATATCTTCGCACATATTTTTTCAATATAGTTGTATATAGTATAGTTTAAATAGATGAATATCTTTACAGGAATAATATGGTTGTATATAAATGTCCAAATGAATATTTAAACTGTAAATTAACTGATTAATTCTTTCTGTAGTTACAAGGTGCGATTAAGACATTCACAGAAAAGGGAATGGTACTATCAGATGCCGACACCATAGTGCTATTTGAAGTATAAATAAGAGGTTAAATATCAAAACAAAATGTACTCACCTTAACATCAATTTTGGGAATGGCACTATCATATGCCGATACCATAGTGCTATTTGAAGTATAGATAAGAGGTTAAATATCTAAACAAAATGTACTCACCTTAACATCAATTTTGGGAATGGTACTATCAGATGCCGACATCATAGTGTGAAGTATAAATAAGAGGTTGAATATCTAAACAAAATGTAGTCACCTTAACATCAATTTTGGGAATGGCACTGTCAGATGCCGACATCATAGTGTGAAGTATAAATAAGAGGTTGAATATCTAAACAAAATGTACTCACCTTAACATCAATTTTGGGAATGGCACTATCAGATGCCGACATCATAGTGTGAAGTATAAATAAGAGGTTGAATATCTAAACAAAATGTACTCACCTTAACATCAAGTTTGGCAAATGTGATGAACCTCTTAAAGAGCTCGCATCCTGAGGATATGGCAGCGACGGGCTGGTCGCAGTGTCGCATAGCATCCACAGCTAGCTGGAGATTCTGATCTAACTCTTGAACTGTGGTCACTATGTAATATAAGTAACATGTGAAACATTTATTTAGTGCATATTTACAATGTGATATTTTAAGAGTTATAGATATTAGTATCTGTTAGGCTTCTAAAATCTACACCATTTTTTAGCTACTGAAGCTAATGGACACCAAAATTTTAGTAATTCAAGTATAAGTGATAGTTCTACAGACTTTATAGCTGTTTAATCATAACCAAATATTATGATTTTCGTAACGATTTTAAAATTTCATAAGGTTCATGAGAACTTGCATAAGCATTCTGAAAATTGATTAAAACAAACCTTTATAGTTTTCTATGACAGTCAACAACGTTTTGATGGCAGCAACTCCCGCGGATACATCCTCTTCTTCCCGTAGGATTTTTAAAAATATATCTTGTACTTCTGAAAGTGGAAAACAACTGTTTCAAAAAAAATCTTCAAAACGATATATATAAATCAAATTAGACTTACATACCTTCTTTCCTCATTTTGTCTTTAATATTATATTGTATTTTTATAATACTCCTAGTTTGTTTATTCTATAAATATGTTTTTATCATATTGAAAGTGTTTACGTACGAATACTAAAGTTATAACCTCCAAATTCTTGTTCATTCAGTTCATTCATCATTGTGACATATTAGCGACAGTAATAAATGACAGTGACATTATTTATACATTTTTTTATTGTTAAGGTGAAGTAAATTATTAGGACTGTACAGGCTAATAGGATATAATTTTAAATTACTTTTTTAAAGAAACGATTATTAAATATACCTGAGCATAAATATAGATTCGTATTAATAAATTATTTAACGGAATAATATTCGTTACAAAGTGTCTATATTTAAAAATCAAGTTGTCTTTCATATCTTCAGCAAGCAGCAACTTATTAGCTTCAGCAGCAAACATACATTATTGAGAAAATACGGACAATTTATTCAGTTATGTAGTATACATTACTATTATAACATCTCCAGGTACAAGAGGATAAGGACCTCCTCCTGTACCTTGCCCATGTATTGTACCTATCGGTACAGTAAGCATTGGATGCAACTGTGAATATGAACCTACCTACTATCTTAAAGATTTATTATTCATGATTTCTGGTCAATATTCATATAACAACAAACTGTACGTTGCGTACGCCGAGATGCGACATCTACCTTCGGGTAGCGGAAATGAAGTAATTACTTTAATTTTCATGAAACATTCAAATCTAACGAAGTCACGAAAATGCGGTCAGAATTTTTCGCAACGTCGAATAATCGGTGGAAATGTTGCAAAGATCATGCTGAGCGGTGAGGGAAAGTCACGGTCAGAGATTTACCTCGGTGGCTTAATGGGTATGCCCCACGGGTAGTCGAATGGCAAACTCGCGCCAGTGCACCGGTTGTACGTACACTGAATATCGTTAAAATCTTATAAGGAAGTGCTTTGATCCGCCGTCGATATCAGCGTCTACAATAAACATGGGGAATTCCGCGTCGTTAAAGATAAACGACAAAAAGAAATGGCAGTAAGTTTTTACATTTAATTGTATTATAATTTATTAAAATAACTAAATCATAAGATTAAATAATTCAACTTTGTTCTATGTTTTACGATTGACTAGTACAATATAATACTCCTATCTACATACATAGTAGGTACCTATATATTATCTTTAAAGTCCTATAAATGTACTACATAGATAGACTTGTTTAATAGTTGTTAAGTAGTAATAAGGATATGTATTTCTATGTAACAAATGCTTATTGCGAGTTTATTTTTAAATTTTGAGACCCACAATTACTTATTTAAATAAATTATAAACACTAATAAGCGAAACGTTGGTGCTAGGAATATGTTAATTACATATGTATTAATATATAGATATTCACTATTATTGTGTAAGGAGAATTTCCAGCCTAAATATGAATATTAATATTATATGTAGGTATTCTCTTTTGAGATCTAAAGGATTATATTTATAAACTTTTTGTAACAACGTAAGTTAACATTAGCATTTAAAAATATGTGTTAAGTTATGTTAAGTTGTAACATAATTATGTTAGTCCCATTGTTATATTTGTTATTTGCTACTCGCTATTTGATAGGGTAGAAAGAGTGAGTATAGAACGATGTTAGAATGTTAAAGGTAAAACCCTCTGTGGTTCGACTTTAGAGGTGCTACTACTAGACGTTGTTCTGCCTAATAACACCAGTGTTGGTTGCAGCTGTATTCCGGTTCGTAGGGTGTGGGGTAAGGGAGATATACTTATCGGATTCGTTCTCAGGGGTACCAGCGCATGTGTGGCTGACCTAAGTTAGAAATCTAATCTTATCTGAGGTTGATTACTTACAGATATCCATGGGTGGTTTTGGATAGGACATGAGTTGTGTTAAGATGCGTAACGAAAATGTATTACATACAATACACATACATAAATATAATAATAATTTGTAAAAAAAATATAAACATGTTACAATACATACATTTTGAGCTTAGTCACGAAAAATGTAATGAAAAACCCTATAAAAAACGGTCAATGTCAAACATAGTATGAGTCGTCGTTTGTTAATAGTTATCTATTAAGAACCAGACAAGCAACAAAAACATTAGGTTTAGACCACTACTTCTGAATAGTTTTGACGTAATTCATCTATAATTTAACTAAGGACGAACAGTTTTTTCTTGAACAATTGTCAGATTTAGATAAACCTTTGTAAAGAAATCCTTTGATGTCCAGATTAGCACTATTGTTGCATTTTTAGGCATGAAGTATAAGTTTATCATGGTTCTTAAAATTCTTAGCCGATTCACACGTACCACAACTACACTACATGGCAGCGACAAAATGTCGGCAAGCCGTGGTTAGGTACTCGTGAAGTTGTGTAGTGATAACTGCTTCATTATAAAGTTAGAAAATGCCTCATCATTTCAATTTAATCCTCAGCGGCAATGATATACATATCTGCTCATATCTCACACTTAAGGCAAGACATTTAAGACCTTTTTTTATATATATTTAACCTAACGATAAGGCAGACGGGCTACCTGGTGGAAAGCAGTCACCGTCGCCTATGGACATGTGCAACACCAGAGGAGTCGCCAATGCATCGCCGGATTTGAAGGAGAGCTCTTTTTACGCCCCTCTTGAATACCTCAGGAGGAAGTTCATTTCACATTTTGCACGTACGCGCCACGCGGCAAAAAGGACCAAGCAAATCGAACCCTGGAGGACCATCACAGGTCTATTTGATGTGGATGGAACCTCATCCTTTGGCGAGTGGCGCGATGAAGGAAGGTTGATGTAGGCACCAGATCGAACAGTTCTTCAGAACACTCACCATTGTAAAGCCTATTTGATCTATATGAGATCGATTATATTTTGTACATGCCTATGGGGAGAGTGACCACTTAACATGATGAGGCAATTTAACTGAATGACACCTCTCACAGCTACTGGGTACCGTGACGAAATGATCGTACTTCCTGAGCCTAATCGCATCCAGCATAGAAAGTGCATAATGCGAAATATATGACCAGGGTGTCGAGAAAGTGCACTTGTCAATGATCTCAACATGAAAGGCGCTATTTGCCTATTTTGCGCATGTGTGATATGACACATACGACAATTTATTTCTCTTTTGTGAATAAATAATGTCTTTCTGTGACTTCGAATGTCTAGGTACGAGTTTCTAGCTATACATAGTTTCTAGCTACCTGACACAATAATCTGCCTCTAAGGCGTTTTTCTTATCACGCGTGTATTACGGGTGCATCACGCATTCCAACCGCATCCGTGCAATTTGCATTGCATCGTTTTATACACACGCCCAGGTCGCAAGGAGAGTACATCAAGTTAATTAATGTGCGTATGGCGCGCGTGTGCGGGTGTAAACACGCGTGACAGGAAAGGTGCCCTGTGGATAAAATAAATTGTAGGTCTTGTAGATTCCCTTGGAAAGGGTAGTTTCACCGTAGGTAGGTAGCTGTGTGAATTGAAAAACTTGAAGAATATAGTCGTTATGTCGTTTCACTGTATAAATAATAAAGATTAAATATATGATAGTGCTTGATAATTAATCTATTAGTGATTAATGCTCGTGACAATCTGAGTTTTTCAGGGTACTTTCTTTTATAATACCTTATCTTATACTACGTTGCGTACACGCGATATTTGAATTGCGTTATATTATTGCATTCATTCCAAATTTTTATTGCCTTTACGGTGTTATGTATAATTGCGTGTTGTTTGAATACATATGGCGGTTCCGTGTACATTAAAATGTCTAATAAAACAACTTCCCTTCTAAAATTATCTTGTCAAGTACCTAGTGTACCTTATAGTAAATATTTTTGTGTAACGCCCATTAGTATCTAATAATCAATGTATCTAATAATGTATGTAACAATCAATCATTTTTTCATACAATAGTTCGAAATTGGACAATTTAATGAGGAAAAATTGTCTTTTATTTTATTAAAGCTAGTTCTAGAATGTATATTATTTGGTTTGCAGTTTATACAAGTAGCAATAGTTGCGATTCTCTAATACAAAAAGCATAACGAAATCTCTGTGTAAAAATAAAAATTGTACTAAAGCTGACATATAAATAAGCTGACTTACTCGTATGAGACTAATATGATAACATGGTTGTGTCAAAATGTTCCACGTAGCAATTTGTTATAGAGCTTAATTCAGGGTCGTGGCACTCAGGATTAAGGTCTTGCTTCATACAGTATGTGTTTCTATGCATACGTTTGAACGTTCTGATTTAAATCACTTTGTTAATTGCATTACTTAATTACAAGTAGAATATCTACTTGTAGTAGTAGATTTAATCATCATCAAAAGTATTAAGTCACGGTACTTCACATACTCATTGGTGGGTGCGACTCTCCTCTCAGATTAATAAGATTTAGGCCATTATCTTTACTTTGGTAGACACTCAACTTTAAGATCTCGTTCATGTAATTTCCTTTTATAGTTGCTAAATCCAAGTAGTTTACTTTGAAAAACCGACTTACCTACATACGATTAGTTTTGATGTGCGTGCAATTGCGAATTTTATACTACTAAGTTAATAATAACTTTTCTTCGTCAATCTGCAATGGGGGAGCGTGGTGGTGTATGGACCAGGCTTTTTCCAGTTATAAGGAGAGATCTTGCCCAGCTGTGGGCTATAAAACTTATTGCAACTTCTTACTCTTTGTTATAAAGGAATATTGTCCTACGTTAAGAATACGAAATCGCTTGCTCCCTTTTAGCAATTAATATTTAATTATATCTTTCTTGTGTCTTTCAGCCACAGAGTTTTAAACATCATTTTGTTTGTGATATCAGAGATTACATATTTTTATTTAGACTAGGACTAAGAATTGTAGGTAGCAAATCTTATCTTAAACCTTTTTTTTGTTTTTTTTTTATTATGAGGGGGAAACCTTCAAAAGGTACCCGACGACGTGGGAGCGACGCCGGGTTATGTGGGATTTTTACCGCACTAAAACCCCCCCGGTGGTCGTCCTCAACGCTTGTTGGAGAACTCCGGGATCTCCGAGGGAATACAACCGGAGTCCTCCAAGCGCAATGCCCCGATCGGGCTCTACCCTGGGGGAGCACTTTTGGCTCCTCCCACACCATCTGGTGTTTACGACGGTATGCGACCACACATACCGTCGTCCTTCCCGGGGTTGCTTGCTGGACGGTTCGAGCTCCCACTCTTGCCACCCGCAACCCCGGAAGCCCCCTTTTAGTCGCCTCTTACGACAGGCAGGGGATACCGTAGCCCTATTCTATTCCTGTAGTCTCGTACAGGGACACCGCGCCGGGGGGCGCTATCTACGCCTTCGGCGTCTCCTTCTCCGCGCGGGATCAGCGCGCTCCCTGGCCCGTTCGGCGTCCTCTTTTGCGAGCATAACGCGGTCGCAGAACGCGACCACGCTATCCCACGCTTCGCCAGAACGGACCATTGCCGCAACAACAGTCTCCGGGGAGAGGTCCGACCCTATATTCTGCACCAGGATCTGCCGCTCAGGTTGCCACGCTGGGCAGTCCTCGAGGGTGTGCTGCGCAGAATCCTGGGCATGGCCGCAATGATGGCACTGCGCTGAGGCCTCCCTGCCTAATCTTATCTTATACCTACGAAGTAGCAAATAGGTATACCTAAAGAACGAAATGTGTTCGTTTTCATTTGAAATAAATTATTGTCTTCCACATATTTTCTCTATTCTAAGCCCAATGACTGAAATTCCATAAAGAACATTTGTTTATTGAACTGAAAAAATAAATAAATTCTTTGTAAAACAAAGCAATTCGTCAAACGAATAATCGGCCTTTGAAGTGTATTCATGCAAAACGTTCCAATGTGATTTGATTTTATTGTGTTTTTCCATTATTTACTTCACTGAACGCCCATTTCATTCGGGGAAATATAATTTTGCGGTTACTATGTTATTATTCTTTATAATACAATGTACTTATGTACATTTGATTATCGTAGGGATCAACTATACAGGCTATACCTACTCTATATAAAATGTATTTACTTCAAAAAGAGTTTTCTTTAGTTTTTCGTTTAGCATTACGTCTCAGGATGTGTTCCTTGTAAGCGACACTATACGATGGTGGATTAAAACTGATGTGTTTTCTTCTGAACTCGTCCGATTCGCAGCTTTTTAGTTTTTATGAAAATCATCATTAAATTAAAATAAATAAATGTACACAGAATATAGACCTATTACGCTTGTAGTAGTATATATATAAACTACTTACAACGCTTCTATTATGTCTGTAATTTTCTCGGATGGTTATCTCAATAGATTAAAAGTAAAAACGTACCGACAAATACAATAATCGTTATATTTAATAACTGTTATAAAATCGTTGGTATTTCTCTGTGTGTATTCAAGGTATCGTCCGTAGCAAAACTAAATCAATCGATGTAAAATTACATTACGATTACGTTACCGACATTATTATTGAAGTTTTGTTTTCCACTGTTAGTTTTGACTATCAAATTTAGATTTGCACGATGGGACTGAGATTTATTTTTGTTTTTGAATTGTGTAGTGTTATTAACACCAGCCATCTTTACAGTTATCATCGAGATTAATGATAGTTTAGCAAAACTAGGGCAAAAAAGATAGCTTAAGAAATTCAAACCCTTCTAAATTGGAATGTCAACTGACTCAAGTATCCTACTTGTTAGGTTCGAGCCGCGGTTTAGGATAATTATGATAATATGATAATCTACTTATAGATACATCGTTATCAATTTAATCAATTTTCGTTGGCGCTTTTAACGGCTGTTCTCGAATAATAATAACATTATCGGGAAATAAGACTAATAGAAAAGTTTAAAAAGACCAATTTTGACAACCCGCGTGGCGGAGCGGTCATCATACCCGTCTGACGCGCGGAGGGTCCCGGGTTTGATCCCGGGCCAGACAAAATGATGAATTTAGGTTTCTATTTCTGGTCCATAGCACTAACGATACAGGGAATCCTATTAGGGGGCTGTGGGGCGTAGAAAGCGTTTTTGTTGCACTTAAATTTTGTGATTATTAAAGTAGAAAATGAGTCTAGGGATGGATGAAACATGTCGGTGGATTATAGAATAGAAATCTGACGAGATATGACTTAAACTGTAACTTATAGATCGAAGTTAAGATCAAAGTGCGCGCGCCCTTGGCCTGATCTTGGTCGTGCGACCCGCGTGAAGGCGTCATGATTGCATTTATCATTCAACTCCTAACGTTTATATTTTATATCGAACATTGGTTCAAGATAAATATGTTTTTATTTTTATATTACATTGGACACAGGACCGTATTAGACTTTTAAATGTATGTACGAGTAAATATGACCCATAAGCTTATTTTCTTTCAGCAATTTAAGTAAATACAGGAAGGAAATTCATACAGAACTGAATGTAAAAATGACATGGAGTTACTTTAATGATATTTTAATTGAAGTTACAACAAGGCAAGACATGCTCCTAAATATTTCAACACTGAAAACTAACTACAGACAAATTGTAAACACACACTTTTTGAGGTTTAGCGTTTAGTTTTGTGAGATAATATTCATAATATTAAGTTAAAAGACTGAAAACAAATACAAACATAATTTTGCTGATGTTTATTTTTTTAATTATTTTAAATTGCATGCATCTGTAATCGGCTTCACGTAGGACTCTATATCTCTATAGATGTTGGTAACAGTACCCTTACCATGAGTTTTTACATTTTGACCCAATTTTTGATATTATATTTTTTGATATTATAATTTTTGATACAATTTCCAAGTTCTGTTATACCTAATCCACGAGGGGCGCTGATTGGAAATTGTATGGGCAATTACGTAAACAAATACCAAAACAGTCATATTTGTCAAAACGTAAAAACTCATGGTAAGGGTACAGATGACGATGACCACTTACCATCAGGTTAACAGCACGTTAGTTTTTTCAATCCTATAAAATACACTTTGCCTGATTTCATGGTGATATAATGGCGAAAGCAATGCCGGATATACATCAAGGAATTTCCCATTACATTAATATTTACATACACGTTATCAATAGCTGCAAATTGTTACCTAAAGTGACCCGACAGATTAATTAACTCTGATTTGTAATGACTTGATAAGTGCAAGTGGTGTGATTCGTATTTAAACAGATCACCATCTCTCGACCTTCAGTCGTCATTAAGAGTTTGCAAGAGCTGTATAGCTCTATATAGCTTAATCGACTCTAACAAGTTTTATTAAAATATTTTATTCGAATAAATTATGAATTGTTTCTAAATTCTAAATCTGCGATATTGTAACAAAAGTATACATATTTTTAAACTGTGATATATTGATCTCTGTATTTGAAAATGGAATTTATCTCCCGGAAAGCGAAGTCAAACAGTAATATTGACGCACGTCAGATGAATGGCGCGGTTGACGTTCACAGCCTCAAGCATAAGCGGTAAGTTTCCTACATTATTTTCAATATATTAAGATAATTTATATAATTCCTAAAGCCGCTGAGTCTAACCAAAATTTCGAAAAATTGTGTTGTGTTATTATTATTTTTCTTAAGAAGTAAATCATCTCTTTATACTGTGCTGTCATTCACTTTCTGCCATGCACTTGGAACATAAAAATGTGTAGATAGAGCTTTCAGTTCAAAGTGTGAACAGACTATTATTAAAAAACATCCGTCGCTCGATTGAAAACTGTTTTATTTCCCACTTACGAGATAGCTAGTAAATATGTATATATATATATTTTAAACCCCTAGCATTATTTGTTTCGGAAAGTTTATTAACAAAGTAAAAATGGTATGTCAGGTACATACTTTTTAATGCGATCTCTTACATACATCTCTGATTTTATAGGCTTCCTGGAAGCAGTCGCTACTGCTGTCTTTAACACCAAGATTAAGTGGTATTTTTCCTTATACCTATTTATATCACGAATTTCATGTAGTAGTTTAGGTTATGTGTCAATAGATTTTATTTATTATTTTCAGTCATCTAGTGCTAGGTGGGTAGATTTTAGAGGGAGTTAAATTTATATTTGCAAGAAATTATTGTGTAAGTAGTAATGTACCTACTAAAGTAAGTTTTGTGTGCGCAGTTGTCTTCTTATTTACAGTAAAGCCTATAGTCTGATTCATAATTAGGTGTCCAAAATGTAAACAAAGAAATGTCACTGTCAAAATTAACAAGAAACATAAACTTTAACAAACTCAACAAAAAACTAAAATTTAACAAATATACACAATTTAACAAACGCGTTATGTAAACGAGAAAACATTAGAGTTCGATCACAATCACGAAAATGAATAATATCAGTTACGAAACTTAAAAATGACAGCACAAGAAATGTCTTGGATTCCGATTGTGTTACCATTATCACATTTTAATTTTCTACCATAAACTTTGTTTTTTTATTATTATTACTGTATGGAACGAAATTGAGGTGATATAAATATTTGAAAATGTGAATTAATTTTAATTTATTTAGATTATTATTTTATTATTGTTGTATTACTTTAATATCGACAAAAATAAAAACTACTATTTCTAACGTATTTTCTTGATAGGTCAACACCTTTGTTTCCATTTTGGACACCTAATTATGAATCAGAGTATAGACCTTACACTATATTTGTCAATACCATTTTTTTAAACTATACATTTATATCGATTCTAGGAAAATATTCTCTAAACTACTCCGTATCTCGTGTGATTGCAAGCAGAGTACTTGTACTATATAAGTGTTATTAACATATTTAGCCGTTGGAGAGTCTGTTGTCGGCTTGAACTATATCATATGTGCGTTGTGATCCTTAACGATTTAGCACTAACGTCTCATGCCATAGCCTATTAAATCAGAAAACAGAAGCGCTTCCCTGTTGTCATAAAGCCGGAAATATTTGGCGATAGTGTTCATACTTTCGAACGATGAGTTCCATATAATCAAAAGCTGAATGCCCAATCTCTGTTTCCAGAGATAAGTATGGATTGTAGCTGCGAACCAAGTGGCCGGTGTCCTGTGCGCGCTCTGCTTTCGCGTAGGTATGCCGTAGAGCGCCGTAGCCCGTAGTCATCGTAGCGCGTGGTTTGTACCCAAAATGTAGCAAAAATGTTTTAAAAACTCTCGGGAACGTTCCAGAACAATCCATACTTATTTTATACTAGTTTTTGCCCGCGGCTTCGCCCGCGTTAGAAAGAACATACTAACATACATAAAACTGTTAATTCGTACCTTCAACTTTGCTAAAGATCATCGCTTGATCAAATGCAAAGTTTACGATTCAATCCTTACTAATATCGATTAAAATATATCGATGTTTTGAGTCCAAAAGATCGATTTTCCGATTAATCGATCTTAGATTGCAACACCTAGTTCCCGTGGGATTTCCGGGATAAAAACTATCCTATGTCCTTTCTCAGGTCTCAGACTATCTTTGTACAAAATTGCATTAAAATCGGTTCAGTGGTTTAGGCGTGAAGAAGCGACAACCAGACAGACAGACAGACAGACAGACAGACAGACAGACAGAGTTACTTTCGGATTTATAATATTAGTAAGGATTTTTTAAGTGTTTAATGGCAATCCTGTTTTGATATTTATCGCGGTCAAAATTTGGTACTAAAGTACGTAATAAGTTTTTTAAGACGATATTGTTATTTGTTATAATTAAATAAAATCTTTAGATAATTTAGAATCATGGTAGTTAAATAATTATTGTACGTTTTTTAAATAATATATCTAATATTTTTATAATATTGCACCTTCATTGCACTAATTGTGGTGCGGCCTACGCATTTGATTATTGACCCCTTCCTATTATGTTCCTACATAAATGCGGTTATTCGTATTTTATCAACAGGAAAGTACATGAACTGATATGCAATAATAGTAAATTAATTAAATAAATGATACGATGAAATGGAATCAGTTCACCGCAATCTTTTTGGATTTTTATTTATTAGACTGTAAGATGGGGTCAACGCCATCTGTTATCGAGCGGCCGTAACCGCGCTCTGTGGTTCGTATCTGTGTTATCGCTGAAAAATTTTCCTGTTTTCCCAGGAGCGAGACCGCGATGAGCCCAGCGCCCCCCTCGCAGCGCGACATAAGTAGCGCACCGTACGCCGTCGCTAAACAGTCGCTCGCCGCCAGTGGAGGAAACAGTGCGCCCGACAACATGGAACGTGATCGTATCGGAATGTGGGGCTCCGGGGACGGAACATCCAACAGCCGTCTCTCGGGACTCGACCGCCTGAAACACCCCGGACTCAACAAGGTTAGTGGGACGATCGACGCAATATGCACCGTCTCAGATCGATGACCGCACGTAATTCGGTTAGGTCATGGTTTCACGACTTGCCGAGCGGAAGTGCTCGTTGTTACCACAAATCGTGTCACCTGGACGCACTACGAATTACTCTCACTTATGATTGTCATTTCTACGATGACTTTACAATTTTATGCAGATCGTGAATGACAATGCTAATGTTTTGAACTTTATGCGCCGCGACAAAGTTCACGCGTTGAGGGATTTGAACCGATGTCAACAAACTTTTTGTTCCTCGTATTTTTGACACTGATTTGTTTGTGACGTTGTTCAAGGCCGCCTCGTGCATACAATAACTGAATAACGGCTACCTTTCACGCAAACCTAACTATTTTTTCCGGTATAGTTTTAAGTAAGTGGATTATATTGTTTTATTTTCGTAACGAGTTAATTTACACAAATTTAATGAATGTTCAAGTATGCGAACAATGTAATCGAACCGGCGATATCTTGTAGTGTATGTAGTACTTACTTGTATATAGAAATACTAAGAAATAAACCTGACTCGGTAAATCGATAAGCCTGTGGTTATGTTTACGCTCCCTTTGACGAGTCTCCATGGAAATGTGTATTGTCTCGTACATGGCAGGGGTCCAAAGAGGGTTGTACTCGCTTCTTGAACAAAAAGTCAGCAGGAGTGCCACCCCCTTCCGAACAACTCGCAAACAATAATAACGATTCAACGAAATGGATAAAATAAGAAATACTTTAACATAATTCTACGTATTAACGAATTCTTTATATACTTAATATATTAATAATTGACTGTTTACCTTGATTATTTTTTAATACGGATATTTTTTAAAACAAAATTATTGTCATTGTCGCGGTAAAAGGAAAACTTATGTAATTACATTGCGGAAATATACAAATTAAACATACCATATATTACCAATTTGCTTAAGCTGGTTTGAATAGTATCTTATTTATTACATAAGAGCATCACCGTCTTAGTAGCTGATCCTGATACGTATGAGTATTATAGTATATAATAAATAATAGTTTTATTATGGCCTGATGGTTACAATATTAATCAACTATGATCATCCATATTATATTGATATCATTACCAACCTATTACGGCGTCAATACAAGGCTTACGTTATTTTTCAAAATTAGTTAAAAGTATAAGAACACGATTAATCACATTAACCAAGAGGATAGATTTTACATTTTATTGAGAACTTTACGGAAAACTCTTACGCATATAAATAATTCTCACAGTTCAAACACTTATTCATTACCTTCTAGCGGTTGTAACTTTGAAAATGTGTAGACTTGGGGGAAAAGAACCTTCAGTGAGGTATCGAATCATAAAATGGAGCTCTCAAGTGTATGTGTAAAAGAATATAAAATTTAAACACTTAACATGTAATTATTACTATACATTTTTATATTAAAAGTGATAAATCATTATACTAGCTTTTACCAGTCACGTCTAATTATAAAATCGATACTGTTGATAAAACACTTAGCACTACACAATACACATGTTGTGTTTATAAATGTGTAATGTGGTATTGCCCTTGAAATAAAAATACTAATTTCTTTATATGCATTTTATAAAGATAATACCTGGTTTTATTAACATGACGTTTTTACTCTCAGTAGGTATAACGTTTTTGTAAAGAACATATTGATTATGTGGACTCGGACTTAGAAGACAACTTGCAAAAAAAATAATAAAAGAAAAATTATTTACAATTTCGAGCTATTTTTTATCGATAACTTTGTTATTTTCGGTGCTTCTTCTTAGTAACTTTTTGTCGTAAAGTTATAGAAGTTTTAAGTAATTCAATGTATTACGATGGTTATTTTTTCAAATTTTCTATGCGATGAACAGTTCGTCTGATGGAGCGCAAACATTTTGCACCCCTTTTTAAGATGGCGGCCGAGGGACTAGAGTTTTGTGGGGTTGCAAAACTTTAATTTAGCTTATATTGACCTACCCTTGACATCCAAAAAAAATTGCTTCAGCTGACTTTAACACATTAGAACTAAAAGATGTCACATCCCCGTGGACTAATATCAATGTAATTAAATAACTTGTGCTAACATATTCATTAAAACTCTCTGGAATAAAAAATACGAAATATAAATTTCCATTGCCTCAAGGCTGCATTAGCAATTTTATTAGCTACTAGGTTTCTGTAAGATATATCGGACCATCTTTCATAATAATGATCAAAAGCATAAATCCTGAAATTCCTTTTGAAGATAGAACACAAGGGGTTTCTTGCTAAATTACTTATTAATTGTTACATTAAGCGTTCGCTTCTTCCATTAGGATCTTTAATATTTCCAATTGTGTTAAAAGCTATGAAAGATATGAATCGAGCTCCTCTAATTTTTCAAGTTTAGAATTAATTTAAACTTTTAACCAACATTAATAATGGCACATAAACCTACAGACTTGAATGTTGAAATACCTATATGGGTCAGGCTTTTAATACATAATGTACTAGCTTTTAACCGCAGCTTCGCTCGCATTCAGAGGTATTGTATCTATTCCTCGGGAACGGTACATCTTTTCAGGATTAAAGGTACCCTGTACCCTTACCATGAGTTTTCAAAACATCCCACAATTTTACGTTACGCTTACTCAATCCATTATTCTGTTCCGTTTGCTTCTGTAGACTGAATAAACTTACCAATAAGTAAGTGCTCAAGTGACGATAAACTTTTTGTCTGCCTCACATGTTCGCAAAAAAGAGAGACAAAACATTAAGCGCCATTTTGTCAATTTAGACATTTAATGTTACGTTACTGACACTATAGTTCTGATACAATCCGCTAGGAGCGCTGATTGGAAAATGAATGGGCAAAAATACGTAAACAAATACCAAAACAGTCATATTTGTCAAAACGTAAAAACTCATGGTACTGTACCCTTAACAACGTGACAATCTATTATGTAGTTAAGGCGTGAAAGTGTTGTCCCTGTAGTCCCGGGACTAGAATAGGGCTACGGTATCCCCTGCCTGTCGTAAGAGGCGACTAAAAGGGGGCTTCCGGGGTTGCGGGTGGCAAGATTGGGAGGTCGAGCCGCCCGGTAAGCAACTCCGGGAAGGACGGCGGTGTGTGTGGTCGCATACCGTCGTAAACACCAGACGGTGTGGCGAGTCCTGGAGCTTACCTGGGTGGAGCCCGAAGGGGCGACGCGTTCAGAGGACTCCGGTTGCGTTCCGTAGGAGATCCCGGAGTCCTCTTGGCAACGTAGAGGAAGGCCACCGGGGGGGTTTTAGTGCGGTAAAAATCCCACATAACCCTGTGTCGCTCCCACGGCACCGGGTACCTTTTGAAGGTTTCCCCCTCGTAAACAAAAAAAAAAAAAAAAGGCGTGAAAGTGTAGCAAACGAACAAATAAGTTCACATACGCATTTATAATATAATATAATTAGTTGGGATTATTGACATGAATCTAGGAATATTTAAGAAATAAGGAGACTTATTTTTGTTACATAAATAAAGGATTTTCTTGGGCCTTTTCGTAGAACATGAATATTAATGTTTACCGCCTGTTACGTTCAAGGTATAGTTCTTAATTATAACTTATTTGTCCTTATATACTTGTCCTACATTTGCGTATTTATGACATAATTATGTAATAATAACAGCGGTAAAGACGTTAATAATTGACATGGTGGACGTCATTACTTGTGGGAAAGAACGCACATTTTTATTCACATTTGCTTTTAGTTGGCCACACATAATACTTTACAGCCTTTAGGATTTCCTAGCTCTACTATACCCAAAAGAGACATATTATACGATATTTGAGTGTAAGAGCTAGTATGGATAGATCGGGAAGTACCACTGGCACACAAATTTGTAGTGGAAATATTCTTACCTTTGTGAATGACGGCTGATTTACCTATGAGGCGACCATCTTAACCCTCGGGAGTAGCAGCGCATCTGTAATCAACTCGAGATAGAATTTGCTCTATATGGAATACCACCATCTCACTATACCGATATTAACTAACTAATTTAAATATTTTTTGGCCATCAAAATTATAGCACATGCAGACGAACTGAGAATGATATTAAATCGAAGCATTATTCATCTATTTCTAAGTGCGGTAGGGATTGCGACTGGTTGAAGAGTACTAATGGCATCATTAGTCAGACTTCAGACTAGCACGTAGACATTGTAGAAGGCTTTGGGGAGATAAATTACTACTCGCGTGGAAGTTGTCAGGACGACTTAACATCGATCGTCGCATAAGCTCGTCGATGTAGTTCGAAAGGATTATTACTAACTTTAGTTTGTAACGAGGACAAGTTATTGGAGTATCAGCCATATGATAGACATAAGTGAAATTAATCATTGAGAACGTTGCTATTGATTAAAACTTTGAAAGGATTATTACTAGCTTTAGTTTGCAAATATGGTGCGTACTCATTCATGTGTGTGAGCCATTTACCTTAGACTTATAAGAGAATTAAAATCTGAATGGTGTCTCATTGAGAACTTTGCTTATACTTTGGAAGTTGTAGAACCTTTTGTGGTTCGACTCCGGCGGTACCACCGCCACACCAATTTCTACCTAATAACAGCAGTGTTAAGCGCTGCTGTGTTCCAGTTTGAAGGATATGGTAACGGAGACATAGGTACCTTTCCGAGGCGTTCTAGCTTAGTCCTTAGAGGTAGCGGGGCATCTGTGGCCGACCTCAGATACTATCTGGGATTTATTACAGTTGTCTATGGGTGGCGGACGTCACTTACCATCAGGTGGACTGCATGCTCTTACATTATAAAAAATATATTTGCAACAGATAAACATATATAAAGCATTTAATGTTCGTAGTTGGTGCATTAGATTTGTAGAGTAAGTTGTCGCATATATATTATTAATTTAAAACCTAGTTTTATGCCAACCACTCGTTTATCTTATAATCATTCAGTCATTACAATACTCTGTTTTTTTTCTACCATTACCATTTTTTTCTACCATTACCATTTTACTAGTAATTGTAATAAATTGTCCTAGTTCTATAAGAACCATCTAGATTCTAGACAGTTGAGTCATTCCAATACTCAGTTTTTTTTCTATTTTGCCCATTTTAGTAGTAATTGTAATAAATTATGTAGGTAACTAGGTACTCCATCACGAGCTATATATCCAGTTGACAACGTGTTATCATCGTTAATAGGAAGCTTGAATATTAACGATATCGCATTTTTATATTAGTACTTTAAAATAACAAGTCACTCATTTGATTACTACAGTTCAAACATAGATGCAGTGGGGATGTCAAGTGGGGATGATATCATGGCGACGCTCGAGTTAACAGAGAGCGACATTCTGGTCGGAGACTTCAGCAAGAACAGTTTAATAACGGGAATAGTTATAATACCTCTAATCACTAGTGTGTACCTACTTACGTGTAATTGTAATATCGTTACTCTGTACCGTATATGTGACAATATTTATACATGTCTACCTTCAAGAAGGCTTCGATCACAAACGTAAACCAATAAACTGCGGTAAACATATTGATTAGTCGCCCATGTTGGTATTGGTATAGCCGACGAAATCCGATACAGACAGTTGGCTTGCTACATGTTACTTTGATTTATGATTATTAGCGAATGATGTAAGTTTAGTCAGTACATCGTACACGGCCATAATTCATTGTACGAGTACATTTGAATAGTAATCAGTGCGAGTAGTGATTGCTTGTATGCAACTATTATGTAGATAGTGTAGTGTTAAGAATTTAACTTATACACTGTTGGGTTTACATTCTGATTTGTCGCATTACAATTAATTATCACTTGCTACTATCAACCAAAATCCTCGTGGAAAAGCCAACATGCCTCAAAGTTCTGTTCTTTAACGATTTTTCTAACAGTTTGGTAGGGATTATGAAATAGACTATGGTCTATTAGTGGTCACTTACAGACATTGAGCGTGTCAGACTCGCGCCGTGTATTCTCCTTTCCAAAGTTTATATACGTAGATACTTTAAGGTTTTTCTCCATGGCAGGGAGAAAACCTAGTAGCTAAAAATGTTTTCTAAAAAAAGTCTAGTAACTAAAAAAGGCTTTAGTCACACACACACATATTTTGCGTCAGTTTAATAACCAAAACTTACCTATAAACTTGACATACATATTCTAAACACGGCACTGAAACAGAATAAATCTTATGTGTACATTTTCGGTACACCAGTACATTGTACGAGTACCATTTTCAGTCTATTTCACGTGTCACGCGGTTTAGTGGCTCTGAGGGAAATGTGGATTAAGCTGAGAACGTGACGGGAATGCTATATTGTACTGCTCAGCACTTACGACCACCTACGTTCATGTACTGCGAAGATCCGTGAATTGTGTGAGATTTTGTTTGTGAGAGTATGGGATTTTTCTCTGAGAATAAAGTTATTAATAAAAATGTTTGCGAATATTGAATCGGATAATAGATTAAATAATAATAAAAAGTTTTTTTACATTATTATAGAGTATAAACATATTATATAACGGAAAATCAACTACAAGACTGATAACAAATCGAAGCACTTTAATTCTGAATAATCTTAAAAATCTCGAAAAAAACCAATGCTTAAGTAACTTAATAAAAAGGTCAGAATATCGCGCTAATTCGAATTTGTGTACAATTCCATATAAGCCTCAGAACAAACAGATTATGACATAGGTAATTGAAAAGGGCTGATACTCTAGGTCAAATCTACATAATACCTTCATATCCCTTGTCACCGAAATAGGGTAATCGCGTGATATCACCCACTCGCTGGAACAAAGCCGCCGTAACGTCTCTAGTGGCAATATTGCCGGCAATATAGAACAGAATGTCGCCCGTTACGATTTGGGTTTAAATTTAGGGTATTTACACAGTAGCGACTTTGGTAATCGAAGTTAATATAAAAATATAAACAGTAATACTTCGAACAATTGTTTTTCCATAACATTTTTCGTTCACTGATTAAACGAATTGATTGGAGGGAACGAATGATGTTATGGAAACACTTTCGTATTTAGTTTAAAATATTTTTGTACCTAACCCATGTTTTATAAATTGGCTGGCAAGCTCCTATCTCTTGGTGGTTTAAATGTGCTAGAACCTAGAGTAATGATGTTTTGTTTCTTTAGTTCGTTGGAGAATTGTTCATTCGTAATAAAGTAGCCCATGGACACAATACTTGTTTCTTTAGTTCGTTGGAGAATTGTTCATTCGTAATAAAGTTGCCTACGGACACAATACTTGTTTCTTTAGTTCGTTGGAGAATTGTTCATTCGCAATAAAGTAGCCTATGGAGTATGGACACAATACTTGTTTCTTTAGTTCGTTGGAGAATTGTTCATTCGTAATAAAGTAGCCCATGGACACAATACTTGTTTCTTTAGTTCGTTGGAGAATTGTTCATTCGTAATAAAGTAGCATATGGACACAATACTTGTTTCTTTAGTTCGTTGGAGAATTGTTCATTCGTAATAAAGTAGCCCATGGACACAATACATAGTATTATTCCCAAGCGTAACATTAAAAATGGTTCACTACTTTATGTCCTTAATTAATAAATTATATTTGAGCCTATTCCTTTTTGAATGCGTTGCCTTCACCTATCGATATGTAGCTATCAATATCATTATGTGGAAGCACGTTCTAGTAAGGCGGATGTTAACACTAGTTAACAGTGTGATGTCTGAGATTAGTTTTGTCGGGTACACTTATCTAGACTAGTCTAGTTACTGCCAATGTTAGCCTAACTTATCTCATCGAGGTAGACGTATTTATCGTGACGTATATTGTGTTATGATATAGTTTTGGATAAAGTCTATTGATATATAAGATAGGTAGAAACCTTTTTCTCTTGTGGTTGTCAACCGACTTTCTCTTTTCGTTTGATAGCTTCTTGACGTGTTTAGTGTTATCGATAAACAATTTTTATAAAATAATGATTTTGGCCCAATTTCGAGCACTAGACGAACAATAGATTAACATATCTATGAGGTATCGTTGGATTCATCTAAATTGTGAGACTGTGACTAATGTACTTTCCTTTTCACTTAATTATTTTTAAGAAGTTGTTTACGAGTGTTATTATCAATTAAATTATTATGAAACTTGTAATTTAACATGGTCTCACGTTTTGCAATATTCACATGCCAAAATAACCCATGTGAAAGAAGGCTTACACAATCTGTTGCCATGGGAACCACATAAACAGAGTCGGTATTAAATTGGCGGTTTATCGTGATAGCATTAGTTCGATATATCCTCCGCACGTCGTCGTGTGTTCGCGTTAACACTAAAGTGATTACATCTCCGATTTGTGAATAGTTGTATTAACATTTTAGAAGTATTCGTTGATTCGTTGATGGTAGTAATTCCCTTAGTGGTTTGACTCCGGCGGCTCCACCGTCACACCTACTTTTGCTTCATACTCGTAACAATGTTAAACGCTGCTGTGTTCTGGTTTGAAGGGTGACGAAAGGGAGACACACTTTTCAGAGGCGTTGCAGCTTAGTGCTCAGGGGTAGCGGCGCATCTGTGGCCAACCTTAGGTAGGAATATCTAATCCTATCTGGGGTTGATTACAGATGTCCATGGGCGGCGTGGCCACTTACCACCAGGTGGACTGCATGCTCGTTTGCTACTCCTATATTATAGAAAAAATACCTATAAATATAAAACGTATTTTAAATGTGAACAAGAATGTAATGCATAAATATTTGTAGAAGACAAAGAGAATAACTGATACGCGAATACTAAAATCTCACGTTTATTTTTAGCGGAAACAAATGTCTTTTTATATTATCTGTTGTATTTTTACCCGACTGCTAAGGAATGGTTAGAATATAAAGACTTTGTGTAGGTACCCTTACATAATGTTCTACATCTACAATAACATAGCATAATTTATATAAAGCATATGGCTAAGTAAATACTTAATTTATCATTTAAATATTACGTTAATATGACTTTTAATATATCATCATTCTCAGGGAGCACGTATGAAAATCGGAAGTCTACGTTTCTAGGGATCTTAATGTGTTTACTTAAGTAACTATGTACTCTTAACACTTTTTGAGTCACAAAAGTACTCCGCGTAGACTGAAACAATAAATACTCAACTTTTCCCGAACTTGGTAACATGTTGTCGTGTATTTAGATGCAAACAAAAAGCAAGAAGTGATGGTAGCTATATCTTATATATTAAATTCTCGGGTCACAATGTTAGTTACCGTACTCCTCCGAAACTTTACCGATTTTCACCAAATTTTATATGCATATTCAGTAGGCCTGAGAATCGGCTACTATCTTTTTTCATATCCCTAAGTGATAAGGGTTGTTCACCCTTAACATTTTTTTATTTATATGGAACAACGATTGCTGGGTCAGCTAGTTTTATAATAAGTAAATGGCCCAAGACCAAAAGACCAAATCGATTTACATATTATATGCGAGTTTTAAATAATCACCGGAAAAGCGGTTTAAATGTTCTCATACATTTTTTATTAAAATAATAGGATGAAGAGGTTGATTTAAAAAAATACTAAAATAAATACAATAATCATTCAAAGTCCTCGTACAATATAATAAGCTGAAGACTATTGTAGGTACAGGCCTGTATGAATAGTAGGAAGGTTACTTCTGTATAAAATATTATGCCAATCATGCGAATCACCTTGTCAGTATGTAGGTCTGTTTGGTGTCCTTTTCAATACCTCACAAACAGTAGGTAGGTACTTAATCGCATTATTAAAAGCTTTTATCTAACTTGATATGTTAGTATGTGGTATGTTTAGGTCGAATCTTATGAGTCCAAGTTGAACTAGTTAACGATATCTGATGGAGCTTCATAGTGTATGTTAAAATTGTCTCTGGTTGTGTCATAGATTAGTAAAGATTACTCACTCCTAACAAGAAAATGTACCCAGTTTTGAGAATTGAAATAGTTGCGTAAAAAAGTTTTGCCACGTATCCGTGCTAAAATGTCCCTAAAATATTTGAAATAATTATTTATTTATTATGTAAATTACGCAGTATTAGTTATTTATTCGTAAATTTTCTCTAAAAATGTTTTATTTGTCAAGAATTAAAAAAAAGAACTTACTAATAAGCCGTTTGTGGCTTCATTCAATTTCAAGGCGGCGAAGTATCTTTACTAATCTTTGGGTTGTATTTAAAGTTTCTTTTTATAGACTATGGATAACTAATATAGTAATTTACCTAATTAAAATTATGTGAGAATTATTTTAGCATGTTAAGCTTTTTATTTTTTGAAGCGGGCTCTATAACAGTCAGACCCCTGTGTGTTCCAAGTTCGAGCCCCGAATAGACCTGAAAGATAGACACAGTTTCTTGTACTTCTTAATGTATTTACCCATGTATGAATGTGGAACCAAAGTAAGATATAATTGATGTATTGATTTCTCTATCTGATGGACTAAATTTCGTCACTTGCTTAACGATTTGACTAATCTTATTATAGGAACCTTGGTACGACAGGTATAATATATGTATAATACGACCAAATAAGGAGAGATAGAAAATAGTGATACACGTACGGTGACAGCATGACATCACGTATAATCCGCCTATTCAGCTATTTCTAGGCATGTTGAACGTCGATATATCTATCGATTACGCTACTGCTTTCAAAGTAATTGCGAATAAAATTTTATGCCTCTATATGTATATTATCTTTTATTTTCGCAGCATTATGTGATTATGCGATAGCTATTTAATAAACTAGCCACAAACCTTTTCATAAAAAAAATAGTCTATGTCACTTCCACAATTTAGACGAATCTGACGAAATATTTTATATTAAGATCAATCATACAGCTTCAGTTGTAGGGCATGCTTAAGAATTAGATATGTATACATATTAAATACATACGCTTGAAAAAACAAATATCTTCCATTAAATTTCGAATAGTTAATTATAGTTATTTTTTTGGGCATTGTTTCAATATTTTCAGTTGACTTTTATTGAACGTTAATCTTGTTTTTTTGTATATTAATTTTCATTTTATATTTTTGCCCATCAACATCGGCGTATAAAAAAGAAGAAAACACTCTACTTAAGTATATTGACATAAGTATAAAAATAGTATTATGTCAGTGTTGCATAATGTTTTCGTACAATTACGTGTAACACATTACACAGTTGACAGAGCAGTACGAGGAAACGAGACGACTTAAAAGTGGTCGATGATTCATTAGAACTGCCGTAACAATTGATGTTGTGAGTGTGACCATTCATAATTCCGCACAATCATCCTATCGGGTTTTCTCCAAACATCAGTTAATATCAAGATACCAGGAAAGAAAGGAAAATCAAGTGTATTAATTTAAACTGTTAACGTTTAGGTTTTTCCAAAATAAAACAAGGTCAAATAGAACAAAGGCACTTAATATCGAATTCAAAGTCCTAAAACGAGACATTCGCGCGTTCCTACTTCTTACCTATACCTATATGGTAGGTATAAAGTTATATGTGTATATCATTATATCGGGGTTTCTCTATACACCAGTGAATAAAATGATACCAGGAAAGAAATAGCAGATATCAAATTGTTTGCCTTAGGGATTTCAAAATGTTAGTGTTAAAAGTTTTACTCAAATATAACGATTGTTTACTTCTTAGGTATACAGGGTGAATTTTTCAAATAGACCTTCAGGGCTAAATCCGAAACTATAAGGATTAGCGAAAAATGCTGAAAGGAGTTACGAGGCTGATCTTGATAAAAACTAAAACTCCATCATTACTTTTCTAAAATATCGTTTTCGCTAGCCGGAATCGAACGAGTTCATTTTCCACTATCTGATAGTGTTGCTTATAAGTTTTGGATTTGGCCCTGAAGGCCTATTTAGAAAATTCACCCTGTATATAAAACTTTATATATATCCCCCTCCCTTACCACCAGTAGAATTCTGTCCAAATTTTATGAGAATCGGTATTATGGTAGATGCCAATTTCAGTTCAAGACGTTACGCTCAATGTCAAGAAGTAATGATCTTGACTTATTTTATGACGTAATGCATTTCGCTTCCGGTCAATGCCAAAGCAATTAGATTGCACGGTGAATGATCGTAGTACAATCTGGTGGTGTTAATCATTGCAATATTTGGATCTGTTTTAGTGAGTTTAGTAGATTTATTCTTATTATTATTTAAAGGCGGTAGAACCCTTTGTGGTTCCACTCCGGCGGCAGCATCGCCACACCTATTGTTCCTCATAACCGCAGCGTTAAGCGCTGCTGTATTCTGGTTTGAAGAGTGTGGTAAGGGAGACATACTTTACCGAGCCGTTCCAGCGTAGTCCTCAGTGGCCGACCTCATGCAGGAATATCTAATCCTATCTGGGTCGATTACAGATGTCCATGGGCGGCCGTAGCCAATTACCATCAGACGGGCTGCATGCTCGTCTGCTACTCCTATATTATAAAAAATATCTAGCACCATACTTAAAAATGTCTGTTTAATTTGAAATAACTTCTTCTATAGTATATAGTATAGTCTGTATAGTATATATAGTATAGTCGTTCAAGCAGTAATGTTTTTATATTTATATGATTGGCCTTAACGCTTCAATAATAGTGTGCCATTGTGCAATGGTACATGTTATCGTTGAAAAAAACAATTTCAATGCTAATCCTCAATGGTCCTCATATATAACATATGTACCTAGATAGGTTTAGGTTTAAAATTTTGAAATATCCTATAGATACACAATTTGTTTTCAAACAAACATCGCCATCTTAATAATTCAGAAATTGAAGAGTCTCTTTGTGAATTTTAAATGAGTTATCTATCCTCCTTAATATAGGTTTAGGTTTCAAATTTTGAAATATCCTATAGATACACAATTTGTTTTCAAACAAACATCGCCATCTTAATAATTCAGAAGTTGAAGAGTCACTTTGTGAATTTTAAATGAGTTATCTATCCTCCTTAATGAAACACGTCTTTTAATTTTTAAAAGTTTTATCTAAAATATTTAACGTACATAGTAGCGTACAAGTACAAATACAAGCGTTTGGGCTATAGGGCGTGCCAAATAATAAGACATACATAGAGTCCAAAAATATTAACCTAACCTGAGTCGGGTAAAAATATGAATGAAATTTCGCAGTCAGACAAACTGACCTAACAATGATAACTCTTATGACATTTTGAACGAGTTTTATCCTTCTAGAAGTATACATTTCTCTACTATCGCTTTAAGCGACTGTCGGCTCAATTCGGATGAAGGCTCCGACAGCCAATGACATTAGAGAAGATTGGAATGTATCCTATCTGTATTGGTAACCGATACAATCCGCCGATTAAGCGATCTGTCGCTTAAGGCAAGGTGAACTAATTAATTGCTGTAACAGAGCAGATAGATTATTGCTATCGAGCAGTATCAAGTGCTTTGATTACTTTTAATTTGCACACGACATTGATAGCGAGGCAAGCCTTTATTTCGAGGTATGATATGATAAATATAACATCAGTTACATTCATCATTAACTCCACACTTTAACTTATGTGTCTACTCGTATATCTATGTACCTATTCTAAAGTATGAGATCTCTGTATGTATCGTAAATAAAAATAAAACTGCTAAAAATAGTAGCGATATCATGTAAAAACGTATGTAGTTAGATACCTGTAAAATTTTCGTTCTAACGTAAATTACTTTTTTTCAATCAGTCTTGTAGCGTAATGCATAAATTTGCAGAAATATCATAAATTTGCATTTAAAACACAGTCGTTAAATTTGTTCCCTAAAATAGTAATAAAATAGCTTTACTTTTTTGCACACTTTAAATTATCTTCATCTGTAATAACATACATTAGGTATGTATCCATACATTCTGGGTCACGTTAACGTATTGATCGAAGGACAACCAACGATACAATGCATCTTCATAAATTTATAATACTAACATAACTTTACAGAGCTGCTTTCAGTAACTCTCCGACCGGAAAACTGTAACGGCACATAAAACACCTTGTTACTCCTTTAAGGAGCTTTTAACGCTATAAAGAGTGTTATAAAAACTTTTCCGTTATAAAGTGAAGTGAAGAGTAAGTTACGATCATTAAAAGTGACGACAAAAGACTTAAGACATTATCAGTGTTTTAATTTTCCGTCACTGAAGCATAATATTGTCAGGAATTGATAACCTTTTCTTTACGTTCGAGTTATATAGCGCGGAAGTTATACGGTGATAACTTTTACGTTTGAAATTGGTTAACGGTGTGTGATAAAACTGAAGTGTTTGGTGCACGATGGAGCGAGATTGGTGGCAACTGACGCCACGGCGGGAGATGTACTCCGTGCCGGATTGCTTGGCAGCGCCCGACTCGCGGGTTTGTTTATATTTTAAACTATTTTTAGATGTGCACGTTTGATTAATGTATAAATAGGTTGGTATTGTATTTAATGTTATTGTTCTGTTGCGTCGTTTTTGTTGTTATGCAACGATATGATTATGAAACTGATGAGATTTTAAAGATTTTTCTACATAAATAGGGTTATTGTTTCTTATATCATATCTACCATTTTCCTCATTTTTTGACTACCTACTTTGAGATGTTTATCATCACAGTTATTTTTAAAACATGTCAAACAACAAAATCCTAATTAAGAAATCCAACAATGGAAGAGCGAGGCGTTCCTATCACAAGTGTCTCTGACTACTTACCAGGAAGCCCCGACTACTATAGTACTGGAAAAAATTAAGGGATCAAAAAAAATTCCAAATTTTTCGGTAGTTTTCAACAGGCCGTAACTTTGAGAGAAATGGTCGTACAGGAAATAAAAAATAAGGAAATTGTAGCTCCAAGTGTCTAGTTTTTGGATTAGAACTTCAAAATTTTGTAGCCTCCGCGGTTTCTGAGTAATCGTAGAAAAACCAGCAACAAAAACATTTTCAAAATTTTTTTAGTTTTTTTTTTGGTCTACGGGCGTGGAAAAATTTTTTTTAGCTTAACCACCATAAGGATCGGATACTTTGTTCATTTAGCTTTAATTTCTTTTTTTAAACACCCTGATACGTCCACTCCTCGCTGAGATATCGGTCTTCAAATGGAAAAGGATCTTTTTGTCTTTGATTATCGATATCTCAGCAACCAATGATTGTACAGAAAGTTAAAGATAACTTTCAAGAACTTGAATAAATTCCCCTTAACGACTGTCCATTGTTTTTTCGAAAAAAAATTTTTTCTTTCTGTCACATGAATTTGAAAATGCAACAAAAAAGGGCTTTTGGTGGTTTTTTGGAAAATCAAGCGCTGGATCGTAAATATTGAGGAAACCACTAATGCTAAGTGTGCCTTTTACAGTTCAATATGTCCACAAAAACCCTACAAAGAATCAAATTAATCCAGCCAGCCGTTTTTTTGTTTCACTTGATCGAATTTTTGAAAAAATTAAAGGATCATGTTTTTTGCTCTGAAAAGCTCATAATTTTTAAAAATGAGAAAAAAAATTGTTTTTCCGAGCTTTTTCCACATTTTTGTTCCAGAAAGTGCTTAAATTTTCAAAAAGAAAAGAAAAAAAAACTCCGAAAACACAATGGACAGTCGTTAAGGGGAATTTATTCAAGTTCTTTAAAGCCATCTTTAACTTTGTGTACGATCATTGGTTGCTGAGATATCGATAATCAAAGACAAAAAGATCCTTTTCCATTTGAAGACCGATATCTCAGCGGGGAGTGGACGTATCAGGGTGTTTAAAAAAAGAAATTAAAGCTAAATGAACAAAGTATCCGATCCTTATGGTGGTTAAGCTAAAAAAAAATTTTCCATGCCCGTAGACCAAAAAAAAAACTAAAAAAATTTTGAATTTTTTTTGTTGCTGGTTTTTCTACGATTACTCAGAAACCGCGGAGGCTACATAATTTTGAAGTTCTAATCCAAAAACTAGACACTTGGAGCTACAATTTCCTTATTTTTTATTTCCTGTACGACCATTTCTCTCAAAGTTACGGCCTGTTGAAAACTACCGAAAAATTTGGAATTTTTTTTGATCCCTTAATTTTTTCCAGTAGTGTAGTTTTAAGGATTTTTCTTAAATAAATGCATTTTTATTTTATTTTATTTATGTAAATCTATGAGCTATTACTGGCACTTATTGAAGGTATTTATTTCTTTAATGGACTTGGATTATTTTCTTCATATAAAATTGTTTTTATATTATTTTATTATAAAGACACATTTCATAGCCAATTGCATAAAATGACATAATGAATAATTCAGTACGTATTTATATGTTATGATTATGTCCATTATAAAAGTATAGTCCGCGTAAAACTGCTAGTCCGCTCTGAATATAGAAAAGAAACGCGTCTCCATTGCAAATTGTATGACTACACCTGCTCGCAACATCTTCAGAGCGGGCTAGCTAGCAGTTTGGCGCGAACTATTGGTACCTATATGTCTTATGGTACTGCCAGTATATCAGAAGTTCCGCATTCTATTTCAATTAGTTCCGCTGCACGTCAGTTGCAACTGACAGCTTTTACTTCGAACTAGTTCGCTCCCGTGGGAGTTGGGTAGTTTTCAATAATTACCCGCTGTTACTGCACTGTATGGTAGGTAGGTAATTAGTATTTCAAACACTTACAAAATTTTGGATAATCATGATATAACACAATAACAAGATAGTAGTAAATCTTCTTTATTGAGAAATCTGATATTCAACAGCAGTAAATATTACAAATATTTGAGCTATGGATAAATGTATCATTATTCTAAATTAATGATACAGACGTTTTTTTTTTTTTTTTTTTTTTTTTATAATATAAGAATAGCAGACGAGCATGCAGTCCACCTGATGTGGCTACTGCCGCCCATGGACATCTGTAATCAACCCCAGATAGGATTAGATATTCCTACCTGAGGTCGGCCACAGATGCGCCGCTACCCCTGAGGACTAAGCTGGAACGCCTCGGAAAAGTCTGTCTCCCTTACCACACCCTTCAAACCGGAACACAGCAGCGCCTAACACTGCTGTTATTAGGTAGAAATAGGTGTGGCGGTGGTGCCGCCGGAGTTGAACCACAAAGGGTTCTACCACCTTTACCACCGTCCATGCGGAGATTGAAGCTGGGATTAACAGTCAGTAGCTATAGTAATATTATTAATGGCAATAAATACAATAGGTGTAAGCTATCGCTTTTCCTAAAAATAAAAGAGTGCGCGGCAAATTTGAATATGTATTTCTAATTCATCTACAAGAATTTATACGACAAATTAAAAACAAAACCGGGCATTATCATAAAATAACTGGGCCGAAACTCAATATACTCGTACAATGGCCGACGTGACGTGCTCGGTATACGAATGGCGTTGATTTGCATAACATTGCGTCACAGACGAGCCTCCATTACCTTGCCTTATATTTTATTAACGTTAAACTTTATAGACTGACTTACCTTCACTTAATCTTATATATAAAGTTATACACTTATATTTGAAGGTGGTAGAACCCTTTGTGGTTCGACTCCGGCGGCACCACCGCCACACCTATTTCTTCCTAATAACGGCAGTGTTAAGCGCTGCTGTGTTCCGGTTTGAAGGGTGTGGTAAGGGAGACAGACTTTTCCGAGGCGTTCCAGCTTAGTCCTCAGGGGTAGTGGCGCATCTGTGGCTGACCTCAGGTAGGAATATCTAATCCTATCTGGGGTTGATTACAGATGTCCATGGGCGGCAGTAGCCACTTACCATCAGGTGGACTGCATGCTCGTCTGCTACTCTTATATTATAAAAAAAAATATATATATCGTGTCAAATTATGTTAGTTACCGTACTCCTCCGAAACTGCTTTACCGATTTTCACAAAATTTTATATGCATATTCAGGAGGTCTGAGAATCGGCTAATATCTATTTTTCATACCCCTAAGTGAAAAGGGTTGTTCACCCTTAACATTTTTTTATTTATATGGCAACACAACGTTTGCCGAGTCAGCTAGTATTTAATAAAGTTATGAGATTTTTAAGGTGAGTTAGGCAGTAATAGGAGTAGATATAGGTCAGTAGTATTCATTTAAGAATCCCACATAACCCCGTGTAGCTCCCACGGCACTGGATACTTTAAAGACTTTCTCCTCGTAAACCAAATTAAAAAAAATACGTCACTAGTAAGAATTTTATCTTTTCACTATAATGTTAATCTACTTGTAGTCCGCTTTCTGAACCTGTAATTTCTTTTAAGGCCATGTGCGAAGTGTTCCAAAGTAATTTTACTACCTTTAACTTATAATTATCTACAATATACATGGTTTATATATTAGAGTGTGAAGTCTACTAAACCGTATTTGGAACCTTTTGATTCTGACAAGAGACCCGTAAGCTAACGAACGTTAAATATGTTTACGAATCAGCGCAAATAAATTGAGGCTTAGGTAAATTCATTACAGCACCTAACTCATCCTAATTCTGCGAAAACATTTTCACAATTTTGCCGAACGTTGAAAGCTTAATAAATACGTTTTACGTAACGAACCGAACGAGGTGAGGATTAAACGGGAATTAGATTTAACTTTACGTTAAAGCCGAGCGCGCTTGAGGCAATTTGCTCTAAAGCCGAATTCGAGTGCTCGAGAGTAGTTACTACCTACTTTATATGCAAAACGGTTCCGAGTTGCCGTCAGAGGGTCTTATCGAAACTCAATTGAATTATCTTTAGATTCGTTTTATTATTTTTTTTATATCTCATGCTTATATTAGGTTAAGGTTATATGGCAATTCGACTCATATTTCCGTTTCGAAAAGCCATCTTTGCGTAAAGGACAGTCAAATATGTTGCAGTACTTTTGGATATTATCTGGTTTAATTATTCGGTATCATAGAGACAGCATGTGTGCTTAGAAAATAAAAGTTGTGTTGAAGGTGGTAGAGCTCTTTGTGGTTCAAATCGGTTGGCACCACCGCAACACCTATCTGTCCTATTTCTGATTTATAACAACAAATACAACGATATATTTCCATTTAACAAGAATTGCACATTTTACGCTTATAAACGTGTAGGCCAATAGGAAATAAATTTGATTAATTATTTATCGGTACAGCATTTAATATTGATCGAGAGAATGACCTAAACCAAGTCCCTTACCATGCGTTCGAGTCGCTCTTGTCTCGTAAAACTAATTACTCACTTGTTAGCAATGAGGCGTAACATAGTTTTTATTTCGCGTGCCTTCGTTCTTCACGACACGATTCAGAATAATCAATATGTTTCTATACACCTGGGCGATCGAATCCTATACCGGGAAAATTATTTTTGAAAGTTTTTACATGACTATGATTGCGTAATTACTTTTTAAGTACTTAAAATAATTGAAATAAGTAATTTACTATTTTCGATCTTCGAAAGAGCAACGAATGGGTTGGTTACGATGTTCGAGTCCAGTTAACTCGAACATCGTAGCTGGGCCAACGATGTCTAATATAATCCGATCCAAATCGTGTCGTAGTCGTGATCGTAAGCATTAAAGATTCCCGCTTAGTAAAAGGTCGTTTGGGAGCGGCCGCCTTCGCCGTGTCACGCAGCTGACTGTCAGCTGTTTTTGCTTCCGGAAGACTTCGCTCTCATTCTCACTATGACGTCATGTTGCACGATTATAATGTACTAAGTCTTAGTAACTAAGAGCTAAGAGCTAGGTGTTAGAGATGTCCATTATATTTATACCTATACTACGGCTATAATTTTAAATGCAGTTTAAAGAAATTTTAGTTTTTAAGAGACCTTATTTCGAAGTTCTTATCTTCAGGTTGAACGAGTTTAGTTGTCCTTTGTCAGTTGTAAATTATCTTTACCTTGTAACATAAAATAATAGTACGAGTATTTATACGAGGCTATTGTAATAAATATAAGAAAGGAATTTAAGACAAAAATAAGTTATCGTTATACAGAATTTATCATCTTTCCTTTTAATTTGCCAATAAATTCATCATAATTACTTATGTTCCGATTCAGTACCAGTGCTTGAAATTAGAATGAACTTGGTTCTTAGTTGACTACACAGCTCAAACGCGGGTAGGCAGAGATTATACTTATTTGGAATATTGTGAATATTTTTATCTTTTACCTTTTTACAAATGAAGAGATTACATTTATTCTTATCTCTAAATCTCTATATCTCTATATCTCTAAACTTTAAAAATTTTGAAATATCTGAGAAGCGACGTGTTCGCAAATTTTATTTTAGTTGAATTTTAATTTCTCGATCTTTATACTTCGGTATTGGACCCAATACCTATTAAATGTTAATAATATTCCCAATTCTCTTTGTCCTCAGGGCATGGCTTTCTCAATCGAGGAGCGTCAGGCGTTGGGTATCCACGGCCTGCTGCCCGCCAGGGTCAAGAGCCAGGAGGAGCAGGTCCAGCTGTGCAAGCTCTCCATCGATCGCTACGAGAACCCTCTCAACAAATACATCTATCTGATGGGACTGCTCGTGAGTACAACTCATTGATATGCTATCATAATTGTTAACTGTAATATTACTGTTCCGTAAGTACCTACTATTAAAATGCCATCGTACGTCAACTTCAATTCGCGGTGTAAGAGTCAGATGAAAGTATCTACATTTTTTCAATTTTACAGGAGAGCAAAAATAGAGTGACAATTCGCCATTTCAAACTTTGCCAACTGATTAGTAGAGATTATATACAGTTATGATATTGTGATGATATTGTGGACATACAATAATCTATGATTAAAAACGTATTTTTTGCAAATACGTTCTTATAGGTCTAACAGTTTAGATGATAATTAAAATTAATTTACCGGTACTCATATTACGTTATTCTGGTTCAATCGAAAGTGGGTCTTATGTTATTTCTTTTTTTGTAACTTGTGAAAAATTGAATATAGCGTTACGTCGTTTTGCCATTTCATAAAGGACTACATTGTGAACCGTTTTGTGAAAAAAAAACGTTTTTTGATTTTTTGTAGATACGTTTATCTGACTCTTATACCGCGAATTGTTCCCGTATTTTCAACAGCATGAACATATTTTAAACACAATTTATTTTATTAAGAAATAATAGTTAAATATTTATCATCCATTTAATATTTTACTGGGTAAGACAAAGCTTATTAGCTAGGTAACACAACTTTAATTGTACTTAAAATATGTTAAACAGAACTTGTGAATATTTCTACTTTTATTTGTGTTAGCTTGTTGTGCGCGTTGGCTTTGCTATTAGCATTTCAAGCAACTGTTTTGAATAAATAAATAAATATGGACTTTGTTGTCCTGTTATAATTGTGTTATTCAAATAGAAATATTTTATTGTCTCTATTACATACTAATATGTCTCTATACTATACTTAATAATAAGGAAGGAAAATTGCCTACAGTCCACTTCATATTAACATCTTAAATGTAAATTTAATGCGTTTCATAAATCACTGAATCACACTGGATACTGAGTCAGTATTACTGACCGATCATTTTTGCCAAATTTTAATTAATTACCACTTTAAACATCATGAGTCGAGATTATTTTTAACTATTGAGGAGCTCAAAATTAGAATCTTGCCTGTCATGCCGGATAATATTATTATAACCTCCTAATTATACCTACCTTCGTGATATAATCACTTATTTGGTATCTTATTAAATTAAAATACTTTTTTGATTTATTTTGTTTATGATTATGACAATTTTTCATACGAATAAATATTATTTTTTATTTCTGTAATTCAAAATGAGCATAGCTTTGATATTGTAGTATAATTTTAATATTAACATACATATCACGGATCGTATATTCTCTACTTTTGTAGGTAGTATACCTAATAATAGAACCTACCTACCATACCTATGTTCATTTTAAATCAGAGTATGTAGTTATATCATGATCAACAATCTGTTATTGCATTTCTCGTATCTTAAGTACAATAAATATTGCACATTATTTATTTTTAAATATTAAAGATAAGGTCGCGTATACATTTTTATTACTACTGTTATCAATCATGCGAGTATGAGTAATCGTAAAACATTGTCGGGTTTCGTTGTTTGTCAATATAATAATTTAATTGTCATACAATAATATGTAAGGAGTCGGTATGATTATGTAAATTTATAATGAATTGTACAAGACTATTTATGTTACAAGATATGCAAATAATAATGTATCTAAGCGTTATTAATATTAACATATAAATTACAACATATTAATAATCATATTTTTAATTTTATAATATCTAGTCATATAGGGGTAATATAGTAGCAGTCCAACTACAGTGAAATAACTATTACTTTTATATAACGAATTGGCGTTGGCGTGCTCACCCATGAACTTGTAATTAAATGTTACCTAAGAATATGAAATAACCTACATTTCTTTGTACAATCTACTCTACAGCGAGCTTAACTATTCATAACATTTTTTTTTCATAAAACTTCGGCTCAAAATTTTTCATAACTAGGTAATCATTAAGAAAATAATATAGACAGACACATTTATACAAAACCTAAGTTTTGGTGTCATGCATAAGCATAACTCTGGAAAAGGTTATTCCACATCATATACAGAAAATACCCCCCCATTTTCAAATTACATGAAATTTTCTCCATGTGCCAGGACCGAAACGAGCATCTGTTCTACCGTTTCATCGGGGAGAATGTTGCCGAGATGATGCCGATTGTGTACACGCCGACCGTGGGGCTGGCGTGCCAGAAGTACGGGCTGGTGTACCGCCGCCCGCGCGGTCTCTTCATCACCATCCATGACAAGGGACACGTGTATGACATCTTGAAGAACTGGTGAGTAGCTTAAGATATGCTTTGAGGTTCTTTGATTACTGTAAAACAATTTGAAGATAGTAGAATACTATGTTGTATGGTTAGATTCTAATGGCACCCCTGCAAAACCTACTCGTATTTCGGTTCTATAAAAGGAGTGTGAAACTATTTAGTATCATACATTGAAGGGTGAGCGAAAGACACTTACACGAGTCTTTCTCACTTAGTTTTCAGGGCTAGTAACATATATATAGTCAACGATATGTAGGATTCTTATTTGTTGTCAACTACATAAGACGATAACTTGCCATTACGTGTACCTACCTACTACGTATTCGATTTAACTTCTATTTCATAATAAAATCAGATCAATAAATATAATCTTCGTACCAATATATACTCTTTATCTATAACAATGTAATATAATGAACAATAAAGATAAGAAATGTATACAAAAATCTATCTTATCGCTACGAAACGATCTCTTCGAGACAGCGATAAAATACAAAGATGGAAATCCCATAAAAATAAAATCGTGTACACATTAAACAATATATTACTTTTTCTGTCAAAACGTGAAAAATAAAGTAAAATAACGTGGAATATAAAACAAAATGTAAGAGACAGCTTTGTAATGTTAACTATGGCAACTAAGAACATAGAGAGGTGTAATTATTTCAAAATTGATCGTTAGGCGTTCCTTCCACCCTTACATTTTATTATAGAGGCACTTATTTTTGCTCTCTTTTTAGTATTTTACTTTCCATCGAGAATAATTAGTAATTCTAGGTAGACCTGATATTTTATGCAGCATGATGATAACCAGTGACTTTGTAGAGCTAACCTAACAGCAGTGAAGTGTTACATTGTTCAACGAAGAAAACATTTTACAAGAAATTTCAACTTAATAAATGTAGACTTCGAACTTCGAATCATGAAACTGAGATATAGACTAGAGTTAGGACTACCTAATGATTTATTTACGGTCTATGATATAAAAACGTTAGCTACACCCTACAGTGAGTACTTAACAAGTCTGTCACTTCAATTACATAATATAAAGTATCTTGGCGGAGATTTTATTAAGCAGATTTTGGTTTTATAACTCAACTTTTATAAGCTTTTTATGCTCCTAAAACGTTTAAACACTAAAAATATCTTGTCAATTATTGTTCGTTTGAAGATATACTAAAGTACCTAATACTGAATATGAAAATTATTAGTAACGTTTTATTCATCTAAAATAGTCAAGTCATTGAGTGACGTAGTCTCAACATACTATGAGTCTCCAGATGTTTTCCTTTCAACATTTTGTAATGACTCAATCTTTGCATTTAAAACTGACTAGCAAATTTCCTATGATGAAAATGACCTTCATAGTATAATACCATACGTCGTCATGCGGATAAAATATTTAAAGAAAATATCAATGTTCTTATGAGTTTTAATTCGTTTTAGGATTTTTAAAAGATAATCGGGGTTTAATTTGTACGTACCTATTTTTATTTCGAAAAATAATAAGAAAAAAAGAAGTTTGCGGTCTTGTTTGTTTATATACACATGCATGCAACTTATAAATTGATTTTTAAAACATATTCGGGTTTTAATATGTACGTATCTATTGCGAAAATAATAAGAAAAAATAAGTTTGTGATCTATTTTTGTTTCTAATATTGTAAGCAAATAGTAGTACCAGAATGTTTATATTTATATACTTATGCAATTTATAAGTCACTTTACAATATAATAAATACACATAGCTTACATCATTTGTGATGCAGTATTACTCGTATATCTATAACAACCACTGACTGACACATGATATTTTTCTATATCTACGCACTTGATGACCATATCGTGATTGCAACGATAACAATGTTACGTAAATAGGTATTCCACTTTACTTATCCAGATTATCAATATAAATAGTATTTGTAGTTAAATTTAAAGTTTCTAGCTACTCGTAAGTACTTATCTTTTTTACAAGTGATGTTACTAGCTGATATGTAGCTTAAGGATAGGCTCCGGCTCCACAGAATACCAGCGTTACAGGAGAACACGATTACCTGAAACATTAAACATTTTGGTTTAAAATAGTTATTAAATTGTTTTGTTATTTTTTATACTTTGTGTTTTATTATGTATTGTTATTTATTTTAATTTAAGTATCATTTACTCTTATAAGATAAATAACCGAATCATTACAAATTTATATAATAACAGAATAATAAAGTAGGTGTAAATTCAGTTACAGGTGTAAATTAATTTCATCTAATTTTAGTTGTCACACCTCATACAAACTTCCGTAGTCGTGAATGACATGAGCTTGTAGTAGGTACTAAGAACATAGTGGCATTATTATATTATCATCGTATATATTGATATTTTATATTTATTCATTGAGTATTAGAACGCTTAGGATTTTCAAAAATATTATAAAATAATATGATATTCATACACACAATAATTAATTCTTACCATAATAAAATTTAACCATTAATTTATCGCGCTATTTATAAAAAGACGGCATTTGCAAAAATCTGATGTACCTAACTCAAAGCAAGACTGACTATTGCAAAAATACAAAAATAGAAAAAAAGGTGACATAAATTATTATCAATAAGCAGCAAATATGTGATGTGTACCTACTTTGATTGTAACATGAGTATATTTTTTTGTATATATTGAACTTGTTGCAATCAACTATTATCTCCCCAGGCCGGAGACGGACGTGCGCGCGATTGTGGTGACCGACGGCGAGCGTATCCTGGGTCTCGGGGATCTGGGTGCTTGCGGTATGGGCATCCCCGTGGGCAAGCTGGCCCTCTACACCGCACTCGCCGGCATCAAGCCGCACCAGTGTCTACCCATCACACTGGGTAATGTATAACTATTGAATATCTGACCCATCGGTTCTAATCGATCGTCGTATGTTGATTGGTGGTGCGTGATTTTAGTGTCATCTTACTTTAAATGTTATTGACTACGAGTATGCCATTTTCTCTAAGAAAAAAGTTTAAATAACTTATCTATTACTATTACCTACAAAGATAAACTCTATCATTAATTAGCACTTAAGAGAGCACTATTGGACACACTTCCCTTTCTCCTCTTTCTCAAGTTATTTAATATTTTGCCTACAGAAGTTCAACATTTTTCAATTTTTGCCAACTTCAAGTTACCTTCGATATTTGGCAAATATTTGACAGATTGATTATTAATAACATCCGTTAGTCGCGTCGTATGATATCTACTCTATGAGATGGAATGGATTCTATTTGAAGCCGTGAAACACGACTTGAAAGCATAGCTGAATGAAAGAATTTAATGATTCATCAGTATTTTTAAATGCTACGCTGAATGAACTTAATAATTTATAATTTTTTATAGACGTCGGTACCAACACCCAGACGATGCTCGACGACCCGCTGTACATCGGTCTGCGGCAGAAGCGCGTCCGCGGCGCCGAGTACGACGAGTTCGTCGACGAGTTCATGTGCGCGGTCGTGCGCCGCTTCGGACAGAACTGCCTCATACAGTTCGAGGACTTTGGCAACGCGAACGCCTTCCGTCTGCTCGAGAAGTACCGTGGCAGGTCAGTTGAGGATTTTACTCATTCTTAAATTATTTTCGAAATAGATTCATCCTAACTTTTTAGTGTGAAATTCATCAGTGTATTCCAAAATAACTTCCCTTTACTAAAAATCGGATCTGTGCTTATTTAACTTTTTTCTTGTGTTAATATTTTGCTTCTCTTTAAACCTCTTTTTCATGCTCTTGCTACCAATATTAAGATCAGGTAAAGGAGTTTGCCTACAACCAAATTAGATCGGTGTTTATAAAATATTCTTCAGTCATCTCTTGTATCTTAACATTTGACCTTATATTTAAATAAAAAAATAATATACATTTATTATTTCAGATACTGCACGTTCAACGATGATATTCAAGGAACAGCATCAGTTGCCGTGGCTGGCTTGCTTGCAAGTCTTCGCATTACCGGCAAGAAACTCTCCGAGAACGTTATCGTGTTCCAGGGAGCTGGTGAGGTAAGTCATATTTATAAATAAGATGGATTTATTATTAGCATCTTTAGTCTTTTATATAGCCATAATAAAAACACATCTAAGAAGAATAGTATTATGAGAAGGATGCCTATGCTCAATAGTCTATAGTAATGCTAAACAGTGGTTGAATCAACTAATCGTTCTACGACACGACTAGTTATCCACTGCAGTACTTAACTACTCGTATAACTGTTACTTAGACCTTTTTGTCTGGGGACACCCTTTATGGATTTCTATCAGGCGCAGTGTTCTTGTTTACGCCCTTTGTTGGGACCACGGGTACGCTCGGAACACTCGTTTATGTATATTTGATAGATCTGCCGATTGTGATCCACGATGTTATCGATTTACTAGTGCCAATGAATAAACATTTTGTGGTCTATGTTTTTATCCAAAAAATTTAAAGCTACATTTATTGGAATTTCGTTATTAATTATATCTAGGACTAAAACTTTATATTAAAGTTTTGTTTTTATTTTCTAGGCCTCTCTCGGTATCGCGCAGCTGTGCGTGATGGCGATGAAGGCGGAGGGCACGTCGGACGCGGACGCTCGCTCTCGCATCTGGATGGTGGACTCCAAGGGGCTCATAGTGAAGAACCGCCCCGAGGGAGGCCTCAACGAGCACAAGGAGAAGTTCGCTAAGGACTGCCCACCCATCCGTACGCTCACTGAAGTTGTCAGGACTGCTAAGCCATCTGTGCTTATCGGTAAATAGTTTGTTTCAAGTTTCTACTAAGAAATATCAACAAAATTTATTTCAACTTAAATTATAACGTCAATTAATATCAGCAACATTTAGTTCAACAGTTTGTTTTCTCTTATTAGATAAAATGTTCAGATTAAAGATAAGTTGATAATGAGATATACTGATAACTTATAATAAGTTAATCGTAAGACTGATGTTGTAAATAGGCAATTAATGACTCCTATCTTATAGCGCAGCTGTGTATTTAGGGGTTTGATAATATGCTCTTTTTATGCTCTATTATTCTTAACACCTTCAGTCACAAAAGAATCAACTTTAGTTGAAGCTCTTGTAGTGGTCGGATATCTTATATAGGATTTGATAACCGACTACTCAACGTCAGATAAACAGCATGTGTTGGTCAGATGAACTGACCAAGTGAGAATTGGTAGAGCATTTTATACCTTAGAGAACCTCAAATCCTAAAAATATGCGAACTCACAGACATGTAAGTTTATTCCAGAAGCAAACCACCACAAATGAAGTTCCTTCACTATTTAATCAAGTGATAATTATTTTCTAACCCTTTTAATCTGCCCTTTCCCAGGTGCGGCGGCGATCGGTGGTGCGTTCACATCCGAGATCCTGCAAATGATGGGCGAGTTCAACGCGCGGCCCGTCATCTTCGCGCTCTCCAACCCCACCAGCAAGGCCGAGTGCACCGCCGAGGAGGCCTACTCCAACACTGACGTATGTTATCATCATCTACGCGATTATTTAATGTAACTCTCTTTACCCCCTCTTAGGTCTTTCCACAAAATATTTGCGAGGTAGATAAGCCATGGATAAATAGCATTAAAGTTTATTGAGTGAAAATCAAACAATCCGATCGATGGATTTAACACTCATCCATTGTTTAGATACATCGCACATCTCTTGTGAAAAGGGAACCCGTTTTCCCTTCGTACTTTACAAAAAAATAGTAGATACACATTGTATACAGAGTACACTTGCGCTCATGATTAATAAATAAAAATTGTACTGTACCTACATAGCTCGCAACTTGACCATTTATCCGTACTAGAAATAAACACTCTTTGGCAGGCAAAAATTGATTAGATTAACAACTTATAACCGACGTTAAGGAGTTTACAAGATTAAATTCGAAAAGTTACTGCCCGTGATCTACAATCCCATAAGTACCGTCATCTTCAACAATTCTCTGTTAAGGAAGGAAGTTCTATTTACCGACTACTATTTATCGTTTTAGTACTTACCACAAGGATGTTTTGCCACCAGGAAAGAGCCGTATTCGCGTCAGGATCTCCATTCCCGGATTACCGCACGAAGGACGGTAGGATCCTGAAACCGGGACAGGGGAATAACGCTTACATCTTCCCTGGTCTCGCTCTGGGCATCATTTGCGCCGGTATCATCGATATCACTGAAGACTTCATGCTGTTGGCTGCTGAGGTTCGTATGCTTTTTAAATACAATGCCCTTAGATTGAAATGAATTGAATTTAATTTGAATTGAATTTATTCCGTCTAGCAGAAGAAAACAATCCTTATGCGATCATTTTATGCCATACTCAGACCTACTGTAAATGTAAAATAGGTAATAGACTTTGGATTCAAAATTAGGTATACAATAGGTAGATAATATCTTTCATTTCAATTATGTACTTTGTGGAGTATATATAACTTAAGCTAACTTAATTTTATTGCTCGACTACTTTGATAAATTTTATTATTGTATGAAGTTTTTTTGAATGTGTTACTCATATTTGTATTTTTTGTTATTACCAGGCTCTGGCGGAGATCGTGTCACAGGAAAATTTGGACCACGGCAGTTTGTACCCACCTCTTGAGGACATCCAGTACTGTTCGGTTAAGATTGCTAAGAAGGTCGTCGAGCATGCGTACAAGACAGGTATTTATCAGTTATATTCACAGTTTGATGACTCTTAAATGTTTATTAAATTATGGAAACAGGTGTAGGTGCTTTACACTTGTCTATTAATAAAAAAATAAATATAAGTTCTTGATAATACTGGTTCTATTAACTCTTTATTAGGTACTTCTTAAATGTTGCAATTTTGTAAAAATTATATGTATCAGGAATTTATTGAGGTCATCATCCTAGAACACTTTAGTAAATGTGAATCGTCTTTAATAAATGCCATTCTATTATCCAAGCAACATGTTAGTTGTTGCCATAGAAAAGAAAATCAAGTAGAAGTGGTAAGAACGAGCGAATGTATCGGAACCGTTGTCCACAAACTCACACTTGCGTTTTTCTTGTTACATATGACACTACTAAAGTAAATATCATTTTATTGTATTTTATAAGTAAATTTATATTCATTTATAGTTAACTCGAAAGTATTCTAAAATATACAGAATGAATATGTAAAAACAACTTAGGCGCATATAATATTAAGGTTTATTTTGCTACAACACAAAAGCATTTATGTCATTTAGTATTTGAAAATGTAGTTCCGCTACTTGACCATAGATGGCAGTGATTGGGCTTAATGCAATTATAGCCCTAAGGACCTTAAACTTACGGACCAAACTTGCGTAATATTTCTCCTACTGGAATAGTGACAGAGTTTATTTACGATAAAATTATCGATACTCATCGATTTACTGTGAGCTATAAATGTAGAATAGAATTAAAATTAAACAAGGATTAATTATTAAAAAGTAAAATAAAAAACATAAGTATTACATAGGTAGGTTATGTGTCATAAACGTAGGTTACGTAAATAGAAGTCCTAAAAATGAATGCACGAAAGGAAAATGTTCCCGAAAGCAGACCGATGCTGTTGAAAAGGGAAGCTTAAGATTTTGTTACATATATAGAGTAACAGATGAAGTTTTTAGCTATTTAAGCTGCCGCAGATTTTTTTTTTTTTTTAAATATATTATAAAAAAAAAGTTAGGTTAAAATGTTCAAGACTCCAAATACTACGTACTACATAGTTAACGTATTTTTGTACATAGATATATTTTGTAAATGATATAAAGTAAATATATAAATGTTAAACATTTAGTAATTGTTCGCATCCTTAACAATTATATAGCATCGGTCTATTTCTCCTTACTAGTAGCACTCATAAATCCAAGCCATCGAAAAATAATGAGATATGTCATGAGAGATATGATATGTGAGTACACCTCAGCTATGTACGTTACAGCTATTACGTAGTAGGTATTACGATACTTTTTGCCGCAAGAACCTAATTTTAGATTTATATAATTTTATTTTCTAAATATAATATTTTACCTTTATAATAATGTATATTGTAAAATATCGATAAGAAAAATTATACTTGCCCCCATCACTTATTGAGTAGCGTGGATTCTTCTAGACGTTTTGGTATGGTGGATTCAATTAAAAAATGAACTTTATTTGAAAGCATTAAGGTTGATTTTAGCGTGACTATGAGGAAATTATTTTTAAATTTGATATTTTTAAGATTTTAGGAAATATAAAATAAAATTGTACTCAGTGATGGTACGAAACACCTCCATTTTTAATTGTCTTCTTTCTGCTATCATTTTTACATTCCAAAATAGCATAATATGTCTTAATAATTTATTTTATAGAATTTGACAAACATCTGTCTCGAACCGACGCTCAAACATGAGTAGACTCGTTTGAAGGCAAGTGAGAGTAACAACGCCTAGTAGTGGAACCCGCGCCACGCCTACTTTGCACTTCCACTTGTTTTTTCTGTTCCATGGTTGTTGCACTGTAATTATTCACCGTGAAACGTATTACCATTTACTATTCGCGTATTAGCTGACACTAAACTAAGTTTAATTTAGATTTTTTTTGCGTTCGGATTTTTGTTTGAATGTGTGATTTGTGTGTGTTGAAAACGTCACAGAAAAAATCTAGTTTAGGGTTGTGGGTGAAAAAAGCGCTATTTATTTATCTATGACTTTTTATTACCTACTTATTTATAATTTAGACTTGTTTGATATGATGAATCCATCGTTTCCAGGCAAGGCGTCAGTGCAGCCGCAGCCGCTGGACACGGAGGCGTTCATCCGCGCGCAGATGTACGACGTGTGCTACGGCGCCGCGCTGCCGCCGCGCTACGCCTGGCCGCGCGCCGCGCCGCCCGCCGGCCCGCGCGTCGACGTCATGTAGCCGACACGACGCGCTAGGACTCCGTGGATAACGTAACGCTCGTCCAGTATCCATAGTATGAGGTTTACGTTTGCCACCGTTTAGGCTTCGATCAACAATACCAACAATGGGCATGATGAGAAATTTTGAACTCCCCTTCTATAATGTAGGTACATGTCTGCTGATTCCAAAAATCGTATTATTTCGGAAATAAATTCAGTATTAACGGAAATATTACCATTTTTAAAACAAATTTTGAATTAAGCGCGAAAACGCTCACGGGTGTCATGGCGTCCGCGAGTGACATCACGCTTCAATATCCCATAGAAAAGTTCAAGCAATACGGTGACACTCCAAAATATGATTTTCGCCCCAATTAGCGTTTTAGACAAAATGGCCGACTGCATTATTTTATACTTTGATTTTATTGAAAATATAATGAATCTTAAAGTTTTTATTAAATCTGGGCTATTTTTGGAGATGCTTTCAACATATTGTTTTTAAGTAAATCATTTATTCTTCGATTTTTTAATACTGTCATCATGTCCATTGGTATTGTTGATCGAAGCGTTTAGGTTTTCGCTTGTATAACGCCCCCGTGGACGGTTAAGGAACTAATATTGCACAGTATGAGTTTCAAAAATGGAACAAATAACGCTGTCACTGCGTAAATACATTTGTAAATGCATTGTATTTATAAAATTAAATGACGTTACAGTAGAATGTTCCTTTTTGTACTTATACTGTGATGTTTTAGTTCCGATAACATCGACGGAGGCGCTGAGCGAAAACGTAAACTATTTTTAAGCAAACGTAAAAACTCATACTAAGGGCACAGATGTACACTGCGCCTACTGAGTCGTGGTCGGAATGTAACCGCCCTATACCGCTTTTTGATTTGTAAATTGTTAGTTTTCACGAAAATTATGTCTGCCCTAACTCAGCAGGAATGTACAAAAATGTAAACTGACCGACTATGACTTTGCGGATTAGCATTCTTTTTCGAATAAATATACCGTTAAATATGATATACTCGATAAATATGTAATCGTAAAGACCGCAAATAATATACCTATCCCCCAAATTGCCTCAAAATCGTAGTCGATCGGTTCGTCCAATTTTTCCTTAATTTCCCACTTGCATTGCTTACATTCTGTGACAAAAAGGTGTTAAAGTGATTCAAAATTTTCAACCGAGCACAAAAGTGCACGAAATGATGTGTCCATTTATTTAAATTGTACTGTATTGTATGGCATAGAAATAAGTCGTTCATAATGGAAGCTTGCTTTTAGGACTAAATTTTAATAACATCGTATACACTTTTATAACCCTGCCTGTAGGTGTATTTATGAGAAATAGAAACATAAAATATGGTTATTGCCCCTCGTAACCGAGGATGCATTGCACTAACGGTCTCAGTGACTGTGGTATAGGTGAGGCAAGGATAGACCCTTTGCTAATGATTGTCTAATGTCATACAGACAAGATTTATTTAGTACGGAGTAAAATATAAAAGAAAAATGAGAAAAAACCATGGTCATTTAAATTGTTCAGTGGAATACCACGGTCGCTAAGATTGTTAAGTGGAATGCGGTAATAATCTAACCTTATGATCACAAATGAATGTAATTTCTAATCAATGAGTAATCTCGTTAGATTTAATGTGTACTTAATTATACATATACTTGTCCATTTCGAGTCTTAGCGGTGTATTCGTGGATATTTAAAGTAAGGGCTATCGTTAAGTTGACTTGAGACCGAGGGACCGTTTACTGTTAAGTGACACTGGTACTGACTTTCCTATTTATTGAGGCTTGAGATGTGTTTTAATTGGATATTTTCTTTACATAATGATATATCGCTTGCATTTGACATCTTAATATATGTAGTTGATTCCAGTTAAAAATCGATTCGTAAAAATAATTTCGTTTGTATTGAAAGTATTGTTCAAGTTGTTTTACCTTAACACACAGTTATACATATATCTACACATGTATGTTACACATTCCAAAAAAAAACAGAATAATATATACATCTTAACCTAGTTTTATGTAAAATACCATCAAGAGTTCGATGTATTCTCTTAAAACGTGATATAAAACTGTAGGTTTATATTTTCGCATTAAATGTATTCAAATATTATTATTATGGACCCAATTGTGATATGTCGGAATAATTCTAAATTATTTAACATCTTTAAGTGGCTGTTAAGAATGTACTTTTGTTACAATTTTGTTTTTACAATTCCTTATTTTTGTTTGTTTCTTTTATTTAAAGTCTATATTTTGTTAATGTTTTTTGTTTGACTAAATTTGCAGTTTTCTAATTTTCTTAATATTGATAAGTATGCAATATTTATGGAATTCAATAAATGTCTGAATGTAAGTCATCCTTGTTTTTATTTATTCCAACTTTTTTTAATCAATATAACAAAAATACAAAATGGTTTTAAATAAAAATTATGATATACAAAAATGAATTTGCAGTCCAGTGTCGCCATCTGCTCCAACATTAAATGCTAACAACGCCATCTATTAGTGGGTCGCTGACATCGTAGTGTGACAATTTACTAGCCAACTTCGTGCTTTTCAATACGATATTACCATGATATTACACAAGCTCAGGTACCAGGGTAACATAACTATAGACGAGTTCATTCTTCCAAAGATTCATATTAATATGCATCTCTCTCGCTCGTCTTAAGTGTGAGTGAGACGCCAATACAGAACTCAGTTGCTTCTATAGATATTTTGTATCTCACTCACACTTTAGCGTCTGAGTGAGACAAAATATTACGCAAATATGGAACGAACTGCTATCTATTGACGAACGGAAGTAGTTTCAATATAATACGTTTCCTTTGGCAGAAAATTGAATTAGTACGCAGATAGCGCCATCTATTAGCGGGTCGCTGAAATCGTAGTGTGACAATTTACTTACTAGCCAACTTCATGCATTTCAATACGATATTACATAAGTTCAGGTACCAGGGTAACATAACTGTAGAGGGGGTTACTTTTCCAGAGATTCACATTATTATCTATCTCTCTCACACCGAGTGCACTGAAGTGTGAGTGAGACGCAAATACAGAACACAGTTCCTTCTATTGATATATTGTGTCTCACTCACACGTAAGCGTCTCAGTAAGACGAAATATTACGCAAATATGAAAAGAACTGCCATCTATTAAACGAACGGAAATTTCATTAATAGTTTTTTGTAAACTAGCATACAAAGTGCATTATTTTACTCATTTCATTTAACTTGCCACTTTATAAGGGTTACCAAAAAATAAAATAAAAGGCAGTATTCAGACTGACAGTCTTTATTTCGAGTAGTAATTATTTATAAATACAAATTGAGAAGTACCGATTCACAACAAAATATTACCTAGATTACAATGTTCGACAAAATAATTATATCACTTATCACTTCATTTATAACAAAATGTACAAGTTTTACACGTCGCGGCTCGTCGGAGCGGGCCCGGCCCTCAGCCGGGTCCGGCCGCGACGGGAGAGGCGCGCGGAGCAGGTCCGGGCGGGCACGGCTGGCCCTCGAGCAGGGCCGGCCCTCAGCCGGGTCCGGACGCGACAGGAGAGGCGCGCGGGCCAGGTCCGGCCTGAGGGCCAAGGCAGGACCGGCCCTCACTCGGGCCCGAGCGCGGCTGGCCCTCAGGCATGCCCGGCCCTCACCGAGGCCCGGCCGCGGCGGGAGAGGCGCGCGGGGCGGGGCGCGGGCCTCACCTGCTGAGCGAGTGCGACCGCTCGCGGGACCCCGAACTCTCACCATTGCACCGGGCGCGGTCATTGCCTGCGATGCACGAACAAATGAACTACGATGTTTTGAATATTTAAAAATAGATATAGTTTAACCGAGGTGGTACACGGCCGTATCTATTTGTAGAGTGAAGCAGTTCTTGCGTTGCAGTGGAAGGGTGCGAATGCCAGCTGACATTTTTACATAGGAGGCGGCTCAGCCTTGCTCAGCTCAGGACTGACAATATGTTTCAGATAGAATTCCTGCTTTGTATGGAGTTTGTTACAGACGTCCATGTAAAGCAATGACCACCTACTTACTTTAAATCTCATATAAAACATGCCTACGTTTATCACATGATCAAATAAATAAATATAGTAGTATTTGAATATATAAAAATACACAATGTTACCTACAATTAATGGATTTGAAAGGATACAATTTTAATAACCACAATACGCTAAAGTCATTAAAGGTGAAGAGTTAAGATTATTACTTAATACATTTCTACGATAGAAGCAGGCAACATAATAGAGAACAAAGAAAATAATAGTTTCAAAATAATAAGCAAAAACTAATAGAAATTCAGCCGATTAAGTGGTCTTTGACAAATGAAAATTGCAAAAGAACCTCCTATATGTTGACACTCAAATAACATTAAAAAAATATACACATATGTTAAAAACAACTGTGCTCAAAAATACTAAAGCCGAAATCAACATAAAAAAAAACTGTTAATGGACAAATCATAGAATCGAAAGCGCAACAATTATTGCACACTGACAACACAATTGAAATTATAACATCGTATATCATGTCATATACTATGTGTTCATAAACTTTACAAGAGAAATTAAACAAAACAAAGCAGTCATGAAGCGTCTAAACAACGACAAAAAGGCCTGACCTAAGAAACGACGGCCTTGTGAACTGGTGTCCTATAACAAAGAATTAGTATATCACATCACTGTAGCAACACACTGCTCAGGTATACAAATGGGTCGTTTAGCCCTTTTCCTGATACACGTATTTACAATATAAGGTTTAACCAAATTCGACTACAAGACAATATGGAAAGTTGATATTAGAATATTTTGTGCCTTTATATTTTCTGCACTATTTTTATTACATTCTTTAGTGTTACGCCTAAATAAATGACGGTTATTTTATCATAAAAAATACTAAGATGACATGCAATTCTGTAAAAGAACACGAGTTTATTTCAGTAACATAATTTTGCTGTACTGGAGAAATAAAAAATAATGCAATAAATTATGTTTATAAAAATGGTCCGTATTTTTTACTGAGCTATGAGTACGTACGATAAGTAAATTATTTGAACTTTTAGCCTTGTGTTTTTACTATGATAATTTTATACCACGTATGGCGAAGGGGGAATGTTTGCCTAACGTGACTAGTCTCGGGTGTAGTGAATATGTACGTGTGAGTGTTTAACGTTTTATTTCATTAAAATACTCTGTATATTCCGCGCCAAACTGCCACTCCCCTCTAAACTTGTTGCGAGCAGGTGTGGTCATACAATTTGCTATGGTACGCGATTCATTTCTATATTCAGAGCGGACTAGCAGTTTTACGTGGACTATACATATGGATGGAGGTTTATGGTGTGGAGGCAAAGTTTGCTATTCATATCTATTTTCTAGCCCAGTTAGTACGTGCGTATGTCCTATGTCTGTCACACTAAATAATATTCGCGGGAGGATTGGTATCCATTCCAGTTAGTACGTACGTATATTCTATGTCTGTTTCACTAGGACAATATTCGAGCGGTGTTGTTATCCTTACCTAGTCTCTGATGCGGCGCCAACTTGGTGAAGAAGGGGTGTTTGAGCGCGTCGCGCAGCGTGATGCGCTGCGACGGCTCGTACTCCAGCATGCGCGCGATCAGGTCGAACAGCTGCCGGTGCTCCTCGCTGTTGCTCTGGAGGTACTTCTGTTGGGGGGAACAAGCATAATTGATTAGACTTTGGATTTATTATAAGAAAAAAAATAATACTACACCATTTACAAAAACAAAAAGAATACCATTTTAATGCGGTTAACATAATTTATATAATAATATAACAGTATAATAATAGAAATACTGAACATTATTTTTTAATGAAATAATAATTTTATTATTAAAATAACGTTGATTTATCTTATCAGTTATTGAAAAAACAGCAAGAAGATCAAATTATCACCATAAAGATAATTAAAGTGAAACTTACTAATAATGGTTTGCAGTTTTCTCTGACGTATCTGCCCGCTGACGATTTGTCATCCCAATCTAATTTGCCATGATAAAAATATTTTGTCCTTGTTTTTCTCGCCATTCTGCAATTGAAATATTACCAAATAAAGTTACATACTATAACTTAAGTATATAATATGTAAATAATAATATAAAACACATAAATTACATAATTATGACATTGATCTCCATATATTGTGACACATATAAATAATTTATGTAAAGTCTATTAATGGTTTTGAGAATATCCTTTTAGATCTTTCTAAATTACTATTATACATATTTTTCCTTCTATTCAATTTATTCATTCATTAAATTCACTTTCTGCCAGTATTTATTACATTATCTCTGTTTCAGCAACTTTAATTTATATCGTAGAAAAAAATCATACAACCCCTTCGTATGAACATTTTTAGGGTATTTTACCTGTAAGGGATGGGTCCGAGGATCCTCTCCATCATGGCGAGGTGTTCACGGTTGTCGTGCGTCTGGAAGAGCGTGATGCCGAGGTGCAGCTCGAACATGATGCAGCCTATCGACCACACGTCGCACGGCTGAGACCAGCCCAGTTCTGAACAATGACAATTTTATACAAATTAGTATAAATAATTATTTGAACATGGAGTATATTGGTCACTGCCAATCATTGACATTGTAACCAACTCCATTAAAACTATAGTTTCTCCCATAATATAGGAGACATTGAGAATTAAGATGATTGCATCATATGTCAGTTATCGTTAGTCGATTTCAGTTCTACCAATGTCAAGTTTTAAAAATAATATAATTAAAATATAATTTTATCACACCTTAAGAATATTATTTTGTCACGTCTATTGTGCCGATATGGAAATAGTGACCATATTCTGCAGTCAACTGAATATTTATGTAAATTTTACAATATTTATAATCAATAAGGTCTATAATTTTAATGTTGTGACCTTAATATATCTTCTAAATGCTTGCCGTAAATAAACAGTTTTAAATTATACTATAGATCTATGGACAAAATAAAAAATTAAAATTCAAAACGCCTTTAGAAATCCAATCTCACGCCTTTTGAAAGACAATGATAAATGACTTCTAATGACTAAAACCGTAATCTACTACAAATACGCTTACTATAATTACCCAATTACTTAATTAATGAAAAGTTTCTTCATTACACTATTAACACAATAAGAGTAATTTGAATGAGTAAACAAATTACCTAATATAACTTCAGGTGCCCTGTAATGCCTCGTGGAAACGATAGTGCTGTGGTGTTCGTGGTCAAACGTGGCGCTGCCGAAGTCGATTAGTCTCACGTCGCTGCGCTTCACACGCCTCAGGTCATGTTTCTGTTGAACAATAAATTGTTTTAATTACGACATATTGCGAAAAATTAATAAACACTACGTGGTGTATATTGCAATTGTGTGGCGAAAAACATATAAAATAGGAGGCCGTTACACAAACGACGGTTTTGCGCGTCCGTCGATTTAAGCAATTAACGTTTAATTGTTAGTTGATTGTAATAAATAAGTCTTGGACAGCAGTGATAGCCAAGTGGTTAAGAAACAAGACCTCCCGATCGAGGGGTCCGAGGTTAAAATCTCAGGCACGCACCTCTGATTTTTCTAATGTATTAGAAATTAATTATCGCTTACTTAAACGGTGATGGAAAACATCGTGAGGAAACCTGCATATATGAGATTTATAGAAAAAAAAATCTCAAAAGGTATGTGAAGTCTAACAATACGCACTTGACCAGCGCGGTGGACTATGGCCTAATCCTTCACATTCTGAGAGGGGACCGGTGCCCAGCAGTGGGACAGTAATGGGTTGATGATAAATAATAAAGTCCGCTATCAAGCAACTACTTAGAAGCGCAATATAGATACTAATATAAGAGATTAGAAAACGTGAGATTAATTGGTTTAAATTGTCGGAATGCTTCCGTCCGCTGACAACAGACGCGTGTACGTCAAAGTGATATAGCACGATAAAAATACCACGCGAGTTGCGCTCCCAATTAAAATAGCACACGAGACTAACAAACTGGTACTAGTTTGAAAGTGATTAAAATTGTTATCTGTTGTTTTTAGAAATCGTTTCAATTTGTTAAAAAAAAAAAGAAATGCCGCCAGAATTACAAGTAAACTCAACTGATATAGTCATTGCACAACCATTAGTGTCAAACATTAATGTCAGTATACTTCTATATTTTACCAGGCGGTGACAGTTATAAGTTTGGAATGGAAACAGCATGTTATATTTCAATTGAACAAACAGAAACTTCAAATCAGATAGGCTTCAATCAGTGGGCTTTTGGGTCAAAGACCCCCTTGTGTGACAATAAACTATGTATTACAATTAAACGCAGGAAAAAATGCCCTGATATTATAGATATTGATTTACGTCGTACCATGTATTTTCAAATTACAGGGTCCGAAATTTAAACTTTATCAGAGGCGCTTATAACCCTATGACACTGGCACTGCCCCCTTACCATTAGATGTTTATCGCTTCAATTACCTAAACAGGCACATGCGTCTCTATGTGCCTTTGTCATTGACCATTCAGTTTGTTAGAAATTGCCAATAGCCATACCTTTTTGGAGCTGTTGTACACACTGACGACCTCGTAGTCGCTGTCGACGAACAGTATGTTCTCCGGCTTGAGGTCGGTGTGTGTCAGTTTGTTGTCGTGTAAGAACAGCACGCTGTATATCAGCTGGTACGAGATGTGCCGCACCTGTTCCAGCGGGTAAGGCTGGTAGTTGTTGTCTTTCTGTGAATGTAAAAAAACAAATGATGAGAAATATGTAATAATGAAAGAAAACTAAAGAAAAAAGAGTATTTGTATTTTGTACACGTAATAAGTATTACTTCTTTGGTTCAATGCACATTTGTGCACGCGCAAGACGTGAAACTATTTCAAAACAAAAAAAACATTACATGATCGGTCCAAAATAAAGATATGACACCACAAGTAACATATCGAATTGTATCAAATATCTAGTATTTTTTTCTTTAAAACCGGCCAATAAGGTTATTAACTTTAATTATACTTAATTAAAAAACTTTACAGGTTCATTTTGATTGAATAGTATATTATTATTTAAGTTCTTAAATAATTATATAACTTTTGGCTAAAATGATGACTACCTCTAACATTCATTATAAAATATGGTGTACACTACATTATTGACTGTTTCTTGCGTATCAAAAATAAATTGACTTTTTAATTGATACTTTAATGACATATGTGTTTATCGTCACTATAATTAACATGTATCAAGTATATAAATAAGTTGCGATCTGTTACATTAGTAACCACCAGATAAATACCAGTGAAAATGCACGTTTATGTTTTATGAGAGATACATTCATTATTAGGAAGTGTGATTGTGATTCCTAAATATGTAATACTGCCATTTTCTAAACTAATGTGTAAGTAGTAGAAAATCGTAGTAAATAAAAAAATGTTAGTGCACTAATTTATCAAAGCAATTGTACTGTGTAAACAATACAGGTTAATAGTTTTATTCTGTCAGGAAGAAACATCTCGATGTTTGTTGTTATTACATTTAAGAGCGCGCATTGCACCGTATATGCGCGCTGGCGCTTAAAATACAAACAGACGAAAGTATTTTTTACGAGTACATCGTCACAAATAAATATTATCGATAAAATTTCACTCACCAGGAAGTCAAACACGCTTTGTCCGAGCATTTCGAAAGCTATACACATGTGTCCGTGGTATTCGAACCAGTCCAACATCTTCACGCATAAGCTGAAAAAATTGCAAAAAATTGTTTTTTAAATCTATCCAAGCATAATCCTGGAACGTTCCAGAACAATGTGTGTGTTAAAGTCAAGGTCGGGACACATCAAATAATCTAAAGCGATTTTCTGTTTGGAGATTGAGACGCGAGCAGTAGTAGACGGTATTTTTGTGTTTTGGTTGACATCAACTGGTCGCTGGCGCGGCGCCAGCGGCGGCATAACGTCGCGTATAAACACGCAAGGTCAAATATTGCTACTTTTCGCGTCACTCGATAATGTTTCGCCGTATAATATAATCAAGAGTCACGGCTGACACGAGCGATATTACCTCAAGGTGTGACAACTTACTTTTTACAGTCCGGGTCGACGTCAGCTAATTTTTCTAGTACGTTAATTTCTAATTTTGCAGCCTCTCTGTACTTCTCAACATTCTTAATAATCTTCAGAGCCATCCTGTGCTCCCTGAAATTCACAAGAGCACACGTCTCAGTAAACATTCGTCATACCTTCATTCTTAATTATGAAAATAACTTTGGCATTCGCCGGCAGACTATCTAAAGAAAACGTTTCTACTATAAACAAATGGAAATAGAGCTGAATAATCCAAGTGAGTGTTCTCTTGCCAAACAATACGTGTGTGCATGTGTGTCATCTGTGAACGTAAATTATGATACACCGATATGCAGCTAATAGCACTTGCTAACGTCCGTAATGATTATACATTGGAATGAGGTTTCAAATTAATATTAAAATTAACCAGGACATATTTTGAAAACTTTCCATAAATATACTATTACACATAATATGCCGTATCTACTTAACTACAAAATATACAATTTAACTTTATTTTTAAATAAAGATTATTTCAAAATAAGGTTAAATTGTATATTTTTATGCTTAAGGCAAAAAAAACCCACTTTAAAAGATAAAAAACATTTTTTTTTTATTAAAACGACACCTTTTTATGATTTTATATGACAATAAATTATCACATAATTATTCATATTGCAGGCTCAAGAATAAAGAAGGCCATTGAATATCAAGCCAGTAAATCATAACATATGTATATTTGTGCCTGCACCACTGTTACAAATGACGATCTGCTGTATTTTGGTTTGAAAGTTGACTACAACTCAACTTAACTAAAAATTGAGTTATCAATATGAGGTCTCCCATCCTTATCAAGTAACAAGTACTAAAGTATCTGTAATCGACCACAAATAAGAATAGGAAACAATTTACAATCGGTAAAAGATGTCGCATACTCGTTTGCTGTATCGTTTAAATAAAAAGAAAAGGTAAACGGTTGCATGAGCCACGCGTCAAGCTGACGAGTCGCAAGCCTCTGCTGCAATACGACAGTTGCAAGCAAGGTCGGTTTTAGTAGAACGCATCCTACATACGGTTGTAGTTCTTGTAATCCACATACATAATATTTAATAAACATATCTACTTCAATTATAGCGAAATTTATATAAATTAACATAAAATCTATAACTACTCATCTATTTTCTGGTTAATCTTATCTTATAAAGTTCATAATAATAAGTTTGATAAACGAAAAATAAAGAGAAGGTATACATTTTTCCCAAAAACATATCCTTTGATAACTTGTAAATAATTGGCTTTCTATAAGCTATTCTTCAACTAATAATTTATGTTCCAGTACTGCCTACTAACAGTTTCTTATGAAACCCATAAAGTATTTCTAATAAAGAATTCGTGAAGGTATTCAGTTAGCAATTACACACTCGCACAAGCATAGCTATGTTACATTAATACCTACTTAATATGAATAGTAGACATTCCTCATACTTACATTTCTAAATCCTTCACTTCCACCACCTTGCCGAAGGTGCCCTCACCAAGCGTGTCGATGATTTTGTCTGAAATGAAACCAAGCCATTATAGTTAATTAACTGTGCGTAAGACAAAGTCATGGTGGAATAAACATTGGTTTTTCACCTTCAACGACCTCAATCCGATCAGTTGACAGATTAAAATGTTCTACAGTATCTAAACGAAATCACCAATGGTTATGAGTTCCAACATGACTTTATTCGAAGATAGAAAATGGTCGGCGCTGTTATTTAAAACTTGGAAAAAAATTAGAAGCAAAACTTTGAATGACTGAAATCCACAAATTGCAAATCACTGATCTGCAAGAGATTGAGACAAGGCAATCTATTCTGTTTGATATTGTGTCGATTGTAGTGTGGAGTAAATTTACATGTTATCTGCGTTCGTAAAATCAATCATGTGAGTTAAAACAAAATGAGTGACATGTTTATGTGGTGTACCTGTAGTCACCGCCGTGTACAGTGTATAGTGTATTGCGTGTGTGTAAGTGTGTGTCTGTGTTTGTGTGCATAAAATACATTGGTTAAGTTATGTTGTTGAAACGAACATCTCGCTCCCATGACATATCCGGGCCAGTACACCAGGTGTCCGTCCTTGTCGTCCTTCACGGAAGAGCGTGCCCGGGAGCTCTGCACCGCCGCCGCCGCCGTCCGCCGCCGCACGCCACGCGCCCGCGCCGCACGCGCCATCCACACGCACCACGCCACATGCCACGGAGAGCGCCACGCGATCGCCACGACCCGAGTAGTGTTGTACCCAACAATCAGACAATGGAACGGTTGCCCGTCAGACAAGCGACAATTGGTATGGTGTCGTACATGCTGTTAAAGGGCGGACGGGTGGGCTCTGCGGCGCGGCGCACCGGCGCGGCGGGCGCCCGAGTCGCGCCGCGCTCGGGGCCCGCCGGCGTTGCGCGCCGCTCACGAGGAACCGGCTCAGAGGGATTCACCGGGATTGGGAAACCGATACAATCATTCACATCACTTTCGAAATCTTCTCACACACCGGTTTATCGGGAAAAAGTGTCCACCCGAGCCTCAGTAGAAACATTTCTAATACTAACATTTCTTTTCCAATGTAGACTAGAGCGTTGTTTACGTTTAGTATTTGAAAATATTTTTACGCAAAATAAGGACATGTTAACTTTAAGAACACGCACAAAAAGGCTTAGCACATGCACTATCATTTCACTGTTTTTAATATTACTTCGCACGTAATAATATTTAAATAGTAACTTGAATTTACTATACGAAAATAAGACACAGAAAGTGACATTCTGAATCTGCCTACCGCAATGACTTTAACTGTTACAAGTATTTCAATTTACCTTCGTGTACTTTTATTTTTAGCCATCTACCTTCCTGGTCTTGTTTATCAGCGTAGAAAAATACATGCATTTAGCTAATAGTATTTACAAGTAAATAGTTCCAAACTACAAGCCTAGAGGTCGTTGACGTCAAAATATTAATAGTTATTTTTCTATTTTTGTAGTCAAAACTACGCGGTCGCATATTTTCCATAGCGAATATTAAAAATGACGGACCCGATTTAGGTTAGCAGCACACAGAGCGCAGGCAGGCGGTTAGCTTGTGCTTACAGGCGGCGTGGCCGCGCGCCGCATCAGGTGCCGCGGCCGCTGCGGGCGGTGGCGGCTGCGCAGCTCGGGCGGCAGCATCACCACGTCGCCGACGCCCAACGGCTCAGTTTTCTTTATCGCGACCGCATCGGTCACCACACCGTTTGGTTCCTTCTCTGTTATACGCCCATACACTTCATCCAAATGAGCATACTTCATTATCAGGCTTTGAATCTCCTTCCGCCTCGTCTCCCTTTCGGTAAGTATTCGATCACCGACCGGGGTTTTGTCTTCGTCTTCGTCGCTGGACGGAAAATAAATTTGTTTTTGCCTCCCGGAGTCTTTTGCTGGGGATGATGCAGGTGTCTTTGTTATCTTTGACTTTTGATCGATTTGATCTTGTTGTGGCGGGGAGACTAGGTCGCGGGCGCCCGATTGTAAATTAATGTCGATGGGCCGCAATGATAATTTACCTCTTCTGTCGCTGTTATCACTTTTTTCAGCTCTGAGCGACCTTCTTTGATGTTTGCGATATATACTGTCTCTGTCTTTACCGATGTGTGGCCTATCTCTCAAAGAGACATCAAATCCATTTTTATATTCATTCCTATCACTTTGTTTATGACTAGACGATAAACGACGATCAGTTGTATTTCTAAACGGAGTTTTATCTCTTGTTTTCTCACGTAAGTAATTGCTACTTTTGAACGAATGTTCACCGAATACAGCGGTTGTCAAGCTTCGCATTAACCCTCTAGACAACGACTGCTCAGGCTCCAACGTTTTATCACGATCTTCCTTATCTTTTTTAGCTCTTTCCTTCTTCTCAACGGCTATCCTGTCTAACACTGATGAATATTTATCTTCTAAACGACTGCGTGTGCTACCCAACGAAATCGTGTTGTCTATATTGTTGTTATTGGTTTCCTTGAGAGGATATCGTTTTGTAAACGGCGAAGATTTATTATCTTTCATGTGAGCTCTGCGGAATGAGTCACTACGCGCGACAGCGCTTATGCCAGAGGTAGAATGTAAAGGTGAAGTATCGATTCGAGATTTAGTTGAGCCCAGATAGCTGTAAGTCCGATCGTCGTTTAATTTCCTGACCATCGGTGTAGGTAAGCCGGAAGTATAGCTTGTATACGGCGAAATGTTTCTATTGTTCTCGTAACGCCTCACATTAGCAAGTACAGAATTCTTGTTCGATTGTAACTTATCATCATAACGAGATCTTGCAGCAGACAACTTTGCTTCTACGATAGGGTCATTTTTTTCAGAGGGTCCTCGACGTGTCAAGCGGTTAATGATACTGGAATATCCATCTGACAACAACTGAGTCACACTTGTAGTAGATGCGCGGGCGTATCGTTGACGTCGTGGACTTGTAGTTCCGTTTCCGCTGGTGCTGATGGTGGCCATGTTCGTTCTGTTCTTCGAATCCAATATTGCACGTGCACTGATTAACCAGGATAAATCACATAACAAGTGTCAAGCAACATAACTACGTTCGAAAACTTCACATGATATGCAGTATTTCAATTGAGATCTCTCGCCACCGCTTAGTATGTAACGAGCGGCGGATGGTTTGATATCGCACATAAGACTGGGTCCACTTCAGATTGAGAGCGTACCTAAGCGAGGAGGGATTTCAGAAAGATCACTAGCGCAGCCGAGTGCGGCCGTCGGTGCCAAGTAATGGTCGCGGACTAAAAATATCGGCAACCCGTGGGAGCGCCCTCCCGCGCAGGCCGAGGTGCCGCCGCTCGCGCATTTTCGTCACATTACACCCGGTATACCTACGTACACAACTTTTTAGCATTTAATTATAGTGAGATTATTCTCAAAAGCACGTCCCTATACCAAATTAAATGAAACAAAATTTATTATTGCTTATATTCGACCTGTGCCATTTGGCTCCGGCGCGTTGACCGCTATTTTGTACTTGCTAACAATTAAACACGGGAAATACTTCACATTTTTAGAGAAGAAAATAGACATTTTAACCTCAATAGCGCCTACGTCGTTATGGATCATGAAACAAACAAGTGCTGTCTTATCACTTTGTAATATTAAGGATAATGTCCTTTGCACAGTAGATGCAAATTAATTTTATTACTAATTATTTTTATCTATATTATACTGTTTAGAACAATCACTCGGTTTTAACGATCATCTGCTGCAATGAGTCATAGTGTTTGTTGACATCTTCATGTAACAGGAGTCTGAGTGAGTGATTAGGCCTTTTTTGATCGTTGAGGCGTTGGAGCCAAGACAGTTCTGTCAATAAGCGCCCGGTTATTGGGTCAGTGGAGCGCGTGCGAGCACTGAACAATGCTGGTGGTTAGTGTGCGCAGGCGTTCGCCCGACCACGCTGCACTGCCGTGTCTAAAAATCGCACAACAGACTAATCTATAGGTCAACTTTCTTAAACTCGCGTCTCCAAGATGTCTGCGAGTGAGTTCCTGAAGTTCCACTATACACAATATTTAGTAGTCTAAATCTTCCCATAATGTCTTTTACAATCCAAATGTGTTCATTAAATACATCTTAAACTTCTATTAACCGACATGTCAATGTCCACTAGAAACGAGACTGTTAGGAAACGAATGCAGGTCAAGCATGGTCAATGATAACCATAATCTATAACGATTGTGTTGTTTACGAGTTTGTTTCCGTCCCTTGCTATCAGCTCTACAGAGACCAATCACGTATAAAGATGTCCCACAGACGAATGCGCGCGTATAAAAGTTGCGCGTGCGATTAATGATGCGATGTAACACGTATAATATACTCGAGTAGCGACCACTTATCTTATTATAAACAAGCCACATGATTTGAAGTTCAGCAGCTTCATTGCTTGATAAGATTTTACTGATTAATTTTATTACTCTACAAGATAAAGAAGACATAATTGTACTTGGGGATATCGTGCAGATATTGAGGAAATATTCATGTTAAATATAAGAAATGTCATTTTTACAAAGAATGCTACCGGAACAGTATATTCGTGCAATTGGTTTGGCGCAACGGACGTATGGTAATATCGAACATTCTTAGCGTTCATCTACACTTTCTCTTGGCAAACAAATTACACAGCCTTTCAGCGTCCGATTTCAGCTAAATGCTGACCTTACTTGTAATTGCTGATCAATATCTCTGGCCTAATACTGAAATAGCTCGGGCCACTTCGCAAGGTAACAATGCACCGCTAATTAAACATAAAATGCATGTATTTTAACAATTAATAAAACTGTCACTAATTCCATTGTCACTGCACCTACCTCAGGTAATAAATCTTCGTCTATAAGATAGAGGATGGATGTATGAAAGAAGTTTCCGACATCTTTAAACACTCTGATTATGTCGTATGACTTCATCGTGTGGAAAATTATGCACAAGATTAAAAACAACACGGATGCCAAAATTTCGTCAATACAATTGCTAGCGTAACACTGATGTATCGTCACTCTCATTGTAATGCAACTCGCTCGTTATAAGTCAGTCTTGCCAGCTGTTCGCGACGTTTTGAGGTACACAACGGTAAACAGGGTGCAGGTAAAGGACCCTTGCACGATTGGCGCTCGCCTCGCCCTTTTTTATATATGGGACTAGTATAAATTAAAAAGAGATAGGCGGATATTTCTACAAACACGTTCCGTTTGCTTGAGCCGGTTCCTTTAAGGGATGGTGGACTTTTATATTTATAAGTAAAAAAATATTTTTGAAAAAAAGAAATTAAACACTTTTAATAGAAGATGTATCTTTGTAAAAAATCTTTATTAATATTTTAATAGTTAAAAATTAAGTTACTGGACAAACTATGTATATTGATGGAGTAGATTATAAGTATATTATGTTACCCGATGCCATTTGCAACGTAAACATCCTAAAATACAACGGATGAGACTGACCTTGCCCGCGATTTTACTGCACGCATCGTCCACATCGAAAAGGATATCTGCAACCACCGCGAGTAGTTTCGCAACATCGTGCCACTTGCAACCGTGATCCTTGAGAAAACGTCTGTACAGTTCGTAAAACGATCCGAACCTGAGCGACTTTCGGATGCGTTCAGGTTTTGTCATAACGTCAGTCATTATCACAATCACAAACACAAACACGAGTAATGGCACGATAAGTGTCAAGAGGCGGGCGGGTGTTCCGCCGGTCGTTCCACTACTGTAACGTGAAGTCGTGAACACGCGCTAGACTCCGATACACCCGGTACGGTTAAATCGGCGTCACACGAAACAATACTGCCTACAAAACGTTAACAAACGAAAGTATCTGAATGAATTACGACTATGCGTTGTTATCTCATGGAGCGCACTTCGCGCCGTACGCCGACTAAAAGTAAACTGAGAGGACGGCCGGCATGGCACTTCAATTAAAAGATGGGAACGAATGGTACAACCAATTGTCTCGGAAGCTTTCGGTTGAAACAGGATTTATCCGCAAATTGGTGATGCGTGAATTGTAATTGTTTCCTGTTAATGAGTAATGTTACTGCTTGGAAAAAAACTTCTTTAAAATTAAGCAGAAAATCATAATTAAACGGCGAGTTATAATCATCGTATTTACATTTTTTATGTTGATAAAGTAATTAAGTTAATGATTTTAAATAATAAATAAACAAAACACCTACGTTAAGTTACTTCATAATTTTCACATCGAATTGGATAAAATGAAAATAGAAAAAAATCTTGAAGTATAAGTTAGAGGACCATGTACATAAATACGTTTTTAAATGAGGAAATTTTAACACAAAATACCTTAGTGGGATCTACCTACACGCTAGAGGAAACTCGTATATAATAAAATTCTATTATTATCATTCTAAAACTATATCCGGAGCGAGTATGTTCTGATACTACAGCTCTAACAAACTATTTTGGTATACCTAACTATGTAGATTCGTTTTTCCTTCATTGCTTCTCGTTACTCTATATGTTTTTATTCACAATTATATTATTATAAAACTATAACAGTATTATTATAGAATAAATACTTAACTAAGTTCGAAAACATGTAAATTTGGTGAAAGTAGAAACTATAAAACCAGGTAGTGCTGTGAATGTGGATTTTCGTAAGAAGGTAGATACTTCTAGTTACTTTATATAGGTCGGTGAATATTTTGAGAAAACCAATATTAATATGTCACACGTTATGTTACGAAACGTGACACTATACATGACATCTAATTATATCGTAATTAACGGAACAACTGGTTAGGTACCGGCATCGTAGCTCTAGGATAATAAAAGCCAATGGCAAAATTTGAAAATTGCGCCCCGAGACTTATTCTAGAAAGAAAATGATCATAATCAATAAAATTTGAAAATATCGACATGTTTTTATTTGGGTCGACAAAATGAGCTCTCCTGAAACTTGATTCTTAAGATAGCCATTAGCTACGACGCTGTAGGTACCACCATTATTAAGGGAATTACTTGGATGCAATCATTTACACCCCATTGCAAAGCACGTGTCTCTCCAATATTCAAGAGGTTTGGAGCTTACTCCCCTACGCTGTTCAAATGCGGATATGGACATCATATTACAATCTTAAATCTTGTATAAAAAAACTTCCTTATCTTTGTATCATTTTGTACCTATTTGTTTATATACCAATCAGTGTTTTATCCAATGTTTTACTAATTATTTTGTTGATTGAAAAATTCTACTATTCTATTCTACCAATTTACTCGATTGTCTTTTATTAGTTATTTATAAGTACGCCTACAATAATAAATGAATTCGAATACATTACTTAAGCACCGACTGGATACTTCAGTAATAACAAAGTACAATTCCGACAGGTAAGGTGACCGGAGCGGCGCATTGCGATTGGTATAGGCAAGGTCGGCCGGAAGGAACAGGGCTTTACCAAATAGACAGCCATTGTTTAGGGTTGTCGCATTGACTGAAAAAACAGAAGATTATTAGGCTAAGATTCAGCAGGTTTGATTTTCGAAATTCATTCTGGTTCGGAGATATGTAAGCCTTGTGACTTGTACCTATGTCCCCGTCGGGGTTTTAATAGATTTTTTTTAATATTCCCTGAATTATAAAAAATTGGTTTAGCCACCGACATGACAAAATATTTAAATAGTCTTGACTAAAAGTATTCTTGAGTCAAGTTCAAAGCCAAACAAATCTGCGATTTTATAAACGAAGGAAGGGCTTTGAAACTATTAAATATCAACCGTTTTAACGTTATTCTATAATTTAACTATTTATTTACTAATACGCACGTCTACTTCAGAAAACAATATTTTTCCATATATACTTTAATTTTCACTGTCAATACTTTGCTATTTTTATTTTTATAACGACAGCCCTAATTTATCAGTTTCGTAATCTTGCCGACCGCCACTTTCCTATATAAATGGATGTGCGATAGGGCTCGAACCCCCAACAAACTTGACCTTCGCTGCACATAGCGTAGTCGAAGTCAATAAATCTTTTAACGCAACCTTATAAGACAAGGAACACCGTTACATAAAATAGTGCAAATTCCAAAACGCTCACCTTCAAAATTAAAAGACAATATCAATATCAAATCAATTCCGCAGGGTATGTTGCTTTTTTTGGCATTCGACTCCGTTATTATTGATCCCAAATTAACTGCGTAATACTAAGTCTGGATATTATATATCTTTACCAGATATAACTTCATTAGTTATAAGGAATTTGAGTAGGTACATAATTTTGTAATTAATAAATTTGTTTTAATTAATTGGAATTTCTGACGATATCTTACTCGAACAATTTTGCTAGCTTTATAGAGAGTTATTCAGGGCAAAACGTTCGGTAATCTCATCGTAATTTTCTAACTTAACAGCGTGGCAAGATTGCTTCATGTAATGCCGATACACAATTGCAACTATGTTTTGACAATAAACTGATCTGTGCAGCCAATAAACATCAACAGTATACATTTCGAATAGCATCTGCCCGGCAGTGTAAGAGCCAAGATTAATTCGAATGCAAGTTGTTTAAAAGCTTTTCAGCAGTTAACACTTTTAACCCAGATTAAAGTTTTTTTTTATTAAACGAACTTTAGGGAATGTTCGTTTATACATTTTGGGTATATTAAGGCGCCCTACATTTAATCACGGTATTCAAGCCAAGGGCGGTTTAGTTATTTAAATCTAACAGATTTACAATGTAAACTGATTGATTCAGAAAGCAAGTCAGTATGATTAAACGTTTTTAAGTATTTACAAGATATATTATGTTCTAAATTACCTACAATATTATGTATATCTTGGCACTGGGCGTGTCTAGAACGTGAACGGCATGGGTACCAAAATATACAAAAGTTATCAAAGGACATTAATGTACCAATTTCTTGTTTACATCAAATAAGGCTCAATTTTTTTATTACATTTGAATGTGCGCCATTAATAAATTATAAAAATGTCTAATTACATATATGTAACTTATATAACACGCAATTTAATTTTAAACTTCTTAAAGAAGTTTCTTTAGTAGTAAAAATAACGATACGATATGCTTTAGGCACTAGAAAAATGTCATCAATAAAATTTTTAATCATTGTTGACGTGTCACGAACAGTAGGCAAGTAAAAAAAATATTCCCGCCTATCATTACTGAATCATTTGAGAGTCGGCCGTAGCTGGCTACAACAGGTTTCAATCTAAGAATTTTGTTTTACAACTCATAACAATTGAAGAGTACGCTTGATGAGTCTCGATTAGGCATACGCGCAGCAGTAGGTTGTACTACGACATTAATAATACTATTCTATTATTCTAGCTACATCACACATGGATTTTAGTGTCAACATGCATAGCGAACTATATTAGTTTACATTGAATTTAAATAGGAACAATTCACATGTAACCTATTAAAATACTTTTTATAAAACGTGACTCCGTTTTAATACTTGTGTTGCTTCAATACAATCTTCGTTTGACAACAAGATGTATCTGTACTGGCTTAAATATCACATATTAAAAAGACGTTATGTCAAACTTTTTACCCAATCATAGTTGTTTCGTTATTGGCAGATGTTATGGCGAGAATTCGCGGCATAGATATAATATTGTTATCGAGTTGGCGAGATCAAGTGGGCGGCGCGTGCGCCGCTCTGGCAACGCTAGTTATCATAACGGCGTGCATGTCGACTGTTTCGCCTAGGTGAAGGTGATTGACGCTATTTCTGCGCGCATGCGTGCTCTCCACCAGCGGACCACGTGGCGCCATCTAGCGGCCACCGTTGATATCGCATAGTTATTACTAGCGGCTGATACTATTTCGGTCGGTTTATACACCAAATATTATGGTTCCTATCATAAAATCGCGTTTCCTCTGTCTAGGTAGAATTTACGCAAATAAAAGTATTTGATAAACAAAATTAGACTTAAAAGGGTTGGCAAACTTACTACTTCAAATTAATTAAATGTACACTAACCACTTAAAGTATAAGATTAATAATTATCTCCTCTAAAATATGGAAAAGTTTAAAAAGCACTAAAAGATTGTTATGAATATTATCCTTGACCTAATAATATATTAGTTAAAATAGATGCGCATTGCTCTCATTGCGCGCACGCTGGCATCGTATTGCGTATATTCTATTGGTACACGATCATTTATATTGTAACGTTATTTATTGATTAGCGTTAACAGGTATTAATCACTTGATATGTTATAATTTTTTGGAAATATCTATAGGCAAGCAAAATATGCAGTCGGCTGACCTCTACTTCTTTGGGTTTGAGCTGTGTAGATTGCTGGACTGGCTGGGGCGGGGGTTGAGGCTGAGCTGGCGTATACGAGCACGACGGTTGAGGATCTGCTGTTGTCGTCTGTCCACTTTTGTTAGGCGGCGAAGGCTTTGAACTCTTCTGTTCAACATTCGTCGTGAGACCATCAGCATTCTGAATGCAAATTTGAGGCACTTTGTGTTGTTTTACACTAGCACTAGCTTGATGGTGTAAATTGTTTGGTAGCTCTCCTACTTGTGTTTTATACAACCAGGACGGTGGAACTGCTGGCGGTTGTGGATGTACTTCTACTTTCTTCACTGCGTTCGCATTCGATATGTTATTTGGTGCAGCGTAAGATATTGCAACTTGATTGTTAGTAACACTGGGTACTGGTGTTTTACTCAAATTTACTTTTGAATCTAACGAGTTTGAAGCTTGAGTTTGTGTTTCTGTCGTTGAGGCATTTGTGCTCACAATTTCTTTATATGGCAGATTGTTCGGTATAGGAGGTAGTTTAGTTGGCAATTGATCGTGCAGTGGAATGGTATGTAATTGGCTCTGAGGTAGATTTACCACTGATTTATCCGAAGCTAAAACGAATGGTCCATTACAATCGTATTTTTCATCACATACATCACTTGTCACAGGTTTACTGCTATCATGTACATCAGCTAAAACTGGAGAGGAATCATCCCCATCCCTACTTTGTGAAAAACTATCTGTACTATCACCAGACGAAAGTTCGTCTAGACTTTGAGCAAGGTCAAGCGCTGAAGCTTCGTGGTAATCGGTTGAACAAGGTGATGTGTCGTCACTTGTATCATCGTTGCCATGAGGTATTTGAGAACTTTTACTGCTAGGCACAAATGCCAAACTCGATGTAACATCATTAGAAATGTCCGCATTAAATGATTCTTCACTTTGAGTTGAGGATTCTCTATTGGTATTTGAATCTCTTGTCGTTTTGTCATCTTCATTTAATACAGTACTTGAAACAACTACATTAGAAGTTGCTGAAGGAACTGACTGTATTTGAGAACTAGTTGCAACTTCTTCAATATTATTATCAGGTACTTCAACTATTTTTAATTCTTCATTATTATTTTCTTCTAATACTTTAATTTTATCTTGTTCTAGTACAGGTAGTCCCATGTATTGTGGGATGGCATATTCTAAATCGGTTAAACGCATATAATTAATATTATCTTCGAGGGGTATATCATACTGAGGCGTATAGTAATCATAATTAGGGTTGTCATTACTATAAACCGACCAGGGATCATTCGACGGTAATAATGGTAACCCATCATAATATAAGCCCGTGTTAATATCTCTATCGACAACTAGTTCAGGTTTATATTCCCATGTTGGTACAAAGGAATCTTCAAAGGCTAGATAATTTTCAGGCAATAACACCATACCCTGATTTAGCTGGGATGGATCAAAAGCATAAGAACCATCGTAAAAAGGGTTATTAAGCACAAGTGGTGGAGGTTGTAAAGGTTCACTTTCCAAGGTAACTTCAGCTTCAACATAAAGTCCGTACTTTGATAAATCAGGCTCAGATCTTCTAGATTGGAATGCGCAGGCGTCTATATCATTGTCACAGTTGCTAGAATAAATGTCCGAAATATCAAAACTTTGAGTTCTACGTAATAAACTAACTGCTGGAAAATGCTGTCCAATGGTATTTTCTCCTTCAAACACATGGTTATTTCCTAGATCACTACATAATCCTTCATATGTTGGCACACCCACGTTGTTTATTTCGTTTAAGCCATTCGCATCGTTTGTTTGGCCAAGGAGAGTATCAGATGCAGCGCCTACAGCTGTGATGTCACGAGGGGCATCTTTCGGTAATAGCACCACACGCGGTAAGGAGGGTGGAGGTCCACAAAACAGCACGTTGTTTGGGGGTGGACGCGGCGGCTGGGCAGCCATGGCTCGCGCTTGGCCGCCCGTAGCCGATTAGAATACCGGGCGCGAGCAGAAACGCGCTGGGCGGCCGGCTGAGCTTTGCGACTGACTGAAGGCGTACCGAGTGACGAAGGCGAACACAAATAGAACGGGCGCAAGCGCGAGGAGGTCGCCGTCTCTCGCGCACATCTTCACGGGCGAAGGCGCATGCGCACGCGCACTCATATGCCAAACCCGTCCCGCATGTTCTCCCAAACAGGCAGTGACGTTTACGCATTATTCTGGTTCCGGACTTTGATTACGACTGTTACATTCAGACTCACACAAGCGAGTGAAGAGACAGGTTTTCGGGTGGACACTTAGGATGGCGGGTAGTGATGGCGAGCGTCGGATTTCAAAAATCTCACAAATTCATTCTTACATCATCTTATATAAAATAATTGGAAACGGTAAGACTCACCTGTTCAGGGGGTGAACGCGGCGAGGACTCGTCGCGATGATGTCTCCTTCGCCTGTGTGACGTGGGTGAACGCCGATGATGAGATCGCTTGGATCGCTCATTTCTCCGCCTCCACGAGTGCTCCGAGCTGTGAAATCAGCGATCGAGAGGCTGTAGGGTTAGTGAATAGGGGGCATCGATTTTATACGGTAGGTACATGAGAAATGTTTAAGGTGAGGTTGGAGTGTGTGTAAGGAGCATTACAATGTTTCGACATTACTAACGTTGGCGAGCGTCGTCCGTACCCGGAATGTGGGTCTACAAGACTTTCGAGGCTGTCGGGCGGCGGCAGACAACAAGCACGCAGCAGCGCCCTGGCCGCCGCCCAGTGCCGTCGCCCCGTGCCTGTGTCTTGATATATGCCCTATTCTAAAACCGCTAACCTAACGTCCGTTTGCTAGGAATTTACATATTTTATCATTTTTCTGACGATAAATCAAACTTCGATGATAACAACTCCGAGATTAATGTTAGTTTTAAATAAGTTCTAACTTTATATCAGTAGCATAGCATACCACTATTCCATGTGATACTACTCGTATAAACTAATAGAACGATAAGATATCGATGATGAAGCATAAAAATGATTCTACAAAGCCGTGGTGGTTATATCACCGACTGCGAGAACCTGGCGCGTACTGCGGTCGCGGACAAACTGCCACCGTCGCGCCGCCCGCGGACGAGATACTGCTGAATTGATGCTACGTTCAATCAGTGCGCGGTCCAACACAGCCGCCGGCACAGCGGAACAATCAGAGCCTCCACGTCACTTGCCACAATGTCGCTATTTATGAGAAATCGTTGACGTTTGTATTTCACGATATGAATCAAGGAGAATTACAGCAATTACTTCTGCTTAGTCATACTTTGTTGTCGTGAACGCGTATTTTGTATGCGCTTTTTGCATAAGTTGCTGACCCGATTCTACTAAAAAATCACTTACCAAATCAATCGTGGCACTACTGAATTCGATAGAATGTAATCCAGTGTTATGACACTTTCACCTTTATTTTCTATCCGGATTACGGAATATACTATAGTGTAAAATTGTTTCAGTGGTTTTAAGAGAATATTATCCATTATGTTAAGAGATAAGTAAGTAAGTAACAGTAAAGTTGTGTCACGCGAAAGAACGTGTAACTGACTGCAGCCTTAGGGGAGCCCTAATCACCACTAACAGAATTAAGTACTTGACGTAACTATGCAACATATATTAGCAATACCGAGATCGGATCCAATTTAGTTAAATAACGTATGTAAAGTGAGCGTTTACATGTGAAAGTATTGTTTATAATTCTACAAATCATTACGTATAAAAAAACATTATGAAAACTTCGTTTGGTCTGACGAATCATGAAAATTCGTGAATGGTGCTAAATTAACGGAATGTCACATTTCAATGTGCTAAGTTAAGATTACTTAAATCTGGTGCTTAAACTTTAAAATTCTTGCTGTTTGCTGCAAATTTAAAAGTCCAATGTAAATAAACGGACAATGCCAACCTAAACCAGGCGATTAGAATATTGTTAAGTTAATAAATTAACGTAGTGACGACTTGTGACTGATATCACGAGAGCTAGCTTAATTTTTCAGTGAGACGTACAGTATCACTACGATTCTTCCCGACTAGTAGTTAGCTAGTGAATGGATGTATGCAAAAAAATCCTTAGCCAGAAACGTCATTAACTTTATGGTAGGTTAATGAGTATATTTCAGCGGATTGATACATACATTAATCGTTTCAGAGAATTTGTGTCACGTCTGTCGCCTGTGCGCTCATCAATAAAGATAAATGTTGATATATCTGTTTTGTTAATATAATAATAAAATAATAATGATTAATAACGCTGTTTACACTCTTATGAGTGCCGATGTAATATCCTTGTGAGTGGCTATCCACACACTCACACACATGCAATTGACAAAAACGAGAACACAAACACAAAGACCCAGAACAATTCTAAATTCAACATTTTTTATATATCTGTCTGACCGGAGATCGAACCAGGAACTCATTGCGTGTCACAAATAAATGAAACAACTTGTGTGACAAATAAATGAAAATAACTATTTCTTGATTTGTTGCACTACTTAATTTCTCTTATTAACAGTTGCTACTTAACGCTGAAACTACTTTAAATTTTAGTAGATGGATAGTAGTATTATTAGAAATATTTAGTAGCTTTAATACTTTATTATTCGGTAAATGAAAATGAAAAAACAAATAGGGAACTGTTAATTAAGTTACCGAAGAACAAGAACTCCTAACAACAAAAAACCCATGAACCGTAGGTATCTAAATTCAACATTTTTTATATATCTGTTTGACCGGAGATCGAACCAGGAACTCATTGCGTGTCACAAATAAATGAAACAACTTGTGTGACAAATAAATGAAAATAACTATTTCTTGATTTGTTGCACTACTTAATTTGTCCTACTAACAGTTGCTACTTAACGCTGAAACTACTTTAAAATTTAGTAGATGGATAGTAGTATTATTAGAAATATTTAGTAGCTTTAATACTTTATTAAATGAAAATGAAAAAACAAATAGCGAACTGTTAATTAAGTTACCGAATAAAAATAACTCCAAACAGCAAAAAACCCATGAACCGTAGGTATTTACGTTCATAAAGGGAAACTGGTAGTGATATAACATGGACATTTATATTTAACGTTAATATACGTTAAATATAAAGGTTGGAAATACGTTATCAAAAAATGACTCAGGTGGAATAAAAACCAAATGTGTTTATGATGACGCAATTGTTAATCAAAAAGAATTATCATCATCATCGACTTCCATGACTGTCTGTTTCCCCTAAGAGACGAATATAATATAGGCGATACGGATGATAACAAGTACGGGATGATAGGTGACGTCTACCTTTAAGAATATTACCAAAAAACCCAGACCCTTTTCCAAAACCTATGATATAGTAAATACAGTAAATTTCTACAAAATCAAGTATTCGTATTGTATAATTTACCTCATGGGTGTTTAATTTACATCATACTAGTTTTCCGCCCGCATGTTACATTAGGTGAACGCATTGTAAATAACCGCTTATGATGAAAACGTAAACATTATCCTGAGTGTCTCTCTGAAAATCTTACATTGAAATGTATTATTTCTGTGGTATTTTAAAATACAAATAGATTCCACTCCTCCTAATCAAATCGACTCAGAAGCTTTTATATATTAGTTTTTACAGCAGCGCAGAGCCCTACGATTCTTAAAAAGAAAAGCTCTTTAATTTTTTATGTATCGTTTTTCATTGTCAGGATTCTCGCTCTATTTTTGTAAATACATTTTGTGATTTTTTTTAAGTTTAGTACCATTCGGGCGAATAGAGCAGGTTTAGTAATATGTTTAAATTTTTTCTAAAACGTTATCGGAATAACCAGGAAAGTTTAACAGACTTGTGTTATTATATCGCGTAAAAATAGTCGTAACTAACTGAAAATGACCTCTATCGGGTATAAACTCAAACACAATAAAAACTACTTACAGTACGACAAAAAACTTGAATAGAGATTAATTTTATTGATTGACGCGTGCATTATGTAATCGTTGTAGCAAAACTTAATTACAAGTCTGTATTACGGAAGGAAAATTGCCTATATTGAGCTTTCTAAAACGTTTTTCTATTGAGCTTATACATAAACGTAGTATAATCTTAGTATTGCGCAGAATGTATTTGTAACTTTTATAATATCATATAACATTGACCAATAAAGATACGAATTCATTCTTTCCTTACTCCCTATTATTAATTGTGAAAGTTTGTATATGTACATATGTAACTCAATCACGCAAAAACTGCATGCATTTGGATGTAGTATGGACCACAAATAGATCATGACCTGGATCGGAACACATATATAAGATTTTTTATACAGACTGTAAAAGGTACCTGTGGGTTTATTTACGATGTTCTTTTATTCACATTTTCATTACTGTGACGAACGTCTAAAGTTATTTAATTTATTTATACAAAGTATTTATAAGATATGATTTAGGTCGATTAATACTTCCCTTAGGATAGAAGCTTTACAATACTGTTAATGACAGTATAATTCCGTGGTCTATAGACATTTAGCGCAATAATTTCACCTTCGTTGTGCCTCGTTTTTTAGCGCTGTAACCTACATAACAAATGTACCGTAATTATCGTAAGTACTGCGTACTGCCTTTTGGTTATGAGTTATTACCACTTAATAGATAATCAAGTCCACGCGGAGGAGGTTACGGGCGCAAGCTAGCTAGTGTTTCGTATGAAAATCAACAAATTCGAATTCAACTTTTTTATAATTTCGATTACACAAAATATTTTTCACAGAACTTAATTAGGCTTTAGGTATTATCTATTTAAATCAATTAGCACATAATATCAATAAATATAGTCATAAGCCATGGCCCAGGTATTCTGACTCTGATTGACTGACAGTCTAATTTTCAGACTTCTCCTTAACCTACTATTGATATTTGATATGGAATTACGATTCCGAACTCAAGTTAGATTGCTTGGCCCACTCTTTTTTAGGATATTTCTGCGGTGAATTGCACTTTACTGGACTTACTTTAATTGAACTAAAATATAATTTTGATTACTATTGATAGTCCGTTGGTGCAATCTGCATACCATAGTCGTATGATGTAATAAATGCCGTTGTTTTGAAGATAAATCTCAACTCGTTTATATCACTGCAATAAAGAATATTTATCAAGATTTTATCTTCTGATATATTTGTAAGACATGTATTATCTTCATAATAGTAGTAGGAGTAAAATCGTATAACTTACAATTTGCTAATACAAAGTATTAGCAAGTCTGATATAAATTTGACAAAAAAAAAACATTGTTTTTCAAAAGCGTAAGAAGCTGTTTTAAAATCGAGGCTTAATATCAAATCATTTTTCACCGCAAAGTTGTAAGTTCAACACAAAAGGTTGCCGAGCCATCATTACAATGACTATATGAATATTTAAAACTGTTTTTTTTAACGCTAAGCTTTAATATTCTCAGAATATCGTTAAGGTAGACTAATCAACAGTACCCTGACACGAGTGATGCCATTTTTCGCGAACCGTAATGTCATATTGTTTATCATATGTTTGAACTTGAACATGTATGAATCGTTAGACCTTCGTCGCTTTGGAATAGCTCTTGAAACACCCAAATGTCAAGAATGTTAATTGGTTTTAAAGGCAACTGGTATTAGATACACAATCAAAATTATCTTCTTGACGAATATTCTGAGCTATTCATCAATTTTAATCTGATCATTAGCTCCTTATTTACAGGGTTCAACCTTTGTTGACGCATGTCGCAATGTTTTCACAATAATAATCAAAGCTTTACACAGAAGCTAAGCTTTTGTATGTTTATATTCGTTAAATTTAATTATTATATTATTTAATATTTAAACATAACTTTTATCAAACTAGAATTTAAAAAACTACAGTTTAGGGTATAAAATGTAGTAAGTTTTTAATTAAGTAGTAGAATTATTCTTTTGTAGTATAAGTTGAATAAAGAAATAAAATCCGCCCGTTTCCTAACAAAATATTAGTCCTGAAAATATTAGTCTAACCATAAACGTGCTGAGCGACATTACTTTGTAACAAAAAGCCGATTTTAAAACTGCAATACTTTTGAAACAATTTTCTGTCCAAGCCTGAAAAGGCACGGCATAGTAACTTGCGCTTACGTGATATTTGTAACAGAAAGTGAAGGCTTTGTTTATTGCATAAAATGTGCACGGAAGCCCGTCAAGTCGCATTAATAGGATACAGTTTTTGCGCCGTGAACTATAAATAAATAAATTACAAGAACACATAAGGAAATAACGAAATACAACAAAAGCCGATGTTTGTTGTAATTCCATCTCTATGTTCTAATAATTTAATTGAGTAAAATAATTACAATTGGGTATTGTACTCATTAAATAAACTCTTTGTTATGTTCGGACTTTGGAGTTATAGTCACGCACAAAATGGGTACGACTTTTAAAACATCTCAGTTTAAAATTATGTGACCAGTGGAAGTGATAATGAATTTGTAGAAGTAATGAGTAATGTCTCTCAATGGTATGTGGTTGAATATTTTTATGAAAATAAAAAATAATTAGCCAATTGATAATAGTTAAGGAAGTGTTCAACCAAGTGTTCAATTCATTAATTTAAGCATTTTAATACTAGAAGAATTTATTTTTGGTATTAACAAGTGAGTATTAAACCAGGACCCTTCCTGTGTAATGTAATCGGTACATTTGCGTCGGTAACAATATAAACAACACATTATATAAGGAAATAACAGAATTAGTGTAACACTGATTAACTGGAAACCTACATAACCTTTTATGACACTCAGAATATTCCATTTATTTCACATTGTAAATATAATACAATTTTGAAGAATCTGTACAGATTGCGATACTAAATTGATGAAATGTTGATTATCATATAAGCGTTAAGTTATGCTGTCGAGGGACCAGGATTCTATTAAGCTCCGCCCACGCTTTAGATCAACTTTAAGTAAAACATACTTAGTTCGTTTTTTATTTAACTTCGTCAAGGATGGCTGCATCTCATTTACCTTTGCCGAGCGTCACCGTTTTCCCGACAACTAAAGAGACTCCAGGGAAAAAGAATCCTTTTCGCCACGTTTCTATAAAATCGCGGTAAAATCGCCCGACTAACAGATATTTTTAATGTTTGTTAAAATTTTATAGCAAACATTTTAAAATTTTGTAACGAAATTTGCTAGAAGCAATTTAAAGACATTTAAGAGCTGCCGAGCTCTTAATGTTGCCAGAAAATTTTATTGACATTACTTAGAACAAGTCACTTTTATGAATTACGTACATATTTCGGTATAACAAATTTACATTGTATCGATTGTGTAAATGTTTAGACTGTTATTTCGTCGCTCGAAGCAATCTCACCGGAAATATCTCTATGGTGTACGCGGAGCCTTATTCAAATTGCACATGGCGTCATGTCCAGTGGAGCCAAGCGCGTCACAGCGGCCGTGCACCCGTCGCGAATAACAAACATCGGAACGTTCACCAAGTTCACTTTCGACGAACACATTATAATTCGACGCCTCCTTCGGTTACGTGTACGTATACCTTATTGTCGATATACGCTACGGTAGCGACACGATGGCTTTTCTATCACATAAAAATAGTCAACGGACACATAGAAAGCAAAACTGATGGTACGTAATCATTACAGTTTATGGACATCTCTAATCAATGCCAAATAGGCTAAGAGTCCTATCTGAGGTCGGCTGTAGAGAAGTTATTATGTCTAAGAACCAATTTGGAAGGCCTCGTGTAATCTCTTTCAGGACACTACAAACAAGAACAAAGTAGGACACTGCTTGTTATTGAGCAAATTTAGGTGAGGCGGTGGTGCCTCTGGATACGCTACGTGGTCCTCCTCTGCGATCCTTGCAGGGTTCTAGGGTTCTACCTACCACTTTTGAATCTTTGCGTGCTGAACGTCACAAAATGTTGTTTCAAAGTGAATTCAAAATTTCAAAGTGAACGTCACAAAATGTTGTTTCAAACCCGCAGTGGATGCCTATGCATATATGTCGAGGTTTTTACTTTTGTCTCTTTACATATGAAAGTAGAAATTATTTAGATTTTTACATTAACACAAACAATGATACTTGTAATATAATGAGCTTATTATGATTGATTTATCGCTAACGTATCTCTACCATGATTAATAATGCTTCCACTATTCTTTATTTATTTACCAACTTAATTGATACAATGGGAAAATATCTTATATTACGTGACATTAAATTGTATATTAAAGTCAATTAAATTCTCAATTCGTGAGCTTTAGTCTGCCAGACTATTTTATTTCGAATTTTATCAACTCACAGAGGTCAAGGTCTTAGATTTTGAAAGCATTAATCTATGTCAAAGAGCTATTTACAATCGTTGTTTGAAATCGCGAGGAAACTTTCTGTTCCGCTCACTAATGGCAAAAACATCGTGTGATAAAGGCGCAAGTCAATATTTGTAGAAAAGTTTTGAGAAAGTGTTTTACACATTTACATGTAGGAGGTATTGATATGCGCATATTCAAACACAAGTAAAAAGTTAAGGCTTGGTAAAAACAAATATTGCCTTAGTATTTAAAGGGTAATAAACGATAAAATTTTAATAATATATAAAACTGGGTAAATTCCAGCGAGTCCTTTTTGTTCACGAGGCAGTGACACTAATCGCCTGTGACGTATTACCGCCTGAACGCGCACCACCATTAAGGAAATTGCGCAAATACGACCAACTGAAAACGCGATGGAGGTAAAACGTTAATTTGCAATGCGGTCAACGTTCAAGCGAAGACGGTATTCATACAACGGTACTTTATATTTAGAAACATTCAACACGTGTATGCGATTGAATCATCTCGATGCCGTTTACAATGCTACTGGTATTTCCTTGTGTCGTAACATTTCACATTTTTACTTTCTGTGAACTTTTACTTGACGGTTTTCCATTATAAGGGATTTCCGAGTTGTAATGTCAGGCATCACAGTTTCGCTCACGACCTAATATTACGGCTATTACGAGTGACACTGTGACAGGTAAGAAAATTGGCACGAAGAACAAGGCAATCAAAGGTCAGCAAGACTTCGCGTCGAGAGTACAGCGCGTGGAACCGTGACCATAAATCGATTTGTCGACCGGTGCAGTGCAGGCGAGTTACGAAATCGATCGAAAGCGTCAGTCCTTAAGGTGACACGAACTGTGATGGGTCAAGGATTCATCTGCAATGCGTGAGTAACTTCGTTGATCATTTTAAAATTGTACCAATCTCTCAGTCAGTATCGGAGATGTTTGTTATGATCTATATAATGTAGTACGCGTGCAATACGAAAGCGATCCTTGCAGTTTTGTTCCGCGGCCTAAACCGAACGTAGCGCGGCAGACAAGGCCGCGCCGGATGAGCGATTACTGTGAACCATGTCAACGGTGCCGCCGCGACTAATCGCCCGCCCGCGCCACGCTCGCGACAGGTCAATGACAAGCGTGGCTCTCGCTAACAACCACATGATCGACTTAATGAGCCCAACCGTACGGCTCCCATATCACTTTTAACGAACACTGAGACCTTCTTGATGGTTATGATAACATCAAACCAGTTTGTCAAGCCTGATGAAAGTCGGGAAAATAATAAACTACATTTCAACATTCACTTAAAATGCCCTAATCATTGTCCATTATAATGCAACTGCAAATCGATAATAAACCACGACGCGGACATTATTCAAAGTCTTAAATTAACTTCCTTGTGAGGGTAAACTTAGATCTCAATCTTAGATATCGGGCAAGCGAGCTTTCTATACCACAGAGACAACCTATGAACTGTAAAAAGCATATTAATGACTGCAGCGATGCTCGATATCATTACATCAGCGGTAAGAAACCACGGGGCGGTAATCGAGCACAGTACGAGACGGTGTAACGCACACGTGCGCACGCGCCGGCAGGACCAGTCGCGCAGTGAAAGTTGAACTGCGTAACTACACTCCGCTTTTGACATTTGTCAGATGTACGTGAACTGGCCACAAAGTCGCGTTACCAATATGACACGTACAGAACTATATCACGATACGTTTACTCGTAGGTGACAAGCAAAAATTAAATAAAGTGCTGTCGTTCAATTTGTATACCTATTCAAATTCAAACTTTATTATGATTATCGGTGTTATACTACTGAATAATAGAAGCTTTGTTTACACCAGAAGCTCTTCATCATTAGCATTTTATTTTTTTGCTTGGCGCTTGACAATACCGGTTATGTGATCATACAAACAAAGCAAAAAAGAATCAGCAAGAATGAATCCAAAGGAAACTCTAATCCCCAGGAACTTTTGAACAATTTAGTATACTCGTAATATAGCCACGATTAAAGATATAAAGGAAATTCGTGAATGTCTCTGAAACGTGAGATAAAATACTGTTATCCCCGTTTATAACAATAGTGCATTTAGCTTTAAATCGTGCAAGCTAAAATGGTTCAATGGATGAGGAAAAGCCACAGCTTCTACCACGAACTCTCGAGCGCTTTCTCTCTCCATAATTCGCTTTTAAAATTTAATTTAAAACTTTACAGCGTGTATAATGTTTTGATTATATTTAACTTTAGTGAATGGAAGAAAAACATTGTTTATTATAGTTTATAGGAAAGACGTTTATAGGAAGAAATAATAAAGAGACAATATAAAGTAATTACGTCATGTAGCTAAAACCAGGTTGACAAATCCTTTGCGAGCGTATAAACCAGGACGGGACCTTGAAACATTCACTAAATGCTATCGAGACGAATCTTTTAAGTTATACACAGAGTGAGCGCCCACGGATCTGCGGAATATTTGTGTGCTTAGTTTTTATGTGAACATACAATAAGAATGTAACTTTGAAGTGTTCATGGCGCCTATTCGGTTGTGAATCAATTAGTTATCTGGTCTTTAAATAAATTATCGAAAAAAGCGCACTCTGCGCGCGACGTGAAAGCGTTAATCCTTGCAGTATGTTATGAAAGTAGAGGTCTTTGTTTATCAGAATAAGATAATACGATAACAGTCGTAAATAATGATATGTCGACATTTAAAACGGGAATATAAATAAGCTTTCAAACCAAAGTATTATTACAAACGTAATAAGTAAGCGAAATCTCTAGCTTTTTCGCCTTGTGTTATGTGTAAATTAGTTAGTGGCACGTTTGTTTAAATCAAGAGGCGATAATGAAGTACGAAATGAGGCAATCGTCAGCGGGATGGATAATAGAGCCCGGCTGGTGAGTCACCGCTTGTGCAACGGCTTTAGCTTTGCACAACCAGTCCCCAGACCCTCGCCGATACCGGCGCACTGCATAATGCCTCGAGTAAATAGATTCGGTCGCGATAACAATACACCTATGAAAATCTATTACGTGTCAGGGGCATCGTTAAGCAACTTCGAAATGTGTTTCTTAGCTGGAGCACGGTAACGAATGCAACAATCTTCAGATTAATCGCTTTTAAACGATTAAGAAACACGCGAATTGTTATACGTAGACTATGTCTACATTAAGTTTTCGAAATGTGTTTGCTTTAAGTTTGTACAATTTTACTCGTTTTAATAATATTTGTCTTTGTTGTGTAAATAGTACGCTAAGCTAAGCTGAATATTTTAAATCGGAGTTGTTATTTGTTCGGCTTTGTTCGATAAAATAAAAACAACAAAACGAGAATACATTAACTATAGAAGCGGATATCAAAAACCCATATTGGGAATATTAACTAAAGGCGAAAACGACCGAGCCATCAGGTTTGAATTTATTTATAGCGATATAAAACTGCATTTGAATAAATCTCTGCTATCAAGAATAAATAGCTAGGATAACCAAGCCTAATGGCTTGCGAAACACGATTGTAAAAGCGCGCTCGCGCTGCACTGCGAACCAGTAGCGAAGTCGATGCACTCCACCTCCCGGCAATGTGCTCGCCTGCCTTTGGAGTTCTTTTTTTCTATTTATATGCGCACAGACACGCTCAGAGTCGAATCTATTTTGTAGTCTCGACATTATAAACTGATACGAAGCTCCTGGACAACACACACCCGTATTAAGCGACGGACGTAGAATTAGGGACGTGTTTGCTGAGGGATAATGTTAGGAATGGATTTGTTAGAAGCGATCGGAGGTGAATTTGCGCAAGTGCGCTAGGTACATACGATACGCTCCACTCGTGTTCACGCATGCTCTTCTGGAAAGCGGCAGACTTGGGCGTCCAGGAGTCGACGCCTAGGTACAGAGCCGGGAGCTCCGCCACCTTCACCTCTAGCCTCTCGGCGAGCCTCTGTTCCACGACGGACTTGGGGCCGCTCGTCAGCAATCTCTGTTGCTGGTCCTTCGCGCTCCGTCGCTCCGCGCCCGCGTAACCATTGAGTTTCTCGCCGTTGCAAGACGTCACGCTTTTTGGACCATCTGTGCTGAGTAATTTACTCTTAACGGTGTCCGTTTTACCGTAACTTTTATATTGCACTGATTCTGTTCCGTTCGCTAATCGCGAATACTTCAAAGAATCATACGTGTCGCCGTTCAGGCTGCTGTATTCGATGTTGTTTAGGTTAATGTCTCTGTCGCCGCGCTTGGACGTGACGTACCCGTTTCGTTTGCTACAACGCTCCTCGTGGCTTTGTTTGAGGAAGTTATTTTCGAAACTAGTTTTACATTTAGGAACATTGTTTAAATAGTCGCTATAGCTTAAATCTTTATTGTGTAACCCTTTATCACAGCTCTTCTTTAGTGTTTCCTGTATATCAATACCGTTACCGTTGAACCGTCCGTAAGTAAAACTGGCAGGTTGGCCGCTCTCCTACATTGTTTTCAATTTTTTCTGTTCGTTCTGCATCCTTGCTTTCAAATTCGTGTTTAACGAGTGCAACACGCGATACCTCTTCGCCGTTTACGCCGTTCTTATAATGCGACTTAACGGCGAAATCTGTAGTTATGATGCCAGCCCTGCTCTGTTCGTTGGGAGCGGTCCATGTGTCGTGTTTCTTCTTATCACTACTTTTAGACGACCACGCTTTAGCGAGAGCGGCTTTAAGTGCCTCCCGCCTCTCATGCACGCTGACCCTCGGGTATTCGTGGATGGGCACTATGGCGGGTGCATACAGTGTAGACCGCGGTGTTGCTCGCGTTATCCGGAAACTTCTGAACTCCCTGTTGAACTCCGAATTGAGAGAATAAGCCGGTATTCTCGAAGTCACCATTTTGAGATCAAAATTTCCACTACTAATAAAATAACTTATCTTTTCACACTTAGACTCGTATTGGTAAAGAGCACACTGAACACATATCGACTCTACCTGCAACGAGATTGTTAGTCGTGGAAATATGTCGAACTAAATACAAACATGATTGAAACAAAAATGACGAGAGCCAGGGATGCGTGACGCTTACGAGGATGATGTCGGTCAAGTGTATTATTTCGCGTATAGTGCAAGTATGGGAATATGTAGGCTGTGGGCCGCGACCTTCGCGGTGGGCGGTGGCGTGGCGGGACAACGCACTGGTCAACGAACCGCCCCGTCCGCTCCCACTCGCGCCTTGCGTAACGCACTCGCGAACCGCTGCCTACCTTATCTCCGATGCAGTTATCCTGCCGATCGCGTCAGCATTGCATCGGAGACGTTCAATATGAACGTTCGCAACAAATTTAACTCAACATTTATAAGTAACTCGCAATGGTAGATAAATATATTAGGTTGCGGATAAATGATAAGACGTCACTCATGCATTAGGCTGTAATGTGGAGCAGTTATACCGTATAAGTGCAACAAGTGTCGCCTTGATAGCGTCCCTAATATGGGTAGTGGCGGGGCTGCCATATGGCCCGCGACCGACACATCCTCGCCTGTCTCTACTCCAGCTGCTGTGCGATCGCTATCGCTATATAAACATCTATTCTAGGACAGTGCTTAGAAACTTGTTGCTCTATTTGCTACGTATGACAGATTGAACAAACTCATAGAGCGCCTACGGCTACTGTATCGTGAATTTTTTTTCACTGGACTGACATTGAATAAACATTACATTCGTCGATCAGTAAGGCCAAGTCGCATTATTAATGTGCATACATATTTATGAACGCTTTGAGTCTGTCATATTGAACACATCATTTAGATAACAACAAGTCCCTGTTTGTAAACGCATTAAGTAATTGTTCTGATAATATCTTCAGCAATAAGAACACTGATAATTGTATTGTTCGAACATTTAGTTCAACAGATTTCCACGATTAACGATGGCTGCACTTTGGGCCTGCCGATCACTCCACCGAAACAATAACACCGATCAACACACGAACCTCTTCGGTGGTTGCTACACAAATGGCACTTATCACCGGAGAAGACAACGAAGGAAACTACTTAGTAGTAACATATAAACGAGGTAGCCGATAACGCGACAATATCCATAGCCGATGGAGAGCAACCACCGGAAGCGAGTGCATGCGTCGAACGGCGGCGGTGCGGTGGTCGGTACGTGCATACCTTCTCGTTGCGCGCGCGAGAACTGCGTGCGGTGTGCGTGCACCGCTGCGACTCAACTGACTGAAGGGAGGCAACGCACGCTCGCCTGCGAGGACCCCACCGCCGCCGCCTCTCTCCTGCGGTCCGCCACTTGTGACTCTATCGCGGAGCACTACGGCCGGAATCACAGGAGCACTGACCTTCACTACCGCGCCGAGCCAGTTTGAGTGCCGCCTGCATTGCTTGTGGCTCCGTGTGCTCTACTAGCGACCATAACGTTAGCCCAACAAACAACCACGTCCGAGTTCACCGAGATACAGTTTATACAGATACTATAATTTAACCGACCAAATACCTAACAAAATGTTTCTAGAGGTACACCTCTACATATCGTATTCGTTCGCATGATACTACTGTTTATATTTTGCTTTTTATTTTGACGTGAAGAGCGTAAATTGTGAGAGATTTCGCATGTACCGCTACCGACGAAATTTTCTCTCGGAGAACGTCTCGCGAGCGCTACAATTTTTTTATCGTCTGCATTTTGTAGAGCGCTCTCAATCAGCTCGTTAACGGCATAAAACACGAATTTATTAATTAAAGCGGCAAAGTACGACGCCAACCGTAAATAATGTTTATTTTATTCGAGAAATCTATTTCAGTTATTTAAGAAAGATTAGGAGGCCTCACCTTAAACACTTCTTTGTATATTTATGTAGAAGAGATTAAAATATGTACCTGAAACAAAATAAAATTCAATTAATTCATGTATCAATTTTACCAACGGTGACACAAAACAACATTAGTGTGCATATTTTAAACAAAAAATGGGAACATTACGCGCACAGAGATACAGAAGGTCGACAATATTTCGAAAGAGTAGGTAGGTACTTGCTTATACATATTAAGATTATAATACATGCATTTGGGCCACCGACAAAAATTATAATGACGACGTGAACACATACTTCAATTTATGTAACTATATTAAATATAAATAAAAAATATTTATCATTCCTTATTTATATACTTTACACGTAGCTCTGCAAAATTAATTGTGCCTAATGGTTTTCGACACACCTTTATTATTTTGAATAATCGTTTAATCAAGCTAAACACCGCTAATAAACACACATGAGGTCACCAAATGTAGGTGAAAGTGTGGAAAACAAATTAAATTAATGGCCAGCCGTAACGTATATCATAAATTATAGCTGCCTACGGTTTGTTACCGAGAAATAAAAGTTTAAATTAATTCGGACACTGTTTCAACGTGTTCATCGATCAGTCATTGGTTTAATTGCGCTCAATATTTGTAAATATTTGAAGTAAAGAGATGCTATTAAATTGGCACCTTAATCATACGAATTTTATAAATATAAAGTTTCTTAGATTCGGTGCAGTAAATGTTTCTATATTCCTAAATTAAAATTTCATGATCGACAAAAACAACCAATCCCCTGCATAAGTATACACCTATATATGCCTTGAAAAAAATATTGTATCTATGCAGTAATTTTGATAGCATTAAGTGAATGTTAACTATATTAACTCTCTCTCAGATAAGTTTTAATAAGGTTCTCAACTTATTTAATTCACTCCCCGGAGTTAGCGAGTTCCTCAGTGGAATCAATCTCAAATAGGCTGTATCTGCAGAGGGACTGCAGGGAACTTAACATAATGTGGACAGCACGAGCTATTGTTCCTTCTATTACATAAAACAAAACATTCATTCCTACGTGGTACAATAAAACAACGCTAATTTACTCAGCTGTGATTGTGTACTCTTTTTGTTGTCTTAACCCAAAGCGCTGAATACTAGTGGAGTTCTGTGCATGGTTAATATTTATTTATGTGAGAAATAAATTTAAACATGGCCTACACTGACACATTATTGCTTATTCAATGGGGATGTGTGTCACTGCCAGCTATTATGCGCTTCTATGATTTTATTACCTCTAGACCTGATCTACGCTACATTAGGTTGGCTTATGTTACTATATATAGCTTTCCCTACGTCTTTTACACGGTAACGTCGTGAACAACTTGTTTCTATCCCACAGCTGGGCGTAGTTTTTGTTACCCTTTTCAAAATTTTCAAAGTGCGGTTTGGGTTCGAAACAATTCTTAGGCATGTACATTTTTAAGTTCACGTTCACCGTTATAGTAAGTGTTAATTAATTTACAATTGAGCAAAAAACCCCTCGAGGTACGTGTCCTGAATTCAGACCCGGATCTCTAGCGTGGGTGGTATGGACGAAATTCATATCACATATTATGACAGTAAGCGAACATTTGTTAAAAGTGACAAAAATCGAAAACGATTCCGCTTTAGAAAATTATTATGAAGCAGTCTACCGAATTCAATAGAATAATCAAAATAAGAAATGTAAAAGCAAGTTAAATATAACTAACGAAGAGCTAAGCAGTAAAGTATACAAAAAGATCGAACAAAAAATGTTCGCAGTGCAAACGGAAAACACAAAAAGGTGTTAATAAATTCTCAAAAGTGGGACCCGCAAATATTATTGCGCAACTAAACGGAAATTCATCACACTTGAATCACACACAAACATCCCTAAGGTACCGTTAGGTGTTCCTCTCGCGTCCCACACACCGGGTTCTTTGTGGAAACCTACAATCAAATATTGTCCGTTATATGACAACCGAGTGAAACAAAGTATCGATAGCCAGTACGTTCGTATTCTCGACCTAACCGACAGTAGGCGACCGCGTTAGACTATTCAATTGGTGGCACGTAAATGACGGCAAAAAATAATAGCACCGGAGGCGGCGCGTCGTCGACAAACGGCGAGGTCCAATGACCCAAATGGTTTACTGGGCCGCTGAGACTAACGAAAGAAAAATCGGTCACTGTTCTCTACAACTACAACGCCATTGGATGTTTTATTACTGGCTGACATCGGCATAGAACAACGTCGGCCTCGGAAGATTTGTTGCGGCCACTGAAAAGGCGTTTCACTTCATATCGATTTGTCTTATTAGACTGCTGAGTTGAAGTTGTAGTGATAGGTAGTCTCATTTGGGGAGACCGAGGTTCAAAAACTTTTCAAATTTTTTTTACCTTATGTGCGTAGCAGAGATAAATCACTTGCTATGAGGCTAAAGGAAAGCATCTCGAAGAAAGCAAAACACTAGTTTTGAAGAAAAAAAATACAAGTGTGTGTAACCTACCACTTGGAACTTCGTCAGCGGAGTGGACTATGGCCTAAACCTCTCTTGCTCCTCTAAGATCGGTTCCCAGCAATCGGACAGTAATAGGTTGACGGCGAGAAATAACAATGTACTACGGATTCAACGGCATTAGATGGTACGCCGACAAATATCTGTACGGTACACCACTGGCAGATTTATAGTGTACTGGCCAGTGAAAATAGCCTCATGCCTCTGTTGCCACACCGTTGTAGGCCAGAGTGAAACGCCAATTGCATCAACATTCTTTGTCTATATAAAAACCGTTTGAAATCATAATTTAAGTTACTGTACACGGTGAATGGTAATAAAGATTACTATTACGTAAACACATAAAAGCATTGATTGAATAATTAATAAATTATGTTTATCTGGTATTAATTCATATATTGATTATATTGACATATGTGAAAGTTGCTTTCTGGCGCTTATTTGTATAGGCGATTCGACTACCAATTACGTATCTCATCAAATAACTTTTAAGTGAATAAAGTTATTTAATTAAATTTAACATCTATTTCATGTTTGTTTAGTAAAAGTACTTATTTTAACGGCTTGTATGCAACTTTTTATCCGATTACTACACAAGTGTCTCATTAATTGATTGCAGGGAAGCCTGTAAGTTCTGATTAACAGCCAACCCCTATCCATGTCCACTAAGATGTTGCTTAATTTTATAGATCCGTTACGATTTACACCAGCCGTGTGTACAAATGTACAATTCCGGCATTATCCAGCATATATGTATAATATGACCATTTCAACTAATTTAATTACCATATAATAATATTGTTGCGGAAATCAAAAGTAAGATCAATATCAATGTTAACACGTTTCAGGAAGCGTGAATCTGCCAACAACAATCAAGCAACGCAAGAAGCAAGTACGCACAAGTCACGCACCGACGTAACTGCTAGAAAAACCATACGCCCACTGCCCATAGAAGGAAAGAATCAGGCCTATAGCCAAACGCCTAACATTGATCGAAAACATAAAAAACAAAGAAGCAAAGAAGCCAGATAATATAACTCAAACGTTTTGAGCCATATTCACGACTAGCAACGGCCACAGCGAATTAATCTTACGCCGTAAATGGTACTCTCACAGAAACCTGATCCGGCGCAAGTCCAACGTAATCTAAACAATTTATCAAAATAGCACCTATAAATAGACTTCCTGGAGTCCAGGGATTCCTAGTTGCTTTGTATTTTGCCTGTTGGCGAACGCTGGAGAGATAGTAAAGAGATATCATCAGTAACTTAAACAGGCAGCCGTAAGCATGGACTTTGGCGAAATACAATGCATGTGAGCATTGCGGTATTTGTGATTGATGTACACTTGTTTCTGGGTAATTATGTTACATTAGCGGAAGGTGGAGATGTTCCGCATTTTAAAAGGTAACGCAATAATAACTGAGTTAAGAGTAACGGTCCTCATTAATCATCGAGGTCAGGATCGGTCATACGCTAAACGCGTATGAGCACGTTTACCGATACTTATTCGTCATCTTTCTATTTCACAGATTTTTAATGACGTCAAGAATTTCACAATACAATTGTTGTCTTTTACATTTTTATGACGTTATATAGTAGCTATAGTTATGACGTTATATAGTAATATATTGCAAGCTAATCACGAGTCACCACGAGCAATCACGAGAATCTACTTATTAATCTTATACGAGAAATACTATAAAACAAAACAAGTAATACGAATATAAAATATCATGTTGCTAATAAAATAGTAAACACAAAAATAAATGAAATAAGTAATAACTTTTCTGATATGATACCGGTGGCAATGAATATAAGCTTGAAGCTAGCGAACCTATTAAGCGATTCACACTAAAAATTAAATCCTTAACAATTGAACAATTATTTACGATGCCTTTATCTCGATGGTAAAACGGGTTCGCACGCATCTCATGCATCGTCACGAGGCTGCCACGGAGATTAATCCACATAATTTAAATTCGTTTTGAGAAGTCCTGTGGATCATGCATGATATATTATTTTAGCTAAGTAAAGCAGACATTTAATTATATTAAAGCCTTAGCGTCGTAAGAAGGACAGGAGAAATCAGTCCGTCGACCTGCATTAAAATACCTTTCCCACAAAGACGTGCCCGTTGTGCTTCCAAGAAGCACAACAAAGATCCTGTACATGTTTGTGACTCACGCCTTTTGGTAGAGCCTCCGATCCAGACAAAAAGAGAGATCATATTTTAAATAGAACTACTGTGACCAATAGAGTTGCCGGTTACAGAATTCGATAAAGTGATTATTATTATCGGATGTTTTTGTTGTGAATCATTGAAAAGATTACGGTTAAGTAAGTAAGTAAGTCGTGTAAGGATCTAGGTAGTCATATTAAGTGTAATAAAGAAAGTGTTTTGTCTGTGTTGTGGCGCTACCCGTCATCACCAACAATTGGTATATCCCGGTTCCGATGCCGTTAACGAGATAATTGTAATTGGGGCAGAAAGCTGTCAGTACGCCGGGGTACTGTTTGATTCTTCGAAGTGGCGCGTAGGTGTCTCGCCACATTACGCGCTCGTCATCCTTCGTACACCAAATTGCTTGTTCCCATAATTTATATTCTGGGTCGGCGTCACACTTATGATGGACGATTAGAAAGGAGATTGCAATTGTATTGATATGTAAAACGATTCACACGTGGGTGGCCATGCGAAATTAATTGCGGAAAAATAATACTTTTGACATTTACAAGCGCTTAGTAATGTGAAAGCATTATAATTAATAATAAAAAAATTGACCACCCGCCGCTCCATAACTCAGATAACGTGTCTCGATTAAGGCTCGATATCGTATTTCCGAGTTTCCAAGTTAAAAGTGTTCTGGAGATAGGACCGTGACTCATAGACATTAATGCTGCGTCAATAATAATATAATACTCTTGTGTGTTAATGTGGAGTGAATAAAGAGAATGGTATGTAGTATGAACGCTTAATTGATACAATTTCCCTAAGAATTCCTACCGGCCCTTAAACGTATCTGTTGTACAATTATAAACGTGTGTACAATGTATAGCTAATTATGTTTTTATTGTCCCTGTCATCATTAACACCTGGGTTGAATGTTGACGCGGTAGGCTTGCTATATAATTATAGAAATGAGTAGTGGGGGCATGAGGAAGAAAGTGAAGGATTTTGTTTTATTACCTATTTTATACTTTTCCGCGCCACGGCCCCGCCGCCGTCTTTAGTAGTTTTACTTTTGTTAAACTTTTAATGTTACACGGTAGTAATAAATATTCGTTATCTGTTTCTGGAAATCTAAGGTAATTGGTGAAAGGTTTTGACAATAAAATGATACCTTTTTGTCCGCCACGTAAGTAACCATGAATTGAGATTTCTGGAAACTTTACTACCTCAGTAAGTAAATAACACTAAGTCATAGTGTTATTTACTTACGGTATTTTAGTTTATAACATATTAAACAAATCTACTTTCCCATGACATGTCAAGGTCACGTCTCCTTTATGATGATAAACGGAAACGTTTTAACGGAGAGAGAGAGAGGTCTATGCTTATTATTGATGGTATTTCCTTATATGCCGCACAATGATAATAGAATTACAGATAGTCGTACTCGGCGAGTTCCTGTGCTGACTTTCGCTTATTAATATTTCTTTTGATAAAAGGGAAATCATGTCGCGCCAGATGACAAATGACTGCAGACAATGTGCAGTGGCGCGGGTGGAGGTGGATAATAATCAAGGTTACGGGCCGCGCTAAACACCGAAACCAACGTTTGAAATCAAAAGTGAATACGGTTAACCGGTGTGAATATGTCGGGATTGCGTAAACGGAAAGTTTTAGATAGTTATGCATGTGTGTTCGAAGGAGAAATTAAATAAAGCGACAAACCAAACAGGTTGATAACAAACGAGAACTTGTCATATTACGTGCAGATTCAAAACTGGATAACATAATAATATTATGCTGATTTATTATTATAACAAACTTTTTTTGGTAGTCTGTTAGGTAACTGCCTAGTAGGAAGTGAAATAAGTATCGCAAAGTTTAGTAATCGTTCATGGTCTTTGAGGCGTGTATTTTGAAGGGAGTGTGAAGGTCATAGATTCTTGGCCACAAGGAAGAATCGAAAACATGAAAGACCTAGTCATAAAATACATAAGATAAAAAAACACGACAGAATTATCGCAACAAGTTAGTTCTATGTATTTACGAGCGTATTCTGATTCGATAGCGATTATATTCCCACATGAGTTATGACTTAAAACGTTCAACAGGTTATGTACCGAGCCTGTACCAGATAAATACTTCCGTGAACGAACGAATTACCGAAAGATCGTTTGCAGTGTTTTAGTGCGACGCCTCCATCGATTTCTGAACAATACGTGGGCGGCCGATGCATTGCCGGCCCATAAACGGAAACCTTGTTTACCTACTTGTCTTCCCTTTAGGATAACTGATATCGATGCTCGACAAGGTCTCTTGTTAAATTGGCTCTTGATAAGTTCAGAATGCTATCTCGTTTACCGTGTTCGCGATAGTAAAGATGCAACCTAATCATTGTTTTTATATTGGCATTTATTGCAATCGATTTGAACACAATAGATTTAAATAACTAAACCTCTTCCGCAAACGTGATGCGGGTCGTTTGAACCGCTGCCGATGGTGTAAACATTACGGTTGCATATGTAAGCCACCAACATTCAGTATTTTTATTTTTCTCGAAAAAGGCATCAAATGGCTCGATTTGCATAATCGACTACGATGAGCCGTCACGGTTTGTCTTTATTTAGTAAGCTTAACGTATAAACCTACAGTGTGTAATTGTAACTGCATAGCGTTGGAATATATTATCGATAAAATGTCATATTAAAATGCTAATATGTATGGTAGTTAAAAGCGTTACGGCGTTAGTAATTTCTTTAAGTGTATGCTAAGTACGACAGTGTGCGATGGTCAATGTCATTGCTACTATACTACACAATATGTAGACAAATCGCGGCTACGGCGAGCCAAACAAAGAACTAATCTACCTATGACTCAAAAACGTAACCAAGTTTTGCTGTGTTGTCTGACTATGCCGTGCCTCGATAATACATGCAATTACGTGTAACTAATCAAACAAAACAAAAAATGTACATGATTATTAGCCATAATATTAAAGCCACACACGAGAACACGGCAAGCATCAAATTATTCCTATTTCGGACAGGCAACCCGCAGACTATAAATTCAATCGGCTTAGAAACATAGAAAAAGGTCAAGATTACAACAGACGCTGAAGGATATGTGATACCCACTTGGTACATATGCTTGGCCTTATTTGAAAAATCGCAACAAAATAAAAGTGACAGCGGCCGTGTTACATTCAATGTCTCGCTAACAAGTTAGAACAGTTTAGCTCAACCGAAAAACGAATGACAAAATAATGAGTTCATTTCACTTGGGAAATAAAAGGTTGTAGGTACATTCAAACAAACATCATCAAGACAAAAAAACTTAAGTGCGTCTTCGGCAATTGAGGTTAACACAATCATTTGCGAATGATGAGTCAAGCAGGAGTCAGGCTAACTGTATCGGTCTAGGTACGAGCCCGCTCCAATTACCTACTTTTGCGGATCACATTACCTGCACTCAAAACCTCTGTACGATTCATTGCCATCCACCGTACCATCTTTGTACAAATCATAACTCGATGCCGACCAGTATCATTTGTACACATGTGTATGTGACACATTTAGATAATAAACTACGTATACATTTTGTATTGTTATTTGCACGTAACAAATGTGTACATAAAAGTAATGTTTTAAGATTAAACTGTTTTATTACACCATGAACGATTTTAATGTACAGCTTGTTCCGGTGTAAGTCGTATGCTCTGTGATATATTGTGCTCAAATTTTTTAGTGAACAGAAACAATACTATAAGAGACGAAAATGCGTATGCGCAATAATCATCGCGTTGTACGGGCTTCCATATCATTTTATTATGGAGATTTAATATATTTTGATTAAAAAAATTAGTAAATGAACATGCTCTCCACCTGGTGGTAAACAGACGTAACGTGAGCATAGCCCTTATGGTCGTAGTATACAGCCTGTATAGTACGACCAATGTCTACTATTTTATGTTTTCATCGTGTTTTTCTGGCTCCATTATATATTTCACATTTTATATCGTATTTACTTACATACTTTTTTATTGTTACAAATATTTTTTATTTCCCTCAACTGTATATTAATTACAATCTACTTCCTTGTTATTTTATTATTTAACCATTTCACTTGTTTATTTTTATTCCAAACTTACAAGTTAGAAATTGAGTATTTTTAAACCAATTTATAACTATTTAACCACAGTGGGTCTTCTGCAAACCTAGTTCTAGATATCGATAGATAAATCTCAGTTAACAATTTATCATTCCATATTAGATCAGTGGAACACGCCTCACTCGTCGTCCGCGCAACAACTGGTTTCTCAATAATAAATATAGATATACTCCAATATGGTATAAACAATACCACAAATTAATTATCGAAGTAATGTCAGTCAGTATGACCCACTTGTACGAGATACAGATACGTGGTCGACCCACGCAACCCGGCTAGAATAATACAATACGATATTGTGTGCGAGTCGATTCCATGAAGCTTTTTGCATAAACATTGCTCCGAACGAGGGATGTTATGGAGTTCCTTAACCGTAATCGACTATCGGCACAGACCTATATCTTAATAGATCCCGCATGTGTACGTATTAGCGTGGCCAAAACTCGGGTTAAAGGAAGAAGATTCAGCTCACTTCGATGAAATGTCATTTAGTCCGAAAGTAACATTTGTTGTCATCGGATGTCAATTGACAGCAATAAACATGCCGAATTGCGCTATAATAAATTGTGTAAATTCTACAAGTAAAAGTAGCCGCGATAAAGAAAATATTTCCTTTCATACGTAAGTACCGTTTTTCTTAAAATATGTATTATTTATTTTATAATTAATTATTTAAAATTTGTTGTGGTTTCACAATGACAATTAGTTACTGAGTGTGTTTTATCAAATTTTTAATCCATTGCAAATTTTGGTTACAAAGTTGTAAAGCTTCTGTATTAAAACACGCAATGAAAAGTAAAACGATCGATATTTCATCTTGTTGCTTAAAGATGATTGTCATTGGTTATTTCAAAATGAGTACCTGGGGTTGTACATGCCAGTTTCTTGTTCTCGATTATTTAATCGATTTTCGAAATGGATGAATAATAATGTTGTCTTAATAAATATTTTGTAACATATTTTTTTTATTCTAATCATGTTAATGTTTTTTGTTCTTTTTTAATATTTACCATTCAATTTACAGGTTTCCATTGCGATTGCGAGTGCGCCTACGCACCATCGCCATAATCAAATAACGATATGTTTACAACTTTCTATGAGAACTATGTATATAACACAGTGTAAGCTACCTTAATGTAGCAAGTGTTTTTATTTATCATTTTATGTATTTGTTCTTATGTTCAAAAATGAAGCAATATAAGTTTTTCTAGGTCTATTATCCATTTATAATACGGCATATACACGGGGTCTACTGAAGTCGAAGGACTTCAGTTGGCCCCTTGCTGAGACTATTTTAACACCAGAATTTAATAAATGTTTAAGCAATATTTATTGTGTATTAAATCTTTTTTCCGTAGACATCTTGTTTTATTTTGTTGACTAAATTTATGGACGACACGGTAGGTTTTGATAATGATGATTCGGCGACTTTTTTAACAAAACATTCGCAGAGCACCAGTAAAATAAATCTAGACGATCGATTTCTCGAAAATCTATCTTCGATTTTTCGATTTCAAAATCGATTTTTATAGCAGAACCGAATCGACCTTTGAAACGATTTTCTCTCTGACGGAGAATTAACAATGCACATCTCTAAATCTTTCTTGACAAGTGTCAGTCGATCGGATAAAAGTGGCACGCTTAGTTTTCATACAAATGAAGGTACATGTGTCATCTATTTAGATATAGGTCTGTGACTATCGGATATCCGAAATAAATATATGTTCCAAACCATAACCAAGTCCAATTTTAAGTTTTGAATTATTTCGGAGGGGTGGTGTATGAAGAGACGCTATGAAAAGTTTTCGCCCGGTCGATACAGCACAGCCTTCTTCAGCACAGTTCTTTTACAAACAAAGACAAATAATTATATCTTTGTATTTTGTTTTTACATTTTTTATAAAAATCAAACATTGGTAACTAAAATTATCCGAAATCATTCCCTATCTCTAACTGCATTTGAAGCAGATCTATCCATATATAGATCCGAATTTTCATATCTGTAGTAGTATACCGTCCCATCCCATAGTCAGACTATCCCTAGGGCCGAAGCTCGGTGCGATAACGATCTGATTCGATATCATCTCGAAAAGAACGAGACTCATCTTTATTTTATTTTTCATTTCGTACCGCATGGCATCTCTTAATTAAGAGTGTCGTCGACAGGCCATAAAGTTAATCAATTCGTGAAAAATAAATCCAATTAAAGGCGACGCCCGTTCGTCTAGTGAGAGGTGCACCTACCTAACTCCACTGAGCGTACGATTTCATTTTAAACTATTATAACTAAAACTTCTTACTGCTTATAATTCAGAATGCATGTTCGATTGAATAGTCCTAATATAGAAATACGTGTCTTATATTTTAAAAAGCAACATTGAGGTATCGAATGTGAGTAACACATGTGCATACATTTATAATTCGGCACAACCGATTATCTCTCATCTGAATACAATGAAGATCTGTTGCCCGATTGACTTAGAGGCATCGTGTAACATATTTTGAAACCATTAGCCCGACCGTTACATACATTACAAGCGAGTAAGCGGAAAGAAGAAAAAACAACAAGAAATATTGATTGTATGCATGAAACTGTGACTTTAACGTATTTATGTGGGCATATTATGTGATTTAATGGCAATAACAACAGTTTATTGCCTATTAATTCCGTGAAACAGGATTTAATCAATATTCGTAAATAAAATGGTAGCTTTCATACATTTTATACACCTCCCATTTTACAACACAGGTTTGATTGTCCATCTTATCCATACAGATAAATGAAATTGAACTTTCTTATTTTAGAAATTTTGGCGTGGCAATATATTTCTCGTTTGTGTATTTCTTTCTTTTCAAAAATAGTGCGCAGGTACTGTAGAAATTGATTAAAGCTTAGAAGAAAGGTTGTATTATTTTGATAACATTGGTATTACGTAAAACATGTTTTATACTTTTTCGCAATGTAAAAAATGCAAAAACGCTTGCGAACGTAAATTGGACGAGCTAATTCTTTATTTTTCAAAAATAACTTTCACCTGCACTACCCCTACTACCCACAGTCGAGCCGGTTTTAGTATTTCCTATATTTTTTAAAGTATACACGATATACGAAAGCCTAAACACCTAATTTAATGCGTTTCAGAAGTTTCAATTTAAACTAATTAGTCTCCGCTAATTATGAATTTCTTTTCCAAATTTGATTGACATTGTAATAGCGAAAGTGAAAATTATGACACGCTTTATAATTCCAACGGAGAAAGGCATTTACAAAACTTTTTGAGTGTTTTAAGAAAGAATGTTTTATGTTTGAAGCCAAATAAAATTGATGACTTTCTATAATTAAATTTGTTGTAATCTATCACATTATCCATCTAAAAAAATTATTGCCGAGGGGATCGTGTCAAAAATATCTTAGTTCAGGAAGCGTCTGTGTAATCAATCATATGGCGAAGGTTAAGTTGCTAGAAGTTAACAATAACATTATGTTAATTATGTATTGATGAATACAAAGGGCATATCATCCACCTTATGTTAAGTGGACCCTGAATTCCAAGAACTATAAGCTGCACCAAGTAGGATAGTCCTTGCTGAATTAGTCACAGACGCTACAACCGAGGGCTATTTACAGATGCATCGTGTGTTACCAAAGGGCCAACGAACAATACATGCTGTAAGGGAGCATTTCCACTGGAGATGTGCGAGGAAGCTAAGCTTTGTAGGTGTGTCAAATCGACCAAGAGGATTGCTTGAATTTCATTAGCAAAGCGTTGCTACAAATGCATTCAACAAAGTTTTTGATGGATGTATGGGAGCAAAGGATTGGACCTACGGATGCTAACTAAGGATCCGCGACTGGTGTAGCTATAGTATCTTAATGCCACATCCTATTCGCTTATCTTTTGTAGAAAATATCAAATAGCTTAGCTTCGATCTCGCCTACCGTTCACCTACGTCTCACATGTCTGGTGGAAAAGCACCCTAAGGCGAGATTGATGTGGTGATACTTTCGCAGTAAAATCATGTTAAGTTAAACCTGTTTTATTTCTTCGTTAAAAATATATATTGAAAACGAAACACGTCAAGATTGAGATAAGCGTTTTATTTATTGATGACAGAGTATATTATATTTCTAGTATTAATAACTTTGTTAATGGTAATTTGTCAAAGGATGATTCCGCTTTCTGCATTTTAAAGTTTCACTCATGTCACAACAGCAATGGTAATTGATCATATTTCGAGGCTTCATTGAATATCTCGAGTTGAGCGACAGAATAGTGAAGTTTAGTACACGAATAGCCAACAGTACGATAACGTTATCACATTATGGGCACGACAGTGCGGGACGTGAAGCGATTGTTTTCAATAAACATCCGACTGTCATGAATGTCACGGCAGAACAATACAGATGCAGTAATTACCGTTCTTGCACGCGGCTGAGGTACTTTCTACGACGGTACACGTTCCACAATGAACAATCACATTATTATACTTTTTGTGTATATTAGTAAAAGTAAACATAGACGTCTTCGAGCAGTTTCTTTACAAGGCACATCTGTTTTCATTGGGGTTACCGCAGACACAGAACCAAATGTTTGTTAATCTAAACGCGTGACGTGAAATGACACAGGCTTTACAATTTGAATGTGGGACATTTTGTACATGACATACATACATGTATCTAGACTTTAATTCTGGTATCTGTACATTTGAATAACTAAAGTAAATCATAGGTCTAAATATGTTTAGATCATTTTTAGATTTATCTGTGTTCGAACATTTATCACCAAGTCTACACCATTAACGGGCCAAAAACATTACTGTTATTTTATCAAAATCACCTTCTCCATTAGTGAGACTTTAGAGAACCAATTGTCCAAGTTCACATTAAATTGGATTCTTAAACAGACCGTTCATTTACCTATATCATTTTTCCTTGATGTTGATTATTTCATTCCTGAAACTAAAATATTTACAAACATTTCGGGTTCGAGATATTGTTTATGCGACCTTTAATATAAAAATACTTCAAATTAGCTAGCGGTTTATTTGTCTCATCCAATTACAAAGATTTAGGCGCAGGCGCATCCGCGAGAAGATACCTAGTAGGTACTATAAAATTATGAAAAATAAAGCCTGCCATTTTATATTTTAAATTAAATATTGATGATATTTAAATACACTGACCGTTGTAGGGTCCAGTACGCTCAAATAAGCGCTCACCGAGCGTGAAACGATGTACGGCGACGACAAAGGTCACTCATGTGTGCTCACCAACCATGCGTTCGATAGGATAAAAAAATATCAAACCGTTGCTATTATAAGCAAAGTTGTTGTCTATATTAATATACATGTTCTTGTTACACGTAGGTAATATGTATTTTAATGCAGATGAGTTGCGAATAACTATCATAGGAAATAATGGGAAAGCATTAGAAATTATCATTTATTTACAGCTACTTTATGGTTTTTCCATAATTATATGACACAACAAAAAAATCGTCAGATAACATTGTGATTCATCTGCTATCTCTAATTCCGGTCAAATTAAGGAAAACCCACAACAAAAATTGTATAACTGAATTGAATCATAAAACCGCCGATATGCATATGAAATTAAAAATGGTGGACAGCGGACAGGAAAGTGCGTAATAAACGCTTATAGGGAGACTGTAAACAATTTCACTTTTATTTAATGTTAATAACAATTAAACGGGTAATCTGGGCTTCACATAAATAAGCCTACACTCGCTTTCGTCTCCCAAAAACGGCAATAGCAATAACGATGAGTAATGAATAGAGAGCTGCTTTAATTCGCGCCGCTGCCTGCGCCCACGCACCGCCGCTGCGCCGCCGCGCCGGCCATCCACTCGGAACAATGCTTACTGGTTTACTTTCTCGATTGACTCACTGATTCATTGTACGCGTCTAGCTTAGAATTAGATTAATAAAGCCGCTCTCAATTATTCTCAAAGATCCCAATTCATAGGTCAACACAACTTTCGATAGCTGCGCCCGACGACACGTGGGGATAACGTTCGTGGCCTGTCAATTTGTCAACCGCCCACGGGTCACGTAGGAGTCGGCAAGGCTAGTGAGTGTGAGATCTAATAAAACATAGGGGAAGCTAGCTTAACACCGATCGATCATGACGTCGTGTTATGGAATTCATTGCAAGTACTATAATCGATTGTTATGATTTTAAAGTAAAGACGAGAAGATTAATTTCAAAACAAAAAGAAATGTTATTTAATTTTTTCAAACATAACAAACGATAACGATGTCGCCGCAATTTTTTTATTGTCCATGCGCATACGCACTTGTAATTCTTTAAAATTATTACTCAGGAGAAAAGACGCCTCTCACTTCGGTTAAGACGTCGAGTCGCTATATTATTTGTTTGTAGTACGAATGTAAGTAGACAGTCCGACAACAAAATATTTGCGGTTATGCAGAAAATACAAAGCCACAAACAGACCTCCGAGTCGACCCTGAACAGTGCGATGTGCTCGCAAATCTGCATCAACAATAGCCACCTTCTCCGGCAACAAATGATGAATTATTAACTGGTAAGTCGGAGAAATCCGTGTAATAAAAACAAAAATAAATTTATCGGAGGACATTTTATGCAAACAATTGACGGCGCACCGTATTTAATATTAACACGAGTTTGGACAGTGCGGAAAACAAAAATTTACGGCTTCCGCGATGAGGCCTTCCAACATTCAACCGGACGGCCTTCAGGTACACGGTGGGCATTGTCTAACAAAGGAGTACGTTTTGAAAAATACGAAAGGCCCGGACTATGTTTGTGCGTATGTTGTTTTGGCTGCAAGATGCGCACGCGACACAGATCCGTCTTTGTCTTCAATTTGTAGTATAAATATAGTGCATGCAACTATTATGTGCATGCATTTGAAATGTTGCCAAGTATAAGAAAATTTTCTATTACGTTTGAAGGGTTTGGTGTTGTAATGTCATAATAAATAAGAACGTGAACATTATCTATAGCTGATATTTGAAAGCAAGAGGCTGGTTTCTAGAGGCTGGTTTCTAAGATGATATTTTTTAAATTGTATAACTGCTGTAGCAATAACAATTAAGATAATCTTTACGTTTAGTAGTCATCAACTTATCATTATTAAGGTACCCGTATAATTTTGTTACGGTATTTCCTATATCACTACATCACTGTCCTTAACGCCATCAGTGAGAAGGAGGAAATAAAAATATTATTTACGGTACATTTATTCGGCTAGTAGTTTGTCAGCCTTTGGTTTTTTTAATTAACCAGTATTAAGAGCATATTAAAATAAAAAGAACTATCTGGGATTCAGTGGAATATACGCAAATATTGATCTACAACATTGACGAACTTATGGACTACTTAATGCATTTGGAAGTTTAATCAATTCTTTGTTAATCTTAGTTATGTATTTTTTTACCGGCTTCGAAAATTGAGGGGGTACTCGGCTATATATATTTTTAATTGACCATACAATTATTTGGAGGTTGTCGATATTAGACACGATTTCAGTCAGAATCAGATATAATGAGCCGACTGATATTCTACTTCCTTACATGACCGATCCTGACATTTATGTATTTACAATAGATACAATAGGTTCGGTTATATTCTATGCGCGAGCGCGCATCGACGCGGGCGCACGTACGCGTGTCTGGTGACCCCCGACCCACGCCGGGTTCGACGCCCGCGCCGCCCTCCGCCCTGAGCCCTCGCCTCCGGGACCTCGTCAGACAACGTTATCGCGGCCTATCGACTCTAGTCCTTAACGATGCTTATTATTCAACCCTTTAGGGACACGAGGAAGCTTTTAAAACTATAGGCAGACAGTAAGGAATGTTTAGAAAGTCGAAAGGTTATATTTAAAGGATTTTTTTATATCTTCTGTACATACATATGTGAAAAAAGAAATTATAATATTGCATAGACTCAAGTATGTTTGGATGGAAATTTTAAAACAGGTAGGTACGATACTAAAGAAACAGCCGTAAGTTTTCCTATAATTGTGAGTGACGAGCTGCGCGGGCGCACCTGCTGGCAATTACACACAAGCGGACATGTGTAGTTAAAATAACGAGCTACCTGTGGAACCTGTCAGTCGCAAGTGAAACTAGACGTGGCTTACTGTACTTTTATGTACCTCACTTAAACTGCCTGAACCTTCGTTTACTCGACTACTGCAAGTTAGAACTGCCTGCTTCATGGGTCATAGACATAGAACGATACTAGAACTAATTTCCCTGTCTTCCGGTACTTTCATCATGATTGTACGGTATTTTAATGTCATGGCATCAAATAAACTTTATATGATTATGCTCTATCTAGCTGACTGCTTTTTGATTCCAATTTATCGACCATTAGAATGAAACGTTGGATCGAATAACGGATTCCGCGTGCCGCGTGTTGCATCGAACACATTGGTCTATATAGGAAGATTAGTTTGAATTATGTATACGTGTAGTCATGAGCCTCGCTAGGGTTCTCGTGTCTGTGATAGGACTGATAGGTATACAAGGCGATCATGTCCGCGAGCAGGTCGAGGGGGTGAGCGGAGGGGGGAATGTGCAACGGCGAGAGGTGCACAATTCGCGTTCGTAGGCGCAGGCGGCTGTCGGGAGTCAACGTACTGGGACCGGTTCGTTAATCGATCCCGCGCCGACCCGCGCTCCTGGCCACTCCTAAACGCAACTAGGTATAACGGCTCCTCCGCAACCAGCTCCATCTTGTCCTGTGCTCGGTCTGCGTTGCACTCATTTAACTCATTTCATGGGCGCTGAACACCGTTACGAAACTTTCAATTAAAACATATCTTTTTCCATTACTTCCGTCCTTTATTAATAGATTGGTTATTGATACGTGTTTAGTTTGTAATATATTTTCATGTAACGAAAGATGAAAAACATCGCGTCTTGATTTCGGTTACGTAAGATTTGCGATACGATGACGTATCCGATCTCTCGGCAGCAATTGTCCGCACTTAGCAAATTACGCCAGTCAATGTACTGAAAGTTTGTCAACGAACGGGGCGATTGTCCGTTTTCTACAAAATGATCAAATTGGGCGTTGAATGAATGTGGCGGCGACACTTTGCTTGATTTCCTTTGACGCGACAATGACTTCATTGATTGCAATTCACTTGCCTGACCGCTACGATTATAAAAGGCGTCGATTGAATATACAAAGTTCGTAGTTTTAAACATTTTTTTTATGATGTTCATGAACATGTTTGTTAAGATGACATGTATTATACATCATTTTGTCCTCATTTTTCCACCACAGTAATCATAATTATCTTTGATTGAATTTAGATTTGAAGCCTACGAGACCTACGGAAGACTAAATTTCAGACGAGAATGTTTACCACATTCGTGCAAATAGGTATGGAATATTGGCAGATATGTAAAGAATACCCATTAATTACATTGGACTATCTCAGCACATGACAAGCTCTCGGCACAGCACAATCATATTAATTTGATTCATTACCGTTATTGAGGACAGTGAAATGACAGAATTATAAGAAATTGTATGCACCTACTGGTATTTTTATACTTACAGATAAAGACAATAGTTATAATGGACCTGAAACAGTTTCTTAATAGCTAGTGTATGCCTTGTGGTCGAATTTAGACCATAATGACTGACGTAATTACTGATTATTATGAGGCCATTTTTATTGATTAAAGTAAAGCTCGTCAATTGATAAAAAGAAAATCGGTTGACAAAAACTACAGATTTTTTGTCTGCTTATTTAGCCGTTGACAACCCATTACTGTCCCATTCCTGGGCACGGGAGTCCTCTCAGAGTAGGAGGGTTTAGTCCATAATCTATCGCGCTGGCCAAGTACAAATTAGTGGAATTCACAAACGCTACAGAATTCTAATTTTGGAACTCTCAGGCGTGCAAGGTTTTGGTCACTTTGATGATGACTACAGATCATTATGATTTACCTTCACCGTTCAAAAGCAACTTATCTCTAATTAATCTCTAATACTCATCTAATTTTGAAAAACCCGTGGTGCGTGCCTGGGATTTGAACCCCGGACCCACGAATGAGATGCCAAGTTTCTAAACCACTAGGCTAATCAATATATAGAGATGTTTCTGATCGACAAAATCTTTCTGATATCGTCGATAATTTTATAAAGTTGTTATTGGACCACCCAAGCAACGAAAATATACTAACAAAAAAAATCCCCTACACTTTATTACGTACGAATATATTCAAGTCTCTCTATCAACATACAATTTGGCACCGAATAATAATCTAATATTAGAAAAGTATGTACCAAGTGACAAGATTTATTTATGCCCGAGATAGAACTCCCAGTCTTTGTCTCGGTCATTAACTAGCCGACAATGAAACACTAAGAATCTACATCAGGAATATACCGTAGCAAATGATTAAAACTACTACAGGATTGAGGGAAGCATATAGGTCCATTGTCTATTTCGCACCAATCTGCCCTATGAATAAGGGTGTGATATAAGATATAGATACGAGCTATGATGTTATAATACGGCGAAGAAAAATCTCATAAATACGGTCTTTTGAAAATAATGAAAGTCATTCTTCCCTTTTACTAATACTATGCCTAATATGATTAACACCAGTATGATTTATTATGATTATTGACGGTAGTGGGTCATTACGCTCATCTATTCTTTCTTATGCTAGAAACGACAAGAGTGACCAACTTCTTATGGAATAGGTTCTACCTTAATATGATCATAGGTGCGTTGCGGTATGCATCTAGTCCTCAGAAATAGCCTGAGATTGTTATAATTCGTTGAGAAATCACTTTATTTCTATTCAGGATTGTTCGCTACCTCTATTATATAAGTTTTCTATTTAAGTACTGAAGTACAATAAAGTTCTTAAAATGCATGTATTATCAACATTTTTTTACATTATTCTTGACATATCACTCACCTCGTTAAGAAATTTATATTTCCGTGTAAACTGACACACAGTTATATCTTTATAAACTGTACTTCCTTACATGCAGTGGTTACCCAATTTAAGACGGTGCTCATTTGTTAAAATTACCATATTTTTTGTCAGGCACTTAATCAGACGATGACGAGAAACGAGCGCTGTACTTCATTGCGACATACGCACTTTTGACAACGCATTAAAATCAATAATAGAGTACCTACTCAACAAGTAAATTAGTTGTATTCCTAATGTACGAAGGCACTCAGAACACGAAATCTTTTGTAGCGAGTAGAAAGCGTTAAAATGACAGGCAATCTTAGTAGTTTCCATTGTCTAAAATCTTGATACATTAGTAGGCAGATGCGTGAGTTGTAATGAATGCGAAGTATAATCCTAATGAGACACGCAAGACGGCGCATCCGACGAACGGCGGCGACGTGTCTGAGGAGACCCTGATGATACCCTCGCAAGACGACGAGGTCGACCCGATGGGCCATTGTCGAAACAGCAGGATATGAAGAACGACCTCGCTGCCGTAATCCAATACATTAGGACGGGAGTAGGAAACCATTTTCTTTAATGAATGTCGCCTTGTGCTCTGTCAAAATACACTGACAAAAAATATCATATATAATCTTTTGTTTGGCCTCTTCCAACCACTTATAGCCAAATCATGACTTCCTAAACGATAAATTAGTCTCATCACCATTACTACAACTAAAATGTATCATCATTCAAATTTATCCATCAGTCCCCCTTGTTACGCACGATTGTATCACAACAACAAGATTTTTGGAAATGGTATAGAGCTGATAGTAATAATTTAAAATAAAAAAAATAATATACCGTTTCTACGACTGTTTCAGAGCTAAATGACAGTATCAGCAAAACGACTTTGCAAAGAGTACTGGCCGCCCTCTAAGAAGGTAGACTGACACGTCAAGGCAGGTAACACTGTGGCCAGCTGTGGACTGTAAAAGGCTGATAGATAAACGGATAAATACCTGACTTATAGCATCGACAGTCAAACAGTTCGTTGACTGGCAGTGCGGTTGTGCAGTGCCGATACGACAACAAAGCGTCGCGTGTCGCAATCTAAAGTTTAAAGCCCAGATGCCTGGTCGCGGATAGTCATGATTGTAATTCGCAAAAAGCTCGGCGTGGGTCGCGGCTGCACCTACTGCACTTCTAGTTTTACTGTGTCAAGAACAACGCCTCTCGCCCCCACCCCGCGCGCCCCGCCCGCCACATTTTGTCACCTGGACGCAAAAACTACCATAATACTGCTTTAAACCAACTTTGCCTAAAGCACTTTGCGCAGAAATCTATCGAACCTACATCCGATCTTGTTTGGTCAAATATTAGATAAACGTTTGTCACATATTCGAATGATTCTTGATCTTAGTAAATAAGTAATAAATTACTAACATACATAATACCTACTTTAGATACTCCATGTATAGTCCATCAATTTACAGACGACATTGTAACATAAGACATATACGAGTCCAAATTGTATTGAACCATCTTATCTACCATTTAAATCTTCTCATCCCGTTCTCACAGCACGAGTCTAACTCATAGTACACTAAGATTGCCAAGAACGAATTGATAGGCTAAACACATCTTTAAGAACTTTTTTAAGAACTCTCAGGCGTGTAGGTTTCTTTGCGATGTTTACCCCCATTATAGCAAGTGATCATTAACTTTGACACACTTTATTTAGCACATCAATGATGCTGCACTAAAACCCCCCCGGTGGCCGTCCTCGGCGCTGCTTAGGGGACTCCGGGATCTCCAAAGGAACGCAACCGGAGTCCTCTTAGCGCGTTGCCCCGTCGTTCTCCGCCCAGGCGAGAGTGGTGCTCGCCACTCCGTCTGATGTGCACGACGGTATGCGACCATACATACCGCCGTCCTTCCCGGGGTCGCTGGCCGGGCGGTTCGAGCTCCCATTCTCGCCACCCGCAACCCCGGAAGCCCCTTTAGTCGCCTCTTACGACAGGCAGGGGATACCGTAGCCCAATTCTGGTCCCGGAACTACAGGGACACCGCGCCGGTGGGCGTTATGTACGCCCGCGGCGAACATCAATGGTGCTAGAATTCGAAACTAGGACCACAAACAACTAGGGTACTATTGTAAGGTATAAATTGTGTAAAATATGGCCAGTAATCGTAACAATTCTAAAAGCTCTTTGATTCAGTAATTGATCTCAATCTATCACGGACACCTACGCATGTAATCTTATAATGCTTTTGCCAAGTTATCAAGCACCACTTGAAAGTCACACGTACTCGTTCCATTCTCCATACAGCTTGCACATTAGGCACATCAAAGTTCCATATGTGAATGAAAAGATGACGTGTTTCAGTTAACAAAAAACCAAAATGATACAGAACGCGTTCGCAGATAACATAAAGATTACTGTTTTAGTGTCTGACCTTCCGCAGGTCCTTGACACACAATCATTGCAAAAGACAAGAGAATTAAAACATATCGGCACGTATGTTTAATGGTACCGAACAAGAAAAATGTGCATGTCTCGGCCGAAAGATATGTACGTGATTATCTGTTGAATTATATATTTAGGTTCCACCGCTGATTGTTGTAATTTACAGTTAGGCTTTGCCCGTATCCTTGAGTCACACTCGAGACATGCGATTAAAGAAAACATTTTCATGACACGTACGCAATTTGCAGACAACCTGCAATTTACCGTCGTCGGCCCTTTGTGTGAACATCAATTTACAATGCGGTGCCTTGAATATATTAAATCCGTACTAATATTATAAATGAGACTATAACATCTGTCAGTACGTTACGATTTATGGCCAAAACATGAACCAATTTCCGAAACGAACAGCTATTATGATCGTATGTGGTTTTCGTTATTCCACAGCGTAATTCTCGAGTTAGATTTTATACTTAAACAAAACATTTTATTATTATGTAATGCAGTCAATACTTTCAATTTATTGGTACAAAAAAAATAAAAGAAAAATAAAATAAAGTCATAATTTCTTATGCTCGGGCGACTGAAAACATTGCCAACAACATTCAATTTGGGGTACCTCCGTGGCCACATATCACACTGACAGACGTTCGACAAGGAATAATGAAGTACGTACAATTTCCATACAAAATTAGTGGACGGCGAATGCGATTGCGACGCGGACACTGGCACGCCAGTGATGAAATACAAGAGGTCCGTCATGTTCCGAACAAAGGCCACTCCATAATAAAGTGTTCTATACAAAGGAAAAAAGGTTAAAAACGGGGAATGCGCAACAAAACTCGCTTCTGACGCGACCAACCATACAAGCCCGACTTGCTTCTAGGCTCGAATGGAGCCATTTTGTTTCTTTTTTTGCAATCTTTTTCAAGCATAGCTGATATAGGTGCGAGTAGCGATATTATTCTGGTTCGTAGCATCAATCATACAATCATTAACGCTTTCTACACTCACAGCCCCACACTATGAATCCCTGTGCCGTGGGTGCCATGGACACACACATAAACAAATACACGAACACCCAGACCCAGAAATCTAAATTCATCATTTAGATATCTGTCTGGCCGGGGATCGAGCCAGGTATCATTTATTAATAAGATGAATATTTTATGATTGAAGTGGTAAATGAGTAAGCACTCCACCTAATATTAAATCCATAGGGAGATTCATGGAGATTCAATCCATGAGATTTTATCTGAAGGTGATGTTCTGCAACTCTTGAGGACTAAGATTATCACCTCATATGTAGGTCAATGATATATAAGTAATTGTTAAATTAACTTGAATATTCAATCACAAAAACAGCAAGAACAAATCAACATAAGGTTCGAACGTAAGGTTACGTAGCACTTTTAATTTTAAACGTTTTAACGCCTTTTTAAAAGTAATGAGAAGCATAAAAAATCAGACAAGTGATAATTGCCTTAACTGTTTGATCTGGGCGCCACTGTCATTAATATCTTTTAAAGTTGCCCTAAGGGCGAACTCTTCGAAAGGTCGCCTGATAAATGTCTTTTAAAACAAAATAATATATTATTTGAAACCAAATTCTATAACATATAAAGTAAAATCAATTTAATTAAAACGGTTAGTTTAGTAAATAGTTTAAAAGTCGTATAGGCGCAAAGACGCATATAGTATAAATTCAGCTGGATTACAGTATAAACTGCGTCCAATATAAGCCTAATCCGATTTTAAAAATAAATTAAAAAAATATCACTACACGAACCGCCTAAACAGAATCCTAATATAGTTTAATCATCGATATGTTCTTACAAAAGCTTCAAATAAAATATAAATGCATAATCTGTAACCTTTCAATATAACATGACAAAGTTGTTACGAAAAACATATTCGATCTAAACCCATTAGCGATATGACAAAACGTTAATCGGACATCTATTGACATGCGTTAAGTAAGTATTCCTTTTTACAAGATTGTAGTCAGAAGATATGAATACATTGCAACAAGAAATAAAAGTCTAAGAATTTTCAAAATAATCCCTTCTTAAATTCACATTCTCTTTGTCTTTGCATTTTTTATCTAATCCTATTGTTATTGCAGTGTTTGTGTAAACAAGTAGCTCAGGTGCTAATTTGTCCATAAAACACTTGCAAATTGACACCTCTTCTCGAGCCAAAATAATGCAGTGAAATTGTATGTGGCAACTGCACAATATTGCTCAGTTTGCCCGCATCAGATGCAATATGGCTTCTTGCGTCGGTTGCGAATCCTTGACGTAAGCAGAAAATACCGAAAGCCGCTTAACTGATTCTAATTTTATATTCTTATATACTCACTATATTGATTTAAAGCCATTTATGTAATAACGTATTGTAAGTAGGTATATTGATCTACATTACGAAATGTGTTGTATAACGTTACCTATACTTATTGTATTCAAAACACAATTACCTATGACTGTATTGCCATTATAATATAAATTAAAGTCGCGCCATGTCTAACCCTGATCGCAATTTTTTGCCTGTTTACATTTGCTCGGCTAAACGAGCAAAAAATGGTTCGATTGATTTGACACAGGCTTATAATCAGGCACAAGTAACAAATAGGACACACTTACATCATTTTACTGATCGTTAAGGAGATCTGACTAAAAAAAATAATCCGCGAACGCTGTGGTTAAATAAATAATATTTGTCTAAGTTTGAAGTATGAAAATTACTACAAAAACTGTCAGTTCCACATTATGACTTATAAAACTTTCCCGACGCTGGACCGAAACGAAATTTACATCTTCTTTTTAAGTCAAAACCTCAATAGATGCTAAAATACCATTTATCTAAATTCGTCACGTAGTTTTTACAGATGACAGTGCGCAAGCAAACAGAATTGCAAATAAACGAGAAATGTTATTCAACAAAAGTTTTAAAAAATGAACCAAAAACACACGAACATAAAAAGATATTATATTTGAGAGATCACAAGAATGGAGCCAACGTCACCACCACTGACAATGGGTACATTAGCGTGTACAAACAGTACCAACACAACTTCCTTGATTTACCTTTTATTACTCAATTCACTGGAATCGGGCAGTGTCAATTGCAAGAACCAGCTGTAAAGAAATTCACACGAACCTTGTTTTCCCGGTCCAATTATTAAAGATCTACTACATACGAGTATCTTCGAGGTTAAATTGGTAAACCGTGTATTTTCTTTGAAAAAGTCATGGTTAGGTAAACTGAACAACCACATAAGGTATTCCAAAATAATCTTTAGGAATGGCAACGGATCTGTTACTGGATCTGGGATTGATTTCTATTCCCAATTGGTTCCGATAAATAATCAAAGATGTCCAAAGGACAATCTTATGTCAGTGTCAAGTTTATCCATGCCCTTTTGTAATGTAAATATATATATAACTAGACGGATCGGGCTGAAATTTGGCATGCAGGTAGATGATATGACGTAGGCATCCGCTAAGAAAGGATTTTGATCAATTCTACCCCTAAGGGGATATAATAGGGGATGAAAATATTACTTCGTAACGAGAGCGAAGCCGCGGGCAAAAGCTCTTTTGAAATAAAATTATGATCGAGAGGAATTGCTTGTAACTCGCCACCAAAATTTTTATTCAAACCCAATTTTTAAAGATTTGCAAATTTCAAAGAAAGGAAGGTGGGATATTCTTCCAAAATTAATAATAGAAATAAGTCTAAACGTCTGAAAGCGATAAAATGAATGAAACAAATTTCCTATTAGATAAATTAATATTATAATGTATACAACTATGTTTAGCGGTAAAGTCTTGGCTACAGCAGCGAGCTTTTTGACCTCAGCGGACCGTAATTCGCGTATACCGTACCGTAACCTACACCTCCGTAATATTACTTGTTTAATATCGCAGTAATTAAACAAAATGCATATAAGGTTGGAAATTTATGAACGTGCTAACGTTATTTCATGAACTTCCACTCCATAACTGTCTTATAACGGGAAACTTATTACCAGAGGAGTATAGAAAAATCATTGCCAAGTCACGAATATTTACAAAAATATTATTTTTTATAACGGCGACAATTTTTTGCTTTTACATTTTTTTTAAGTTAAGATTTAAATAAGTTGTGTATTAATACGTCAGAGTAAGAAAGTAATTGTTTATGGCGCCATCTATCGACGATAAGCGGCACTACTACGGCTTACACACACAATCATGAGAAACTCACACTTGATGGCAAACGAAGCAGTTTAGTAACACGCCGCTAGATGTCGCTCTTTTCAGTTCCATGTGTGTAATAAGTACATGTTTGACCTCAAGGGAGTAGAAAGCTCGCGCATGTGCTATTTTTCGAAGTCACACTTGCAACTGAGGGTCGTCTCCTAATCATCAGCTCAACATACGACTTCAACAACCTCGTTATAAATAAAAGCTACATAGTGGATGGTTTACAAACTGTACAGAATTGTTCATGCAAGTAGATTGTCCTGGCCGGTATTCCCTAGGTAACACCTTAAAACTACAGAGGTAAGCTTATATAATATTTTTATATAAGCAATTATTTAAAACATTAGCTGGATAACTACAAATGACCTTGATCCCAAAAAAAACTTATATCAGGCACAGAATCAAATTACCTTGAAAAAGGTTCAATGTCTATGGGTTTTCAACACGCAAACATTTACATGCTAATTGGCTACTACAGTTTCTTAAAAAAAATTGAGTTTCATTCAATTGTATCGAGTTACAACGAAGAATCATTTTCTAAAACTTACTGAATATTATTTTATTAAATATTTACCAATACTGAATTTAACAACTTTGAAATAAACCTTTATTAAAGAAGAAGCTAAAATCACGACGTAATAAAAATAATAAATTGAAAATCGAAGAACAAACTTTCTAATCTTTAGAATTTTGTTTGAGCAATGTAGAATTGCAATGAATCTTTTTTATTTCGATATTCACAATAAATAAAATGTATTGTGATTAAAAGATTAATTTGATCTGTTTTTATACAAAATAAATTTGTTGTAAAATTTAAAATAAATATTCATTTTCTATTATTTCAATCAAGAATTATTCTCAACTCTGATTTTATATGAAAATACATCTGGAAATCAACTTTCCATGAACAAAATTAATGGAACATTTTCGATAACTCCTGAAATGCTATTTCCTTATAACTATAGAAAATCTTAATGTCTTACTAATGCAGTTATGATTATACATTTGGGGTAATAGTGTACATATTGCATATAAGCAAACTAGTGTTAAACCCAAATTATCAATAACATTTAGTGGTATGTATCATAAATTGAAAACCTGAGCCATCAACAATAAAGAAATAATGAAAATTTGTTGACAAACAAAGAATTTTTTTATAACGACATCAACTTATTTTTAATGGCTTTTTTATGTACTTATAAGTACTAAATGTAATAAGGTACTTTATATTAATTACAATCTAGCCTAATCTAGGACCAATGATTAATTCTTTGATAACTTAAATTGCTAAATATTCATATATAGAAGAAAATGTCCTCTGACACTGCACTTCCTTGTTCTAACATATAATGAAGTAGGTACATTGTTCTTGTGTTCTATCTAGGTAAATGTTATGAATAATATATCTTACCTGTCACGGTCCCGAGTCCTGCTCCTTTTCCTGTACGACCCCTCCCTGGAGCCGTCGTCCACACGTCGCCGCTTCGCCTCGTAGGACCGCGAGCGCGACCTCGAGTGCGACGTGTAGTGCTTCCTACGTGTGCGAGGCATCTGGAATCATGCACCACTGTGTTCACAACATACTCCTACAGATAAAGGTTATTTTAATGATGTACCATCACAATATGGCATTATTGTTAGCCAGTTGTGCAAATAATTGTCAATTCACAAAGAATAAACAATTGCGCACACTCGGCAATGAGGTTTTAATATAATGTTAAAAGCATCCAATGTTAACTTGTTATAGAATGAACATAAAACTTAATTTCTACAAATCTAGAGACACATCATAACACCATTGCCAATAACAAGAGGAAATATCAACTCTCAAATTGTGGTAGGTATGACCTTCAATGACCAGTATGCTTGTGATGTAAGTAAATAATGATAAAGCTATATTTTAATATGTGGCAATGAAAAACATTGAATGATATTTATAACCACTGATATATGTATTGAGAATTAATATTGTTTCTTAAAAAATGTTGTAAACAAAACAGCAATAATATAAGTTTTAAGTGATTTTAGTAGCTAGGTATTTGTACAGGAAGTATATTAATTTTATTATCATGTAGAAATAAATTGAATATAAACCTATCGAAAAACAAAGTATTGCCTATTTGTCCATATTATATTATTAATTAAGTATTGCTTTAATGCTGATATTGAATACTGATAGAATTTTATATATATTCATGTGGAACAAGTTTAGAAAACCTTTGAATTAATTTAATTGGAATTATATTGAAAAAAATTTTTAGATACTTAATTTTTATTGATTCTAAAGAGATTTTTTTCTTATTATTTTGTTTCATCAGTGCAAAGCACTGAAGTTAGTTTCATCACAGTCAAAGTATTGTACAATATAAAAAGTTTAGTGAAGTTATATATAGAAGCTATTTACAAAAAGAGAAAAATAAGTGAGGGCACATAACATTTTTGTCACACCATTCAAAATTCTTTACTAAAATATGACAAAATATCAGTACTTAAGCCAATTAATTACCAATGCATAATGTCCATTTATGCGAATTGCAATTACATGAAATAGTAATTAATAGTTAATATGCAGTACTATGTAATTACATGTATCGTTTGTGTTATGTTCAGTGAAAGTGTTTTAATTGTTTCTGTGTACAATGAAGCAATGCATTTATTTACAATAATTACACTATACTTCCAGAAAACAAGAATTATAGAATATGTATAGATGTTTGATCGAAACTTTCGAATACAAAGTAAACATGTTCTGATTGCATAACACGGGTTATTTAGATGAATACATGTGACATTGAGACTGTGACATTGTATTACCATACCAAATGTTTATATGTAAACTGGGCAGAAGCTTGGTTATAGAAGCCATTCCACTGTACAACCACATGCAACAGCTCATGAAGTCTGCTGGTGTATCAACCATTCTTGGCAATAGATAATTAAGTAGGAAAGTACTTCGCGTACTTCCACTTACCATAAAACGGATACCAAATCTCGTATCCAAGCAGTTAAGGCTGAAAAACATTAAACTTTTTAGACCGCTTGTACGCCAGGTCAGGGGGTTGAAGCTAGTTTATAAGTATAAACCTCATGCATTCAGATTATTGACAGTAAAGGTGTTACAGCCACTTCATACCGTGGGAAGTAGATATTTAACCAATATATCACTTCAATTAGTCACATACAACCATAGTTCTGTTCTTATTTACTCATAACATAATGTCAAACTAAAGATAACGGCGTAGATCAAAATAGTGCTGTCAAATAAAACTAACCGTGAGAGTATATACTAGTCAGCTGTATATGAATGCTTAAATCGACTAGTTTTCGACTAATAACTACAAAATGCTACTTATTAACACTATTAATCAAATCAAGGACATCACAAAATAAAGTAACAAGTATTTCTACTATTTTCCATAATGCCAAAACGATAGATGTCACTAAGTTATTTACATGCTGACGCCATATTCATTCTACTACTCAATGGAGCCCTAGGTACGCCACTCATTACTAAGATTTTGCAATATAAAGCTGACACTTACCCTCAATTCACGTAAATATTTCAATTTACACCAAAGCAGTTGAGTAAAATTTGTTAGGCAATTCCAAGTTCGTGATGCAGAACCCTGAAGAATGCTTCTTCGCAATAAAGGCCCGAACATCGATCCGAACGCAAGACAGTCAGACAAGACAGTCTCGTTGGTTGGTTGCACTGCTATAGCGTAAGTTTCTTTCAAGTTTCATACAGCAACTTATAAAACTTTTGATATTTACCTGGGAAAACAATAGAAAAAAATAGATCTAATATATTTTTTTGGGATTTTATAATACCTTTAACATTTTTTGTAATATATTCTGAACTATTCTAAAACAATATTTATTTAATAAGTATGTCAATTACCGGATATCATGGCGCCATCTTGTATGTCCTTCATAACACCAACATAAGAAAATATGGATGCGTTCACGATTTCGGATAATGTTGTAATAAAAATAGTGTAAAACAAAAACCATTTAAAAGTATTATGTAACTGTTAAATAAAGCAAATCACATTTATTATGTACAATTGAAATCTGTAAGTATTAATGTTAAGCTGGTAACGTAATTAATATCTATAACTTTTGCGAAGTTTTGGCGCCAAAAGTTAATAAATAAATAATTTGTTATGGACTGTATATTATTTCTCCTCTGAGATGTTAATTCAGTTTTTTCTTTAAGTTTCTATATTCTATTAATCTAATATTATATACAGCCTTCCTCAGAGCCTATATTTACTATAATTTTTTTTGTTATAAAATTATCATGTCGCAAGTGCAAATATAGTTGTGCCATCTATGTTCCTAATTTAAAAACTAAGTTTCGTAAAATATTTACAGATGTCACTGTAATACATTTCTCTTAAAAATTGTTTAAAATAAGAATATAACACAAATAACAGTATCGTAAATATCTATAATAAATTAGGTTAATGATTATTATAATAATTAAATAATTGACTCTCAGATGGCGTCCGAAATCCTGCTATCTTTCTCGCTCAATATTATTTGCATTTTCGTTCCAATCATTACAGTAACATCAGAAGTTCTTTGAAATAATCAGGTAGTGGTAGATAGAATTAATTATTGTAAAAAACTGTATTTTTATACTACAAACTTAATACAGGATGCTAATTTCATGACCCGTAAATTAAAACATTCTATCTTGGATTGATAGTCTCTCTAAACTCTGTAACTTATATTGTTTTTAGAAAAGCGTTGAAGTTGATCGCATAATTTCTGTATCAATCTATATTGTAATCAAAATACAACATTTGTCGCTGGTCATTCATTAATTGTAGGAACTTAGTAATCGTAGTTAGGTAAGGCTTCAATTCGAACCGTCCAGTAAGCGACCCCGGGAAGGACAGCGGTATGTGTGGTCGCATACCGTCGTAAACACCAGATGGTTTGGGAGGAGCGAAAACTGCTCTCCCAGGGCAGAGCCCGATCGGGGCATCGCGCTTGGAGGACTCCGGTTGTGTTCCGTCGGAGATCCCGGACTTCTCTAACAAGCGATGAGGACGGCCACCGGGGGGATTTTAGTGCGGTAAAAATCCTACATAACTCGACGTCGTTCCCACGTCGTCGGGTACCTTTTGAAGGTTTCCCCCTCATTAAAAAAAAAAGGTAAAGCTTCAATACTAATTGGAGCTGATGGACCTAGATGTTTGTAATACTTGCTATTAGTAATTAGATGTACTTACCTTAAACCTTGAACAATAATTCTAATTCTAATACCTACTTTATAACACGCAGATATGAAGACACGCAGAACTCTGCATGATACATAATATCATGCAGAGTTTGAAGTCAGAGGAATATAAAAGTATACTTACATTTATTTACAAGAGTTTACGTAAATATAGTAGTGGAAGTTGAATTAATTTAATCTTATCATTTACATTGCTTATTGGATATCACAAAAATTCCACTTCCTAGTTGTCCGTGCGATAATCCCTTCTCACACAACGGTTAATAGACAGATATAAGTATATAATTTTATCCGTAATTTTTGTCACAGCACATTTGAATAATGGTTTAGCTTCAGTCGCACTCGCCAACTTAACTCATTAATACAGTGAGTAGTTTTCAGTTTTGCAAGATAAATAAAATTACAGAGAGATAATAATTATCTTATTATCTTAAACTCTGCTATCAGTGATAAGGAATTACTTACTAAAATAGCTAGTTTTAAGATTAATTTTATCTCGGTACCTTTAAAATGTAGTATTTATTTGTAGATATTATAAAAAATGAATCTTATATCAATTCCAACAAAAAAATATTAATTTTATTATTAAAAAAGTACACACGATACAAATCATACCGAATTTGAAGTCGGTACAACAAAAATCTCGGAAGTCCTTGTATTATTGTACGATAGATTGTAGATTGTAGGCATTTAATGCCTGAAAAAATTGTGCTATTTGATTTGATACAATTAAATCAACATAACATACAAAGTTCAGATTCGTTCCATTAACGAAATTTAGTAACGGAGCTCAAAGTCACCCTCAATTGTAAATAGGGTTTCAATGTAATGCCTCGAAAACGGTGTTATACCTTTTTTAACGGAATCTCAGATGCTTATAAAAGTTACTTAAGAAATAATTGGTAAGTTAGTCCTCAAAGCTTTTTGGTAGAATTACGCACAGGGATCATAAAAGTGAATGGCAGCGTCTTGGCGTACCACACATGAAAGTTAACAACGGTTACAACGGTGAGATCGAAAGTGTGGTTACACAAACGGTAGGGTCGACGATTGTCAAAACGGGAGGGAGCCGTCCTGGCGGGAATCAGCTGATCGGGATTGCGCAGTGCGCAAATCTACGGGGCGAGGGGCGGCCGGGGCGCCGAGCCGGGGTGTGCGGCGCGCCCGGTCAGTCGCGCGCCTCCGCGGCCCGCCCCTAGCCCGAGCCCGACCGCGCCGACCGTACCGAGGCGCGGGCCGCGCGGTCGCACCGACCTCGCAACTCTAAAAACCACCGTGCTGAAAGAAAACTCTCTCGCATCCTCCTCCACGCGCCACCACGCGCCCGGTCAATGCTGTAACTGTGATATTTGTACAAACCGACCGGAAGATCCCGGGCCATGCGGTTGCGGATTAGTTCGCCCCTCGATTCGCAGACTCCCGCTCTTCCGTGTCCCGAACATATCGCCGGCGTGCTGTTATGAGAGCCGCCGAGAGCGTACCTGATACGTGTACAAAAATGTTCGACATGTCAATTCAGGAAGTGAACGGCAAGGGGCCCAAGAAGAGGAAAAAGTCGTTGGAGCGCGTCTGTGATAATGAGGGGTCGCTTGCCGAGTCGAATACTAGTGAGACAGAAGAGCGGGAAGGTAAGAATGGGGTCGGGCCGGATTCCCCGAGGAGCGAGAGCGGCGCGAGGGTCGTGGAGCTGCTCCACTGGCGGGACATGCCGCAGCATCTGCAGTTCAACCCCTACGTGCTGACGGGCTACCGGCCGCTTCAGGACTGGGTGGGCTGTGTTGGCAGCCTGTTCTACTTCCACAATGAGACAATTAATATTCTGACACATGGTAAGTCATATAAATATGTAACATTCATTAATAAAGCTCCAGATATTATGTAGAATATTCCTATAAATATTCTTAAAATTGAAATCCAAGTATCTTACAGAGATTACACATTAATTGAAGTTAAATTATTTAATTTAGTCAGTTTAGTTAAAATATTCAAATAATAAAACCGCTAATTGTTGTAAACTTACTTATAAGTTTTCTTTGTGTTACCTAACTGTACTGTTACGAAATTTTTACATCAAAATACGTAAAACCAAAAAGATACTTATACAACAAAGGAACTTATCCTAATGCGTAACTTTTGCAGTACATTTCATGAAACAAAGCTGGCAGATAAGTATGAGTACTATGTGACTGATTTATTTTTAATGTAACTTTAATATTTAATCAGACGATAAAGTAAATAAAGACCAGTCATAAAGTCATTCTTTTTGTTGGAGAAATTGAAGAAATCTGAAAAATTATTGCTACGCTCGTAGCAATAAATTCGTAAAATTCTGAATACAGAACAGGCGCACAATACTCGTAGCGCTACGAGAACGTAGCCCAGTCGCTACGGCAGTCACAAGTATTCATCTACATTTCACTTTGCATATAGTTTGAGTGGTAACCATGGCGGTTAGTTTTCAGGGTGTTCTAGATACGAATCCCCGTCGGGAAAGTTATTAAATTTATAGACATGCCACAGTTACAATAATTTTCAAATTAACTATAGAAAAAATAATTTATTGTTAATGTCTCCATCGTATTTAACAAATATAATTCAAAAGGTAAAGTGAAAAGTACCAATCTTCATATGTCATGTACTTAATTTTAATTTATTCATACTAATTTCATTGTCAGTACAAATGATTAATGTAATGTCAAGAATCTATAAAATATCGTATCTAGGACCACTTTTTATTGATCAAAACTAATTTGGGCCGATAACTTTGACAAGTCTACAAATTAACCTTAAATTAGTCAGAGTCAGTTCAATGTTAGACTTTTTATTATATTCCATTTTTTTTAACTACTTATTTATTCACGAATATAATCCAATAAATAAATAATCTTTTATCCATGCAATAAAATAGAAAAGACAACGCATACCTAAACTAAATGAATGAATATTTGTTGTTACGAAAGAAATGTAAGTATATTTCTTGTAAGGTTGCTAAGTTGTATCTAATCTGTCTTACCGTCTTATCATTCTCGTAAGGTAAAAACTGTTATTTCTTATGACAGACAGACATGCAGTATGATAATTGTTGATTCTACATCGCTACCATTAAGTGTCACTACACCCTTTTAATACCAGAAACCAACAACGCGAACATAAATTTGGAGAAATAAGTGTTCCTTTTGTTATTTTATAGTCAAATTTTGCACATAAAGTTCAACTACCGTTTCTAACCATTTCAAAACTCGATAGTCTCTCGACAACTTATTCAGAATGCTATCAAAGTAGGTACCGATAAGTAATAAGCGGCTTTCATATTTGTTGAGTAAAACCATAAATCACGCAACAAATTTGTCGTGATTATCATCAAGTACACTGCCCTAGTTCGTGCTATTTAATAATGTATCAAAAGTGAAAGGTCATAAATAGGTTTAAAATAAATATTGTTTACTGGTAAAACAATATTTTGTGATATCAAACTTGTTTGAAATAAGTGGTCTTGATTTTTTAAATATTATAGATGTAGCAAGGAGCATCCAGTCCTGATATTTGATGGTAAGTGGCGGTTGTCGCCCACAGATGTCTATAATCAATCCGAGATATGATTAATGTTGACTTGAGGACTACTCGTAAGTTGGAACGCCTCGTATCAGTGTACTTCCCTTACCATACTTTAGACAGGAAATAGTAGTGCTTACCACTATCACTATTAGTCAGTAATACAATACGTACCATTACTGATATAAACTTTTTCAAAAATACACTTCATAAGTTTCTTGTAGAAAAATGATATTATACAATTGACGAATTTTTGAATGATAAAAATGGTGATAAATGATTAATTAATATATTGACTTTAAATGACTGAGTCCGTTAATGTTTTAATATTTAATGTTTAATATTAAATATTAAACGAAATAGTAGGTATGTATGTAGTAAGACCCAGACTCGCCTAGCCCCTTCCCCACTTCTCCATGATATACCTTTTGATGGGCTACTATTTTTCGTAGGTCACTCAGGTATATAATTTTTCTTAAAATAGTTATAAATAGACATCTACGCATATACGCAAAGAAGATTCGACAACTTTCTCCAAATATTGTAAATGTCTTATTAAATATTAATTTTATTAACTGATTTGTTTGTTAATTATAGTAGTATATTCTTATTTGCAATTTTTTTTTTTCAATGTAACATGTAATCTAATGTTTTTCGAGTAATTAAAGTGGTAATTTTAATAAATAGCTCAATTTTTTTTATAAAAATTAAAAAAAAAATCGAATTCGAGTTTTTTTTTATTTTTTACATTTTCTGAGAATTTACTATAGTAACATATATTTTTTTTTCACCATCAAAAAGTAGAGATTTCAACGAACAGAAAACATACCAACTTTTTGAAAAAAGCTGATATTTTGACGGGTGAGTTTTCGATTGAAAATTAGGGTGTTTTTTCGACATTAATTCAAAATAAGGTGAAAAAATAAATATTTTTAATCAAATAAATTACAGCGTATTTGGGACATAAAAAGGTAAGTTTTCGCCAAATTTCGTTAAAAAAAATTTTTTTTGTAAAAGATAAAAATATAAAACCAAAAACTTGGTTTTTTGAATTTTTCACATAAATTTTGAGGTTATGTGAAAAAAGTGTAAATACAAAAGTTTTAGATCTTTTTATTACCTACAACTTTGCCATTTGACTTTTTTCGATAGGACTTTTAGTTTTGCCGGAAATCGAGAAAAACCGTTTTTTACCCTTAAAGACTCACCCCCATCCCCTCCCCGACCTCAGATCGCCCGTAAATTATTTTTCCCTTCATTTTTATAATATTCCCCTCCTTTTCTAATGGGTTTCATCCTACTACGATTTTAATTGGTTTAAAAAATTATCGACCCTGGTCTATAATAGTAACTATAATTTTCTTTAATAATATTGTATGCCCATTAGGCCGAAATATGGCGGACAATTACTCAATGTACACTTATGTTTTTAAACCTATGTTCCACAATAAAGTTATTTGATTTGATTAATAAGTGTAACGGCGTTGCTTCCTAACTCAAACCACAAAAGACTACACCTCAATATCTGTAAGTGAATTTCAATTTTCATTTAAGGTAAAGTCACCTAAGTCCGAGGGGTTCTGAAATTGGCACCAAATTCCGCGGTATTTAGTAAAACAGCTTTTACTAATTACTTACGAAATCGTTTTTACTGAAAGGTATCTCATTTAGTAAATAATTTATCACCCTATTGTTACATACCCATCATAATAGCATTATGTGTATTGTTTTTAAAATAATCTCATAGTTTTGAACTAGTGACTAACTCAAACGTATGCTTCATACATTTTGGGCCATTTGCACGTGAATGTCACGATTTCTCAAATAGTGATTATTTCGATAAATTTACATATGTGTGATAGTATTTCGATGAAAACATTATATGGATTATATATGGAATCGAAAACAATTAAATATTGTGCTTATTTCTTAACAGAAAAGGGTAAAAATAAGTTTAAATATGCAGCGGCATTAGGTGCCAAATATTTTAGGCTGTCCCTTAAACCGAGGTATACCACGGAATAGCAATTTCATAGACTTGTTTTTAATTTCAATTTTTGTAGTTGTTTTTATGAATAAGCACGTCTTGCTCCGGATTTGACTAATTTAATACTCAATTAATATTGAAATTATTTTCCGAGGTACTGAATTATACTGCATTACCTAATTATATAATACCAAAGATGACCTATCTATGTACTTTCCCAATTTTTTCTATGAGACAATTAAGGAGAGAAAATGAAGTTCATCCAGATATCTATGTAATATTAAACAAGTATTGTATATTATTACATACATATTTCAATAAAGCATCTTTCTGCCTCTAAATTGTGTAAAACGCTTTTATTATTTAATAATCGGAATTTGGAAACGTGATTTTTAGTTATGAAACGCTATTCCGATGTATATATGTCGGAATTAGGTTATATGGGCACATTAATCCGCGGCATAACGACAAAATACTATACAGGGTGTTTTAAGTTTTAAGGTTTTAAGCGGTTTTTAAGAACGTTTCTATTGTTTGTATCAGTAATTCGCTTAATCCTAAATAATGAATAATTAACGTTGTTATACGACTTTATTAGTTATTTAATTAAAAACTAGAACATTTTACGATGTTTTGATTCGATTAAATTACTCAAAACAAAATAATTCTACAAACCGCATATGATATTCCATATTATTATTATTTCTGGTGTATGATTATAAGCCCTAGTATAAAGTACATTAAAGATAATGTCCAATATTTTATTGCAGATACACGAATTGACCGTGGTTTTAAACAAATTAACATGAAATCCATAAGTTAAATTAACCATTCAAGAAACTATATTGTAACAAAGTTTTATTTTGGCAGTTTCCCTTTATTCCTAGTTAAGAATACTTTTCATAAAGCTACTGTTTAAATAATAAAAAATAAAAAATAAAAATTGAAACCTAAGTAAATAAATAATATTTATTTTTATACACCATGTAGCAGTCGTTCTATCTCTTTCACTCCCTTATTTTGTATACTCGGAAATAGGAACCAAATACATCGGAATAAGGATTTTTACATCGGAATTAGGGTTTTCTGACTTGGTTCATATTTATTTTAAATACACATTTAAATTAATATTTTACCGTAAAAAGCCGAGTCTTTTTCAAAAGAACACATACTAAAGCTTTTGATAAAATTATCTAATTCCTTTTTAAGCCGCAGTAAATGCTTAATATTTGACGCTCTTTCTAGTTTTGGTGAAAATACCGCGGAAATAGGTGACTTTACCTTACTTTGGTATAATGTGTTGCACGTGTGTCTTTTTGTTCGAGAGTTCTGTGTAAGTATGCAATATGCCCCGAAGCATTAAATCATGCGCTGGTCAATTGTAAAGTGTGATTAATTGTGTGAAAATCCCACTCCAATCTTCGTTTAAAAGGACGATTATCTGCAGCAGATTTTACAAGTCGCCTAAAAAGTATACCTCGATGAAGCCCGATTTCTGTGTGGTACGTCTGACGGGAGAGCTATTCAGATGCAACGTACGCGATGAAGCGCGAAGGAGCACACGACATTTTATAGAATGCATGTCCTTTTATCTTTCAAACTGTGTTTCATAGTTGGATTCACGTGGAAATATAGGGCAAATAAAATGGGTATGTTTTTTTTTGTTTACCAGGGGGAAATCTTCAAAAGGTACCCTATGCCGTGGGAGCGACACGGGATTATGTGGGATTCTTACCACACTAAACCCCCCCCCCCCCCTGAGAGATATACATACTTAGAAGACTTTTTAACGATGGACCATGTGCGTGGTTCGTCTAGGTCGCCGTAACCGCTTTAAATGAGGGTGCAATTCCACTGCTTTCTATGAAAAAAAATCCCTTTAACATCTACGATATATCTTCCACTGAATACCGTAACTAACTGTCATAAAGAAATGAATGAAATTATTCTTTAAAAAGAATCTCAATTTCATCTCTATAAATGTGAGAGTTGGTTTAATCTTGTAAATCTCCGTAGGAATCGAGATGATTGCGAAGTGGACGACTAGATCGGTTGTCATTTAATAACTAACGAATAGAGTCGATATTCATACAGTTACAGAACCTCAAATAAAAATAAATTGCGAATAGCCATGTGCGAATTGATTTGACACACCTTTTTTAGAACTTACTTACTCGTACCTGTACACCTATTTCTGCCTCGTAACAGCAGTGTTAAGCGCTGGTGTATTCTGGTTTGAAGGGCCTGGTAAGAGATACTTTTCCAAGGCGTTTCAGCTTAGTCCTCAGGGATAACGGGATCTCAGGTACAAATATCTAATCCTATCTGGGGTTGATTGCAGATGTCTATGGGCGGCAGTAATCACTTGCCATTAGGTGGACTGCATGCTCGTCTGCTTTTTTTAAAAAAATTATGCGTCTAGGTTTCCTCACATTTTTCCTTCAACGTCAATACGTCAACGTCATAGCATATCATCATTAATTTCTGACACGCATTTGAAAATCAGAGATACATGCCTGGGATTCGAACAGTCGGACCCTCGAACCTCGATTGAGAAGCCAAGTTAAAACCTCTAGGCTCTCACTGCCTCTGAAGTCATTACAAGTTATCAATACCTTAAACAAAAAATACGCCAATTTTTCAAAGCCTGAGAACATCAAGATATTTCAAAATCATCTTGGTTTAAGTTATCTAATACCCTGGCATCAGACTAACGCTTATCCTTTAGAAACTTTATGGGAATAATCCTAGCAAAAACAACTACCATTACCTTCGAACACCTACACTTAAAACTTGTTGGAAAGCTGCGACGACCCTTAATCTTCTGAGTCTCGATCCAGATGATCTTAAAATAAACATACGATAGTAACTGGCTCCCATTTTGAACACCGTTTGCATAAATCAGGGTACTGACTGAGCACTTTCGTGTAACTAAATTATTCAGCATTCGTAATGCGTAACACTAGCAAGGTACTGATCGGAGTGACATTTAGTTGTACCACAACTACGTAGACCCTGTCGCTGACACTTGCGACGTAACAATGGCTATTTGCGGACATTTCTACCAGGCCGCATATAGAACAGGACTATTTCTTGACACGTTTCGACTATTAAGGTTTAGGATAAAATACTAAGAAAGCATGGCCTTGACTTTAGAGAAAATATGTAATAGTTGCTATAAGGCATATGTATGACGGTGGTTCCATCATCACCTCTAAATAAGTATCTATATCCTATTGGTATTTGAATGTGCATTGTTTGTTTTTATATTATAAATGTTGTTGTTTGGTGTTATATCATAAATGATGCGTACTACTTACTCCCTTCATTATTCCTCCTACTGCTTTGAACACCTACAGCGAGACGAGTTCAGGCTATAGTCCACCGCACTGACCAAGTCCAAATTGGCAGACTTCACACACACCTTTGAGAACTTGTTTAACAAATGTCATTGGTGTAAGCGTGAAATCTCACCGTTATAGCAAAATTTCTACTCAGTTCGATATCGTAACACTCTTTTAAGAGCTATTACAAAGCAAACGTGCAGTCTGTATTCACCTTAACATTCGATGGCTACCTAAAGTTTCCGATTTCAATTCGAGAGTCGATTAAGCAAATCTAGTTCCATCCAGTTTGGGTAGAATATAGTTCAGCTCTCCATAAATTAAACGTACACTGAAACTTGTTGATTCTGAAAAACGTATTCAATGCTTTCGAGGTTGTCTTTTATGGGTAACTTGATTTTTAAATATAAATTTCTGTGAATTTCTTTGCCTATATACTGATATAGAAAATTCTATACTGAGGAAATGATATAGGCAAAACATGCAATGATGTTGATATTGGTAGCTACCAAAACTGCAGTATGTAAGGTACTTACAAAAAAAATTGTAATAATTATGGTGGCTATTGACACTCATATGACTAAATGAAAATAGGAAAGGACCTTGCTCAAAATTTCCCACAGATTCATTGCTACTTCTGAAGACTAAGGTAAACCGATTCATGAATATGTTTACTACTTTACAAAAGTAATGTACCTATTTTAAGCAATCAATACACAACAAATCAAATCATTTATTTGCAAGAACATAGTATATTTGCCAAGGATCTTAAATTTATAACAATCATCTTATGTTCTACCACATTGGGCGTGCAAAATGTATGTATCTTGTTCATTATTACATGGCAAAGTCAAATATATATGTCATACAGGAATCGTCAAAATTTCAATTACATAATTACATAATTGATTACCATCAGCTTTTCTGCACCCGGAATAGTCAGACTGTCAGAGGCTAACGTATTCATATTCATATTCATATATCTTTATTTGCTCGAATAAGGTTAACAAATGTTCTTAAAATTATACAGTTCTCTTATTCTGCCTCGTCAGCATGCAAATTATCAGTCGGTTATGTATTATGTACACTATAATTTTTAAATAAAATAATAATTACCACAAGCAATACAATATACTAAATTTCTTTAAAATGTCAATTTACCAATATAAATTAAATTATTATAATATGTCAAACAAATAAATAAGTAATTTTTAGTCAAATTAATTTTCATTCCATTCAATTATATCTTAAAATCTAAGTACTCATTAATTGTATAAAAGCATTTCTCTTGTAACCATGTTGTCAATTGGGACTTAAATTGATTGTATGTCAGTTATTTAAATGAGTAAGGAAGTCGATTATATAGTGCAATAGCCATAAAATACACATTTTTCTTGCACAATTTTAGTCTACATGGAGGCATCACCAATAAAAATATAAATAGTAAAAGTAAAAAGACTACGTTTTAATAGTATCCATTAAATGCCTGCTGAATATCAGAACCAAATTAATACCAACAGGCCGAGGGTTTCTGCTTAAAATACACATACATAAGCATTGTAATTCCCACAACAAACCCGGCAAATAAGTAGTAGTAAACTGGGAGCAGAGGATGGAGATAACAAAGGATTGCAATAAGGGCGCTGAACAAACAGTATCCAGTGTCTACTTTAGGGTTTGTGGCGTAGGGTTGCCACGTCAACATTGTTTTATTACAATAAGTAATGTTTAGAATTCCAAGTTTAAGTATTTTTATAATCATAAGCTAAGGCTACAAAAAGGCTTTTAACCGTTTATCTTTATAAATACGTTATTAGAGGGTAAACTAATAGGTAGTTCTAATACATACAAATATTCACAATATAGGAGTGAATAATCATTAAAATTTGTCATCAATGAAAAGATTTTAAAATAAAACACATGTATAAATATTATTTCTTATACTCCCGTTCAATTAATAATTTTTATAATATAGGAGTAGCAGACGAGCATGCAGTCCACCTGATGGTAAGTGACTACTGCCGCCCATAGACATCTGTAATCAACCTCAGATAGGATTAGACATTCCTTCCTGAGGTCGGCCACAGATGCGCCGCAACCTCTGAGCTACTATGCTGTAACGCATCGGAAAAGTATGTCTCTCTTACCACACCCTTCAAACCAGAACACAGCAGCGCCTAACACTGCTGTAGACAGAAATAGGTATGGCGGTGGTGCCGCCGGAGTCGAACAAAGGGTTCTACCACCTTCAGACATTTGGACTAGGATGTGCCAAAGAATGACAATACATGCGCTCGAAAAACATTACCTTTGCAGTTGGTTAAAAATATATAAAAATAAATCAGTTTACGCCAAATAATCAAAATAAATTAATTTAGGGCAACCCTAGATAGATTGGGTAGGCACGGCCCACGGCCGGCTCCGTGAGCGATGGTGTTTACCGTTTACTTCCATTTTCATCTAACTAAACACCGCTGAGAGGAAATAAATGTGTAGTCTACTTAATACCTACTCGATCTTATAAAAGACAATCAAAATTTAATTAAAGTTATAATTAAATCAAATAATTTCTAATTTAAAGTGATGAAGGTATTTTATGAACATTGCTTGCTTATTACGAAAAAGGGGTGGATACTATGTTCGGATTTTTTTGTATTTAATTTTCTCACAATATTTTATGTTATTACTAGCTGACCCGGCAAATGTTGTGTTGCCATATAAATAAAGAAATGTTAAGAGTGAACAACCCTTATCACTTAGGGGTATCAGAAATAGATAGTAGCCGATTCTCAGACCTACTGAATATGCATATAAAATTTGGTGAAAATCGGTAAATCCGTTTCGGAGGAGTACGGTAACTAACATTGGGACACGAGAATTTTATATATAAGTAAGATGTAATGAAAACAACATGGATGACACGTATCTTCCTAATTTTGAAATTATATCATGAAGAAAATGATTTAGGAACAGAGGGGATTATCTTAAAAATAGAAATAGGTACATAGATCTAGAATCTGTGCACTGTTGTTAACACTTTAAAGGGTTTTAAGTATAAGTTTGTACAATGTTACACACTAAATCCTAGAATGCCTACTAAATCCTAAAATTTCGGACCGCGTCAAGAATCAAAATTGTTAAAGTACATACTTAATTCATTTTTATCTTACACGTAAAGAAAAAAGTCTCTATCTGGGACTTTTAAATAACCGTCATAACGTAAGCCTGTAAAATATGCTTATTTCTTCTAAATATACGCAGTTACTTTTTATGCTCTTTGTACGCGCTAATCTTGAAAACGGTTGGACCTTTCGCAAAGGTAAAAGGTAAAACTTCAAAGGATGTGTTATAGCGCCAAAGGCTACTTTTATCCTGATAATATAATTATAAAGTACAAGTGAATATGTTTTAGAGGACTTCATACGATTTGGAAAAATATGAAGAAATCTCAAGTGGTTGTAATGTAATGTAATTTCTTCATAATGCGTTCTTCACAATGCGACAAATTATTTCTCATACGTATAAAATTTAGAAAATGAAGGTACGCACCTCGTATGGTATTGTAAACGACAAGTCATTTATATCTGCAGACATTATACGTGACAGACATGGACCGTGGCAGATAAAATCATATTTTTCTATACAAACCATCAGGCACGGTCTGCGCGGCAGAGTTATGGTAAATAGAAATACAGATTATATCATTTTGTCCGTCGCGACACGTGTCTGCTACGCTCTATGTCTGTAGTGTTAATAAACCCTTAAAGGTTACCTTAGTTCATGTTGTTTTAATTATAATTATTATTATCGCAATTACCTTAAGAAAGCATAAGATTAAGTTTAGATAGGAGTCTCAGCCTTAGGCCGATCACCCTTAACTAATTAAAACTTCGAGCACTTATCAAGTTGATAAATTACTGAAAACAATTCAAAGGAACAACGTGTAATGATGATGGATCTTGGGAAGTAATTTTAAATTTAATTAAATCATAGGTCCCCGGGCACGCTTCCCGGAACCCTTCGTAGGACAAGGAATGCGTATTGATATTAATAATGGAATAGTAAGGTCAGCAGAATGTGGTTCGAATAAAATGTACTTTCAATATACTTCGTATTTCTTTTTCATAGGACGTTAGTTATAAACAACCTACAATCCTAGAACAATCGTAGAATAGTGGTAAAACCAGTGCAGTTCTACCACCTCCCTACCATGTACTGGGAAAGTACGACCGCCACGCTTAGTAATATTATGAAGCAGTTTCGGTAGAAGATTTTATTTGCCAGCTGATTTACATATAAGACGACCACCTTAGTCCTCAAGAAAATCAACGCGTACAGATCAGAGAACTGGCACAAAGCATCGGATGGACTGCAAGCGCGTTTGCTACTGAATCGTTATAAAAATGACAATTTATAGCTCATAAAAAGTTACTACGGCAGAAAAAGAATTAAGCCAACACGATAACATGAACAAGGCCTTTGAGAATTTGTTATTCTATTTTATTGAATACGTAACAAAATAACGGCTTTACAACGTTGACCTAGTTCGGGGAACACTGCAGATTCACGCTACACGTCTTTTTCCGCCCATCCGTTGTCGCTGGGATAAGAGATAGCCCTAAAATATATCATCTCGTATCATGTGCTTCACTTCACACGTTCTGATATTCATTGCTATGGCTTGGCTTATTGAATAACACGATGGTTTTACGGCTAAAAGGTATTAAGTAACATTGTTTTACATTTACATTTTAAGTCATTTCTATTTCATTGCAAAGGGCTAACCTGTCATTAGACTGTACTCAAAATAAGGCTCCGATTATATTTATGTGTCACACATGGGCCGTGACAGGGAAATCTTATTTTGCCATACAACAACGTAACTAGTACGATGTGTGTCTGGGCATTCGTGTCACGATCACACGATTATTTCGTGTATAAAGAATTACTGTCTGCTACGGCATGCGTCTGACGCGCTCTATGCCTGTAGATGTAAATTAACTGGTCCACCACGCTGGTCAAGTGCAGATTGATAGACAGGTTTTAACATTATTACAAAAGATTTACTTTTTTACAGATATAAAGTATCATGTTCTTTATCTCCTTCTTATAGCTTAATATAAGTGATAAGTCTTATTTTTAATTTTCAGTGGCACTTTAAATCTATGAAAACAATACTTTTGCAGTTATGTAGCCTCCGGTTATCATTCTTTAAAAATTCACAGTTTTCTACTTCGCCAAGACAAAAGATAAGTCCAAAATATACTATCTTGACACGTTCTTTTGAAACTGTTGTTCTACTTTTGAAGAAGCATTGTTTGAAGAAAGATCTATACAAGTGTATACAAAATTCTGAAGACTGATTGATTGAGTGCCTACTGTTATCCAATTTCGAAAAAATAAGCGATTTTATATTCCATTACAATGTAAAGAATGTTACAGTTGACAGGGGGGATAAATATCTTCAGAAAATATGAAAGTTTAATTAAATTTAAAAAGTTGCCATAATTCACACATTGGCTCGAATGGTGGTGGTGAATGGAATAAATATCCATGGAAAATTGTCCGAATCAGGATAATATTAAGATTTTCATCATTAGTTATTTTTTATTATTATTAATATATTGTCTAATATCAATATTATTTTTATCATTATTACTAATAATAAGTAATTGTTTTCATCAGTAATTATACGAAATTGTATTTTTATTAGGTAACAAAAATTGACGAAATATTTGAATATAAAAGTGTTGCCCTATTCTAGATATTTGTATTCTAGACTTTCGCAGCCCACCGACTCTTTTTAATAAAAGTTACACGTGAGAAATATTCAGCATACGTCGCCTCCATTTATACTTGGTACCTGCTTTCTTTTGACTTTATTTTAGTTTATATTTAGGTATAATATTCATTTCATATTTAAAATACGTATTTTATCTATACAATCGATAAATTGTATACACTGGCTATTTAAGTAGTACATAGGTAACAGTTTACTATTAAATTTATGTTCAATTTAAGAGTCTGCTGATAAATATTTAAATATATAATAGTTACAAACTTTAAAATAAATCATCTTTCGAATTTAAAATCGATAGAATATACTTATTGTAGCTTTTTATGTAATCCAAAAGTGAAGGAGCATGAAAACGCTCTAACGCTTATCAAGACGCACAAGGTTATTAATATTTAACCTATCCAAATGGTGACTACCAAAAACTGAAATTTGATCATTTCTAGTTTTAAATAACTATGTGTGAATTGATGACACCTTAAATTAATTTAATGTAAATCTCTGTTCCCATAGAAGTGACGTATTTGTCTTATTTGAGAATAAAAATTCTTTAAACCTAAACCTAAATAATTGTCAAATGTTTTTGGTAGCAAAACGTTGGATAGATGATTATTAACAACGCGCCTAAGTGATCAATGAGCTGTGCCGCCTACAACCTCGAACCGGGTAGAGGTAGAGATCCTACCTGAGGTCAATAGACGCATTCCTATTCCTAAAAAGTAGGTTACAATTTATCGTATCTCTACCGTACCACATTCCCAGAGCATAGGAACTTTATATGTAGTATAAATGTGTGTAATAGGACGAGTGGCTGTTATAAACTGAAATAGGCGTAAGCGGAGCTACATCATAAATAGTGTGAAATTCACAAATTGCCAACTTTAAATCTAATAATATAAAAGTAGCCTTTTTATATTAAAGAAGTAGCAGAGAGCATGCAATCTCATCTTTCCTAAGGAGTCCTACCGTAGGTCGACCACAGATGCGTTGATACCACTGAGATTTAAGTTAGAACGCCTTGCATAACTGTTAGTGCCATATCACACATGTACCGCAACACAGCACCGTTTAAAACTAAAATTATAAAGCATAAATGATCCTGGAAAATATGCTAAAACACCAGAAACCTCAGTTTTCGTTTGCACAAAGAGTCTTTTCATTACAAAATACGCAGCCAATTTCATTGGCTCACCCCCGTCGCTGTAAGATGAGCCCAAAATACAACAGCACATCACATATGTCAAGGGTTTATCTTGAAGCCTCGTGTACTCATTGTTTCTCTTGAAGGTCTATTGTTTTGAGGATGATCATTTTACGACATTAATGCCTCACAGCTTTTGTCGGAGAGAAGGTTATTTATCACACGTTTATGTGGAGGCTTGCACGTGTGTTATTAATATCTTTTTTTATTTTTTGTAAGATTGAAGTAGGAAAATAAGTGGTCACTGCCGCCCATTGAGATTTGCTTTCTAAAGGCATTCCATCGTAGTCTAGCCTACCAGCAACTTATCGACTTCAAATTTGATTAGTCAGATTGTAATAGTCAAAGTCTACTTTGATTTGACTATTCCAAAGTTACTGATGTCTATCGCCTGTTACATGATTTGTTACAGATGTCTAGCGTTATTAATAATCGATTAACAATTGATGAGTTCCAAAGATTGAAATTTGACAATTTCTACCAACTAGAATTTTTAAATGGATCTTTGGTAAGTAGACTTAAAAGTACATAGATTAATTTTATTACTAACAGCCGATGCGAAATAGCTACTAAAGTAATACCAGATATACGTTTTCATTATTATTATAACATTACATTAAAACGTATTGTAAATCAAAAACAACTCGTAAGCTTTATGAGAAAATTTGAAACATTATTACACTGGAAAACCCTCAGAAAAGTTATACGTAGCGTCGGAACGCCAGCGACAGTAACAAAGTTGGAATGGTTTCTACTAATGCCCTACTTCTACTTTACAAACATGTACGGGGATAGGGTTGTCACCCTTCAATGCAATTAATTTACAATCAAATATGGGACAGTGCTGATAACTGCTATAATAGATTTTTTCGTTTCCTGTCTATGGTTCAATTCATAAGTCAGGGCATAGATAAATAAAATGAATGTTGCCAGTTAAGTAAATAAAATAAAGAAAATATATATTTACTTTGTTTCGTATTTCCTATAATGACCTGAAACTATTTAAAATATTTAAAGATTTATAATCAGTCTTTCCAATCGAATCTAAAGTTCCGTCTTAATTTTTGTCCTAAAAGTTAGTAAGCACGTTTAACAACTGTTTCACAAAACGGGACAAGAAGCATTCACTTCGCGCGGACGCTTCCCCGAAATCCTAAAGGATTCTTTTCCTTCTTAGGAACGTTGGCAGCCCTATCTATAAGTGTGCGACAAGGAGCCACTCTCGTGCACATTGACATGTTCAGTTCAAGTGAAGATAATGTTAAATGGAATAAAAGAGTTATCTATGTGTTAACAAATGTTTCTCTTAAAACAATTTTAACTCATATATTTCAAAGAATCACCTGATTTCAATAGAATAATTTACTTAAGAATTATATTAGTATTACAATCTTACTTAGATGATTTTAAACCGACCTCAAATAGGACAGTAATCCTTCCTCATCTGTCATTGTTATAGGTCAAAAATAAGAGCCGTTAAAACTATAACAATATATGATTAATAGCACACCCCCTACTCTCTTCTTTACATAGTAGAGGTAGTAGAAGGCGATTAGTATTAAATCTAGGCATTGAACGCAAGTGTCTCAAGAACTATAAATAGGACTAAATCTATTCATAGTGTCTGCTTGCGACACTAAATCTAATTATAGTACTTGCGGAAGACTTATTTATTCACGTTTAATCAAGCATCAGTTTCTTGGTTTAACCCAATTTAATCTTAAGAAGTTAGGCAAAAATTACAGCTCAAGAAGTAAAACCTACATTTTTATAGATAATTAAACTAAAAACGAATCATAATTGATGGAATCTAGTAACTTTGCTATGCCTTTATCCCAATAATTAATGCCGTCTAACGATTCGGTGGTGAATTTTGTAGATCGATAGCATCAGTTGACTAATTAGTTATAATTTAGTCCGTACCACATTGCATTGCTACTGGGACTATTGCCGCTTCGAAAATCGGTAATCCTGACGATCTTGATAAGGAAAATGGGACAAAATTATTAAAATCATGTATTGTCATCGGTTCTTGGTAAATGTTCAAAATTTTAAATGAATCCGACCGTTCAAAGTGGGTAAAAATCGAGTTCAAAGATTCCGTTACATACATACATACCTAGATACATATAAGTCAAGTTAATAAAAGCGTACTAAAAATCTCTTTAAAGTTAAAAATCTTTGTTAAAAAATAGCTAGACCATTTTCCGCACCAAGTAACATTTTCGGGCCCGTTCAATAGGCATTTGCTTGCCATAAAAGTCCACTAGTTGTCAGTTTGGTACGCTCGTGTAATCGAGTATGTGGCCGTTAGGGTCCTGTTACACTGGAGATGTACGATATAGCTAAGCTATGTGGGAGTGCGAAGCTAAACTACATCTCAGCTAAGCTAAGTGGAGTAAGATGTGTTAAGAAAATTCGTAAAAACACTGATCGCGCATATGTAGCTCCAACCTTAGCTCATATCCCTCTATATCTATACTAATATTATAAAAAGGAAAACTTTGTTTGTTTGGTTGTAATTAATAGGCTCAAAAACTACTGGACCAATTTTAAAAATTCTTTCACCATTCGGAAGCTACACTATCCACGAGTAACATAGGCTATATTTTATATGAAATATATTTGATAAATAGATTTTGAGGCGGTACAAAGTTTGCCGGGTCAGCTAGTAAAAAATATAGCTTGGGTACCAAATTTAAGCGAGTAAGATGTGCTATGAAACAAATATAATAATTATCGAAATAAAAAGACAAACCTGCAGATTTTCTTACCAGGTCTTCTCGGTTGAGTTCGCGCTCTAATCCGATAGGAATATAACAAAAAGTGGCAATATTTAAGTGCCGCCGTTTATGAAATTTCTTAGTAAGACCAGTGGCGATCCTGAGTTCCGTTCGTAGTTTTCCGAGCTTATCTACGCTAAACAAATGAAAATAAAGCAGTCCCATTCGTGAATTTCACACAGCTTATCTACCTCGCACATCTCTAGTGGAAAGTCACCCTAAGGAGAGTACAGCCTTCTAAAACTGTTATATACAATGCTGGCTTCACGCCAAATGTTACACTACCCTGTTTGCCAAGTTACGCGTTTCGATTGCCGTGTTTGAAGTGAAAGTTTAAGCTCAAATTCAACCATCTTTCTGAATTATTTTCAGTATTTATTTTTAGACGAAACGTCTAGCCAATAATCTGTCACGTAGATGGTAGAGCAATCTCCGGGCGAGAGGATATTGATTTTTTTGGGTCTAGATATTTGTGCGTGCCAGTGTTTCCAAAACAGTGAGAATACAAGAATCCTACTTAATCGATATGAGGAAAGAAAGCGTTATTAATAAAATCAAATAAATTTCACATGTCTGATAATTGCTTACGGCATTAGGTGTATCATTTGTAGAAATCTTGAATACGATAATTACGCAAATTTAATACCATAAAGTACGATAAAGTACGGCATCCTACAGTGCATATCACATCTCATATTATATCATACATCATACCTAAAAAGAAATCATTTAAAATTACGTTACTGGTTCCTCTATCTGCTAAACTTGTGACATTTACTAGCCAGCTTTATGGTTTGGATTTTTAATGTCGATATTTTTTTCCAAAAAAGTCTCATATTTTTTTCTAAACGCGACGTATCCTTAACTTCAAAAAAACAATTCCTTAAAAATTCCCAAATAACCTCGAAAAGCCAACAAACAATTTAATACCGTACTGTTCTCGTAGCGAAGTCAAATAACAAAATGGAAATGGATAACATAAATTGTACCGAAGAAATAGTTGTCCGGAGCAGTGCGCCCATGTAATCGAATGTTTGTTATATAAGGTTTGGCAAATCGCCAAGCGTTACAGCCGCCTAGCGTTACATTGCCCTGCTTGCCAATTAATAACTTATGGTTACCTTCTTCATCGCTTTAACTTTCGTAAAGGCCTAGTTTTTTGTAATAGGAGTATATATATAGATACATAGCTCATAGATGTTAAGTGGTAAAAGTAACTGTAATGTTCTAACAAATCCCAAATTAGACAATATTGCGGTCTTATCGATCACTGATATGTTGCCTTACCTCACATCTAAAAAGATTTTTTATTACGTTGCCGGCTGTCGTATATAACTACAATAATTTGCGACATTTACTAGCTAGCATTACGGAGTCGATTTTTGATGTCGATGATTAAAAAAAATCACTCATTAGATTTCCTAAACGCGCCAGAAGAAGTATATGTTTGAACAAAAATAATTCTTAAAAACACACCCAAATAACCTCGAAAAGCCAACAAACAATTTAATACCGTACTGTTCTCGTAGCGAAGTCAAATAACAAAATGGAAATGGATAACATAAATTCTACCGAAGAAATAGTTGTCCGGAGCAGTGCGCCCATGTAATCGAATGTTTGTTATATAAGGTTTGGCAAATCGCCAAGCGTTACAGCCGCCTAGCGTTACATTGCCCTGCTTGCCAATTAATAACTTATGGTCACCTTCTTCAACGCTTTAACTTTCGTAAAGGCTTAGTTTTTTTGTAATAGGAGTATATATGTAGATAGCTCATAGATGTTAAGTGGTAAAAGTAACTGTAATGTTCTAAGAAATCCCAAATAAGACAGTATTGCGGTCTTATCAATCACTGATATGTTGCCTTACATCACATCTAAAAAGATTTTTTATTACGTTGCCGGCTGTCGTATATTACTACAATAATTTGCGACATTTACTAGCTAGCATTACGGAGTCGATTTTTGATGTCGATGATTAAAAAAAATCACTCATTACATTTCCTAAACGCGCCAGAAGTAGTATATGTTTGAACAAAAATAATTCTTAAAAACACACCCAAATAACCTCGAAAAGTCAACAAACAATTTAATACCATACTGTTCTCGTAGCGAAGTCAAATAACAAAATGGAAATGGATAACATAAATTCTACCGAAGAAATAGTTGTCCGGAGCAGTGCGCCCATGTAATCGAATGTTTGTTATATAAGGTTTGGCAAATCGCCAAGCGTTACAGCCGCCTAGCGTTACATTGCCCTGCTTGCCAATTAATAATTTGTGGTTGCCTTTTTATCGCTTTAACTTTCGTAAAGGCCTAGTTTTTTGTAATAGGAGTATATATGTAGATAGCTCATAGATGTTAAGTGGTAAAAGTAACTGTAATGTTCTAAGAAATCCCAAATAAGACAGTATTGCGGTCTTATCGATCACTGATTTGTTGCCTTACCTCACATCTAAAAAGATTTTTTATTACGTTGCCGGCTGTCGTATATAACTACAATAATTTGCGACATTTACTAGCTAGCATTATGGAGTTGATTTTTGATGTCAATGATTAAAAAAAAACACTCATTAGATTTCCTAAACGCGCCAGAAGTAGTGTATGTTTGAACAAAAATAATTCTTAAAAACACACCCAAATAACCTCGAAAAGTCAACAAACAATTTAATATCGTACTGTTCTCGTTGCGAAGTCAAATAACAAAATGGAAATGGATAACATAAATTCTACCGAAGAAATAGTTGTCCGGAGCAGCGCGCCCATGTAATCGAATGTTTGTTATATAAGGTTTGGCAAATCGCCAAGCGTTACAGCCGCCTAGCGTTACATTGCCCTGCTTGCCAATTAATAACTTGTGGTTACCTTTTTATCGCTGTAACTTTCGTGAAGGGCTAGTTTTTATGGAATAGGAGTATTTAACATGTAGCTTATAGATCTTAAGTGGTAATATAAATTATGATGTACATTTGTAACGATCCTCAAAGTGGCCAATAGTCTCATCATATCACTGATACGTCAGTGCCCCTGATATTCAGAACACAAGAGCTTACTATTATCATAAGTCAAAAATAAATATATTACTTACTGTTTAACTTATAAGTCGAATTACGTATGACGGACTCACCAGGCGTACCCCCAAGGGTGAAGAAATACCGACCGTACCTACTGCCAACAATACGGTGCGTATTTCTTATTTAACAGCATCTTTTTATTGAAACGGTACCACCAACTATTGGTTTTCAATATCTACTTTACTCTCTATTAATTAATACTTATGAATTATTTTATTATTTTCCACTACACTACATTTTATTTATAAATGGTTCTTAACTTTGCCTTGAGATCTACCAACACAGATTTTTCTATTAAAATGTAGCAACAAAATAACACACAAATTACTTGGTTATCAGTCGTTAATGGAGATCTGTTATCAATCTGAAATAGTTTAAACAATTCGAGCCTTTTCACCCCCTTAAAATCAGGACAGAGAAACGCTCTAATTCGCTACTATAAAACTAAAGTCTGCTCCGAAAAAAGAGGAAAAGTAGAATCTTGGTAATCTATTTTGTGTTACATAATGGTTGGCTAGCGGCCAAACTTTACTGCCCCTATTTGCCAATTTATGCGCAAGGTAGTATAGTGACCTGGCTTTACGACTCGGTTCGTTGTAATTAATCTGTAATTCCCGCATAATCTACTGTAACGATTGCACAACAAATGCCTTTTGAATAATATTCTTTGTTGAACCAATTATACATATAAGCATCACTTTAAACGTTATTATTAATGTACTTACACTGAGGAGATACTAACGCTCGCAGTCTTGCACCCTGTGGCGACTTTTCGTAAGTCGTCAACAGATGGCGTCAGTAATATTTCTGAGACACGCTATCGAAGTTTTCTTAAGATTTTACATAGGTATGTAAGCTCCAAACAAAGATAAACTATCCCAACGGAAGATCTTTGTAAGCCAAATTATAATAGTAATACTTATAAACTTGGTGTGTTAAGGTTATGGTTATAAGGTATTTAAGGTGCTAAGGGTTATAATGTAATTTTCATAAGTACGAATGCATAGTTATAAATAGAAATAATGTTTTATAACTCGACAATATATTAACAGACATCGTATACAAAGAGGTATCGTGCCATAAATCCATTGAATCAACATTTCATGTCTGCCATAAAATATCCATGCATTAGTTATATTAAATCGATCGACACAGCAATGAACCCGGAACTCGTGCACGCAACCCTCGTGGCGATTTTACTAGGTACCTACCTACCTACCTCTTGAACAAATAATAAACGAATGAGAACTATGAAGTTCGACATTAGAAGTATATAAATCTATGTAGTTCGACAGTAATAACATCATAGTATAGTTGATAGCCTAGTGGTTAAGAAACTCGGCCTCTCGATCGAGGGGTCCGAGGTTCAAATCCCAGGCACCTCTGATTTTTCAAAGTTATGTGCGTATTAGAAATTAATTATCACTTGCTAAACGGTGAAGGAAAACATCGTGAGGAAACTTGCATACTTGAGAGATTTATAAAAACAAATCTCAAAGGTATGTGAAGTCTACCAATACGCACTTGGCCAGCGCGGTGGACTATGGCCTTCTTTCTCATTATGAGAGGAGACCCGTGCCCAGCAGTGGGATAGAAATGGGTTGTTGATGATGATAGTTGCGGGGTTTTGTTTTGGTTCTTAAGGTAAATTTCTTACATACTCCCAAATTGAAACTCGTATTTCAAACTATTTCAGATCGTATTTCAGATGAGTTGCTACCCTTCAGAACTTAGTTGGAATACCTTTTGTACAATAGGTACCTTCACTTGACTGCTTTACAAATCACGTCTATTATAAACGCTTTCTACACTCACAGCCCCACACTAGGATTCCCTGTATCGTGGGTGCCATGGACACACACATAGACAAATACACAAACACCCAGACCCAGAAACAGACATCTAAATTCATCATTTAGACATCTGTCTGACCGGGGATCGAACCCAGGACCCACTGCGCGTTAGATCGGTAGGTGACCGCTCCGCCACGCGTCGTCAAACCTAATAATACTCACCAGTGAAAGGTTATGAAACATAACATACTTATGCCATGAGGACCCGCACAGCGAAATAGTTACCAAATCCTGCAGAGTCAGGCTAGGGCTAGACTAGATTTCGAACTTAGGTCGGCCACAGATAAGTACCTCTGAAGACTAAGCTGGAATGCCTCGGATAAGTATGTCAACCTTATCACCCCCTTTAAAGCGGAACACAGCACTCTACACTGCTTTTATTATGCAGAAATATGTGTCCCTAGCGTCAAATCGGTTTCTCCCATCTTCAAAAAAGAACGTACAATCATACTTACAATCAGCTTATCTACTGTCAATTTGAAATTCAGTATACATGTACATTGTACATTGGTAACATAATTATGTGTTGTCCAATCAATTGCATCACGAACAACCTGTCACGGCCGGCCTAATTTAATTGCTATCGACAGCTCTGAAACACATCACATTTAGTCCAATACGAATTTAGGGTGCAGCTAAAATTGTGTGAACCAATTTTTAAATGGAAATGTATTTGAAAATAGCTAAAATTGTTAACAGGCTGGAATTTGTTGAAACTATGCCATGAAAACCATACTCCACAATTGAATGACTACAAAAACGAAGGCTTAGTAATAACCTTTTTTAGCCTTTGGTTACAGAACCCTAAAAATACTAGGTTTTCTAGTCTAAATAAGGTAATTTACCTGTAATTTCTGTTGCATAAAAGAATATGTATTTAAATGTAGAATTACAGCTACTTCGCTATTTTGATCACGTGATCATTGATAATTTCTTAAATTTTAGCGGTCCAATCGCGTTTTTACAACGCAAGTGACTGTAGAATGTAAACTTGGCTAGCCCCCCAGTTTTTATAATAAGTTTGTTTTTTCCCCGGGAAATAAGAGTTTAAGCCAAATTTTGAACAAATTTTACGATTTTTTCTCGTTTTTATTCTGGCTCGGGGGGCCTGCATCATAGATACGATACGCGGGCAGCGAAGCCTTAATCAATCATGAAAATGAACAGGACAAAAATATTATTCTTTAAAATGAAAAAGACATTAACAACTTCCCAGTATCTCTGTTAGAGCAAACAATGAATGGAAAGTCAATAGCGCTGTTTCGAGCCTGCACTGTACGTACATACAGAAATGTTGACAATTGTTTACTAGAACAATTGTTTGCATGGCATTTAACCTGGAGGGCAAACTGTGTTAGTTAGAATATAAATATATAGAACTAACAGAACACGTGTAAGGTCGGGAGACACCTGTCATGGACGAAGTTCCTAGAAATACTCGTAGGTAGAATAGGTAGCCCTTTGCGATTTGACTCCGGCGGCACCACCGCTGCTACTATATTGAAGGTGGTAGAACCCTTTGTGGTTCGACTCCAGCGACACCACCGGCACACTTATTTCTACCTAATAACAGCCGTGTTAGGCGCTGCTGTGTTCCGGTTTGAAGGGTCTGGTAAGGGCGACAGACTTTTTCGAGGCGTTCCAGCTTAGTCCTCAGGGGTAGGGCGCATTTGTGGCCGACCTCACGTGGGAATATCTAATCCTATCTGGGGTTGATTACAGATGTCCATGGGCGGCAGTAGCCACTTACCATCAGGTGGACTGTATGCTCGTCTGCTACACCTATATTATAAAAAAAAAATACCAGCAGTGTTAAGCACTGTTTTGTTCTGATTTAAAGGGTGTGGTAAGGGAGACATACTTTTCTGAGGCGTTCCATCTTAGTCCTCCGGGTAACGGCGCGTCTGAGGCCGACCTCAGGCAGGAATCTAACCTTATCTTATCATTAAATTTTAACTTTGCGTTAAAAAAAACTGAACTTGCCTGCCATGGTAAAATAAATCTAAAAATCTATAACATATTTTCTTCATCGCCTCGCCTTTCGTCTTGGTGTATTTTCGAAGTAAAGTAGCGCGCTGCATGAAAAGTGATACTTGATACGATGTATCATGTCAGCCCATTTTCAGTGAAGTATACATATATCGTCCTATAATAAACACTCTTACGTTTTCAAAGGGAAAGAATGTCTATGTAGGTATAGTCTGAAAAGAAATAAGTAGAAAATTACCTACAGAATATACTTAGCATGAAATACTCACAGTTGTGTGGCGTTAAAGGATATAGGTAGGATGTTGTGAACGCGGTCAAACAGTTATTTAAGTGACCATACTGCTAGCGTTAATTAGCGTCAAATTCATCATGAGAAAAGACGATGGCTTTTTTAAAATATTTTTAGACCAATTCCGTTTCACATAGCAACGCATCTCTGAATAATTCTGCTAGGGACATGTCTCTTTCCGAAAACAATAAATCTTTTATGCTCATGTAAGGTAATACTTAAACAAAAAGGCATTTAATAGAAAAGGGAAAAACAATAAATATAATATATCTTATGTAAGTAGGTAGTATATTGCGAATTTAATTTCAGAGATTCCCCGAAAATACGCAACCTCGTATAGAGTCACACAAATTTTAGAATCTCTGAATGATGATGAAATGATCTGAATCATGTGCATTGATTTTTAATTAATTAATTTTTTTAATTGTAAATTTACCCCATGCATGAAATATACACCGTTTTATATAATTATTACGACGAATTATGACATTTCATTATTTTCAATGAATTACTAACCGCTAATTTACAACCTATCCTCAATTTTGTTCAATGATTTCCTTATTGGATCCAGGTTCGGACCCGAAAGAGACCAACGGTATCTAATGCCTGTAATAAGAAGCGACTTAAAGGAGGTTTTCAGGGTTGCAGGCGGGAACAGCGGGCACATTGGGAACTTAAACCGCCTAGTCATCGGCTCCACAATGGTATATGTGGCCGTATATATAGCAAAAGAGTAAATGCTCATATGCGCAGAGCCCGACAGGAGTACCGCGCTTAGAAAACTCGGGTTGTGTTCCGTTGGAAATCTATAAGTCCTTTACGTAACTTTTTAAGGGGTTTAGTGTCAAAAATCCCATATATAACTCGGTGTCGCTCCAATGGCATCGGGTACCTTATATACCTAGGTTCCCCTCTTGAACGGTTATGATATGTTAAATAGTCCTTGTTTTATGGTACGGTATGGTGACGACACATCTTTGCTCGGCATTAAGTAAACCCCCAGAAGTATAAACTTGATTACACGTGTTATTGGGCGGCACTGATCTACCATCAGTACCCTTACCACGAGTTTTCAAAACATCCCACAATTTTACGTTACGTTTACTCAATCCATTATTCTGTTCCGTTTGCTTCAGAAGACTCAGACTTCAGAAGTTAACGTTACAATAAGTAAGTGCTCAAGTCTTTTTCTCTGCCTCACATATTCGCAAAAAAGAGAGACAAAACATAAAGCGCCATTTTGTCAATTTAGACATTTAATGTTACGTTACTGACACTATAGTTCTGATACAATCCGGTAGGGGCGCTGATTGGAATTTGTATGACCAAATACGTAAACAAATACCAAAACAGTCATATTTGTCGACACGTAAAAACTCATGGTAAGGGTATAGGTGCATTGCATTCTCATTTACTATTTCAATCTCATAAAAAATGGATGAGACCCGTGTCGATAATGAGACATAATACGTTATTATTATATAATCTATAATAGTTATTAACCTCGACAATTCTTATCTATTTCCCAGTCATTTTACATAATTGCTATACTATAATGGGCAAGAAATTTCCCATGACAATTTCCTGACGAACGTAATAGTTAACTGCATTTTTGTAGTTAACTACTGCAATTTAAATGTGTAGGTGTTTCACGTAGTTTACACAAGAATAACTTGTTTGATATGTACGGTAACTACTTTTGTTGTATTTGAGTCTTGTAGTTAAACTAAATTTGAGCAAAACTGTGAAATGTATTTACGTGAAAGTGTTGTAATGTTGTTCTTACATCTATTTTGAGTTTTAAAGGGTCATAATAAATCTAAGTACTTAAACACAGTCTTTGGAGACGTCAAAAAGCAAGGATTTGTAAAATAAAACGTGATAAAGTTTAAAAAACGTCTAACGGAAGGTTTGCTTTTTTTCGTGGTAAAATCCTTCATAGGTTTCTCTGGGCTGAGGAGTGCAGTGGAGAGGATATGCCGGACTCTTACCGGCTAAAACTCCACGGTGTTCCTTTGGACGATTCTTGTCCCGACAAACGTGGTCCCGACCACGGGTACGCTAATAGCACCCGTCCGCGGTCGAGCGAAAGGCTGCCTGCCAGACTCATAACGGAAAACATGCGACAGATTTATTTGCTAGATTTCCAAGTATTTCCTAGGTAAAATGTAACTCATTGTATTTAAGTTATTTATGTGTGGTTAAAAATGCAACCGTTTCGACGATTAACATACAAACAGACAGACACAAAGACGGATAAGCAAACAGACAAACAATCACACAGACAGAGATGGGCAACTTTAAAAACATGTTTTTGCCTTCTAATATTGAGCACTTACAAGTACTTGCAGAGCCAAATTTAATTTATTCTTATAACTTATGATGTAAATTGAAATTATACAATTACACTCATTACACGCAACTCTATTAGGAAGGGTGCGGACCCTACGTTCAATGTTGGTAGTGTAGGTACATCTAACTGCAGGGCGGTAATTACGTGTGTGATCGATATAATTTCGCATGCTTGCCTACACTGCTGTATTTAATTTTAAATGAGTTGGCTGACGCACGTTTACGTACGTTTACATAAATGGCTTATTTTCTTCATTATGTTTTCGTTTGACTTATTCACATGTAATTATCGCGACTGCCGTGTTATTAATCGAAATGAAAATGTGTTTTCACAATGCGTATAAGTTAAAAAATATTCCAATTACGGTAGGCGTGATTACCGTCAAGTTTTTTTAATTGTTATAAAAGTTTATCGCAATTTATTTTATTCGTTACGGCAATAAAGTTTTCTAATGGTTAGACAAAGATGACATTCATAATTAAATATTAAAGTATGATTGTAATATCAGAACAAATGCTATAGAAGTGGATGTTTCCAGAGTATAAGAAATTGACAAAAATACCAAAGAAATCACTTATATTGGATAGTTGGGATGATTATACATAATAACTAAAACTGCATAATTCTCATATTCAATACTTCACTTACTAAAAGCGCGCTTAAGACGACAATAATGAACTAACCGACGTTATTTTGTTTTTCCAAAATTCCTACAGAGAACGTCGTTGATTTCCCTAAAATCGAAAGGCAACAATAGCGAAGCGAAAGTGATTTATCGTGGGCCCCGAGTGCCAGGGTAAGGTCGTTACCGTGGCGGTCCCTTGCGTGCATACCGTCAGGCGATTTGATAATAATTCGCGCAAATATATAACAGCCGGCGAGGCCTTTATATACAATATTAGGTAGGTATAGTTGAAACATATATCTACTTCCTAGTGAGCATTATCACGCATTAGTCTGTCAATGGGGCGAGGATAAGAATATCTTTGCTCCAATGTGACAATTGGAAAAAAGTACTTACATACATTATTAGAATAAAATTGGAGAAGCAAATATGCTTGCAGTTTATTTGATGACGAGCTTTTGCCCGCGGCTTCGCTCACGTTACGAAGTAATATTTTCATCCTCTATTTTATCCCCTTGGGGGTAGAATTGATCAAAATACTTTCTTAGCGGATGCCTACGTCATAACATCTACCTGCATGCCAAATTTCAGCCCGATCCGTCCAGTGGTTTGGGCTGTGCGTTGATAGATCACTCTGTCAGTAAGTCACCTTTGAGTTATATAATATTTAGATAAGTATCAGCCGCTCAAGGACATTTATGACCAACTCTATATAAAACAGATTCTACGTGAAGTCGAGATCAGATGCCACTCCTGAAGACGGTCGCTACATGTACGAGTATGTCGGTCAGCAGCTAGATCCTTTTTTAGAAGGTCTGTAATACTCCCAATTAGCCTAGAAGTATAAGCAATTATAATGCATAGATCATAATTACCCGTATTAATCGCGATAATAACATTTACAAGAGATGATTATGTGTGTAGTAGTGGACTGATGGAGATTTTTTATAATATAGAAGTAGCAGACGAGCATGCAGTACACCTGATGGTAAGTGGTTACTACCGCCCATGGACATGTGTAATCAACCCCAGATAGGATTAGATATTCCTACCTGAGGTCGGCCACAGATGCGCCACTACCCCTGAGGATGAAGCTGGACGCCTCTGAAAGGTATGTCTCCCTTATCACACCCTTCAAACCAGAACACAGCAGCGCCTAACGCTGCTATTATGAGGCAGAAATAGGTGTGGCGGTAGTGCCACCGGAGTAGAACCACAAAGAATTCTACCACCTTCTATTATTACTATAGAGAAAATCTCATGAAGTGATGCCAAGGAAAAGGAACTTTAAATATAATACATAATTTACGGAAAAAATCTCGTATACACTCAAATAAAAAATAAACTCAACAAAATAAAAAATGAAAATCAAAAATACTGAAAAGCAAAAGTGTTCCTGCAAAGTTTGTTAGCGTAACGATCAAACGTGCTCCCTTTATTCGAAACAATTCATATATTTAACCCTCGCCCCGATATTTCACACCCTCTTTTTAAATGAACGTCGTTAGCATACTAATATTTTTACCATTTCGGTATTCTAAAATTGAAAAATAATCCTTCAATCTTATTTTTCTGCTTTTTAAGCACATTTAGGTGTCCCGAGTCGTAGGTGCTTCGAACATACACACAAACACACACACACATGCACATTAAAATAATCGGACCCAGAATAGAAATATTCATTGTTTCGATGCCTGTTCTGGATCTAAATTTGAAGGTGGTTGAACTCTTTGTAGTTGATTTCGGAGACACCACCATTATACCTTTTCTTTGCCTAATTGTTATTATTGTGTTAAGCGCTGCTATCTTCTGGTTTGAAGAGTATGATGAGGGAGGCATATTGATCAGGGGCGTTCTAACTTAATCCTCAGGGGTAGCAACGCATCTATGGCCGATTTCAGGTAGGATCTTAATCCTATCTAGAGTTGATTACTCATGTCCATAGGAGGCAGTGACTAGTGAGGCAGTGAGGCTGTGTGTCTCCCACTGACGAATTCAGATGTCTTCAATTCGTTTTTGCATTCGTTTTAAAAGGTTTTGATTATGAGAAAATGAAAGATATTTTGTTCCTTTAAAGCTACAAAGAGGTAGGTAACAATAAGAATGACTTGTAAGTGAGTCACCTGTCACCCTTTATTTTTACACACGCTACGTGTAAATGTAAAATTAAAAAAAAGGTCTTTGATACGGTTCACGGAATACTTAACGTGTATGACTTCAACTAATCAATCTATGCAAAGTATGCCTTTTTTTGACGAGGGGGAAACCTTTAAAAGTTACCCAGTGTCGTGGGAGCGACACGGGGTTATGTGGGATTTTTACCACTTACCTCCGGTGGCCATGCTCACCGCTGCGAAGAGGACCCCGGGATCTCCAACGGAACGCAACGGAGTCCTCTGAACGTGTTGCCCCATCAGGCTTAGCCCAGGTGAGCCCAGGCGCTCTCCGGACGGTTCGAGCTCCCACTCTTGCCGCCCGCAACCCCGGAAGCCCCCTTTTAGTCGCCTCCTACGACAGGCAGGGGATACCGTAGCCCTATTCTGATCCCGGTACTACAGGGTCAATACAAAGTATGCCTACTAGAAATTGACAAATTTCTATATTTAATACGGATTGGATACCAAGGATATGATTTTTACAAGTTTGCAATGAACCTAATGATAAAATCACTTTAAGTTGACCACAATTGCAAGTTTACTACGAAAGGCAAAGTCATACTTGTAATAATAATAATACCGTAGTGCCTATTATCGTGGTAGTGCTTTTACGAGGCAGAAATAGGTATAACTAAGATACCAGTATAACCACCACCTTATATTAAGCTTAAATAAACCATAAGTTCAGAAAGGCTATCGTAATTCTCTATTTACATATAAATGATACAACATATTTTCTTAAAAAAATCCAAGACATAATTGCAGCTTTACGAAAATATTTTATTATTTTATCTTATAAGAATCTAGGTTTTTTCTGTTTTTTGTTGTTTTCTTTTGTGGGTTGATGGCTTATAACCTTAATTATTGCCTGGCATGTCTGAAGAAAGGCAAAGTTCAATAAACTTAGTCTGCTGTAGCTAAACATCTTGGCTGTATCATTTTCTATTTAGTTTTCTTAAACGATCTTCAAACATTTATCATCGTATCAAAGTGTCCATTAATCTTAAAAGCGATTAATTTTAATGAGTGGCTGCTAACGAGGGCTGATTTTGAAAAATAACTGTCTCTTATGTTGCTTGTATCTAAGCTACTTACTTATTAGCTTACGTAAAACACTCCTAAAGAACTCCTACATACACTCCCACTCTTACTCCCACTCGTACGCTCGCACACTTACATATACACGCACACAAACATGTGCACTACTACACACACGTCTACTTGCATTCACACAAATGTTTATTGTTTAGTCTTCCGCGGGATGGTGGTGACCTGTAATTAAGGTATTTTTTACCTACAATAGGCACCAGTCTCACTACGTAAGGTTTAAGATATTCGTATGTTGTAATCATGCAATTTAAAATAAGACCTTTTTGTGAGAGGAATAAACTATTTTCATTTCATTTAATTTCAAGTTTTTCGAATATTAAAAACATTTCAATTAGTAAAATAAGAGCGGTCTCTTAGTTCTGCTTTCCTTCCCGTCTGCTTTCGTTGAAACCCCCTATAAGGTTACGATTATGATGCGATAATATGGAAAAAATGCTAAAGCCTTACCAAAGATCCGTTTACATTATCGCTAATTTTATCGATTAAGGAAATAGTGAAGAAACCCACTTTAGAATAATCCATATAAAATACCCAAAAAAGTATTAATTTAACTAATTCGCACTCAATTGTAGTGATGAAACATGTTCTGAATCCCTCTGACTCTACAGGGAAACCAGTATCCAGAGTGAATTGCAATGGCTTGATGATTGGCTTAAAGATGATCAATTGAACAATAATCATATATCACACGTTCGCCAATCGTTAAAATGATATCGGGAAACGATAAATCAACACAATATCGCCATTGTCTGTAGGATTCCATAAGCGCACATGATCGCCGTCCAGCCGTTAATTAATCAAGCTGACAAATTAATCTTCATATTGCGAGTTCTAGACAAAAGCAACACAGAAGGGTAGCTACTATGATAGCTAATGGATGACTTTGTGATACAAGGCAATATATGTGAAAGCTTTTAAAAGCAGAATCAACTTTTAAAGCACTAAATATCATATTTTTTAAATGTAATCAGGTTTTTAAAATATGTTGATCAGGGCAAGAGATTTCGTTTAAAAATGGAAAGCTTTTGTCTTTGAATTTCCATTAAGAACTAAAATGTTTGTAACTTTTAAATTGTAAATTAGATATACTAAAGAAGAAAGGTCCTTGAGTGGCTACCACGTTTAGGCATAATAAGCTTAGGTGGTTTGAAGACGCTGACCTGAAGAAGACGGCAGGAAACCGCTTGATTCAAAGGGACCGGACAGGACCGGTAGGAGTGGCGCCAATTGGGAGAGGCCTATGCCTTGCAGTGGACCTGAAAAGGCGCATGGATGGGTGCATCCAAACTTCTCCACCGAAACGTAAGAACAGCTTAATGCTAGGAATAAGTGTGGCAATTGAACTTCCCCGTCGAACTATATTAGTACCTTTTACGCTTTTTACACTCACAGCCCCACACTTTTCTGTATCACGGGAGCCATGAACACACACAAAGACGAATACACAAACACCCAGACCAAGAACAGTTATATAAATTCATAATTGAGAGATCTGTCTGGCCGGGAATCGAACCCGGAACCCTTTGCGCGTCAGACCGTATATGTTGACCGCTCCGTCACGTGAAACCTTTGGGTCTAAAGTAATCAATAGTTTTCTTCATCACGTCCAAACTATATAATCAATGAATTTTTATTTGTTCCAGGTGTGTCCTTAGTGTATATACTAGCTGTCCTCCCGGGCTTGTTGCCGTGGGGCAGCGGCGGCGGCGGCGCGTGGTTCCTGTCGCTGTGCCACCTGCTGGGCGCGCTGGCGCCCTGGTGCGGCTCCTTCCTCTACCACCTCTTCATGAACCATCTCCATGGAGCCAGCCTGTATCACAGACTGCTGCAGCTGGATATGCTCGGCATATGGGTCAGCCAGAGTATAGGTAAGTGGTAAACAACGATAGTTTACGGTAAAAAGCGGGTAATTGGTCAGTAACAGTAATGCGAATAGTTTGTATATGAAAGCTTTAACCAAACTTTTCATAGACAATTTTATCGTCTTAAAGTTTATTTTTTTCATTTTCTTTATGATGAATATTAAGCGTATTCCTATGCCAATTAAATTAACATATAAACTAATACATTCAATTATAAGATTACAATAAAATTTTGCGTCGCCCACAAATGACTTTGCAACATGCTTTGCAAATATTGGTCTATGACGGGTAACGTCATGCCAAAGTCCAATTAACTAACATCGTTATAACTTTGAACTTAATAACTCAAAACTAACTCAACTTGAAGTTGTTGACATGCATTTAACCTGTGTAAAATGCAAATAAACTGAAGCACTATTTGAATTTTATGTTGTGTTTGAACTTTTAAAGTTATTGACGCCTTTTTTTCTTAAAATGAACGTGTTCGTGTACGTGTGAACCTTTTCTTATTATTTTATGACCTCATAATATTTCTGAAATATAAAACTATTGGCACGATCGTTTCATAAGCATAAGTAATATTAAGCGCGTAGTATGTGTAAATATAACGTACAAATTTATATTCTATCCTTAAGTAGCGCACAAAAGGAGTAGCGTAGAGTAATTTATTTATTTTATAAATATAGTGTCTCGTAATATCGCCGCCGTGATCCTCAACCTCCGAAGACTAATGAACCCTCATCACGTCGTTATTGTATTAATTACGTATAACATGTATGAGCGAATTTGTAAGGAAATTACATTCTTTTTCTATCATTAAAATTTTTCGCGCTTTTCGAAAAGTGATTAGTGGAGCACCCCACGCTTTTTTCACAACTATACTATTTACTGTTATTTAATTGATTCCGAGATTGAAAATTAATTTTTACTTTTTAGTTGATTTTGTCATAAAAGCGTGTTGTTTAGTTTTTTAAACTACATTTATTTCCTTCTAGGAGTGAAAAATCACAGAGCGTTTTTCTACAGTATAGCTGTTTTGTGGCTACTGCCGCCCATGGACACCTGTAATCAAACCCAGATAGTATTAGATGCGCCGCTACCTCTGAATAAGCTGAAACGCCTCAGAAAAGTATGTCTCCCTTACCACCATTCAAACCAGAACACAACAGCGTTGAACATTGCTGTTATGAGGCAGATGTAGGTGTGGTGGTGGTGCCGCCGGAGTCGAACCACAAAGGTTTCTACCACCTTACCACCGAAAGCAGCAACTCTCATTTACCTACATTTCCATAGCACATGTTGCGATTCTGCGCGGCAGCAGAAAAAAGACGCTCCGAGAGTTGTGTCGCTTATTCTGTCTCATTTTATAAGTAATTAGTAGATATAGTAAAAGTTGTTGTGTAAACTAATGTGCGTTGCCACAAATACAGCACACGGGTCGTCTAATAACAGGCATTATGTAACAAATAGGGGGATTCTTATTTAAAGGCTCATTCACGCGACATAAATACCTCGTAATACATTAGCCTCGAAGAATAAAGTACGCTTGTCATGCCGTTACGTTATACAGTTTTATTTTATACGGATACACACCCGCAACAATGTACGTTGACAAACGAGGTCGATCATTAATAAACATAAAAATAAAGAACAATGAAATATGAAGCTATTATATATTTTATGTATTAGTTACCCCGCGCGACTCCGCCCGTCTGGGCCATGGATCTAGAAGTAATTTTGTTAGTAGGCCAGTGATTATTTGTCCCTGTAGTTCCGGGACTAGAATAGGGCTACGGTATCCCCTACCTGTCGTAGGAGGCGACTAAAAGGGGGCTTCCGAGGTTGCGGACGGCAAGAGTGGGAGCTCGAACCGTCCAGCAAGCGACCCCGGGAAGGACGGCGGTATGTGTGGTCGCATACCGTCGTAAACACAACGTGGTGTGGGAGGAGCGAAAACTGCTCCCCCAGGGTAGAGCCCGTTGGGCATCGCGTTTGGGGGGGGGGGGGGGGGGGGGGGGTTTAGTGCGGTAAAAATCCCATATAATCGTCCCACAATCGTCCCACATAGGCGTCGCTCCCACGTCGTCGGGTACCTTTTGAAGGTTTCTCCCTCGAGAAGAAAAAAAAAAAAAAAAAAAAGCCCAGTGATCATGGCGCATTTTTGATATTATTATGTCTAAATGCTAACATTTTTGAATCAATAGATGAATTTATGAGAATAAATATCTTTCATCCATCCGTCGTTCTGCAACACTCAATTCTGAATATACATAAGCTTCCTCTAAAACTAGCCATATTGTCTAATTTAGTTACAGTGTGTTTGACCACAAGGGATGGACCTATAACTTTGCAGACAAACGCTGCTGTATATCTCGTTATTTATTCCTGTAGCTGCTTCCTACCTTAGACACCCACAGCAATAGAAGTACCCTATAGGACTATTCTAAGCGACACAACACACATCTAGATAGGTATCATCCAAATACTCGATCTACATAAAAATATATTAGCACATCTTTTCTACGCAAGATCTTTTACGACAACTTTATAGTACGGTTTTACCAGCCCAAAATCTTTGGTATTTTTATGAACAGTTTTTACATTTAATACGAAGAATATTAACTGAGTACCGTCCGAGGTCTAAGTCTCCGATCGTAATGTCGACTCATAAAGCAAATTTTGGGCATTAAGGGCAGGGGTGTAACTCCCTTGGGATTTTCAAACTCAGTTATTATTCATTTAGAACGGGGGTGTGAACTGATACGACGAGAAAATGTTTAGACTGATGAGACTATGTGTTAGTGTATTTTTGATTTTATAATAGAATTTAAAGGTGGTAGAACCCTTTGTGGTTCAACTCCGGCGGCACCACCGCCACACCTATTTCTACCTAATAACAGCAGTGTTAGGCGCTGCTGTGTTCCGGTTTGAAGGGTGTGGTAAGGAAGACAGACTTTTCCGAGGCGTTCCAGCTTAGTCTTCAGGGGTAGCGGCGCATCTGTGGCCGACCTCAGGTAGGAATATCTACTCCATTACAAATGTCCATGGGCGGCAGTAGCCACTTACCATCAGGTGGACTGCATGCTCGTCTGCTACTCTTATATTATAAAAAAGAAAAATATCACCTGATGGTGAGTGGCTACTGCCGCCCATGGACACTAATCAAACAGATAAGATTGGATAACTACCTGAGCTTGGCCATAGATGCACCGCTACCCCTGAGCACTAAGCTAGAACGCCTCGGAAAATAATAACTCCATTCTCTTACCACACACTTGAAACTAGCAGCAGCATAAAAAACAGCAGTGTTTAACATTGCTGTTAGACAGAAATAGGTAAGACGATGATGCCGCCTGAGTCGAACAATAGGCGGTTCTGACACCCTCAAATATATATTTGACATCCTCCATCCTCTAAGACTCCCCATTGCTGGGCACAGGTCGCTCTCCAGATAATTGGTGAAAGTCTAGACTCATTTAGGTTGTTTCAAAGCGGATTCAATGTACGGGTTATTAAACCACTAATAACGCCTTCGTTAAGGTTGAACGATTGCTATCCAAAGATAACAACCAGGACCATCAGCTTAGCAAAGCCTGCACCCAAAGCTGCTAACGGTCACCCATCTATCTTACGACCGTGATCGACTTTGCCTAATTTTGTAGATCAATCTGCACAATCTCTATTCCTTAAGCGTGAAAATGGATTAATTATTTATTTACTGTATTCTTTTCCCTTCGTGTATTGAAGTGGTAAAATAAAATTACAAAGCGTTGGAGGCACGCTTGAGGGGCGGAGATGTGACGCATTCGGGTTTAAACTCAGTAATTATTCAGTTATGGGGAGTGGGTTCGGGATAAAACGAGAAAGCCGAGCCAACCCTATCATCCACATCTGCTTGTGATTTCATCGGATAAGGGCACCGTAGGGAAATATGGTACGCGCTTTAATAAATGCAGGAGAAGAAAATGATTGATGTCGCTTTAAGACTTCGGTTAGACGTTATATATTCCTTAGTATAGTTTAATTACTTTGTTCGTACGTTCTTAGAAAGTTCATATATACATTTTAATAATAATAATATAATACTTTATTGCCTCAATATACAATACAATAAGAATTACAATTAAGATTTACAAAAAAAAACAACGTGAGCCGTCACAGGACGCCTGGCAGTTGTGAAACATCGACATTATTTTGTAAAAGTAATATGCAGAAAAAACATATTGTGATAGGAACTAAATATGTCATAATGATAAAATAAAATATTACGATTTTTGCGCATGGCGACGCGTCGCCACACCGTACACACTACTGCATATAGACTGCATATATATACCATCGTATAGCGTGACGCGACGGCATGCGTCGCCACGCCAGAAATCGGTTTTACGTGCGGCTATAGATGTTTCACATCAAAAAGAAACAAACATAAGATTGTAGAGGCAAAAGGAGGTGGCTCAGCGTTTGCTGACACAGAGTCAGGGTTCCGTGCAGCGCTGTTTTTCAGCCACATCCTTGTCCGTCAGATGTTAAGCGGGAATAAGTGGTACGAGTACAATAAGAAATCATAAAAGTGTAACTATTCAAAAATTGCATTACCTCTAAGCTACTAAAATATTGCCTACTAACATATCATACTGCTATAAAAATTTTGAGATCCAAAGTTCGAATTTTAGTTAAACGTCTCTGATTTTTTTCTTTATTTTTATTTCTCCATAACTAATAATTATTCTAAATTAGTGTGTATAAAGTGTTAAAATCAATAGAGGGCCAGCCAAGTATGCTGAAGAGCCAAATACAGAAGAATTTGAATCTACTCGTATAATTTAGTTGTAAAAAAAGCTTGTAATTATACGTATATTTTGGCTCTACTCGTGTGTGCGTCGTTTACCATAGTAAAAAGTATACTTTGTATCAAGCTGGCCATAACCTATAAGTGTGCCAAATTTCCAAATCCGATCAGTAGTTTATCCATGAAAAAGTACGAAACATCCATCAACTATTACAAGCCGATATAATATTAAACCGTTTACAATATAAAAGTAAAAGTAAAATTAACATGCTCAAATAAGTAAATAAAAATAAATTCAATTAAATATATTTTGTCGGGATGAACATCAAATGAAATTTAACCGCTCTCAACTATTATAACCAGCTACTTGTTGAGCTCAGCTCGTCTTATTTATCTTGCATTTAAATTGTATTATGATTCATGGCTTATTACGGAATTTGCTTACACTCGAGAGAAGCGCTTCAGTCTATTCGTCGCTTTGAATTTCAGCTTTTTCTTGTCAACTTTAACATCAACCGATTACGTCATAACCACCGCGCTCACTATTCCATAATTCACCATAAGTGTACCAATTCGCACTTTAGCTTATGTGACCAAGTGCGAATTGGTAGACTTCATATTTGAAAACTTTTTTAAAGATTTCTCAGGTCTCCTCACGATTTTTCCTTCATCGTCTAAGCAGGTGATAATTAATTCCAAATAGAAAGAAAGAAAGAAAGAAAGAAAGAAACATTTATTCGGATAATTGCAACACAAATGAAATACTATAATGTAGAGAGACAAAAAAAAATAACATAAAACAAAAGAAAAAAATAAATAAAAAATACAATAAAACAACAAAAGGACAATAAAAACGTACAATCAATTATTACAATAATATGTGTTGCAACGACCACGAAAAGGGACAAACTCAGCATGTGCCACTCACATAACCTTCAAAAATGAGACGTGTGTTCCTGGGACTTGAACCTCGGACCCCTTGATCAAGAGCGCCAAGTTTCTATAACCACTAGGCTATCACTGTCAGCTTCACCGGAAGTTTATAATGGCATGATATTTCCGGAGCGCTTTTCCTTGTGCCTTTGAGGCAAAGTTGTCTCCTTACAAAGAACGTGAACTCATATTGATATTTGAAATAGAAGATAACTTTATTGAATTCGTTATTGAATTGAGAATGTTATTCTCTATGTATGGGTCAATATGAAGAGGTTGATGTCAATATACGGGATAAAATGGATAAAGCATCATAAAATGTAACAATGTAACTTACGTAACTGTTTTCAGTTTAAAAGTCATTTTGAAAGGTTTGAAGAGGAAAGCGAATATATGCCAAACGCCGGTCCTAGGACCAGATGCGGCCCGTGTCGACAAAGCATTCCGCCCGCGGCACGTTTTATGAGCTGGTATTTTTTTAATTTTACTCATATCTGAGGCGGCAGATTTTCAGTAGACAGTTCACACCAATGGTACCTTTTGGATATGTACTACGCCTACATAAATACATAAGTACCTACATACTACACACCACGTAAGTAGGAATACTAGGGTTATGTACTACGGCCCGCGTCTATGTACATTACACTACCCACTTCTCGAGTCTATCGACTTCGTTAAGGACTTTAAATTAGACCTGCAACTAAAACTAGTCCATACCGGGAGAACATTAACTGTAATATCATTAAGATATATATCAATGTGGGCTCTTCAAAAAAAGTGCAAACACCAGTGTGATTAAAGTACGTTCTATGTGGAGTAATGTCGCAGCGTTTTGTTTTTTATTTGCATTCCATCGACCGTGTAGGTTATTTATTATAGGCAAACATTTTTGTACGTAATGCATGGAATTCCTTGTACCGCTGAGAAAATTCCAACGAAAACTCGCAATTCTAAATACCACACCTATTTCTGGCTTATTTCAACGTTTGCGCTACAAACACGTTTATTTAACAAGATATTAACAGATTTAGAGATTTGTCCTGCAAGTAATTTTACATTAAAATTTATGTTCAAAATTAAATTAATCCGAAGTGGTACAATTTTAACAATGATATAAAACAATAACACGTCCCTAGTACGAGGTTTAGCTTTAAAAATATTGATTGATTTCTTTATTTATAAAATTACTGGCTGACCCGGCAGACGTTGTGTTGCCATATAAATAAAAAATGTTAAGGATATACAACCCTTATCACTTAGAGGTATGAAAATAGATAGTAGCCGATTCTCAGACCTACTGAATATGCATATAAAATTTGGTGAAAATCGTAAGGCCGTTTCGGAGGAGTACGGTAACTAACATTGTGACACGAGAATTTTATATATAAGATAGTAGCAAACGAGCATGCAGTCCACCTGATGGTTAGTTGTCACTGTCGCCCATGGACATCTGTAATCAACCCCAGATAAGACTCCCAGGTAAGCTCATTTCCTACTTTTATATTATAAAAAAAATCCTCACAGATATAATGGATGACGAGGTTTATTCCACCCTTATTTTACAAAGACCTACAAAATCTCCTTACAAAAACACAAAGATAACATCCAAATTGTTATATAAAACAGTATTTTCAAAACTTTTCTACATTAATTTGTCTATTTGCATACCATCGGCCGCGGGAGGCTCTTTCGAAAACCCACGCCATTTTTATATGACCACAACATTTGAATGAGGACCTCATTAGAGCTTGCGGTAAAGCTCCAGCGTGAAACAGAAAGCTCATTACAAAGTTCTGTAATAAAGTTTCTTCGTAAAAAGTTCTTCGAAATTCTCTCTTGTTTATATCCTTTGAAATGGAGTAATTTAATTATTTACATAATACCCTTTTTGTTTCTTGTTTCTGCCTAAAAACTCTACTTGAGTATCTGAACAGTTTTTGCTGCTTTCTGTGAGATACCCTATAGCCGGGTTATGTGGGATTTTTACCGCACTAAAACCCCCCCGGTGGCCGTCCACAACTTTTGGTGGAGAACTCTGGGATCTCCGATGGAACACAACCGGAGTCCTCCGAGCGCGATGATATCGGGCTCTGCCCTGAGGAGAGCAGTTTACGCTCCTCCCGCCCACCTTGCTTGGGGTTACTTGCTGGACGGTTCGAGTTCCTCTTGCCGCCCGCAACCCCGAAAGCCCCCTTGTAGTCTTCTCTTACGACAGACATGGGATACCGTAGCCCTATTCTAGTCCCAGGACAACAGGGACGTAGCTTCAGTACCCAGTACACAAAACTTTCACATTGAGACTTTGAAGTATTATTAAACATATTACGAAATGACAGATAGACTCTTTTATCCCGTTTTTTTCTCTAATGCGTCAAAGTAGGGTATGTTTTTGGAGTGTCAGTATAAATGTAGAGCTTATTTACCAAGTCAGATTTCTCTGTTTCGAAAAACTTACAATGTATACAATTACATATCATTTATTATGATAATTTTAGATAATGGAAAAGTATTTACTTAAATTTAAATTGTAAGCTACTAAATGTTTTCTAGAACATAACTTTTTACGGCCTATTTTTGCTGACCGTCTATTCGGTAGCCGGCACGGACTCCCTATTTCCCAACATTTACATAAGACGCTCGTTAAATTCTATAGTGAAAACGCTGCTAAAATAATGTACAATACACGAGTAGTTAAGTTAAATCGAAAGTACAAGTATTGTGTTTATTTTAATTATAAATAGGATCTCATTTATTTAGGAAATTGTACTTTTTTTATAATATAAGAGTAGTAGACGAGCATACAGTCCACCTGATGGTAAGTGGCTACTGCCGCCCATGGACATCTGTAATCAACCCCAGATAGGATTAGATATTCCTACCTGAGGTCGGCCAAAGATGCGCCGCTACCTGAGGACTAAGCTGGAACGCCTCGGAAATAATCTGTCTCCCTTACCTCACCCTTCAAACCGGAACACAGCAGCACCTAACACTGCTGTTATTAGGTAGAAATAGGTGTGGCGGTGGTGCCGCCGGAGTCGAACCAAAAAGGGTTCTACCACCTTCAATTTTTTTTTATTTTAAATTATAAAAAGTATTACACTTATCCATCAATGCACGTTAGAAGACCAAGGGTCAATATATAGTAGGCCCTCACTCTAAATAGACCATTTTACCATAGTCACGATGTTTGAGTATAGTATGGTAGTAAATAGAAATACAATACAATAGTAAGTATATGAAAATAGTCTACAAAGGCAAAAATCATAATATGTTCCTAACGTTATGAAGTTTCCTTTCTTATTCTATAGGTGACGGTCACCAATAGCTTTCTAGTCTAACTATATTACTAGTACTAATATAGTACAAAGTATTATCAAGTTATTATCAAGTCAAACACACGGACTTGTCAAATATTGAACTTGCAGAGAATTATAGTTTTAGATCATTATCTAAGAGTAATTACAAAAGTTTATGTATTCATTACTGTCATTTAATATTGGAATGTGTTTCTTTCAATATAAAATATTTAATCTAGAGTATGCATATATGTATGGGTTTATACATACAAGGCTATGAGTGTACACATACATTGACCAAAATTCAAATTCAATTATATTTCAAATAACAAGTAATTCTTGGTCACAAAATTCTGAAATTAAATTCTTTGTACGATAAGTATTTTAGGAGCACATTTTGATTAACCTGCCAAAGGGCAGTCACATTCCAGAGATTGGAAGGCTTCGCAAATTAAAACAGCTGATTGGGTCGGCTTCGCTCACGTTAATTTCGGTGAAGTGCACTTGTAGGGCTTTTGTGTCGGAAAATTAAAAAAGACGAGTTAAGTCCAAGCGAAGTGTTTCGCAATCAAGATTATTTATAACACCCTGAGAGTCGTATCGTATTGTACGTTTTTTGATGTAGTTGTGACCTATATTTTTAATTATTCTATAATAAAGGAAGCTTCAATAAATTAAAAAAGTTTTAAATGTACTCTCGAAACCAAACGTGTATGCAAAATATCAGCTATAAGTTTTGGGTTATCAGGTTTGAACATCAGTTGCTACTGATGATTTCACTCAAACAATTTGACGAACTACACAGAGTTAAATAAAAGATTGTAAAAATTATGCATACGCACAATTTCTTATATAACTTGTTGTGCGTCGCTGTTTGAGCTGTGTTTAAGCACTAAAATAGCGATTTTACGAACCCAAAACTTTCTTTAATCAATATTTATTTTCTATACTTTTAAATATTTTTAAAAGTGGATTAGTAGTTGTAGAAATAAGCACCATAAAACAATTATTATTGCTGTATTATTAGTACAGAATATACTCAGGTAAACAATGCGTCAATCTCTAAGCTTTTATTGTCATGTATATTTGTACGATACTAAAACATGAAAACGCTTTTTGCGTATATAGGTACTTTATATTGAATAAAAACATATTTTCTTTAACCAAGTGCTACTGTAAGCTCCACTTTCATTTACGTTTATTTATATTCAAAGGAAATCGTTTTGAGTGGCCCTTACGTCCGATAAAAGTGGCTTACCAGATAGAAAGAATAAGGATGTAAATAATAATGATGTAACCAAGATTCCGTTATGACTGATACCACTTTTAACGGTAATTAAACTACTCGTACTATGGTTCGATACCACCGCCACGCTTTTTTCTAGATTTAAGCAGATCTAGATTTAGGTAGAGGTAGAAAGGTAGAGGAATCAGCTGACTTTGAATGCGACTGCTCTAGTTTAGGCTTCAGTTATAAGTAGAACCCCGGTTTTAATAATAATAATAATAATTAAAACGTTAGATCTTCCGAAATTCACATACCTTACACTACAGAAAGCTGCAATACTAAATACATGCAGGATAGTTCGAAAATTCCTCCAATTAGATACTGATAATAACACCTTACATGAAACGAACACTATCATTCTGAATTAACACTTGGCTGTGCCCGTCTCATTTCATATACCTGGTAAACCCAGAGAAAAGAAATATATACCAAAAAATAATAATAATAATATGCTTTATTGTACCCATAAAAGAAATATACACAAGGAAAATTATAATTTTAAAAATACAATAGGCGACCTTATCGCTAATCAGCGATCTCTTCCAGGCAACCTACAGGGTGCGGAGTTAAAGTAACAAGAAATAGAATAAGAGGTAGGGTGCAAATAACAGTTGTAAGGAATAAGATACAAATTTTGGAACAAATTAATGAAAGACATACGTATTAAAAAGAAAGGAGCTAGATTTAACAGAGTTGTGACAGATAAAACAAACAAAGAAATAAAATTACACATAGCAAGAGCATATGGGAGAGAAACGAAACAGAGATAGAGTTAGAGCTACCAGCTGGGAGTTTTACCCAGTGATTACTTACTGTCAGGTGTTCTATATGCTTGTTTTCTTCTTCAAAATTAAAAAAATAACGGTGCTATAAAAGTAACTTTTTTATATATATAATATAGAAGTAGCAGACGAGCATGCAGTCCATCTGATGGCAAGTGGCTCTGCCGCTCATGGACATCTGTCATCAACCCCAAATAGAATTAGATATTCCTACCTGACGTCGGCCACAGATGCGCCGCTACGCCTGAGGACTAAGCTGGATCGCCTCGGAAAAATATGTCTTCCTTACGACACCCTTCAAACCAGAACGCAGCAACGTTTAACGCTGCTGTTATGAGGCAGAAATAGTGTGGCGGTGGTGCCGCCGGACCCGAACCACAAAAAGTTCTACCACCTTCAAACTACTTACTTTAACCTTTATTAAAAAATATGCAAAATAAAATGCAAAATACACAATGCAAATAAACAATGCAAAATAGTGACGTAACATGCTTGATTAAAATTATAAAGCAGCTCTTCATTATTTGCATACGGCACCGCAGGCATGGCCGGGTCAAGTGCAATGTCATCCCGAGTAGCACGCAAGCCTACTCGGGTCAGGTGATCACTTTTGCCCCAACCTTTTAACAGTTACTCCTTATGTAACTTATAGTAAAGTTACGTAAAGTTGCAACAGTATAAAGCTGGTATTTTGTCAAGGTTTTGCTTGTGTATGGACTGTAATTAATTTGCCAGCATTATTTCCTCTCTTCCCCTTTATGTTGTAGAAGACGACTAATATTTCTAATCCGAAATACAGCTGCGTATTTTGCCGTATACGATACCAAATAAGAATAGTCAAGTGAGATGACTATGGCAAAATTTCCCTATCTAGGGGCCTCCCCTTTATTCGGCATGTGCAATGAATGCCGCATTCTTATTTTTTTACGATGACCCCAGAGTTTCGGGTTCGATTCCCCGTTCGACAAATATGTGAATGATGAATTTAGATATTAGTTCTGGGTCTGGGTGTTTGTGTATTCGTCTTTGTGTATGTCCATGCAACCTACAACACAGGGACTCCAAATGTGGAGTAATGAGTGTAGAAACCGTCTTTTATTTATCCGTTACTCCGACAGCTAGATGGCTACCTACGAAGTGAATTTATCGATATAACTTTGACGAATCGTAGGAAACGTCGTAACTTGTCGGTCACAATTTACTGGCGTACAGGTAATTTCATTTATAGCGCCATTCTTTTTTATTTTTAGATAGTAAATTGTTATAGGCATTAAACCATATACTGATCTGATAAAAATATTATACTAGCTTGTCTAGAACATTAAACAGTTTATGTCACTTTTTGGATACGTAGGATCCAGATCAGCTCTAAACCAGAGCCAGACCAGATCTAGACTACTCAGACTAGAGTAGACCTAGACTAGATCCAGACGAGACCCAGGCTACTAAACCAAATACAGAAAATATATCTCCGTATTCTGAAACGGTAACCATTATTTAGTATGTTTAAAGAAAAAAAAATGTGAGCCGTCACGGGACGCCTGGCAGATGTGAAACATCGACATTATTTTGTAAAAGTAATATGCAGAAAAGAACATATTGTGATAGGAAATAATATGTCATAATGATAAAATAAAATATTACGATTTTTTTCCAGATAACGATGACTATTTATTGAATTCGATTGCGCATGGCGACGCGTCGCCACACCGTACACACTACTGCATATAGACTGTATATATATACCATCGTATAGCGTGGCGACGCGTCGCCACGACATGCGTCGCCACGCCAGAAATCGGTTTTACGTGCGACTATAGATGTTTCACATCAAAAAAGAAAAACTTTAAGTGTGTTCCATTCTTCACCTAAAGTCTTTTATACTACATTTTCCTTAAACTAAATTTAGGGAAAAGAAAACAATGAGCCCGAGGCGGCCGAGAGTGTTAAATAACACCAGACTCGGTGGCGCTTCGCTACTACTGTGGCCAGATACCCAAAATTACTCGGGATATTTCTACTAAAGGTTATATTAATAGTCTAGCAAAGAATGAGGGGTTCAATAGTCTACAAGGGTACGCATATATATATTGCAATAACATACTTAAGACAGAAATTAATTTTATTTATCTTTATTTACAGAATTTCATGAATTGAAAACTTATTTGCTACTTCATTTAAATTTAAATATACTTTTTCAAGGCGTTCCTGCTTAGTCCTCAAGAGTAGCGGACCTCAGCTAGAAGTATTATCCTATCCGAAAACGAATATATACGTTCATGGGCGGCAGAAACCATTTACCATCAGGTAGACTGCATGCTCGTCTACTACTCTTATAATATAATAAAAATTGTTTATATTCCACAATATTTGTTAATGACGTCACTTACATGCCGTTTTTTTAAAAATGTTAACTAAACTTGATTCGAAATTAAACCACTTTAATTTTCATGCTTTGTTGTTCAAACCCTGAGCGATATCTTGAGAATACCAAGCTTCAATAACAGTAGGAAGTGCACACAGTCCCGGAAATCACACCGGAGGTGTGCTACTATCAAATGTCACTAGGCCGGGAGTTGAGTAGGTCACACTATTAACTGGAACAACTACACGCCTTTATTTATTATTGAGGCTTTCGTGTTTACTAAGATGTTGAAGAAAAAAAGGTAAGTTATTATTAACTATTATCTGGAACTGAGACGTTTTAAAATGAAACAGGTATTCATGATACGTGGTTTTACTGTCTTTTCGGAAAAATTGAATTTGTTATATAAACTTACTAGTAGTGCCCGTGACTTCGCGCGCGTTTAAAAATAAATAACATGACATACATATAATTGAAAATTTTAATTTAAACTTGTCTTATTATTGCTTGGACAGCATAAGTAACATTAGTTTGGCAACAATGTAAAGATAAATATGTAAATATTTTTTTCCATTCATCTTTAACTATTGCGGTATTTTCAATACAGGTATTTCAATTTTATTTTTGATAAGGACCCTATCAAAAATAAAAATAATAATTTAATATTAATTATTCAATACATTTAGTATAGAACTCGTTTTGAACGTCAATAACCTACTACGGTTTCATTATGGAGAGAAAAAACGGATAAAATCAAATTTATAATGTAATATCATCATGAGAATGATTTTATCAGTAAATTGAATGGAGATAAAAAAATGACGCCATTAACTTAAGAAAGTTTCGGCTTAGTTCTCAATCGTTTTCAGTACTCCATTTCAGACAGGAAATTACAAGAGTTACCGATGGCTAGTTACATTTGTAACAGTTTTGATTATTGCTCCTATTTTATTAAAAATAACCTGAAATGCATATTAATTAAAATACATAAAATATGTCATTAGAAACTTCAAACAACCACAGAACCTGTACTTTGATATTTTTACATGTCTAAGTAAGTAAGTAAGTAATTTAAGTACAAAATAAATGCATAACACCAAAACGTACCATTAACTTTTTTAGGTAGAGTTTTTTGAAATAAATAAGTACGCTTTCCTTGAAAGGGTTTCAAAGTCAAGACAGAAAACGGCACATTATAATACTTAGCCACACAGCGTAGGCCGTTCCCTATCTTAAATTAAGAGAAATGTATTAATTAAAGTAGATACCGTTGTTTTAGCCCCGGAAAAGTGCGGGAACGTGCGGCCCGGAACCAATGTCGGGGCGGGCGCGAAGTGGGTCACCTATTAAGACTGCAAGCCGACATTACCGCCTCCGACTTCTACCGCTTCTAATGAGCACATCTTATTAACTACTTTAATGTCACTTATTAATATTCACACAACTTATGTATGACATATCTTGAAATATTTAAAGGTGGCAGAACCCTTCGTTTATGTTCGTTCGTTTATGTAACGAACATAGAATTACAGCCAATTACGTAAACAAATGGCCACAGGTTGTATTAATGTAACCCATTGGTACAAAGGTTATGTAAAACTGTAATTATCGTACAAAACATTGGCTAGGGGTCGGTTACCGAAAACCTCGTATAGTAAAGGTGGTAATTAAATTAGGCAGTATCGGTTGTTTCAAGTAAGGTTCGTAGCGCCCAAATGTTCGTAGCGCCGCTACGCCGCCCTGCCCAATGTGCAGGCGGCGTTCTATTAGTTATAAGGAAATTTATATACATATATACATACATACGTATGTAAGATATACGCGTATTTTGATGATGGTATATGTATATATGAATTTACATACTATAAATAGTAACAAAAAGTCATCGAGATATTTTATAATAACTATATGCTAGCCTATAGTAATACACTACTTTTCAGCCTATAAACGAGTACTGAACTACTACAGATCTGTTGTTGTACTACTATAGTTGCAGTGTTATTAAAATTTCAGTGTTGTTTGCCATTTTTGTGCAGAAATAGTTGTGGCGGTGGTGCACCAGTGTCGAACCACAAAAGGTTCTAACACCTTCAAACCTTGCCTGGCTTCTAGATTTTATATTGAAACATTCAAATTAACATACCTCGGATTACGAGGTAGTATGTAATATGTACTAAATATTTCGTAGTTCGCGTGACGTTTGCTTACATATTTAAATTATACAAAATACAAACATGAATCAAAAAGTCGAAGCAAAACTTGCATTAGTGAAGAGTCATAAAAGAGGCCGTAATAAGAGTGTTACTGAATTTACGATGAGTGCTTCATAACGACAACGTATCATTATAGTACATTCATTCATTCAACTACAACCATTCATAATAGCAGAACGTTTCATTCAATCATTAGATACGAGTACATTCTTACATTGAGCAGTGATATAACCCAGGCTGTTAAGAAACTCGACCTGTCGATCGAGGGTTCAGAGGTTCAAATCCGAGGCATCTGAATTTTCAAAATCATGTGCGTATTAGAAATTAATTATCACTTACTTAAACGGTGAAGGAAAACAGAGATTTATAAAAAACCTCAGAGATTTATAAAAAAAAAATCTCAAGGGTATGTGAAGTCTACCAATACGCACTTGGCCAGCGCGGTGGACTATGACCTAAAACTTATCACTCTGACAGGAGCCCCATGCCTAGCAATAGGACAATAATGGGTTGATGATGATGACATCCTTACATTAACAATAATCTTTAAAAAAGAAAGTTGTAGAACCCTTTGTGGTTCGATTCCGGAGGCTAATCTCACTTTTGTCTTTCAACAACGGTGTTACTGTGCTGGTTTAAAGGGTGTGTTAAGAAAGAGTCACTAGTACGAGGTATTACAACCAAGTAGTCCTCTGGGGCAGCAACACATCTGTGACTGATCTAAAGTCTCCTCCCTCTGATCTACCCTCTGAAATTCATTAAGAAGGTGGTAAAGGTGCTAAAGGTGGTAGAACCCTTTGTGGTTCGACTCCGGCGGCACCACCGCCACACCTATTTCTACCTAATAACAGCAGTGTTAGGCGCTGCTCTGTTCCGGTTTGAAGGGTGTGGTAAGGGAGACAGACTTTTCCGAGGCGTTCCAGCTTAGTCCTCAGGGGTAGCAGCGCATCTGTGGCTGACCTCAGGTAGGAATATCTAATCCTATCTGTGGTTGATTACAGATGTCCATGGGCGGCAGTAGCCACTTACCATCAGGTGGACTGCATGGGCGACCGTGGCCTACCGTTAGGTGGACTGCATGTTGCTAATTCAATATTCCAAAAGGAATGGTGAAATTACAGCAACAATTTCCCCGATTTATTTATGGACGGAAATAACAATCAAAGTACCTCATAACATTAAAAATCACGAGAAATATTAGAGTAATCACGAGCTGTAATTAGGATCTTAATGGGATTATAAGGAAACAAAGGGTTAAATAATATTTCCAAAAAGCGGTCGGTTTTGCGGAACCCGGCTTAAAACATTAACTACCAGAGCTTGAGACACTTCAGAAAATGATTAAAAACTAATCTTCTTAGTTCGATCTAATTAATGGGATTTTTGATTAGTTACTCCAATGGATTATTAATCGCCTTAGTATAGATTGGCCCGCTCTCTCCTTTGATCATAATTTTTACTTTTTGTAAGTAGATGATTATTTTCATATTTTATATTTTATGTCAATATATGTCGCAAGCTATGGCATTATCTTCAGTGTTAACACATTATTATTCTACTGCTGGACATGGGTCTGGTCTCATGCTGCGAAGGATTTGGTCCATAATCCCAGGAGCTAAATACGTATTGGTAGACTTCCCATACCTTTTCTTAACAACTCTCGCATAGGCGCTTTTGTTTTTTCATAATGTCCTTCGCCCTCAAACCCAGTCTATTTCCAATACTCAGTAATTTCGAAAAAAAATGAGATGCGGCCGGGGATTCGAACTCCCTAACTGATTCCCAGATTGAGAAACCTAATTTCAAACTACTACACTAAGTGATTCGCAGTGAAACATGACTTTTTTGTTTCAAATACGTAATAAAATCCAGTCTTTCCCAAATGATAAGAATTAGTTATTATAAGACATTAGCATCAAGAGAACATAAACTTATTTTCTCTCATAAATTGACACTGAGAACACTTTCTGCATACTAATATTTACAAATGGCGAACATCTATAGTGAAAGATATTCGTGCCAGGAAATCAAGGTAGATATATTTAAGAAATCGTTTCGGCGCGGATTGAATAGCTTATCAGAATAATATAGGAGTAGCAAACAAGCAAGCAGTCCACCTGATGGTAATCGGCCACCGCCCTGGACATCTGTAATCAACCCCAGATAGGATTAGATAATCCTACCTGAAGTCGGCTACAGATGCGACCCCTGAGAACTAAGCTGGAACGCTGCGGAAATGTAAGTCTCCTTTACACCTTTCAAACCAAAACACAGCAGCATTAAGACTGCTGATATGAGGCAGAAATAAGTGTGACGGTGGTGCCGCCGGAGTCGAACCAGAAAGGCTTAAATGTTATTATGGTAATGGCGACGAATCCCTATTTATGGTAGACCATTTCAATTCCTCCACTGTACCCTTAGTATGTGTATTTACGTATTTGCCCATACATTTCCAATTAGCACCCCTAGCGGACTGTATCAGAACAGAATGAAAATGTATGGGAAATACGTAAACAAATACAAAAACAGTCATTTTTGTAAAAACGTAACAACTTATACTAAGGGTACTGTTCGCTACCGTAATGGGGTAAGAATCGTTAGTTGATGGCCCCCGCGCGATGCATTTTTTAGAGGGTTGGCGTTTGGCCTCACGTGCGTAAACCTTAGCTTATACGAATTTAAAATGAACGTCAAACCTTTGCTGCTTCATGCATATTAAAAGTTTGTGTACAGTTAAATAATGAAGCTCATGTGTTAGCCATAAACATACTCGCTATATGTAATGTGTAAATGTAATAAGCAGCTTTGTATTCATTACATAAATGACGTAAGATAACTTTTGTTATCTTCTTTTTACTTAAGTACATCACTATTTAAATAAGACACATATAGGCAGATATACTGCAATTGAGTTTGTATTCTGATAGGAAGTTGTAAAGTAACCCGTAATAATTTAGGTCTAAAATTGGCCTAAAAGATACATATTTTTTGCGAAAATTTACTACATTAAACACTAACTGACCCGGCAAACTTTGTACTGCCTCAAAATCCATTTATCAAATATATTTCATATAAAATATAGTATATATTACTCGTAGATAATGTAGCTTTCGACTGGTGAAAGAAGTTTTAAAATCGGTCCAGTAGTTTTTGAGCTTATTCATTACAATCAAACAAACAAACAAAGTTTTTCTCTTTATAATATTAGTATAGATATTTCGCTACTATCGAGGAAAAAATCTGTCTTCTTAATCAATCATCTACGGATTTGCCGACAGCGTTCTGATTTTGCCATTCAACAGCATTGCATTAGAAGATTTGGCATGTATGTATACAGTTGCCCCAAATACAGGCGTCGTGAAATCACAATGTTATTGCTGATTTATATTCACAGCGCCGGCTCCCGCGTTTGCCGTTTGCTCCTTTTAATGTGTCTCCCAGGCTCTACATGGAAGGACTGGATGCTGTATGAATGGAATCAAAAAAGGTACTTCGTTGTTTACGACTTGTACACTTTTGTATAGCAGAAGTAGCGTACGGGCGTGTAATATTACTAGTCAATATTACCAGCAAAACCTATATGAGCCTACAGAAAATTACCACACCCCTATATTTACTATATATTTTGATTTTTCTCTCATATACTCAACAAAATAATGTTGTGTTACTTAAAGATGCGTTATGTTTTTAATAATCGTACTTTTAATTAAGAAGTAACTTACTAAGCATTATTTTCATACTTTCCTACGACTACCAATTTATTAGTGTATGAGCTATTATACTCGTATTTATCTGCTAGTTATGTCGTAAACTACTACTATCATGGCACACAGTTTGTGTACGAATGCAACTTGTGCATACGTTCCACAAACGTTACTACGAAGCCTTGCACCGGGCCACTCGACCTACTTTCCGCATACCCCTCAGCATATGCACGTTGTTGCACGATCGTAGACTATAAAATCACTTTTCAGTGTCATTTCCGCTCTAATAGCGTAGCAAACACATTAATGAAAGCGTAACAAACAAAGAAACAAGCCAACAAACTAAGAAACAAGCAAACAAACGAGCTCACTTTCACATTTATAATATTACTTAGGATTATAACATAAAAAATATGTCGTAAGCTACTATAATCATGGCACAGTTTGTCTACGAACGCCACTCGTACAATCGTTCCACAAACGTTACTACGAAGCCTTACACCGGGCCACTCGACCTACTTTCCGCATACCTCTCAGCATATGCACGTTGTTGCACGATCGCAGACTGTAAAATCACTTTTCAGTGTTATTTCCGCTCTAATAGCTACGGATAAATGAGCAAGTGAATGTTTTCGATCGCTCGCTTTCTCAACAACAGTTTCGAGAGTAATACCTATATGTTTCTTGTACCTCCAAATATACCACTATTTCTGAAAGTACTCTAAATTTTACACTTGATTTTGTATTTGATTATGTTTTGTATGCTGTATATATAAATAATAAACTTTAGCGATTAACCAATCCGGACAATCACATTTTATTGCAATATTGCCCAAATCCGAAACTATACGAGGAGTTACGAGGCCGATTTTGATAAAAATTAAAACTGCAACAGATTTAATAAAAATCTTTTTCACTCAGAGATTATGTACCATCATACATATTGGTAGCCGATTGTTGCGAAGTAGTTTTAATCCTAACTTAATACCGTGTATTTAAAAGTAACGTCGGATTTGACTAGATTTCTATAATCTTGAAGCTGAGGTTTCTACCATGATATAAAACAATGACTATGTTTACCCCAAAATCCCTGAAGCAACTTGACTTTGTCGCGGTTCGTGAGAGCTGAAACTTTTCAGCCGTGTTTTAACGCCGCTAAGCGCCGTTGAACCTGCCAAATACGAGCTTTAAAAATACAGCCTTCAATTAACCCTACCCTTTCGAGCGACGTAATACCCCGTCATTACGCTTACCATACAAAACAGTAACAATGGCAAATCATTTATACGAAATTTCAGATGTAATGCCGAATAAAAATAATTCTACTATTACCGGTGAAGGTTATAATTCAAAGGCGTTCCAGCTTAGTCATCAGGGGTAGCGGCGTATCTGTTGCCGACCTCAGGTAGGAATATCTAATCCTATCGGGGTTTGATTACAGATGTCCATGGCAGCGGCAGTAGCCACTTACCATCAGGTGACCTGCATGCTCGTCTGGTATTATATTATAATTAAAATTCGTCCCATATTATAAAAAAATATAGAAGTCAGTAAGCCTGAAAATTTAATCACAGATGGATGTAACTATAATAATTAATAATGGCCAATAGTAAAATATAATTGCGAAGGACGATACTAATAGTAAAATAATATAGTCAACATATAAAACGTTTGAAAATTGTTTTTCTGGAATTACCTACCTCAATTTTAAATAAACAGTCTATAATTTTGTATTATATCGTTAAATTGATGGTCAGAATTATCAATAAACATTGCTTTTACATGAAAATCTTCTTCAAATTGCGGTAAGTAATAAACTTAGCAACTAAACAAACCGGACAATCACATTTTATTGCAAGTGTCATAAATTGTAATTATAATATTGACGGCAATAAATGACCGTAACCACTGCACATAATGTGTTAATAACTCCATGGTTGATTAATATAATAATATTGTATTTTAATACCGTAATTGATTCTTTACAGCTTAAAATAACACCGCAATATATAATTTATCGTATGCGATAAATATCGGAGAGAAATATTGGATGTGCCGTGAATAAGTAAAACGTTTCAATTTTAGTCGTTAAGTGCTTAATAAATCATTGTATTGGCAACTGAAACTGAATAACAAATATTGGCAAATATAAGGGCGCTAATATACGGTAAACAGCAGTCGCTAAGTCGACCAGTCGTCGACTCGCGACCCTCGATAGCTAGTCGACGTCTCGCAACAGTCTGCGACCATAAGCGACGGTCTTCGACGGTAATCATGACCGCCGATCGTCGCCGGCGCGGTTGTCGCTCGTATTATCACCCTAATATTTGAAAACAAAAAGAGTAAATTACAAATGATGTTATTTCAAAACAGTAAATTCTTATACAATTGTACAAATAATTAATTTATAGGGTATATTATTCTATTTCTATCAAGTACGAATGGAATTAAAATCTTCGATTGTGTATAATGTTTATCCTTAATTTTACTCAAAATCTCTAAAAGGTTTTAGATTATAATTATTCTATTAGAACTTTGCATTAAAGGCATTTAACTTGTTTTCATTCTAAATGAAATATACCACTTTTATAAAAAAAATCCAGTTTTTCCACAAAAATGTGGTGCTACGAAAATCGTCGGAAAGAAAACACTTTTTTACAAAATTCCTTAGTTGCTCAATTCAGTGAAAGTATTAGATCCAGTGTTGGCTGTAACAATAGCTGTGAGGCGCCTTTGTGCTTTACAATAATCGTCGGCTCCATTGCCTTCGCTGTTCGCTTCAAGGCCATTTATTATGTGTGCACTCGAGAAAATAGAAATTGAATATATTTTTTTCAATCTGATACGATTTGTCGTTGGACGTGACTTAAATTAAATTATTCTTTAGCTGTAAATGGTTTTTAAACCACGTTTTGTTATTAATTGTATTCCCATTTCAAATTAAGAATGAAAGTGTTTAAATTAAATTATTTTTAGAATGTTTACCGAACTACGCCGAAGCCTTCCACTTAGGAAGGTTATGATTTGAACGATATATTTGTACGTTTATTGATTTTTCTCTCTAAAGAAAATAAAAACAAAAGCGAAAAGTAAACCAAAGTAAAAGTAATGAGTGAAAACTATTACTAAATTCCTATTATTCCCGGTAAGGCACAGACAAATGATCTTCTATTCTTAAAGCCTACAAAACATAACCAAAGCACCTTCGGTATCTCGGTTTCTGAATGGAAGGTCGATAAAAATGTATTAAACAGAAATCTATTGTCATGCGATTTAGCGGAGGTATTAGGTCGGTTATAGCACTAACAATAGGTAGGCGTCTATTGTGACCTTAGGCTTTTGTGATTCTTCAATAATCGGCAGCTCCATAGCCTTCACTGTTCCGCTCAAGGTCGTGCTCGCTGCGCCCATCGCGAAAATAGAACCTCAGCCTTTCCAAAAGCACAAGGTGATCAGTATCGCGCTGGCAAAGCAATCAAAACACCATTAAATAATGACTTTGGAAAGTCAATCAAGGGTGTGGAAAGCGAGCGTGGTCGAAAAAGGTCACATGATTATTTCGTGCTTCATCATGACTGACCTGCAAATTTTTATCGTTAGACACGAGCCTAAACTAATAGTCTTCATAGGTTAAATAAGATGTATTCTATATTTAACTTTGCAGTTGAAGGGCGAGTTGGTAGACTTTAGATACTTGACAACAATTATTAAAATTCTTACTTTCCACAGATTATTGACATTGACAATACAATTTGTTTCTAAGAACTACATATAATGAAGCAAAATTTATGAATTAATAAACACTTTTGAAATAGATACTTACTTTTTATTAAATTGTACAAATTAGTTTGAGGCAACAAAATGGTACCATCTGGATAGAAAATTTCCAACCTTGAAACATTTCTTTCCACTCTAGATACGTATTCAGATAAATACTGTTGTAATTTCCGATCCAGACTTTATTTAGTCTGCCTGCCGCTGTTTTTATGAGAAATCCAAACTTTACATTTGCTTAAAGTTACTATACTATCATGAATTGTTGTCCGACTTCTGGACATGTTACCTTCCAGCGTGAGAAGAGTTTAGGCTAAGTGTAGATTAGTAAACTTCACACGCCCTTGAGAGTTTTCTATGTTTTAGGCGCAGGCGTGCAGGTTTTCTGGCGAAGTTTTCCCTCATCGCTTAAGTAAAAATCAATTACGTACAGAACTTTGAAAAAAAAACAGAGGTTCTGGCCCGGTATTCGAAACTCGGACCTCTCGATCTGTAAATGGTTTTAAATCACGTTTTATTATTAATTGGACGTAGTTATGCAAAATGGATCCAACCCACAAAAACCGTTTTTAGTTACTATCACAAATAGGATCTCCACATCAACTTTCGGATATGCAAAAAAACTGCATGGTACATTTTTTCTTTTGAAATACATATTCAGATATCAGTGATACCAACCATAAATTAAGCAATTTAACTTTTACTAAAAGACCTATTTTCTCAAAAGCTTTCTATTTTGCATAACTACGTCCAATTCTATTCCCATTTCATATTAAGAATGAAAGTGTTTAAATTAATAAGATTTTTACCGAACTACGCCGAAGTAAATTGGGTGGTTATGAGGGAACGGTAAACAGAGGTGCTGGCCCCGTATTCGATACTTGGACCTCCCGATTGAGAGGGCGGGTTGGTGGTTCAAACCCGTTGTGGCTGACCTCAGGCTGGAATATCTAATCCTATCTGGTATTGATTACAGATTACAGAAGTCCATGGGCGGCAGTAGCCACTTACCATCAGGTGGACTGCATGCTTGTCTGCTTCTCCTATATTATTAGAAAAAGTTTATATCAATTAGGCTATCCTATCGCTTTTACCAAAACAGACTGGTGCTTTTATATGGCCTACATGCACCTTGAGTGAACTAGGGAAATGAGTGAACAGCTGCGAAATGGAAACTTTATGCTTGCTTGAACTTCATGTACCAACTTCTTTTACAATCGCATGTATTGGTTACAAACTTGGATCAACCTACTTTGAAAGACAATGTGAATTCCACTTTTATTGTTTGATTTTTTAATTTTTGTTGTGTTGGAAGTTAGAACTCTTTCATATTACTTTTTGTTACTTCTTCGTTGTTTTTGTTTCAAGTTTTCATACAACTTTTTATATTTGATGTACAGTATGACATATTGATCGCTGTGTCAGACATCATCGGGTTCTTTTAGGTATTTCTATATATTTTTATGTACAATGTATGTACTTGTGCCCATTGGTTCTACGTACAGTTGTGCGAATAAGGATGCAGGATGTTTAATTTTTGAATAAACGAACAGTAGGTGTTATTCAACATCCGTTATAATGGCCTTAAACTATGTACTTCTGAGAAAGTTATAAAGTATGGATGCAAAATCGATTTCGGTACTGAATATTATTTACAAATACTACTACTAATACTTAATTATCTATGGTACTAATAAGGGTTCATTCATGTTTACATACACACAGAGTGTCAGACACGTGCAGTGACCCACGAAAAATATTCTCCCATACGTGTGTATTGATGTATTTATGACGTCATACGCGGCGTGCCAGTCAAATTTTGTAACAAAAAATATGTCTGCACCTGTCCGTGTCTGATACGTTTAATGCCTGTAGGTACATACGGGCCTTATTCAGAGTAGACACACCTGAAGACACTTACGTAAATTGCCAAAGATAAAAAACAAACACCCTATTTTCCTAATTGTACCTACATTACCTAGGTCAGCGCCGTTCTAAAAATAAAGAACGCTTATGTAACAAAAAGTAATAGCAAATTGACGCAAAAGCCTTTTACAGTGAGCAAACAGTTAGGCGGCACGGCGGCGTAATCTTGCCCAAACAAACGCTGAAACCTTTAAACCTTACTCGAAATAAATTCTAATAGTCTTAGTCAAGCTGTTAACGTTAATTCGCTTAGTTAACGATATACATTATCGTTGTAAGTGGTGCTCGCTTAATATTTGAGTATTTTTAACCGACTTCTAAAAGGAGTTTTCAATTCGGCCGGTATATATATATATATATATATATATATATATATATATGAATTACTTGAATTACATGAATTACTCCGCTTGTTAGTGGACCGATTCTAATAATTCTTTTTTTATTGTGTAGAGACGAGCTGGAAGTTGGTCCCACTTAAATATGGTTAGGATCCATCTATGGGTTCTGGAGAAAATGAGGGGAATTCCTCCACCCATGTAAATATAACAGCCATACTCGTTCGCCGTATACTCGTATGAACCTATTTTAATGGCCTTAATTTCGTGTGTGGACAATTGCTACAAGTTGGTCCCATTTAAATATGATGAGGATCAGAGTGGGTTCTGGGGACAAAATATGTAACTCCTCAATCGATGGGTATAATTGAGTTTTGTTTGAAGATAAACAGTTAGGCGGCACGGCGGCGTAATCTTGCCCAAACAAACGCTGAAACCTTTAAACCTTACTCGTAAATTCTAATAGACTAAGGTCTAAGCTGTTAAATTTAATTCGCTTAGTTAACAATATTCATTATTGTTGTAAGTGGTGCTCGCTTAATAGCTTGAGTCTTTTTGAACATCCATGATTGTGATCTTGGATAATGAGGACACATAAGAATCTAAATATATATAACTCAAAGGTGACTGACTGACGTAGCGATCTATCAACGCACAGCCCAAACCACTGGACGGATCGGGCTGAAATTTGGCATGCAGGTAGATGTTATGACGTAGGCATCTGCTAAGAAAGGATTTTGATCAATTCTACCCCTAAGGGGATAAAATAGGGGATGAAAATATTACTTCATAACGCGAGCGAAGTCGCGGGCAAAAGCTCGTTATCTATAAAGTTCTTAACTAACAGGTAATTATAAAAACCCATATGCTTAAAAAGAATTGATTTAAAAGGGCCTGCGGAATGCCTATAATAAAGTGCACACGATCGAAAAACATTACATTCTACAGTCGTGCCAAAAGATATGCAAAGTCTATCAATCCACACTCGTTCAGCGTAACGGACTATGGCTCAAATCCTTTACATGGTTTAAAAAAATGGTCAAAAGCTTTTAAAAATGGAGTCAATTTTTTTTTTTTTTATAATATAGGGGTATCAGACGAGCAAGCCACCTAATGGCAATTGGCTATTGCCGCCCATGGACATCTGTAATCAACCCTAGATAGGATTAGATATTCCCACCTGAGTTCGGCCACAGATGCGCCGCTACCACTGAGGACTAAGCTGGAACGCCTCGGAAAAGTATATCTCCCTTACCACACTCTTCAAAACTGAACACAGCAGCGCCTAACACTTCTGTTATTAGGTAGAAATAGGTGTGGCGGTGGTGCCGCCGGAGTCGAACCACAAAGGGTTCTACCACTATAAAAAAATTGTATCATGTATTTTCCCTAACACATTCTCAACCACACCCTAATAAATTGATACAATTCCAGCGTGGCTCTATACATTAAACTGTTCGAGGCAACTTATCTGAACTTTCTTGAAATTGCAACTGGGCGTCCCTTTGTTGGTAAAGAGATATTTCCTGAGAACCGCTATTGGCATCGCTTTGAATCGAATCTACAATTTAATATTACCTTCTCGGACCGTTCAACAGTTGTAGCTATAAAAGTAATATTGCAGCTTAACTGAATTGTTCTCATGTGTGTACGTATATTGATCTTATGTATCATGGATTGTATGATATATAAAATGATATCTGTGTATGTTTTATTCTTCTTCTTCTTCCTGTGGTGAATCTCCAACTAGTGAAGGTCGGTTATCAGCTGTCTAAATCCCTCACGGTTTCTTGAGAGGCGAAATAGTTCAGCTGCGCTTGCTATCCCCGTCCACTCTCGAAAGTTCCGCAGCCAAGATTTTTTTCTTCTCCCTACTCGCCTTTTCCCTGCGACTTTGCCCATTATAATGAGCTGGAGAAGTTCATAACGTGGATGCCGATATCTTTTATTGAAGTGGTCAAATTTCAGTTAATCTGACATTAAGTGGTCACCACCGCCCATGGACATAAATAAGACAGAATAGTAGATATCGACACGACCCGTGAGGCGAAAGTATCACCATATTAGTATACCGAATTAGTATTCGGCACGATTCTATTCAAAAGGGTACCGGATTCGATCTCCAGCCGAATAGACATTAAATTTATATTTCTGTTCTACATCTGTGTGTGTATTTGTCGTTGTGTATGTGTAACCCATGACACATAGAACCTATATCTTAGATTATGGGTGTCGAAAGCTCTGATGATGTGGCCAATATCTCATATGTAAGTATTTCAAACTTACCCCACTCACCACAAATTTTAGAATACAGAAATATATTTTACCTTTAAAATGTAAATAACATTCCAACAGCGATGTTAGCATCGGTTTTAAATCGAATTACCTACAATTTGATATTCCGACACGACCAACGACTTTACTATAAATGTTATATTCCGTAACTGAATTACTTGCGCTGAGAACCGCCATCCGAATATTCGTCCAGAGATAGAATTCCGTAACCGTACCCGGAACTATCGGATATCCAAATAAAGACATCTAAAACCGTAACCGAATCTGACAAAAAGTTTCGAATAATTTTAAGTGCTGAGTCTAAATGACACACTATTATGAATAGTTTTCGCCCAACAGCGCCGACGCTGTTTACAATTTACTTACAAATTAAATAATATTATTACGGAATTGTATTTTCATCACTTTAACTAATGTTGCAGTAAACAAAACTATCCGAAACTATCAGTTACTCCAAAATAATTCCATATTCGTAACCGTGTCTGAAAAGGATATAATATTTTAAAACATCCGTATCCATATCCAGATCCGAAATTTCATATCCGTAAATTTAACCTATTCTGGAAACAAACCATACCTCACGTTCGTACACTATGTATTTATGTGGTTTCCCTGTTGACCCTCGTGAAATAGACATTTATTAAACACGAGATCTTCGGATATTCTCGCACACTAGCTAACGTCATCGATCCAATATTTGTCCAAATGTTGGACAAAGATCTTTTATAATGGAAAGGATGTTTGACCAACCGCACTGGCCATTGTGGGTAGGGAAATATCCCATCATCTCTACCTAATATTAAAAAATCAACGAACGTAGGTACATAATATAAGCCATATTAGTTACGACAAAAATCGAAATTTGGAGAACAAGTATAGTTCGAATGGGAAGGTATCTTCCCATTCCCGATAGTAGGTACCACCACACCAAGATTCTTGCGATAGGTGGAAGGGTGTGGATCGTGACTGAGTTACATATGAGGCGACCATCTTAGCCCACACTAGTGGAAATATGTCGGCTTCATATTGAACCGTCAGATGGGCTGCATATTTATTTGCTGCTATCTTTATATATATATTTCTTATGTGCGTGTGTATGTCACTGAACTCCTCCTAAACGACTGGACTGATATTGATGAAATTTGTTGTTTGTGTTCAAGGGGACTTGAGAATGGTTTAGATTCACAATTTAGTCCGTGGGAAAAGGTATTTAGTTATAGAATCGGAAACTATGCATTTGATCAAGTGATGATCTTTAGCAAAGTTGTTGTCCAAGAGCCCACTAGGGTTTGGAAGTTGGTAAGACCAATGTTCGACAGATGGCACCACTGTCATTCCAATGCAAGTACAAATTTTCCGTTTTATGTATGTCATATTATTTCTTTAAAATGCGGGCGAAGCCGCGGGCACCACTAGTATCTTATAAAAAATCCTTACATAATATTATGCACGTCAATATTATGCACGATTATTTTTCACCCATAAAGCATACCAATTTGTAAATCAAACGAGACTAACATTGGAAAATTTTCGTAAATCATACTTGGGAATTATCGCCACAATATTTTCTGAAGCCATAGATAGGCATTTACGTAATCTCTTAAGCTACAGACTAGCATCGCCTATAGTGTTATCGACGAGAGGTCAGCGAATCTATTCTTGGCCGCAACCTAAATATTTAATACCGAAAGCGGATTTATTCATTAGCCCGAAACGTCGAAAAGATCTTTCAGGGCTGAGCTTCGTTGTTTATAAATAAGTTAAGTGATTTACAAGCTTAAGTACAAGTGAAAGTCGTTTTTTTATAATATAGAAGTAGCATACGCGCATAGTCCACTTGATAGTACGTGGCTACTGCCGCCCGTGGACATCTGTACTCAATTCCAGATAAGATTAGATATTCCTACCTGAGATCGCTCACAAATACGCCGCTACCCCTGAGGACTAAGCTGGAACGCCTCAGAAAAGTATGTCCCGCTTACCACATCCTTCAAACCAGAACACGGCAGCGTTTAACATTGCTGTTATGAGGCAGATGTTAGGTGTGGCGGTGGTGGCGCCGGAATCAAACCACAAAGGATTCTACCACCTTCAGATTCACTACAGTTACTAAGTAATTTACAAGTGGAAGTTAAGTACGCGTGAAAGTAGTTTTTGTTTAATTTATACAACAAGCTATTATTGTCCCCCTGATGGACACGGGTCTCCTTTTAGAAGGAGAAGAGTTGAGAAAAAGCGGAATGGTAAATTTTTGATATTTTTTTTCAGATAAATCTAAGGTCTATACTGTTTCTTGAGATATATTCCTTTGCCGTTAAAGCACGTCATTATTTCTTATGCGCATGTAAGGTCGAAAATACAGAAATGTGCGCCTGGGATTAAAACCTGGACACCAAAACGTGAATGGCCGGAATAAATACACGAAATTCATATGAGGTCATATTATATGACAAAGTTCAAACAAAATATGTCAGAAATGGCGACCAGAAATCTCCTTGCTCTGGTGAGTCAAGCCCTAAAATTAACATCTTCACTAATCCCAACTATTATCAACAACAATATATCATAACACTAAGCGATAAACTTCACCCTAAGTTAGAAGTAAGTTTAGCACAATGTTAACGCATTCATTACTAAGCCGGGTTACCAAAGTGCTGAATCGTTAATCGGACAAGTAAATCCACTTTGAGCAAACAAAGCCGTGTACGGAAATGTCATCCGTACATCGTACCAGTACATGTTGCAAACTTTGTTTAATTATACAAATTCTATGTAATGTTTCCATGGTCAATGAAGTGATTCATATTGTAAATTTGTGATAAGTATTTTTTTTATAATATAGGAGTAGCAGACGAGCATGCAGTCCACCTGATGGTAAGTGGCTACTGCCGAACATGAATATCTATAATCAAAAGTTTTAAAGCTGATAGAACCCTTTGTGGTTCGACTCCGGCGGCATCACCGCCACACCTATTTCTGCCTCATAATAGCAGTGTTAAACGCTGCTGTATTCAGGTTTTAAGGGTGTGGTAAGGGAGACATACTTTTCCGAGGCGTTCCACCTTAGTCCTCAGGGGTAGCGGCGCATCTGTGCCCGACCTCAGGTAGGAATATCTAATCCTATCTGGACTAAGCTGGAATTCGTGTGAAAAGTATTTCTTCCATGCCACCCTTGATTAAGGGAGAAGGTAATTAGTGGCAGAGCCACGCTCATTTCTAACGTGAAGCACTTCTGCCTTTCGATGGAAGGGTTGATGCCGGCTGTTTTATATGCATCATCTTTGTCCTCAGGTGTCGCAATCTGTGACCAGCTTCAGGTAGAGCCTATTCTATATGAAGTTAGTCGCAAATGACCATTAGCTAAGTGACCACTTGCCATCAGGTCAACCTTATTTGCTACTCCAATTATATAAAAAAAAACCAGTAGAATAACATTAACAAATGCACTACTATACGTAAGAACAACGTCCGATCTCCAGCAATGGATCGATTCAGTGAATCGATCTTTCATTCTAAAAAATTTAAAATCGTCTTTTTGATTGCTTGTGTTATAGACATTTTTAGCTGACAGAGAAGTATATTAGTGCTTTTTTTTGCTATCTTCGTCCTTTTCAGCTTAAAAATATTTTTTGAGAATTCAATTTAATTTTTTTTTTTTTTTTTTTTTTTTTTTATATGTTTGAGCCTAACGATAAAGCAGACGTGCTACCTGATGGAAAGTAATCAACGTCGCCTATGAACATTTGCAACACCAGAGGAGTCGCCAATTCATCGCCGGCTTTGAAGGAGAGCTCTTTTTGCACCTTTTTTGAAGAGCCCCATGTCATAGCGCTCTGGGAATACCTCAGGAGGAAGTTCATTCCACATCTTGCACGTTCGTGGCAAGAATGTCCGTGCAAACCGAACTGTGGAGGACCGCCACGGGTCCAGTTGGTGTGGATGGAACTTCATCCTTCGGCGAGTGGTGCGATGGAGGAATGGTGACGTAGGCATCAGGTCAAATAGTTCCTCGGAGCACTCACCATTGTAAAGCCGGTAGAACACACAGAGGGAACCTATGTCCCTCCGCAAGCTTAAAGGTTCTAACCGATCGGAGGTTCTGGGGTCGTTGACGATTCGGATCGCGCGTTTTTGCACGGAGTCAAGTGGGTTAAGTTGGTATTGGGGCGCCCCTGCCCAGAGATGGGAGCAGTACTCCATGTGAGGTCTCACTTGTGTTAGCTTATGGTATACGATTATATTATGTTACCCTATGGTCTATATTAACATCTATATTTAAGCCTAACGTAATTAATATTTATATTATAATTTATGATCAATGATTCAACAGTTAAGCACGTTATATTTATTGCAATGTATAATAAGTAAACAATGTATCGATAGCCATAGATATAGAATAGCAAGAGATATAAAGAAGCGGGTGATGGTGGCTTTTGTCATTCGACTGTCGGGAGGAAGGACGGGACGTGTTTTTATTGTGTTGTGTGAAGAATAAAGAGAAAGTGATTGGAGCTCTGCTGTTTTAATTATAGACTACATGCTTCTGAGGCTATCCCAATAGTCTCAGAAGTGGGATCGACGAAAACAAATATTTGTTTCGATCTACGCCTACAAAACAAAAGAAAAAAATAAACGTAAGTACAACCTCTCTGATGTTGTGATCTGTCTTTGTGAAGTTTCTTTCTTTCAATGATGTGAAATGAATAATATTTGTTTGCTGGAGGATTGCTTACCATTAGAAACTTAAAATACTCATCTTCAAGTGATTTAGCACCAGTCTTTTAATGAAAAGCAGCATATATATATTTTTTTCTCAATAATAGAAACTGTGTAATGGCAGACTGTGTAATAGTTGACGTAACGTATTAGCTAAGTGCCGCTGAGGATACTATTGCGATTAACGTGATAATTACGTTTTGAAACAAATTTTAAGGTAGGTTACGCTCTGAATTGTTTAAAAAGTTATTGGGTACATGTGTCGGTTGTGTTGTAAAATATTGGTGTTGTGACAGCTAGTTGAGCGGTTACCTGTCAGTTTCAGATCCGGATATGAGTCGGCCGAAAGATGTGGAGCCAGAGAATATGGCGAAAAATCTCGACCCAGAAGGACCCAGGTTTGAGGGTCAGGGTCGAGACTTTCGGCAACGCGGAGCGAGTAATGTGTCGTGGCCAGGGCGACCCAGGTTTGAGGGTCAGGCGAAGACGTGGAGGCATTACTCGGAGCAACCAGGGGTATCGCGGGTGCGCGATACTGAGGTTGATTTAAATAACATCTTAGATGGAGAGCATCAAGCACGGAAGACCCTCGAGTCACATACCTTCAGGGAGAGGTCGCTCCGGACGCCAGCGAGGGGAGTGCGCGGACGTTCGCGTTCACGATCGCGCTCCGACTCCAGCGACAACGAGGCCGCTGACGCGAGGCGTTCGAGTCGACACAGGACTAGGCGAGGGAGGAAGCGAAGTCGCGACGCGTTAAGAGATTATGATGAAGTACAATCACTTACCTCTAAACGGTATAAACCTACTGATTCTACCGATAACGTATTAGATAAGGTTTTGTCAATTTTGCAATCAGTCAAGAGTTCAGAGAAGCCTAAATTAACTTTTAATACTAACATTGTTCCCGAGTTCGACCCTATGTCAAAGGAACAAACGGTTTTGACGTGGTTGACAAAAGTAGAAGAGTGCGCTGAGATTTATCATTGGGAAGATAGAGAAATTATACACTACGCTCTTCCCAAATTAAGTGGCATAGCTAAATCTTGGTATCAAAGCTTACCATCAATGTTGTTTACTTGGGCAGAGTGGAAAAAGAAATTAATAGAATCATTTCCGGTCCGTGAAGACTACGCTGAGCTCTTGACTGAGATGTTAGCCAAAAGGGTCAAATTTGGGGAATCCCTAGAGATTTATTATTATGCCAAAATCAATTTGTTAAATCGCTGTAGGATATATGGGCGACAGGCTGTAGATTGTCTACTGTACGGCGTTGAAGATAGGGCGGTAAAAGTAGGTGCACAAGCGGCGCAGTTTTCCGAACCCGAACAGGTGTTAAAATATTTTAGGACTGTTAAAGTCGGACAAAGTCGCGAAAATAACGACTTAAACTCAAAGTCTCGAAATGATCGCAAGGGTGTAAACGTTACTGCAAAGTTTAGTAATTTTAAAATGACGTGTTACAACTGTGACCAAGTTGGTCACCCGAGTTTTAAATGCGAGAAGCCGCCTGCAAACTGCACTGCTTGCAATAAGTCGGGCCACTTAGCAATACATTGTTTTAAAAATAAAAACACAAATAAAGATCGCGATACGACGAACACGAACAAGGATAAAAGTAAGAATGAGAAACAGGTAGCTCAATTATGTACGACTGAGGACTTAACAGCTAAATATATGATCAGCATCAAAGTGAATGGGCAGACTATTGACTGCCATTTAGATTTAGGTAGCCAGTGCTCTCTTATAAAATTGTCGAAAGCCAGAGAACTTAGCCTGGACATAGTGGTACCCGAAGATTTGCCAGTTCTTAGGGGAATAGGCGCGAATATTGTGTCCCCGTTAGGTATGACAATGGCGTCTGTGGAGGTTCAAGGCATTAACGAGAAGATAAATCTATACGTTGTGGATGACTATGTTATTAATCAGTCTGTTTTATTAGGTCATTCTTTTACGGAACGGCCTGGTATCGTTATTACAAAGACCCCGACTGCGGTAATATTCCAGAAAGTTTGCAGCGATAAAATTCACCTAGTGACTAATAAAGACATCGAGATACCTTCAAACGCATTACGTGCCGTCTCAGTAACCTCCAGTTCTGATACGAACATGCGCGTTTACGTCAATGGTTCTCTAAGAGGGTGCGAAGGGAAAGAACATTATCTTCTCCCAGGGGAGTACGAAATAAAAGCCGGCGCCAGCGTGCTATTGGTTTTTAATGCTTCGCCCAATTTAATAACTCTCGAGAAGGGGACCCTATTAACGAGAGTTCGTCACATGGGTACGGAAAGATCGAAATATGAAATAAGCACGTGTAGTGTTACATTTTGCGAAACACATAACAATGACAGTTTGAACTGTAGCGATAAGTTAAGCGATGAAGAACGATCGGAATTGCAACAGTTGATTGAGAAATATAGTAATTGCTTTTCGAGCGGGCTGAAGAATCTAGGCTTCACGGACTTAACAGAGATGGTAATCGAACTTGAAGACACCGAGCCGGTTGTCTATCGCCCTTACCGTATGTCGTATGCAGACCGTGCCTTGGTGAGGAATATGGTACAAGAAATGACTGATCACGGTATAGTTAGGGAATCGACATCTCCGTATGCGAGCCCTATTGTTCTGGTGCAAAAGAAAACCGGCGAGAAGCGTTTGTGCGTTGATTATCGGGCTTTAAATCGCAAGACTAAGAAGGAACATTACCCCCTCCCTAGGATCGAGGATCAATTAGACCAATTGGCTGGTAACAAGGTATTTACGTCGCTTGATTTGGCATCCGGGTACTACCAGATACCGATAGCCGAAGAGTCACGTCATAAAACCGCCTTCGTGACCCCAGACGGTCAGTATGAATACAACCGAATGCCTTTTGGCCTAGTGAATGCACCGTCGGTTTTTCAGCGCACTATCAATAAGATATTGCTGGAAGCGAAAATTAAATATGCGATAGTATACATGGACGACGTCCTGATTCCCGCGAAGGATGTTGCTGAAAGCATGCAACGATTAGAGGAAGTCTTAGGGCTCCTCGAGAAGGGTGGTCTGACACTTAAGTTAAACAAGTGCCACTTTTTCCTGGACACCATTGACTTTCTCGGATATGAAGTTAACTCCAGTGGGATTCGACCAGGGCAACGGAAAACCGAAGCGGTGTCAAAATTTCGAAAACCTTCGAACCAACACGAGTTGAGACAGTTTCTGGGCCTGTCAGGGTATTTCAGACGGTTTATTAGGAATTATGCTTTAATAGCTGCGCCGATGACTGATTTACTAAAAAAGGACGCTAAGTGGATCTGGGGAGATAGTCAGGAGAGTGCATTCAACAAAATTAAGAAAATGTTGATAGATAGACCAGCACTCGCGCTCTACGATCACAACTCGGAAACACAGGTACATACAGATGCCAGCAAAGATGGGTTGGCGGGCATCTTACTTCAAGCTAATTCGAATGGTGCGTTTCAACCTGTGTCGTATTTTAGTCGCAAAACAAACCCGGAAGAACGAAAACTTCATTCTTACGACCTCGAGACGTTGGCTGTGGTGGCATCGCTTAATCGATTTAGAGTTTACCTCATGGGCATCGAATTCAAAATATTTACTGATTGCAATGCATTGCGGTCAACTTTTGTCAAACGAGATCTAATCCCACGAGTAGCGCGTTGGTGGGTTCAGTTGCAGGAATTTAACTGCACTATTGAATATAGACCGGGATCGCGTATGACTCACGTTGACGCGCTGAGCCGCAATCCAGTTGATGCATGTGCGACGGAGCCCGAGAAGTGTTTTGACGTTCTTGCTGTCGAAAACCACGATCAAGACTGGATTGCTACCGTACAATCAGCTGACGAGGAAGTGAAAAGGATAAAAGAAATTTTATCTGACACTAATTCGGAAAAAGTCATGGACATCCACAAAAATTATAAACTTAAAAACAACCGAGTTTACAGAATTGAAGGAGATGAAATAAAGTGGCTCGTACCAAAAGGTGTACGTTGGCAGGTATTGAAGATGAATCATGACGATGTCGGCCATTGTGGCTATGATAAAACCCTGCAACGTATTCGCAAGAACTACTGGTTTCCCAAGATTCGAAAATTCGTTAAGAAATATGTTACATCTTGTTTGGAATGTTCGCATCACAAAGCGCCGGGTGGGAAGCGAGAGGGAGAATTACACCCTATTGAAAAGCCAAGCTTGCCATTTCATACACTGCACGCAGATCACTTGGGCCCATTTATAAAGAGTAAAAAAGGCAATTGCTATATACTAGTTCTTGTAGATGGCTTCACAAAGTTCATAAATGTGAGACCTGTAAGGGATACCAAATCAGCGACTACAATTAAAGTTCTTAAAGACCATATTAGCTGTTTTGGTGTCCCTACGCGCCTTATAACCGACAAAGGTAGTAGCTTCACAAGCGGTGCTTTCAAAGAGTTCATCACGACTTATGGCATTAAGCACATAGTCAACGCCGTGGCTACCCCTCGGGCGAATGGTCAAGTGGAGAGGTTCAATAGAACTATACTTGACGCTCTCTCTACTTCGACCCATGGAAAAAATGAAAAATGTTGGGACGAACAAGTTCCAGATATCCAATTAGGCCTCAATACTACAACCCACAAGACAACCCAAAAGACACCGTCCGAACTTCTTTTTGGGTTTAACATTAAAAGCAAAGGCGAAGGGATTTTAAGCGATGTTTTAGACGACACTATTAAAGCAACTTCTATAGATAAGTTAGTGGACATCAGAGAAGACGCAGTCACAAAAATAAAAGAACAACAAACCAAGGATAAGAGAAGGTTCGATAGCAAAAGGAAAGCAGCTAAGTGTTACTCGGAAGGAGATTTGGTTCGCGTAGAACGACAAGTACCACACGATGGACAGTCTCAAAAATTAGTCGTTAAATATCAGGGTCCTTATCGGGTAACAAAGGTGCTTCCAAATGATAGATACGTGATAGAAGATACTCTCCTAACACGTAAAAATAATCGTCGATATGAAGCCGTAGTAGCAGTAGATAAGATACAGCCGTGGCTGAACTTTAGTAGGGATCTAGAAAGTAGCTGTGAGGAAAATAATTCTGATGATGAAGGTGGGGATTAATTTATCTACAAAATTAAAATGTATTAGGATTATTCAAATGATTAATATTACATTTACAATATTTACAATATAACTTTACATTTATACATTTACAATAGTTACATAATAAATAAAAAAATATATATATAATAATAATAAAAAAATGAAATATGAATAGTTCATCTAATATTGGATCATAATAATTTTGTATCAAATCTCAAATTATAGTTTATAATAGATGGTACCTTTTACTAAAATTTATGTACTTATATATATATATTCGTGATACAAAATCAAAATGAATAATAAAAAAGGATAAATATTTTTTTTTAATAATAATTATAATAATACAAATAATAATCAGATATATATAACAATAAGGTCTGAGTAGTTGTTAACATAAAGTAACGCAATGTAAATTTGTGATTTAAATGTTTGTGATTTTATGTCATATGTAATTATATGTATTAAAGGATTAGTGACTTATTTATCTTTTGATTAGGTATACATAACATTCTAATAATGTTTAAAACTAACTGTAATAAGAATTTAGACACATCTTATCTTGATGGCTTGTGACTTGATTGACTCAGACTTAGAACTAAGATATTAGCGCGAGAGGACTCGCTATCAACAGGAAGGCCGAGCTGTTAGCTTATGGTATACGATTATATTATGTTACCCTATGGTCTATATTAACATCTATATTTAAGCCTAACGTAATTAATATTTATATTATAATTTATGATCAATGATTCAACAGTTAAGCACGTTATATTTATTGCAATGTATAATAAGTAAACAATGTATCGATAGCCATAGATATAGAATAGCAAGAGATATAAAGAAGCGGGTGATGGTGGCTTTTGTCATTCGACTGTCGGGAGGAAGGACGGGACGTGTTTTTATTGTGTTGTGTGAAGAATAAAGAGAAAGTGATTGGAGCTCTGCTGTTTTAATTATAGACTACATGCTTCTGAGGCTATCCCAATACTTGAGCCTTATACAACAGAAGGAGTTGCCCCGCAATGAAGTACTGCTTCGCTCTGTTCAGGACGCCCAGCTTTCTTGATGCCAACTTGGCCTTAACGTCCAAATGACCCCGGAACTGCACGTCACACGATATGTCAACTCCCAGGATCCCCACACTTTTATCAATGGTGAGTGGAATACCTTGGAACCGTGGCGCTATGACGAATGGGGTTTTTTTAGCGGTAAACGCGCAGACTTGTGTCTTCGTGGGGTTAAACTCAACAAGGTTAAGTCGACCCCATGTCGAAACCTGCTCCAGAGAGTCTTCGATTTCAGACACAAGTCGGATTCTGCTTTCCTCCACGAGAGTCCGAGAGGTGTTTGCACGGCCTGTATACACAGCATCTCCCGTACTATCATCTGCATAGCAATGAATGCTGCTAGTTTTTTGCAACATGTCATTGATATGCAGAATGAATAGCGTGGGAGAGAGGACAGAGCCCTGGGGCACGCCAGCGTTAACATGCTTCGTGTCTGAGCAGCACCCGTCTACTACGACTTTGATTTGCCGCTCAGACAGAAAACTGGCTACCCATGTGCACAGCCTCTCGGGAAGACCGTAAGATGGAAGCTTCGCGAGAAGGGCCCTGTGCCAGACCCGGTCAAAGGCCTTAGCGATGTCTAGGCTAACTGCCAAAGCCTCACCATTACTCTCAATGGCTTGTGCCCATCGGTGTGTGAGATGCACCAAAAGATCACCAGCTGAACGGCCCTTGCGGAAACCGTATTGGTGATCGCTGATCAGCCGGTGATCCTCGAGGTACCTCAGGAGCTGGGTATTAACAATACGCTCCATAACCTTTGAGAGCAGGGAGGTGATCGCTATAGGCCTGTAATTAGCCGGGTCACTGCGGTCACCCTTTTTGGGAATCGGGTGAACGAGGGCTACCTTCCACGAAGACGGTACTTGTCCTGTGGTATAGGAAAGCGAGAATAAGCGCGTTAAGATGGGAGTCAATTCGGGAGCACACGTCTTCAGCACCACCGCGGGGATTTCATCCGGCCCACTCGACTTCTTGACATCAAGGGACAATAGAGCTCGCCTGACAGCTTTCTGCGTAAAGCGTATATTAGGCATAGAACTCTCACACCGCGGGATGGTCGGCGGTGTGGCCCCCATGTCATCGAGAGTCGAGTTTGAGGCAAAGAGAGTGCCCAGAAGATCGGCTTTTCCCTTTGCCGTATGGGCCAGAGAATCATCTGATTTCCGTAGGGGCGGTAGTGAGGAGCGACAGAAATTACCTTCAACAGCTTTGGCTAGCGACCAAAAGGCTCGACTCCCGGAGGGGTAACCAAGTAATCGCTCGCCAATTCTGCCAACGTGCCTAGACTTCGCCTTGGCCATATGCTTCTTTGCTGATCGGGAGGTAGCGTTAAGGGCGGTTCGTAGCTCGGAGGTCTTCGGATCCTTGCATGCGTGCGCTGACGCCCAGGCTTGGTAGGCCTCTTGCTTATGACGTGATGCCTTAGCGCAAGACCCATCAAACCAGGGCTGACTCCGTCCACCGACGGACACGACAGAGTTTGGAATGAAGCATTCCATACCCTGCCGTATTACGTCGGCTACTGAGTCAGCGCACGTGCTAGGATCACCCGAGACGAAGCACAGCTGCCTCCACGGGTACGAGGCCAGGAATTCCCGGAACGCGTCCCAATCTGCTGACCTGTAGTGCCAAACTTGTCGCTTCCCCGGAGGTCGAGCCCCCGTGGGACGCGACAAGGGCACAGAAGAACTTACCAAGCAATGGTCAGAAGATCCAAGGGGAGCCTTGACCATCACTTGGTAGTCCTCGGGACGGTTGGTCAGCAGAAGATCTAGCAAAGACGCAGTATGGGTCTCTATATCAGGTACCCTAGTATGACCGGGTACGACCTGGGAGAGCCCATATGCCAAGGAGAACTCATACGCAGTTCTTCCGGCAAAGTCAGTGGTTCGGGAGCCCAGCCACTCAATGTGGTGGCCATTAAAGTCACCCAGAATCACCAACTCCGCCGAAGGACACTGCTGCAGCATTCTGTCAGTCGCCCACTGGACGTGCTCGAATAATCGAGTTGTCTCTTCATCTCCGCTATAGGACCTATATAGGCACGCGTAGACGCGGGTTTGCCCCCCAATATCTACGCGCACCCACAACAGAGATAGGTCCTTGTCTTCAAGGCAGCTGAGACGGCGGCAGCAGATATCGCCCCGAACATACACACATACCCCGGCTCGACGCCTAAAGGCATGTTCTAAACTATAGCCGGGGTAATCTAAATACGAGGTGTCGCCCGAGGGCGATATCTGCGTCTCCGTCAAAAAGAGGAAAGCCGGCTTTGCCGTCTCAAGGTGGTGATGGACGGCATCCAGATTGGAATGGAGCCCCCTGATGTTGCACATGTCCACAGTAAGTGTGGAGGAGGTCGCCGCTGTGCATAACTTTTTCCTTTTTAGCTGCCGTTTCATGGTGGTTTTTGAAGAGCGTAGGAATTAGAAAGGATTTGCGGTGCTCCGTCGCCGCCTCACGGGACAAAGTGCGGGTCTCGTAGCGGCGTGTTCACAGAGGTAATGTGGGATGCTGGCGCGGGGGACGGAAGGGCCCCCGGTCCCCCCCGTGCACGACTACCCGGCTCCACTCCGGTCTCTTACTCCGGCAGGGTAATCGTGCCACGGGATTTTTCGCTGGTTGGCGGGACAGCCTCCCGGGCCAGAGGTTGACGGTGTTACCCGGGTTCGGGTCCCCAACTAACCGGCGGGCGGCCAGCGGACAACCGTTTCACCGGGTCTCCCTGGCCCCCGCGCCAATACACCACGCCCCCGGGAGCAACGACGCTTAAAGAGACCTACCGGACCCGAGAGGTACGCCGTCGGAAGCACCACAAGAGGATGGGAAGGGGGGATAAAGGGATGAACTGGCTCCCAGGCGCACTACCGAAACACGACGAGTCGTTATTAGCGGTAGACTCCGGCCTGAGGGTGGTAGCTAGCCAGGCAGATCCCACGAAGAGACCTTACCACCAAGCGGGACACCTTTGGGAATTACGCCAGGCGGTGTCAGACCCAGCTACCAGTGGGACCGTCGCAGTAAGATGTTAAATGCCCGAGTAGACGCTGCTGCCCATCTACCCGGTAGATGCCCTTAGTCGGCTTCTACGACACCCACGGGCAGGCATGGGGTGGTCTATTCGCCGCCGGAGCCACACGGCACAAGGATTAATTAATTTGTTTCAGGATAAGGTGGAATACATAATATGTGGAATACATTAGTTTTGTGCTCCTGCCCTAGCCCAATCGATTCTTTGGACCTCGATGTTTTAGTGAATTGATTTATTACACTTCCATTCGAATCGATTTAAGAATCGACCTCTTTCGGAATGTATCGCCATCCCTATCAGCAAGTAAATCCACTTGGAGCAAACAATGCCGTGTCAGCAGGAAATGTTGGCGGATGCGGCGTGCATCATGCATGCATGGTCACATGCGGCGAACTTTGTTAGCTCACTCTAAACTTTATCACGAATTGGACTTAAATTTTGTTCTAAGTCTATTTAAGTGGAGTGTCTTTTTGATTTTTTATAAGTCCAGTCACACTAGGGGTTTCACCTCGGAATTAAAGATAAGCTGAAAATAAGGTATACATATACATTTTGGCGTTCTAAAAGTTATGTTAGAAGACTCATAAAATTCCGTGTCTGCGGAGGATATTCAAGGTCAAAGACCAAAGAATCGCGTTTTCGCGATTATCTAAATTTGTTACGATAATATTTTTCCTCAAATAGTGGCGATTTACCTACTCGTATGTCTCTTATTTTGTAAATATTTTTTATACCGGAAAACAATGCGAACTTTAATTTTTGTTTAATTTAAGATACGATACCTTATACAATCTACACCAATATTAAAAAGATCAAATAAAAGTAAATTCTTTCTAATCCACAATATTTCTGATATATATATCTATTATATATACTTAATAATTAAATGTTATACACAATATTGAGTTAAGTACTTACATTTACTTTCCTATAAAGTACTAAAATAGGTAAACAAACCCTTCAGGTTCCTAGTAAGACCAACACAAGTTCCACTTTGATAAAAAAGCCACAGATTAGCGGTGGCATTAAAACTAGTGTTGCCCAAATGCAAGAACAAGACGAGACTTAGCCAGTCTTGGTCTTGGTCTTGCGCCAATACACCTGATCTTGGTCTTGGTCTTGGTCTTGCGCTCCCAGTCTTGGTCTTGGTCTTGGTCTTGCAGCAAGAGTCTTGCAAGTCTTGCAATTACCTATTAGTCTATTACTATTTATTAAAGTTTACTTTAAATCTTAGAAAAACGTATTAGAATTGGAACATTGTGAGCTTGAATTAACATAGCCATAGTAAAGATCAAGCAGATTAATAAATAACTGAAGATTTGATAAGAAATTCGAAAACTCAACTGACCTATATGTCGTTTTCCATGGAAGTAACTGTTTCTTAATAAACATTTATGATTTATAAGCTTACATTTGCTAAAACATGTAAAAAATCAAATTAATTACAATAACTTGACTGTATTTTAAAGAACAATACTTATCTGTCTAGAAAGAGATTGAACCCTCAACTCTGAAACTTATTTATTCTTTGGAACACCTGTAGGTACTCTTAAAATTCGAAATTATTTTGCATGAGTATACCTACGCCCTATGGCGGCAATCAAATAGTGTCAAATGTTATGATTTCGGCGTGGCGGCAACGATTGTTTTAGATTTCAAAAGAAGCCGCCGGCGCGTGTATCATAACCATGTACTTCCGAAAAGCGGCAAATTTCTTTGAGAAGTAAGTACAAAACCTTTGATGCCGCATTATCAAAGTGCCGATGGTTAAAACATAACTATGCATGCACTCAGTTTGATTTTAATAGATATTTTTTTATTCGCTATGTTTATGGTATTAGTCGTAATGCGCATAGGTCCAGTTTTTCATATTCTTTGATACAGTTTTTTGCGTCTCATAGAATTCCTAAGCGTACCTACCTATACACCGAACTGTTACACCTAACTACTCAGTGAAATAGCGCTAAGTCCTAGCTGCAAGACGCAAGAGTCTTGCAGGCTATGTCTTGTTCTTGCTCAAGTCTTGCACGGTCAGTCTTGGTCTTGGTCTTGCTAAAAATACGCGGTCTTGTTCTTGGTCTTGGTCTTGCAAAAACGCAAGAACAAGACCAAGACTGCAAGACCAAGACTGAATTTGGGCAACACTAATTAAAACATGCCTACATTACACCGAATACACGTCTAATTTAATCAAAGGAAAGGTATTAAACAGGCCGACGGAGAACAAAAACGTCCCGTAGTAGGTATTACGGGCCCTTGATTACGTAATGGGACATCAGCGATCTTTGCGGCAAAGAAGCGAGAGACCCCAGCCACGTGCAACCATAAACCACAGTGCTAAATAAGACCGAGCTTCGAAGCCGTAATAAACTACCGCTGGTACAAGTGTATAGCTTATAGCGGGAATTATTACTTTTACGAGACTTTGCCTGCGGCTTCGCTCGCGTTACGAAGTAATATTTTCATCCCCTATTTTATCAATCCGATCAAAATCCTTTCTTAGCGGATGCTTACGTCATAACATCTACCTGCATGCCAAATTTCAGCCCGATCCGTCCAGTGGTTTGGGCTGTGCGTTGATAGATCACTATGTCAGTCAGTCACCTTTGAGTTATATATATTTAGATTACTGTAAGTACGTGCTCCTTAAATCACTAAATCGTGTGTAACCACGGAAAATATGTAGGTACGAGTATATGAAAAAATACGTATTTTTATATTTCTATACCGAGAAGTATTTTTTGTACCGTGTACGAGGCGTTCCAACTTAGTCCTTGGGCTAGCATCGGATCTGTGGTCGACCTCTGGTAGAACTCTCCGATCTGTGATTAATTTTATTTTATTATACATATCATTTGGCTGCAGTAAAGTTCGGCTTAATTCTACGAAGCACAGGAACATTCAAATAAAATATTTGTTCTGAAAAATATCCAGTTACATTGCTTTTACGATAAAAAATGATGTTATTTTTGCCAAAATCTTATAAATTGGACCACATCGTAAATAAAGAATGCTAGTTTCAGCAGTTCGGCGCCTGTACTTTTTGTATCACTAATGGACGGCCATTACACTACCTTTGATACTCTACACCAGTATTTCCCACGTCATAAATCTCCACTCACTGATTAGAAAATATGTAGGTTACACTTTCTAAAAACATAGCCCCAAACGTAAATTCTATTTTGTGGATGTCATGAACACAAGAAAAGCGATAACAAAAATCTAGACCCAAATCCTATCTGCCTAATTTTTGAAGGTGGTAGAACCCTTTGTGGTTCGACTCCGGCGGCACCACCGCCACACCTATTTCTGCCTTATAACAGTGTTAGGCGCTGCTGTGTTCCAGTTTGAAGGGTGTGGTAAGGGAGACAGACTTTTCCGAGTACTTGTTAAAAAAAAACTTAGAAGTAGCTAATATTGTAACGTCGTGCAATTATTTTAATTATAGTAATAACGAGAAATCCCAAACGAGCAAGCAATGCACCTTTTTTATATACTATTGAAGTAACATACCAGCATGCAGTCCACCTGATGGTAAGTGGCTATTGCTGTCCTTGGACATCTGTAATCAAGCTAGAATAAGATAAGGACCTGAGGTGCGTTACAAATGTGCTACCCCTGAGGACTAAAATGGAACGCCTCGGATAAGTACATATATCTCCATTACCTCACCCTTCAAAGCGGAACACAACACTGCTGTTATTAGGCAAGAATAGGTGTGGCGGTGGTACTGCCGGAGTCGAACCACAAAGGCTTCATCTACTTACTTAATGTTCGCCTGATATTTACGCACCTATTACAAAGAAAATCGATTACTATTTAGTCCCTTTTCAAAATTAATTTCACTGTTCATTAAATAAAAGCAGAGTCTTCTCAAAAAGGAAATGTACAATCCAAAGTATTGCTTTGACAAAACTCCATTAGGCATTCATTAATATTCTATTCTTCCTTCATTTACATCGGGTTGTTATTTGATGCCAGTGAGTTGGAAACCTTTACGTTCTAATTGGACATTATTTATTCCGGATGAATAAATAGGTACCGAGTACCGACTACCGTTGGACAAATTGAAAGGAAATAACGTACCATGTGTTACTAAAACATAATACTTTACATATAGCTTTCTTACATTTTTGAACTTATACCTACTTCTTTTGGGGGAAAACCATGAGAGTCTTATTTTCTCAAACCGACAATTAAAATCGACACAATTAATTTAGCTAGTAATTTTTTCAAGTCTTACAAAACAACACCAATAAAATTTCAAAAGTTATAATTTTGATATTATTGTTTCAAAATTTACAAACCATGTACCAAAACATACTTAGCTCCGAATCCAAAATCAGATATTAATTTCATTCATGAAATAATTATTCATATATTAAATAATCATATATAGATTTGATTTAGCTTAACAATAAAGAAACAAGTTGTAATCGTACCTAAGTTCTCCATAACGTTTTCAAAAGTGTGTGAAGTTTACCAATTTCAGCGGGGACTCGAGCCGAACTGTAGCATAAATTATACAATACTGTTCATATTGCGCAAACATAACACAATTAGTATATGTTATGATTAACATAAAGTTCAAGGTAACTTTAAAGTTATACTAAGTTAGCATACATATAAGCGTATGATCAAACGGCCCACATTGATGTCAGCCGCAGCCTTCCCCCGGGTATAACCACGGCAGCCAAATATATTAAACAACTACATTTTACAATTTACATTTTAGTTTTACATGTAAAATTTACATTTTAGTTTAACGTGATTACAAAATATTTCATGATTATTTATTTTACCGACATGTACTCGTATATTAAACTAGTGAACTTTAAAATTACAATTTGTGTATATATGTCCCAGCCAAGTAGCTTTATTAGACAGACAATTAACAGCCTAGCCTCTTTCTTAAATTATATTGAGCCGTAATTAGCGTTTAACACATCTTCTTAAATGGCTTTCTGATACTTAGGCCATTCAAACAATGTGACGAAAAAAACACAGAAATATCTCTGAAGTGAAATGTCTTTTTTTTTATTTTGATAAAATTTACATACATTTTATTTCAGCTCTAGCACAAGCAATAATTACTAAAATAGGTCAATCTTAAAATTACATTATCTAGTATTATGTGTTACAGCCCTAATGTTCTCGTATGGGTATGTTTAATACAAATTGCCATCGTGGAGTGGTCAGGAGAACGCGAACTGTGGCTGACAGATTAATTCGGCTCACGACTCACTTATAATTTATTACGCTCTGCTCATTTCGCTACAAACGTACATTGATAGCACTTAATGTTCCAAATTTATGATTATGATGACCTTGGGCACTGTAAGAGGTCTCTCAGAAGACGATGTGTATAAATATTATAGTCCGCGCCAAACCGCTAGTCCGCTCTGTGTTGCGAGCCGGTGTAGTCATACAATTTGCTATGGTGACGCGACTCATTCCTATATTCAGAGCGGACTAGCAGTTTCGCGCGGACTATACATCATCAACCCATCATCAACACATTACTGTCCCACTGCTGGGCACGAATCTCCTCTCTTAATGAGAAGGATTAATCCATAGTCCACCGCGCTGGCCAAGTGCGAATTGGTAGACTTCACAAAACTTTGAAAACCTTTTTTTCTATTTGTTTCTATAATCTATATGACTGCCTGTTTATAAAAAGATATATTCGATTGGATGTTTAAATAGAGCTAAATAATTATTGTCTAGCTGAAAAATATGGTTTATATACTCTGCGAATAATAACAACATAATAATTCTACAAATAAGGATAGACATATAATTTTAGATAAAACTACAAATAGAACTAAATTCTATTTGTAGTTAATTCGATATCCGCAATTAGTAACCACCTCAGAATATTCGTATATCATGGCACTATTCCCGGCACGTATTAATAGATTTAATTATTTTATGGAACGTGTTATTTCCTTGTATTCTAATTCTTCACTAGAACTGGATAATAAAGATAAAGTTAGAATACCATTTATTATTGCTTGCGGGTGCTTGTTTTATTACGAAGAAGCGAGTGCCGCAGTTTCATCCGCGTCTAAAAGTGGAAAAACGCTTAAATTTCATGGCTTTCAATTATTTTCGCGGGACCCTAATACTTTTCCAAGTAATGTAGCCTAAGTCACAGCTTTTAAAATAAGCTGTCAGTGAAAGTCCCATCAAAATCGGTCCAGTAGTTTCGGAGATATGCCGGAACAAACAGACAGACAAAATGACAGACTGACAATTTTTTTAATAATTATTGTTTAGTTATATGTATCATATATATGAATTTAGTAAAAAGCTGTTACTTTGACACAAACAGACACTTTAATTTAATTTATTTGTACAGATAATAACTTTAAATGGGCAAAACCGTGGGAAATACTGATAGGACCATTGACATTTAACAAGCGTATGAAAACATAGTATCATTTAAGTTTATTGTTTTCCATCATTTTAAGTACAGTTTAAAATATTACTTAAACGTTTATTCTCTTAAGCAAATAAGTATGTTAAGAACAATTAACAAAACATACGAAGCCACTTAGTCTTCCATTGTTCGAAATGATGCGATGGACGGAAAAGTCTAACAATTAAATTATGCTCGTGACTTAATGGAACTTCGAGAAGTGGTTTTTTCTACGATGTTTTTTATAAACTGACTTTCCTGTTTCATTCTTCAAGTCCTTGCTAGTGTCACATACCTACTTTTTAGTAAACTACTCTACTCTACTAGTCTACTTTAGTAAACGAGGGTGCAGTCCAGATGGAGTCCAGACGGACCGCAAGCCCGTTGGTATCATGCATGCATGATAAGTTGCTACTGCCCCTTATGGACATTTGTAACGAACCTCTTAAAAATGATATTATTAGATTCCTAACTGAGGGCGACCACAGAGGCATTGCTACCGCTGAGGACGAAGTTGGAACGTCTCAGTAAAAGAGTCTCAGAAAAGTACGGTTCCTTTACCATATCGAAACCAAAAGAGCGCTTAACACTTATTAAAATTTAAAAAGTAACTAGCTGACCCGGCAAACGTTGTGTTGCCATATAAATAAAAAAATGATAAGGATGAACAATCCTTATCACTTAGCGATATGAAAAATAGATAGTAGCCGATTCTCAGACCTACTGAATATGCATATAAAATTTGGTGAAAATCGATAAAGCCGTTTCGGAGGAGTAACTAACATTGTGACATGAGAATTTTATATGTAAGATTTCCGATTTTAAACCTAATCCAATAAACAGACCGAATGGGAGATCATCCGAAGTTTAACGCAAGTGGTTAGAGTAAATGTTTATATTTAGTCCTGAAATTTAAATTAGTTCTTCCGTGGTCTCAGATAAGACCATATCAGAAATTATAATTCTATTTGAATTATCACTTACCATCACGCGAACTGTAGTGCCCAGAGGGCCTACCACCATCTTTCAAAAACCATCATAGTTCAGGAAAGTTTTATTTCCTTCTTGAAACAGTAAAATATTCCGTCATATACAGTTGAACAAACTTAAACCTTTATTAATTTTTCGCTTTTACCTTGTATATAACCAACAGAAATTCTCATATTTTGCTTAAAAAGTTCAATTTACCGCAAAAAATAAAATTATGATTAAAATAATATTGTTTTAAGAGATGGTAGTAACACCCCTGTATTACGTTAGTATCAAAATTATTTTATATTACACATACTTTATTGCACGACTCATGAAGCGAAGCATCAGAGAGTGCTTTACGATCGAAAAATTTTTTTCGCTTCATTTTGGCGGCTATTTTTATTATTATAGCCTTGATAGTTCACGGAATCAAGATATTTTGCATACTATTGTCTAGATAATTTAATGGAGATTAATTCCATACTTTTTAAAAATTGATTTACTGCAATAGAATTGGAAAAAACACCAAAATAGGTCAAAAATAATTCCTGTCCGTCATGTGTGAAACCTGAAAACACTGTAACTTGTGAAAAAATCCATCATTTGAGTTATTTTTTTTTTTTTAGAAATTCTAATCGACGATTGTAGGTCACTGAATGCGAATGATTAATTAATTCAGTGTCGTTTAATTGCAATTAATAAAAAACGAAAACTACAAGACTGTATATCTATAGATATTATGTACATTTATTCCACCAGGGGCGCTTGTGCAGTACCTTCTTCCTACTACAGCTGTTTTTACGGCAATTAATTTTGAACGACTTAAGTTTTTTTTTTTTTTTTATATTTCATAATTAAATGAGCATTATCAGTCGTGCACTTTTGGATTTTCCAAACTTTATCATTCATATTTATATACTTACACTCATAAACAATATGCAAACAATAAAAATATGCATAAACCTATCGCATAGCAAACCGTTGTAAGACAATACAAGGTAATTGCTTTGCATTATGCACACGAATGCATTTCCATTATTAATCATGGCTCTATTCTACGTCAATGTAAATGAGTGAGCAGTAATTATAGACGCACGCAATCTCATAAGTATCAGAATATGTAATATTTTTATTATTATTAAAGTGTAGGTTATGTAGGTTAGGCTACAGCCAGTGAAAGGCCTTGTTTTTTGTTAACGATTGGGTCAGTTTCAACTTCGCTAGCGTGAAAGCGATACAGGGTTATGTGGGATTCTTAGCCCACTAACACCCACCGGTGGCCATCCTCGATGCTGCATCGAGGACTTTCGGGATCTTCAAAAGAATGCAATCGGACTCCTATTGGCACGTTGCCTCATCGTGCTTCGTCTACATGAGTAAGACGCTCGCACGCTTATGAGATCGTCCTTCCCGAGGCCGGGCGGTTCGAACTCCCACTCTTGCCGTCCGCAACTCCGGAAGCCCCCTTTTAGTCGCCTCTTACGACAGGCAAGAGATACCATAGCCCTATTTTGGTGCCGGAACTACACGGACAGCCACTCAAAGAGCTAACTGAAAGAGCTGACTGAACATGAACAACGTTATTTTTCGTGCGTATGTATATATGTATGTCTCATCCTCATATTTCAACAAGCCCTGCAGCTCAAAGTTCTTGAAGGATGTTAACATATATGGTGTCGTTCCATTTGCCTAAATTATTGAAATGATATTATAATTTCATAATAAGTCACTTGTAGGTTTGTATATTTCTTTCTGTCCCTCTGGCTCCAGGACCAGAATAGGGCCACGGTATCCCCTGTCTGTCGTAAGAGGCGACTAAAAGAGGGCTTCCCTGTTTATTACAATATACTTAACTAACAATTAAAGGATTTATATATTTAGATTTGCACGAATGCTCCTAAATAATCTCTCAAAAAATTTAATGCAGACGGCGTTTTTCTTTATCGTTTTTTATTATACATATTACTTATTATTTCTTACCATTGTATAAGAAACAACTAGGCTTTACCCCGCTAAGTTTCTTGCGTGATCTCATTCGAGTACGTGTTTATGGTAGTCTAGTGGTAGATTAAATACATAGTAACTAACAATTTGTAAGGAAACAAAAATATTTCATTTCGTTCCCTGTAACTATTATTGTTATTACTGTAGACTGCCGTCATCGGTAGCGGTTGTTTGCAGATTATCGCGTGAAAACCATCTGTTTCGTTTTGTACAGATATCTCTGACGCAATGCAGGGTAATCCCAACATACAGAAAGAGTTATTTGACTATTTCATATGTTAGACAGAAATCAGTTCAAAAAACAACAACACTTTAAACATTGTATTACCATCGGTTGTTCCACTCCAGAGGGATTACCACCATACCTATTATACCACCCATAGAAAGGTTTGGTAAGAAGGACACTTAGGTATACAGTGTTCCAGCGACCCCGGGAAGGACGGCGGCATGTGTGGCCGCATGCCGTTGTACACACCAGAGGATGTGGCGAGCTTATGCTCACCTGGGAGGAGCCCGATGGGGCAATCGCCCTTAGAGGACTCCGGTTGCGTTCCCTGGAGATCCCGGAGTCTTCAACGCAGCGGCGAGGATAGCCACCGGGGGGGTTTTAGTGCAGGTATACAGTGTTCCAACTCAGTCCTCGGGGATGCAACGTATCTTTAGACGATGTCAGATATGAATCTAATCCTATCTAAGGTTGATTATAGATATCCATGGGCGGCAGTTGCCTGATGGTGATCATCAGTTGGATTACAAGCTTGTATGCTCCTTCAACATTATAAAGTGCACACTTAAAAAATATATACATAGAATTTTAGATATTTTACTTTTTTAATACTTCTATTTAATAAACAGCAATATAAGTATGATCGGAGACTTTGAACAATGTTCAATAGTTTCTACAATAACAATAAACAAAGTACCTAGAGGTCGGAACGTTTAGCCCAGCTTTACAATTAAATTTAAATTACGATTAGAGTAGTGAAGGTCATATTTCATACTAGTTTTTGCCCGCGGCTTAGCCTGCGTTTAAAAGAAAATAATATGACATACTAACACATAAAACTGAAAATTCGTACCTTTATTGGAATTACAGTGGTGTCATCTGGCGAAAATTGGTCGTACCAACTCTGAAACCTTTGTGGGCTCATGGACAACAACTTTGCTAAAGATCATCATTTAATCAAATGCATAGTTTACGATTCGATCCTTACTAATATCGATTAAAATAATCGATTTTTTTGGTCCAATAGATCGATTCTCCGATTAATCGATCTTAGATCGCCATCCCTAGTTCCCGTGGGATTTCTGGGATAAAAACTATCCTATATATTCTCGGGTCTCAGACTATCTTTGTACAAAATTTCATTAAAATCGGTTCAGTGGTTTAGGCGTGAAGAAGAGACAAACAGACAGACAGACAGAGTTACTTTCGGATTTATAATATTAGTAAGGAGTAAGTATTCTGATTTAGTCCCAAGAGAGTAAACTCAGTGAAACTATAAAATGTGTGAAACTTTAAACATTGCTAATTTAGCTGATCGCTGATAAATAAGGTTTATTTTCAAATCTAAAACAATTTATTTATTTCATAAGTGCCAGGGGTTAATATTTTATGAAAAATATGCGCTAACGATTTGTGCATACAACATAGCGCCATCATTTAAGAAACTCTTGCAATGCTACAACGTTGAAAACAGGGAGGGGGGGGGGGATAGTTTAGCTGAATACCATGTCTTCCGAAGAGCACTTTATCGTACATACGTAATGATATTTTTTTTGAGTAAAATCTATAAAGGACGTTAAACTGGCAAATCCCATATAGTTGTAAATATGCTTAATTAATTGGTTAAAATAAATTGTTAATAATAAGATAAATTGGTTAGGTAAGCCATATCCGAGTACGTATAGGAGCTCGATAATATCCATTGCCGACTAAACTAAATGTTCCTCCACCAGTCCACGATGAAGAAACTTGGTAAAGTGCTACAGACAGGCTCTGCTGCGGGGAGAGACCCGTACCTGGCATTGTAATATTAAAAGGGATTGCAGCCAACCAATTATACAATATTTAATCATAACATCCTATATTTAAGATACTGATACCGACGCTTTATAAATTGGCTGACTTAGGTTCAGCAAAAAAATAATTTGGGTTCTATTTTAATTTTTTTATTATTATTTTCATCATCATCATCATCAACCCATTACTGTCCCACTGCTGGGCACGGGTCTCCTCTCAGAATGAGAAGGATTAGGCCATAGTCCACCGCGCTGGCCAAGTGCGTATTGGTAGACTTCACATACCTTTTAGATTTTTTATAAATCTCTCAGGTATGCAGGTTTCCTCACGATGTTTTCCTTCACCGTTTAAGCAAGTGATAATTAATTTCTAATACGCACATAAATTTGAAAATCAGAGGTGCGTGCCTGGGATTTGAACCTCGGACCCCTCGATCGAGAGGACGCGTTTCTTAACCACTAGGCTATCACTGCTGCATTATTATTTTATCCAAAATCAAATTCAAATTTGGTTTATTCAAAATTGATTCATATTGATTTTTTTTCCGAACATTAACCAAATACTACTACTACGCTTTGGAAAGTGGTTCGTTATGGAGAGGAAGTGGCGAAAGAAACTCCGTATGTGCGCAATTTAAAATCTTTTAAAAGTATGTACATGTGGGAGAATGCTTCATTTCATATATATAAATATTCCGTTTTTAAAATCACATGATATTAATTTCGAACTACCGCTCCGTATTAACAATTGGCTACCTGTATCATGGTATAAAAAAGGGGTGCGCAACTGTCAACAGATCAGAAGTTGTCCAATAGTGGGCACGGCACGGTGGTGCTCTGAACTGTTTGGTGTTTTGCTTGGGTGTTATTGTTACTATGGTGGCATTAACGCTTATTCATTTAATTATTTTAACTATATTTTTATAAATATTGGTTAAATTAGTTGAATCGAAATACCATTGTAGATCTACCTACAGGCGCGCCCACATACATACTCGTTTTATACAATGTTATGAGATTAATTGCTTAATAGTATGTTTGTACGGTATTATGCGAAAAAGTCCCACTTTAAATTAATAATAAATATATTGTCTTGTCTATAAAGAAGCGATAAAGAATTTTATGACTTTAATCAAGTAAATTACTTAGTATAAGAATCCAAAAAATGTTTATTTGTAAATTATCATCCGAATGCGTCTACTTTACGCTTTTTCGTAGATGACATCTTTATTACAACCATAACCTTAAAAGGATTGGGTATAAAAGCCGACCTTAAGTTAATATTAATAGGGTTGGCGATCTAAGATCGATTAATCGAAGAATCGAAATTTTGGACCAAACATCGATTATTTTCATCGATCTCCAATAATCGATTCAGCGAACCGATCATTAAACGATCGAAAGGCGATCTTTTCGAAGTTGGTTAAATGTATTATAGACTTTTTTTGCTCACGGATACGTATTTCAGTGCTTTGGTCCTGATGACCTTTTTTTCGCTATCTTCACCCTTTTTAGCTGAAAAGGTTGAAGACCGTGAAGTTGGTAGAACCCTATGTGGTTTAACTCCGGCGGCACCACCGCCACACCTATTTCTGCCTAATAACAGCAGTGTTAGGCGCTGCTGTGTTCCGGTTTGAAGGGTGTGGTAAGGGAGACAGACTTTTCCGAGGCGTTTCAGCTTAGTCCTCAGGGGTAGCGGCGCATCTGTGGCCGACCTCAGGTAGGAATATCTAATCCTATCCGGGGTTGATTACAGATGTCCATGAGCGGCAGTAGCCACTTACCATCAGGTGGACTGTATGCTCGTCTGCTACTCCTATATTATAAAAAAAAAAACATTTTTGGAGAATCGATACTTTGGCCTCGATTTTTGTGAATCTATTTATTGCATTTCAATTCAAATCGATTCAAGAATCGATCTTTGCGGAAAGAGTCTCCATCCCTACTATTAAAACTGCTTTCCGTGTCCCATTTCGAATGACCTTAAAACATCAACGTCATCGTTAAAGTGGAGGGCTCTTGAAAGAACTTACTTCGTATTGAAATCGTGGAAAACTCGTAAGCCGCTGTTGACCCGACTTAAGCGGAAAGTGCTTGTATTTAATTTTTAAATCACTTTAAACATGTTTTCTTTACCCGTACAAGTACCGGCCTTTGAATTGACCTTTCACCCGCCGCCACCCAAAATGAAATATGACTTAGATAATAAAACCGGACAGTCGCGGTAAATCTGTTATTTTGAGTTTATTTTTGGGACAAATTTAAATATTTTTGTTACTTTTCAAAATTTTACAATACACAAAATTTAGTTCATTCTGTTAGCGTGTAACGTACAGAACAAGTAACTGAATTTGTGTTTTTTCCTTTAAATTTGAGTATAACGAATTCGAAACGTAGACTATTTACCATGATGCCATTCCACTGTCCCACAACAGGACACAGATGATTCTCCACAGCGGGGTGAACCCTGGAGCATACTCCAACATGCGTAATAATAACAATTTAATTACAACTATATCTTAAGTTTACTCATATACTATGTACTTATCACGAACATTGTATTCCGGCCGAACTTGTTGCAAGGCCATCGCTAATAATTGCTCTTAGCCAGCTAACGAGCGAAGTTCGCCTGATCCAGACATTCGGTTTTTCTTTTGAGATTGTTTGTCATTAATCAGAAGGCAGGTAAAAGTTCCTGACATTAAGTACTTACGCAAAGAAACGATAGGAAAGCCTAGTAAGATTTGACTAATTTTTCTTGTAAATGTCACTAAAGTGAAAAGTATTAATATTTTACCTTATTCGATTACGACGGACGAATTATGTTTTTCGGTTTTGTTTTATTGTTTTAGATTTCCTGGTATAGCGAGTGCTTCGAATATTAAAATCTCCAAAAAATAAAAATAGTGTATTTTATTTTATATTTTCGGCACGGAATATTGCCTAATTGCTGGTATTTTGTATGCAGACAAAATTTTTTAAATTATCTGTTTTATCATTCATAATCAATTACAATTACTACCCCACGAATAAAAAAAAATAAGTATCTATTAATAAAGCAGTATCTTACATAATAAAAAAGTTTGTCTGACAACCCTGTTCCCTCAGCTCTGGGGCGGTAATTACAAGTTCAGATCTTGCCAATGGAGAATCAATCAAAGCTCTGAACCTGCCATGAACCTGCACTTCCGGCTTTGATACAGCCAGCCCTAATGACGTCATAATTCTATTAATCTCGGTGACAGGCAGAAGAAGATAACTTAATTTTATGGCTGAAATAAATTGATCTACTTAACATTTTGTTGACAAGAATCATAGACAAGACTAATTAGGCTGAGTAGGCGTAATTACCGCAGGTCACCGAACACCGAACGAAACCGAAAGAAAAACGAACTAGACGTAGGGTAGATAGATTAATCTACCACTAGAACTTGTCAACGGTTTCTCCCCTCCACCTCAGTTTCGCCGTGACCACGATCCATGCAACTGGGTCGAAATATCGGCAATAAAAAACGCATATCGTGAGTACCCGTTACATAATAAAATGCCCTTTCAGTGTACTAATTGGCAGCTCGGTAAACACTTGTAGGTTGTATAACGTTTGTCCCTGTAGTACCGGGACCAGAATAGGGCTACGGTATCCCCTGCCTGTCGTAAGAGGCGACTAAAAGGGGGCGTCCGGGGTTGCGGGCGGCAAGAGTGGGAGCTCAAACCGTCCAGCAAACTACCCCGGGAAGGACAGCGGTTTGTGTGGTCGCATATCGCTGTAATCACCAGGGGATGTGAGAGGAGCGTAAATTGCTCCCCCCAGGGCAGAGCCCGATAGAAGGGCATCGCGTTAAGAGGACTCCGGTTGCATTCCGTTGGAGATCCCGGAGTTCTCCACCAAACGCTGAGGACGGCCACCGGGGCATTTTAGTGCGGTAAAAATCCCACATAACCCGGCGTCACTCCCATGTCGTCGGCGTCAACGACGGGTACTTTTTGAAGGTTTCCCCCTCGTCAACAAAAAAAAACGTTACTAACAAACCAGTACGTATTGAAAAAATGGACAGGTTTTCCACGAATTCAGGGGTCATAAGTAAAGAGTAAGCGGGTAGTAAAGATAAATAGAATTGATAATGAATACAATAGATAAATAATACCTATGACTCATATGAGTTGGATAGTCAACAAAACTGGCCCTTTTGACTTGACGATCGCAATCGCAACTGTTTTAAACCAACTAAACCATTTATCAATATTGGCTGATGATGTATTTTACGTTTGTTTTCAACTTTATCGTGACCCTAATGAGTTTGGCTCTTCGCAGAAAAAATTAACGAGTGACTGTGATAAGCGCGTAAAATAGTTAAAAATAAAACTAATAATTAATACACATACAGTTTTTAATGTTCATAACAAATAATGTGTCATGATAAGATAGATAAAAAGAATGAACATCTTGAATATAGTATATTTGTTAAGTGGATTGAATGTCTCATTATTACGCTTTTTAACACGGTTTTACCCACTTTGAACTGTCAGTTTAATTCAAAATTTTGAATAATTATTATCAAGAACCGATGACAATATACGATTTTAATAATTTTGTCCCACTTTCCTTATTAGGATCATCAGGATTACCGACTTTCGAGGGGGTACGAGGTAGGTGGCGCCGCGGCTATGTAGTGCGGATTAAATCATAACTAATTAGCCAAGTTATAAATGCGATGCTGTTATCAATCTACAAAATTCACTACCGAATCGCTAGATGGCGTTAATTATTTGGCATATAGCATTATATTGCTCATGGCAAAGTTACTAGATTGGTATTACTCTATGTGGTTCGACTCCGGCGGCACTACAGCCACACCTTTTTTTTTACGAGGGGGAACCTTCAAAAGGTACCCGACGACGTGGGAGCGACGCCGGGTTATGTGGGTTTTTTACCGCACTAAAACCCCCCCGGTGGCCGCCCTCAACGGTTTTTGGAGAATTTCGGGATCTCCGAGGGAACACAACCGGAGTCCTCCAAGCGCGATGCCCCGATCGGGCTCTGCCCTGGTGGAACACTTTTGGCTCCTCCCAAACTATCTGGTGTTTACAACGGTATGCGAGCACACATACCGTCGTCCTTCCCGGGGTTGCTTGCTGGACGGTTCGAGCTCCCACTGTTGCCGCCCGCAACCCCGGAAGCCCCCTTTTAGTCGCCTCTACTCCTCCCCACAGGCAGGGGATACCGTAGCCCTATTCTGATCCCGGTACTACAAGGACAACTACAGCCACACCTAATTCTGTCTATAACAGCAGTGTTAAGCGCTGCTGTGTTCTGGTTTGAAGAGTGTGTTAAGGGAGACACTTTTCCGAGGTGTTCCAGCGAATTCCTTAGGGGTAGCGGCGCATCTGTGGCCAACTTTAGGTATGAATCTAATTTTATGTGGGGTTGATTACAGACGTCTACGGGCGACACCACTTACAATCAGGTGGACTGTATGCTCGTTTGCTACTCCTATATTATATAAACAACAAAAAACCTACACCTTTCAGCAATGAAGCTAATTGGACACGTGTACAACCGTGATGTGTGTCGTTGGAGAATCAATCAATGGCAGTGCCAGTCATTTCCGGGCATTTCGCTACACTAATGATGTGATTCCGTGACTACGGACCGTTGTATCAATGAATAAAACAAATATGGGACACGTAAATTGTTTATTTACTGACTTCGAAAATGAAGTGGTGCTATGTTCGAGATGTTTAATGTTTATATTTTTTAATTTGGAAAAAAATACATTGAGTTTTAATAGGTAATTTTGAAGGTTAGAGGTCAATCATATTTATTTTACCATTAATTTTGATCATTCATTGTTATGTGTAAAATTAATAAACATCTAGTTTTTTTATTTTAAAAAGGTTGCTCTACATATGGCTAGGAAATAAAATCGAGTGACTGATAATCAACTCCCATTAGGAATTATAGTAAATCCTAAAAAACATTTGCTTACCAAATTTTGAAATTTGAAAATTTTCATACGCAATAATTGTAAAATTTTAGCTCTGGAGGCCAAAATTGGTTAAGGTCAATTATTTCTAACGTGTGTTAGAAACTGTTACTGTTCACAAATCCTAATTCTTTACTTCACTATGAGATGAGCTTTGTACTACAACAAAACTAATTTAACCTTAACCATATTTTACTGCATTTAATTTATGAAGCCGAATACTTCAAACTTTTAAAACTGTAATTAATACTTTTGAAGCTTACGAAAGAGCCGTTTGATTTTTACAAATCCGTCTACGTACTTAGAGCCGTTAATAAAAATGAAAATCACTGATTTTCATCCTACTACTTAATACATATAATACCATAGTGCCATATGTTATTTATTTCTCAGCTTTATCTTACTTACACTTACATCTTGATTGATTACCAAGATAATACCAATGGATCGGCCAGCTCTGAGATCGGTTCCTTCGCGTCATTACATACGTATTAATTTATCGTTCGATTGACATCTCTTGTTACACTAATGACTCGAATTTGGGCTATTGTACATCTTGATACGTGGTAATTGTCTATGTCGCGTCTGTAGTCTGTGGTGTAATATGATTTTGATTTGTTTTTAATAGTTGAAAGACAAATCGGTCATTGCTTGTTCGTACATTATAAAAAATATAATATCAACATTTTACCAGCTACTCGAATTAAATGTCTGATTTTAGTTTAGACTGTTTTCTTTACTTAGATATATATTTTTGGTCCGTTATCACCGATTAAAAAAATCCTATTCAAACTTAAAATTAGACTTAGAAGTAGTAATGTTTAAAAAAAATAGGTTACTTTTATTATTTTGTTTGCTGACTATTCATCACCATACGAGTTGTTTGTGCTATTACTAATAAACCTCTCCGAATGAAAAGGGGTAATACCAGACACCGAATACATACGTTAACATTAAAAGTTCAAGTAAAGCGTACGTCTACCAATCATTTTTGAACTGGCCGTGAAGTTTTGGACGTGATCCTAATGGGATTTCCCATTTAGTTGCTCCCATTTAGCACAAAGTGTTTCTACAAATTCATCGTAAAATCGTGACTAATATTGAGATGGAAGCATAAGCTTAAACTGACTTACGCAATTCATCTTAGTCAACCAAACCGCTTACTTAAGAGTCGATAAAGTACATTTGTCACGTCTCTACCATTGACCTCTAAAGCCCTAATGGGTTAGAGCAGACCTACACCTGGAATAGTATTGAGGATCACGGGGCTATGCTATACGTCACTTACCCTTGTAATTTTAACAATTTACCTTATGTAAAAGAATGCAGTTGACAAATATGTTGTACTTCAAGTAGTCATATATGAAGTTAAAAGATTTAGAAGGGAAGAGTTAGCAGATACTGAAGTAATACGTAACTGAAATCTATCTACTCCTACACCTTTCAGAGCATTAAATAATTAATAAAAACTGTTTGTTTCAGGGGCGATACCTATGGTGACAGCGACGGTGTACTGCGCGCCCGCCCTGCTGCGCTACGCCGCCCTGGCCATTTACTGTTTGGGCAGCCTGATAGGATTATACAAAGTAAGTGGGCTCTAGAAAACCGACTTCTTTTAACTTAAGAAACTACATACTGGTATTGTTGGGTAAAAATACCCCGTAAAGCATACGCTTTTAAAGCTTCCTTTGGCTCTAACATTTTAAATTAGACGATAATGAGAACACAAGGAAAAGAATAAGATAGGCAGACTAAACCTAAAAAATACTGATTCTTATTCTACATCGCAAAACTAAGAAACAAATTCTTGAAAATAAAAGCTTCCGTCATTTACAATTCACACACATAATTACAACATAAACAATGGAAAAGGTTTCATTGACATTTATCCGCTGAGACTCGTTAATTCATTTGGGATTTTTTGAAAAAATAAGATTACAAAAGCACACTAGCCGCAATTCCAGGCAACGATGTCATTAAAATTCTGCTCATATTCACAGAATTATTTCAATGCGACCCACTGTGCCGTATTAATTGGATGCGATTTTCCACAAAAACTTCATATTGCCATTGTTTGCGACATACTTGTGTAAATTACAAAAAAAGAGCCTTAAATGCTGTTTTTAATGTAGTTTTGCAAAAATAAAAGAATCTTCATACAAAAGACTAAGATCGTCTCGGAAATTAATTGCATTCTTCATAAAAACATTGTATCCTTTTAGAAATATGTTTTCGCACGTAAGATTTTTTATCTGTAACTTATTTAATTAAAAGAAGCAAAAATATTACAAAACGATTGGTACGTATTGTATCGTGATCGATAAAAAAATCCTAAAAGAAAATAATATTAAAAAAAAACCTTGGTAGACTAAACTGCTTTATTTTGTCGACTTTAGAAGTCGGTAGAACATCAACATTTCATCATTCACTCATTGTTTTCCGCAATTGCACCCAAAGAACTAAAACTTAAAACATACACACACATACAACGCATCGAACAGCACTATTTGAACGCCTAATACTAAGAAAATACTCAGTAGCTACGTAAATTCCCGCAAAACCATTAAAATTCCGAAGAGAAACTTGATCATTCTGTCAAAGCCTGCCTTGCAATTGACACGGTTTTCAAGAACAACTTCATATTCCGTCCCGGAGCAATGAATTTTTATTTGTGCCCGCGATATTACGTAGCAAGTTCGTAGCACTTTTGCATTACCAATTCGTAGTAGTAGGACACTTTCATTACTAACGTATAAAGAAAGTTTGAAAATAATCTTGATATAACTTGATTCAAGTCGCCATTTTAAATAACAATCTTTACAGAATCGAGTTTTATATTATATAACATACATAATAAATAGATATGTTGATTACACATCAATATGTGAAATGAGGAAAAACGAACAATATATGTTGTGCAATTAATCTTGGTATTACTGCAGTGAATCAAATAGCTGTATAATGTTGCTATAATTATTATAAGAATAGTTAAATTATACCTAAAACGAAAATAATACAATGTTATATTAGAATTACTTCCGATGATTAACTACGTATAACATTTCCTGTGAAACTGGCCACATATTGTATTTAGGACACGTGGTAGAAACTTAAAAAAATCCAAACAAAATTTAAAATTGAGATCACTCAAGCAAGCAAGTATTCCTAATTTAAATATTTTAAACGTCATAATCGTGTTGGTTGAAATGAATCGTCGAAACTACAAAGAATAGTGTTATTTTGCACGAATCCAAGACGTAGCAAAGAATGCTGGTAATAATAATAGATACGTTACAATCAATTATATTCGTAACACATACGCAGGCCCTAAGCATATTACGAGCTGAGCGTTATTGCTCCCCAGACAGAAATCTGACCGGTGTTATTATTTTCCAAGGCCTACGTACCGTAAATGATTAGGATTGATTGTTTGGCTTTGTTTATTTATTCTTTATTTTTTAATAATCATACTAATATCTACTTATTGTTTAAAAGTACTTACCCTTTAAGTATGTATATTTGAGCTAAAACAAAAGACATAAGATAAAAAATATATATCTGTAGAAGACAATAAAAATATTTGTACGGCTTTGTAGAAATAAACAATTACACATTTTTAAAAACGATATGAGTAACATTAAAACAATTTTATTTTTTGATTTTTTTTATAGCAATTTCACTACGCACGCAATTAAATAATTAGAGGTGTCTGAATATTTGACAGCAAACTCTAAAATACCAGAGGTGCCTAGCCTAAGCCTTTTCCCCGTAAACTCCTAGAGCAAAAAGCTATTAGCCTTAATATAAAACATTCCTAATATAAAGCAATCTTACCCTAATATGAAACATTTACGTCAACAACACATCAAACGTGTATTATAGGCAATGCGAGCGTGGTCGCCGTGGGAGCGGCGGCTGTGCTTCGCCGCGCCGTTCTGCATGCGGCTGATGCTGGCGGGCGCGCGCGCGGCGAGACTCGGCGGCGGCGACCCGCACGCCATCCTACACGTCTTCTTACAGGTGAGACACTTGCATCATCATCAACCCATTATCGTCCAACTGCTGGACACGGGTCTCCTCTCGTAATGAGAAGGATTAGACCATATTCCACCGCGCTGGTCAAGTGCGTTTTGGTAGACTTCACATACCTTTGATTTTTTTTACAAGTCTTTTCCTTCAAGTCTCAAGATGTTTTCCTTCACCGTTTAAGCAAGCGATTATTTTTAAAGTGACACTTGCATTTCATACCATTCTGAAGGTGGTAGAACCCTTTGTGGGTCGACTCCGGCGGCACCACTGCATACTGTTATACTGTCTAAACGTAGTGGTTATATTCTCTTTGATACTGTCATACTGGCATACTGTCTATGGAAATCTCTAATCAATAAATCTGTTTGGATTCCTACCTGAGTTCAGCCACTAATGCATTGCTAGGGTTGCTACCCCTTTTTTACGAGGGGGAATGTGAATTTTACGCCAGGTAATGTGGGATGTTTACCGCACTAAAACATAGATTTTATTAATCACAAATATATGATAGAAATATTTTAGCACCTTAATGTTAAATAAGACTAGCTTGACAATTTTAAGACGTTAAAAGTTAAAAAACGATTGAATAATTTATTTTTAAACATCACTGATTCAACGGCCGACATTTATGAAAATGGAACACGTTACCTTACGCAAGGTTTATTATTTAATAGTTTAAAGTGGGTACCTACATACTGTTTCACGACAACTTGCCATAAAAGTTTGCTTCGCTATGTGTATTTATGCCCTGTGTCGCTTCATACGGCTCTATTTACATTTGCTTAACGAGGTTATGAATTTATGATACCTACATAATAGATACATGTACATTTACGTCTATGAAATGCAAAAGTTTTTATTATATTCCTGTGACTAATTCATTTTTTTAACCGATTGCGGAGGGTAGCGTTCTTCTAGCGTATGTATGTTTGTATGTATGCAATGCATGTCTCATTGTTGTTGGAGGTCGTTTGCGGCGAGCGGATGTGCTGAGTCTCACATATACTTAATTATGTTACATTTTTGCAGAATGTTTACAAATTTTCGTGTAATGTATAATGTAGCGCCATCGCTTGCCTAGCTGCAGACTAGCCACAAACTCGTCCTAAGCCAAATCTAAATTTTCAATATCAAATGCAAGTGAAAATAAAAAGGTTTCTATACATACTGCCTCACAAAAAACGGATTATTCACACAGAACATTCAAAATTTTACATCAAAAAAATCCCATTCACACTTGCTGAGGTCGTATTGAACCGGACGTTCTTTTTTCGTTCATTAAAATTTTAAACAATCATTGCATCATAATTCTGAATGGCACTTGAAACGAATAACAATTCAAGCTATTCTACGCATTAGACAATTAACTAGTTAATAGATTTACCAAGACCACTTAGTTGGAGTATATTTGTCTATGATTTTAGTTAGTCGGTATGTGATAAATGAGGTAATTGGAAATATATTGTGTCCGTGTAGACAGTTAGATTTTCTTTTTACCATAAAATATTGTTTTGTTTTTAGTTAAAACATCTTTTAATTTGTCTTAACGCTATTAGTTTAATAATATTATATTAAAAACTAATATATGTTACCTATATTAATAAGCTAAATAGATTTTTCTTCCACATGAATATATTTTTTTGTTTAAATGAATCGATACCCATATCATGGAGTTGCATGCCATTTTTGGATATCTGCAATATTGGATATAAAATGACGTCATAATCTAATCATGCACGCTCATTGAAGGGAAACCTGAATTATAAGCAATTTTAAACTATTTATAAGATTTAACCCTTACATACATTCCAAATAATGAGGCAAGATAAATAAAAGTTTGTGATAGTTGTCATTTTCAAAACAGTTCGCGCATTTGTCTGTTGGCTAGAAAAACCACGCTTCGTAGAAAAACGCTTCGTGAGTTTGCTCAGAGCATTTCGTAAGAAACAGATATGCTTGTAAGCAGAGGTGGACTAAGGTCACAGTATAAGGATTCTATATTTCTAGTGTGCTAAGGTCGTCGGCGGCCCGGGGCGGAAAATTGAATGGAGGCCCCCAAAAGTGTAAAGTTTATTTCATTTTACAAAATGACAAATGTGTCATAGAATTATTCACCTGTGATTCAGTGACCTATTTTTTCGCTGAGTGATACACATTTCATAGATTGTTTGGTTCGGACGACCTTTTTTTGCAACTGCTTGGAGCCCTCCCCAGAATCTGTAAGCATTTGTGACGTACCTAGAGCCCAAAAACGTCGCAACTTTACTTATTTATTCACGTCGCATGCACGACCCCTACACGTACGGTACACACTAGTTTACTGAACTAGATTTAGTTTCAAACTGCCCAAACTTCATTTTATAGGGTTGCTGATTTACAACAGGAAATCCTAATTACATTTATAGGCAAAAGGTTCCGAAACAATTAGGACATCTTGGAAAAGATTTTGCCGGCCACCACAAATTGGATCAGAGAGGATAAATATGTATCAATATGTATGCCAATTTACTCATGACTCATGGAAATATATATTTCAACACGTGATATAATATAATTATGCTGTAGGTACATTAAAATAATTATATTTGATTGCATTGGCATGAAACGTATTGCAACCATATTTAGTTGCCACCATTTTCGGATACAATCCTTTTCATATCATTACTTTATAGATACGGGTATCTCCCCATACCGAAGACTGAAGAAAGATAAAAAAATCCTGCAGCATACTTCACCTCAATCTTCTATATGGATTGACTAATAATTAACTAATAAATCATTAATCGCTTTTCTTAAACATATAAGAGATTGTCTTCAATTATGAAGGGTTTTGAAATGATATAAACTTTTTGTGTTGTACTGCAAGCAAACTTACGACATTTAAAGTTATATCCATATCCCTTATATCCATTATATCCTTCACTTACTTCCTTCACAACTTTTATTCTATTTTAGTAAATTATTTTAAGTAAGTTGTGCCAAAAATAAAATTTCATCTTTTTAACACTATTTACTACAAAGGTGTTTAGTCTATACCAAATTAAAACTAAACTATAAATAATAGAGAACACACATGTGTTTTCTTTACATATGTAGCATTTGATTTACCATATTTCAAAAGTTTTAGTGTAAGTTTTCAGAATAAACAACCCTGTAGGAACACAGCAGTTTGCTGTGGCGAGCTTGCGATATTACAGCCATTTATCATACTTAGTAGTTTCAGCTGTATTACACACGACAGTTAAACGGTTAACGTGTTATTAAATTAGACTAACTTGTTACTACTTATCTCTGGTAACCCTTGTAATGTGAGTTAGAACAAAGTGTAGATGTTCTTAACTTTTTAAACGATAACTTAGAGTCATAGAGTCACAAATATCACTAGGGGAATTTTGCGCTTTACTTCTTAAATCATACTAGGATTAGATTGGGGTTAAGCTTGGAAGATTTAACAAAAGTTATTATTATTAAAATTTATAATCTGGGGCACGGCAGTGCACCCCCAAGTCGAGTAATTATTATTATAAAAGGGCCATTTTACAAATGAGTAACATATGATTTGTCTTTTTGTTAAAACATGTTTAGAAACATCATATGTTTTAACTTCCTTATTTACTATTTGGAGGAAAAAAATCGATGTCAAGTGGTTATTTTAAACCAGGTATTTTTAAACCCTACAGCTTATATATAATTGTTTCATAAAATATACAGATCAGTAATCAGACTAGCAAATATTTCCAATATACTCAGTTTTAAAGTAATACAACCTTGGAGGTATTCAGAAGTTAAATTCTTAATAACCCTGAAACTTGTAGGGCTTAAGTTAAAGTTACAATTAGCCAGTCCCAATGCACTATGTCTAACTCCCAGACTCAGAGTGCTATTAATTAGGCAAGTCTGGCCGACCAGCTAGGATTTATGGCCACATCGAAAACCCATTCCTAGTTATATAAGCTTTAATAAATCTCTGTTAATTTTGGTTAAGTGTTATATGAATAAACCTCGTCGCAAATTCTATTCATCCAGTCCTTATATATCCACTGCATAGGTATTAAATAAATCAAGCCTTACCATCAAATTTCACTACGTTTAAATAAATCACTCATATGCCTGCTACAAACAAATCAAAAGCTGAAAATTTTAAAATACCTAATATTTCCAACACGAAGAGATTCTGTAGCTAATTACCTTTTCGTTTTCCCAACTCGCAATTCTGTTTCAAAAGGTTACGTAAAACCAAACATTGCCCGACCACAATTCACATGCTTTCAGGAGGAAAACAAACTTCCCTAATTAGGCCATGAAAAAAGACTAATAAACATAGTTTGAAGTTTGTACATATTTACGCGATGAAACCACATATTCGTCGTCGTTAGCTCACTGCTGGGCACAGGTCAGATAGTGGACTTCAGATTGATACCGTTGACAAATATTTTTTATAAACTCGCATGCAGTCCACCTGATGGTAAGGGGCTACTGCCGCCCATGGACATCTGTAATCAAACCCAGATAGGATAAGATATTCCTACCTGAGGTTGGCCACAGATGCGCCGCTACCCCTAAGGACTAAGCTGGAACGCCTCGGAAAAGTCTGTCTCCCTTACCACACCCTTCAAACCGGAACACAGCAGTGCCTAACACTGCTGTTATTAGGTAGAAATAGGTGTGGCGGTGGTGCCGCCGGAGTCGAACCACAAAGTGTTCTACCACCTTCAAATCTATGATAATATTAGTAATTAGTATAATTACAACCATTTAAATTATTTAACTGTGTAGATAAATAATACATTATCTGATTATAATTATAAATTAAATAGTAATAAATAACTACGTAGTACATTTTATATTTAGCATTAACTTATCCCCATACGTTACGAATACGGAAAATCTTTTGTGTATCGTAACCCCACTGTTACTAGGAACTGTACGTAGAAGTTAGAAGGTTATCGCAATCAGTATCAATGTACAATGATTTTTTTAGTACGTACTATGTGATACAAATAATAATAGACCAAGTGCGAGTCGAAGTCACACACAGTGTTCCGTACCACCAAATATTTAGCACTATACCTACCTTTTTAAATAATGGTTTTCGTATTATTATTTATCATTGCAGCTATAAAAAAGCTTATAATTCATTGTGAAAATTTAAAATTTCTACCAATTACGATTCAATAGATAAACAAAAAAACGAACATACATAAACCTCCTTTATGTTTAACGAGCTTTTGCCCGCGGCTTCGCTAGCGTATCGAAGTAATATTTTCATACCCTATTTCATCCCCTTGGGGGTAGAATTAATCAAAATCCTTCTTAGCGGATGCCTACGTCATAACATCTACCTGCATGCCAAAGTTCAGCCCGATCCGTCCAGTCCAGTGGTTTGGGCTGTGCGTTGATAGATCACTATGTCAGTCAGTCATCTTTGAGTTATATATATTTAGACTTGTTGTTATAGTGGCCTTAGTAATACATACTGTAAATTTCGAGTGCCTATATACTATATTACGAGTATATTATCTTTCACCGTTATAATGAGCAAGTGATAATTAATTTCTTATACACTTGTAAGGCATGATATGCGATACAGAATTACAAATATACTTGTTGTAATTAACAATGCTGTTGCTTTTCTGTAAAATATCAAATAGTCTTATTCGTATCGATAATGGAGTATAATATACTTCGCATAAAGTACTGCTTTAAATAGGTAAAATGGTTGGCTGGTAAGAAGTCATAAGTATTGTACATGAATTTATATTTTAACACTTTTTACAGTCGCTTATTATGAAATATTTAATAATATATAACGTGTATCGCATGACGAAGGGTCATCCTTTTAACCGCATGAAATATGGAGACGGGCGGCCCTATTTCGAGAGTAAAGGGCAAACTTCCAACACAAATTATAAATAAGTCTCGATGGTCAAGGCAAAAATATATTTTTTGCACATCCCCATAAAATACTTTATAATATGTACATTTTAACAGGATAGAATTATAATGGTTAATTTTTGTAAAATTTGAATAGTTTGGAATTTCATAACACTCATATTTATCCGGGAAGTCTGTAAAATTTCCTCAATTATTATTAAAAAAATAAAATAAAAAGTATAGCGTTGATGTAATCTGCATACTGATAGAACTTATTCTTATAAAATTCTGTGTAAAATTATTTTTCCCAAATTACCAAATATTTGAATTAAATTCAAGGGTTCCAAATGTTTGAATTAAATTCGGTAACAGTATCTATTGCGGTCACCAACCCTACTCGTTAGTAGCATCCGATGTTATATTGAAATCGGCGATATGAATTTGTCGATACACATATTTTTAATTGTTTAAATGCACCAAACGTGCCAGCCAACGAAATAAAACTATTTTTTTAAATGTAATTACTATTTTAAAAAGTAATGTAAATAAATGTTTTGTTAAAATAATGTTTTCAAATTGCGTTATTTACAATTCTAAATAAATATTTTGTATGTAAGTATAGTCCGAGTAAAACTTCTAGTCCGATCTGAATATAGAAATGAATCGCGTCGCCATAGCGAATTGTATGACTACACCTGCTCGCAAGAACTTCAGAGCGGACTAGCAATTTGACGCGGACTATAACTTAGTCTGTTTGTATATTAAACTATTTAATTTTTTTATTGTAAACCCAAAGCTTTTTACTTTTTACACTTTTAAAGTCTGCAGTTTCCGTAACTGTGTCATCATCAAATATCAGTATCATCAATATCTTTTTATAAATATCGTTATCGGTATCGAATCGGCAGAAGTACGTATTGATACATTCCTACCAACAACCTAAATATCTGCTGTTTCTTGGGAAGATATGGTAATACCCAGAAATATCATCGAGGAAAATAAAATAAAATATGAATTTGTCATATTATTCTACTTTGAACTTTAGATACTGATCTATTGACAGACTCCGAGTTATTTCCCCACATATTTACAAATTATAAAGTTCTTGTATTTACGTTTTTTCCTTCTCCGAGTTAAATATTTCGCGAAGTATGAGTAAAACTCGCACATGGAGGCTTCCGTACCACCAAAAATTCATATATATTTTTTTTATAAAACCATATTAAAATATTATGTTTTATTGTTCTTATTTGTATTTATTATATATATAGCAGTTATAGTAGTAAACGAATTATAAATGCCTTTTTTTATGGAGACCCCCTTTAATATTCAACTTTATTTTATTTTTAGTATTTGTTATTATAGCGGCCACCGTTATACATCCTCTGTAAAAAAATATAGTGTCTATCTATTACGGTTCCAGAGATAGAGCCCTGTGACAGACGGAGAGACAGCGAAGTCTTAGTAATAGGGTTCCGTTTTTATCCTTTAGGTACGGAACCCTAAAAATAATTATTAAAATTTAAAACAACGTATGTTTGCTCGTGCGAAAACGACGTAAATTATCCATTTAAATTACGATATTAAATAATACAAGCCGAACTAATATGTGATCTCCTTCTGAGAACCTCCTGCTTTAAAGTATTTCAAAGGCATCCGAGGACGGCCACAGGTGCTTTGCTACACCTGAAGACTACGCTAGAACATATTTAAATAAGTATACCTTGTCAAAACAAGAACGCAGCAGCACTTAACACTACTGTTATAAAGCCGAATTGGTGGTACCTCCTGCGCCAAACGACGAAGGATTCAATACGATTTTGAAGGTGGTAAAACGCTTTTTGGGTCTGGCGGCACAACCACCACACCTATCTCTGGCTAATAACAGCAGTTTTAAGTTCTGCTGTGTTCTAGTTTGAAGAGTGTGGTAAGGGCGACATACTGTTCCGAGGCGTACCAGCTTCCCTAGGTTTAGCGGCGCATCTGTGGCCGACCTCAGGTAGGAATATCTAATCCTAACTAGAGTTGATTACAGATGTCCATGGGCGGCAGTAGCAACTTACCATCAGGTGGACTGCATGCTGGTCCACTACTCCTATTTTGTAAAAAAACTCTCAAAACTTCAAATCTTGACCTGTCCGTTACATATTCCAGGACGCGGTGTCGCTCGGCGGCGGCGTGATAGGCGCGCTGCACATCCCGGAGAAGTGGTTCCCGGGGACGGTGGACCGCTGCCTCAACTCGCACAACATCATGCACGTGCTGGTCGTGCTGGCCGTGTACTCCATGCACCAGGTGACACTCTTGTTCTCTTACAATAGTCCGTTTCTTTAAAAACAAACGATGCTTGATACGCCACACTTGGTCATATGTCAAATCATCAACCCGTTACTGTCCTACTGCTGGGCACGGATCTCCTCTCATAATGAGAAAGATTAAGCCATAGTCCACCGCGCTGGCCTAGTGCGTATTGGTAGACTTCACATACCTTTGAATTTTTTTTTTATAAATCTCTCAGGTATGCAGGTTTCCTCACGTTGTTTTCCTTCACCGTTTAGCAAGTGATAATGTTAATTTTTTTTTTGTCATCTGTAATCAACCCCAAATACTATTGGAGTCTTTCCAGTGGTCATAAATGTATTATAAGTAGTCCTGAGTAAATTAGAATTCCTTCGTAACACCTCTGTTATTACCAGCGGCAAGCAGTGTTACGTAGACGGGAGTAGATGTCTTAAATATGAAACGATCATCTTAGTCCTGAGGAGTGGTAATGCATTTGTGAATGATTTCAGCTTAGATGAGTAAATTACAAAGATAAATCACTTCTAACCAGTTTTGAGAATTGAAATCGTTACGTAAATAAAGTTTTGCCATATCTCCGTGTTAAAATGTCTCCAAAATGTTTGAAATACTATTTGTCAAGAATTAAAAAAATAACGGACAAATCAGCCTTTTGTGGCTTCATACCATTTAAAGGCGGTGAAGTATCTTTCTATTTTACTTATCAAAGTGTTTCATGTAAAACTTCTGTTCTATATAAATCTGGTTACGTGTGTCTATGGGCGGCAGTGACCACTTGCCATCAGGTAGACTGTATGCAGTTTCCTAGTGGGAGTTCAAGTAACATAGAATAAAATTATAAATCAATGTAAAAGGTGGCCTTAATTATAACATAATCACAGCTAAAAGTCTCCCAAAAATATAGAGTTTGAGATGAAATTGGGGAAGACATATCTATGAACTATCTAAAAACTAATAAAATGTTTAATTAACCCACACCTGATTTTATTAAGCAATAGTTTTAGTCATTTGAGTTAGTTGCTTGTTATTGTGCAATTTATGACACACCAAATATTAACATAAACGTACATAACATTAACCCAATTGTAATTCGCATCAAACCGGATTAAATTAATTAGCAGTTAATAATATTACATAATAAAAATAAGCCTTATAGTAAATCCAGTGAATAACAATCCTATTGTGGTCATCCAATACTTTATTAAACCGTTATCAAATTAACTGTAGCGCAAAACAACATCAGGAAAATATTTGTTCAAAACCGCTAGGCAGGGCCGGATTTAGAAGTCTAGAGGCCTTGGGGCAACAAAGGAGTGGAGGCCCCCGGTCCCAAATTATTTTCCGAATAAAATGAACAATTTTTTCAGTTGAGTTTTTCAATAAATATTTTATTGTGAAACACAGGTAGATTCTTCTAGTATTCATGTTTATACAAAATACTGTAGATAAAGGTAAAACAGCGAAAAAAATATCAAAGAAAAAGATTAAATTTTTTTTACTAGTGCTCACTAGTCGAAATTAAAAAAAAAACGACGTCTCTATTGTGGGGGCCCCTCTTTTGTAAAGGCCCCGGGGCTGCCGCCCCGGTTGCCCTCCCTAAATCCGGCCCTGCCGCTACGCCACATGGTACCTACTCGGTGCGGTAAGTGACAGATTTACAATTTACGAGTACGTATGACCTTATGAAGCATGCCACAGGCGACATCGGTGCGCGATTAGGAACTAATTTCGATCTATTTTCATTATTAACTTTGTTATTTTTACTTCTACTACAAAATGTTATAGAATCAAAGTTGTAGATAATTCAATTTGACACCATAATTGTTTTTACAAATTTTCTGTGCAACGAATAGTTTGCCAGATCGAGCGTGAAAACGATTTGCATCCCTTTTTCAAGATGGCGGCCACGAAACAAAAGTTGCGCCCCTACAAACTTGCATTTACTTCACACAAACCTCCCCTTGATATCCAAAAAGTAAAATTGCGTTCGCTGACTTTAGCACACTGAGGACCAAAAAACGTAATATTTCAATCGACTAGATCTACTTATAATCATATTCATGAAATGCCACTATGTATTTAACATTTTAAATACGCCCACGTATTTGCACGTGTTTATTGTCGCTTGTCGCTATTGCCCGATTTCATAGGAGAGGGATAACAGTTCTAATTTTAGAGTGCGACCATATGAAGCCAGTAGATAGAGCACTTTTAGGAACATTTTTATTCGATAAAGAAGTAAAAACGAGCGAAGAAGTCGCCTGATGGTAAAGTTGGCCGCCGCTTTGCAATCACCTACGCAATTTCAGGCAGTTTTACTAACTAATTTAGAGAGAGACCACCTCCTCACAGATAAAGAAAAGTGAACTGGATTTATTTGCTACACAATAATAGTTATTTTGGAAATTTAGCAGAACTTTAGTATTGTGTTACAGGTGACGACTCGGGACCTCGCGTGGATGGCGCGCGTGCAGTGCCACCAGCTCTGACCCTCCCCCACGATCATCCCCTTCACCAACCTTCCGAACCCTACGACCATCCCTCCGACACCCACGACTCCTACGACCGACGACCACTCTGCGACGTATCGTCTCGTCTTTATCACTTTCCTCTCGACCATACAAATCAAATTACAGAAGTGTTTATTTACCTTAATGTATGTACATTTTTAATAAATATTCTTTAGGCAGACTGTGAGATGTTCTGCTCACGACACGTTGTTGAAACGGTGAATTTGCATTTATGTATCGTGACCTAAATAATTGTTTTGTAATATAGGAAAACAGGTTACAACTCAACTGTAAAAAAACGCGCTGCAAAATTTTGGTTTACTTTCCTGGCATTGTGTTATTTCTTTTAAATGACTTATTCATACCATTCGTACGACTCGAACCATGTATGCCTTCAGTTGGTCATGTTTATCTGAATTTTTGGGCGTTCTTCCTCTTGCCTATAGTATTCATATAGCATATTGGGATATTCCCAGAAAAACTATTTTTCCTATTACTTAAAAAACTCTGTTTACTTTTCCTACAAATAAATATTATTTTTTTATAAATATCTCAAAAGCGCCGATATGGTACGACCACAGATTAATAAATAGTTACTACGTGTACGACTCACCATGCCAGCGGAGTGAGTGAGTCTTAAGTTCGATGTAGTTTTTCAATGTAGAATCCGATGTCAGATCACATCGGATTCTACATTAAAAAACTTTAAAATAAATTTCAGAATTTGATGTCAGTTCTGAATTGACCAACATCCTGAACAATCAACAATATTATGAATTCATTCATGTGTATTGTGTATATCATCAGTGGTGTAGGAGTGGGCTAAGGGCTCCTTGCCCACAGCCTCGCGCTGAAAGGCCTTTCTCAGTGCGATTCCCGTGATGACTTCAGAGCTGAACGCAGTGAACTATGCCTGTGAGCACTAAATAAACTAAATAACTTATGTGCTAATTTACTGAATAATCTATAACAAGATTATCATTTATTTATCATTATCATACATTTATTGTGTTATCTATAAAATCCTAACATCAAGTACTAAAGGGCTCACTCGATTAGTCCACGCTACGACACTGCTCTTATTTGTGTATCTATTATAAACTTGTTTAATCTATCAAATATATGCTACTCACATCTGCAATACAGGGAATTCCAGTACCATGTTAGAAAACTAGTTTTTTAAGAATTCCCTCCTCCGATAAATAAACAATATTCTCTCCAAATGGTCTCGTCAGTCACATTAACAAGTTCGAAAGATATCTGTTAATTGCATTTAGTTACACTTTTTATGATTGTAAACATTAAAATACCGGTATAACATTTAATTACACGTATACAAATTAATGAATCACGTGTCTAATCATTTAACACACGTGAGTTTAGAACAACACACACTATTACCATTGAAAATTGGATTACATTTGATTATATTCTTAATTTAAAATAAAATTTCATATTTTCAAATTAGTTATACTAAATTAATTATTTACGTTTTTCAAACTGATTTTAAAGCTAATATTTCAATTGTGACTCTGAAACAACTTAATAAAATTACCCAAAGTAATATATTTCATAAATGCGAGGCATATCCATGTTTTTCTCCACTATACAAGTATACATTAGCAATGTATAATAATGAATGTATATAAGTATTAAGGTTGTATTATCCACCCTTCTATGAACAGTTTGCGCAATGAACAGTGTAAGTAGAAGTATTGTCAATTGTTTTACATTCATAATTAATTTATAGAAATGGAAAATAAATTAGGATCGCGTTAATGAACATTTTATGGTTCACGTAAAATTGTTAGAGGACAATATCACGGCCTATCGAATGTCATTCTATTACATGCGTGTTAAGACATTTTAATGCTCCCGACGATTAAGTACGTATTAACAATAAATTAGTTAGTAAATTAGGTAACGTTCCGTTAACGATAGTATAATTGCCTAGTGATAAGATTACGAGTACAATTATTAAGATAACTTGAAAGCGAATAATGTCTTCACATTTCGTAGGCTTTATCTAGTGGATTAATTACAAAGAACATTTAAACTGCTCTTGAAATCTGTCCCTCCGCGTCATGCGTGTCCAATGTTTATAGATTTAAAGTAGAAGTGTAGAATTAGTTGTATATTAGTAGTCCTCGGCGAAGAAAAAGTAGTTTACAAGCACTAACGCTACCGCTGGGTATTGCTGGGGTGCATTAGATTCGTCGAATCGTGCGTAGCTTTACATACTCATCAGCTACAGCGTTTACATATTGTACCCTTACAATGAGTTTTCAAAACATATTACGTTATTACGTTACGTTACGTTACGTTTACTCTATTCATTATTCTGTTCCGTTTGCTTCAGTAGACTGAGTAAACGTAACAATAAGTAAGTGCTCAAGTCTTTCTGCCTGCCTCACAAAAAAGGGAGACAAAACATAAAGCGCCATTATGTCAATTTAGACATTTAATGTTACGTTACAGACACTATAGTTCTGATATAATCCACTAAGGGCACTGATTGGAATTTGAATGGGTAAATACGTAGACAAATACCAAAACAGTCATATTTGTCAAAACGTAAAAACATATGGTAAGGGTACTGATCAGCGAGTTCCCAGATTATAATAAAACTCTGAAATTCAAATAACTGTTAAATTTCAAATGTCGATATACAGTCTTATTATACTTAGTTTTTAATTACTTTTGATCAAGCCCTAAAGTAACATTGTTCTGTCCCATTATAATGAAATCATAAAAATATTTAAGAACATATGAGACAAAAGAAAAACTGGCAAACTTCCAGCTGCAGAAAAAGCAATACATTTTAAAGGTAGTAAAAATCCACGTAGCTGCAGCAGGTCTGCCGCTATTACTGTTTCTACGTCATACGAATACGTAATAGGCCTCAGGTAGAAATATTGTCTTATTGGGGTCTATCGCACATGTCCATCGGCAGCAGCGACGAAATAAGTAGTTAATTTATCCGCGAACTAATGAGCCCCTAGCACAAAAACTAAAATACTTAGTAGCAAGTGAAATAGGAAATGTTCGAACGTTTTGCTAACATTTTTGCTCATCCATACTCATCCTAATCTTAATCCTTGGAAAATTTGATATTATTCCCATATAAAATAAAAACATCCGAAGGTACCGTTAGTTTTGGTAAATAATACATGCCTGTGATAATGGAAATAATCAGAAACAAAACAAACGTACCCCGATTAGCTTATGTAATTTACATTATAAAGACCATTATCAATAAATTTAAAACGTAAAAAATATATCGGTCTTTACCGCCTGGACACAGCCAACAGCGGCACGGCGAGCGTGGGCGTGAGCGCCGTGATTAGACATTAGAATGAAGAAAAGGTTATATGATATTTTTCGATTCAGCGGAGGGTTTTCTTATTCTGACGATTTGAAAAATAAATGTATGAGAATTGAGAATGTATGAAGAATAATGTATTTTCCTACAACGGAGCCTTTTCCTTTAGTTTGTGATGCATCATTACTTCCCAGGGATTCCTGCTAATAATGTGTGTATCAGCGTGTTAGTATCAGATAGCATAATAATACAGGTGGTTTTTTTTTCAAAATGACTTTATTTTTTCACTACTTCAACGTGTGGTAATTGGCAGATTATGATGTTTCCCGTTTTCTAAAATTATTTCCTTTACATTAAAAAGAAAATTGACCACGCTCGAGCATGTCCAATGATCGATTTTTTTGATTCTGCAAACCCCCCGACATAGAAAGCTCATTTATGGTTTAGGATACTCTACAAGGTGTAAGGTATCTCCCATATCTTAGTCTGACGCGCTCGAGACACTTCCGAATCCACTCTTGGGCTCCCCAACTATCAGGATAAATATTAGATACACTGAAGTATTTTGAGCATACTAAGTATGTTCATACTATGATGCTTAGTCTTTTTACCAGATAGCAAGGTAAATTGTTTACGGTAGCTTTTTAAATCCCGCAATAGGGGTGTCAAATCAAAGAGCTCATCATGGATTCCAAAAGATACATCACCGTAATCATGTTAAAGAGATACAACAAAATAATATACGCTGAAATTTAATATACGTGAGCGCGCCACACCTACGTTTTGAAGGCGGGTTTTTTGTTTGAAGTACCAACTGGTTATTCATATTCTCATACTCATCGCACAAAACAAACGGTACCTGTCTCCTTCCTAGCACGCTCTTGGTAGTCATATTGACGATATTTTGTAAATATATCCAGCATTATTAAGGAGTGGAATTGAAAATGACATCGCAAGTCATAATAAATATAATAATATTCTTTCATTGCGCTCAGGTGCTGAAAGTAAATTCTTGTTCTTCCAATATTTTCGTTTAGGTTATATTATTACGTAAATTATAGATAAGGATCATTATGTCTTAAAATATATTATTTGATTTACCTTATGTACAATATTTAATGTTAATTTACGATACGTATATAATTTAAGTCAATGTTAGTAATTCTCTTTTTATTGTGTAATAATGTACTTAAATGTAAAGAAAAAATATTACCATCATGTAATACACATACCATATGTTAAGTAGAATAAAATTGGTGGATTGTTTTTTATACTGTCTATGTGATGATTGTACGTGATTGTTATGAAGTATTCATTATAAATCTAGTCCCCATTTTCAAGACCATTCTTTAAACTAGTATTAGTAAGGTAATTCCAGTAGCTAGATAGTTTACGACGAGCAATAATAAATAGACAATTGTTACGAAATTTGACAAAAGTAGTAGACGTCGGAAAAATAAATAGAAATTCGACATTAACGCTCTTTTTATTGCAAATTATAATATTTTAGTATCTACTTTTGTCAAGTTCAGCTGTTTTAATGTCTTGTTTACTATTATAATAGTATTTTAGGCACGAAGTGTACTTGAGGTTCACTACCATCGTCGAGGAGTCGCCGCGACCTACCAGCAGTTACTTAGCTGTTTCCTTTATATTTTTAATACATTGTTACAATTAGTAAACTATATATTTACAATACATATAGAGTTATTTTTCTGTAAATCCTCGAAAGAACTTATAATTATATTTCGGAATAAATTATTTTACCTCAGCGGGCAGATTACTTTGATGATATTTATAAAACAAAAGATGTTTGAAAGGTCGTTTGTCCACCGCACCGTCACCGAGCCGATACCAAGAACGAGATTATTTTGGGGCCGATTTTAATACGTCGTGACGGCGATAGTTTGTCCACCGCGACCGAAATCGGCGGTTTATTTTGTTCCTGCTGTCACGCGTGTGACGGCAGTGTATGGACAAGTTCCAATGTGTTGTATATTGCTGGCACATCGGCCCGTCAAAATCTCCGTGACGATCTAGCGGTCACGCCGATCTACTCGAAATATCGCGACCGGGATGACGTGCGGTGGACAAGTAAATGTATATACGCTACTTCGGCGCCGTCATTAATTATTGGTATCGGCTCGGTGACGGTGGCGGTGGACAAACAGCGTAACTGTTTACTTGCCTAAATAATAATTCATTATTTACACTTATTATACTGAAACACTTTTTGTAAGTATTTAGATCAAGACGCTGCCATAAACAAAAAAAACTACTAATGTAATAAAAGTGCAGTCTGATAATGAAGATAGGTAAAGCTCCTCAAAAGTAGTAATAACTTCTGTTAAATATAATAGGTTAATATAATGCATAAAATTGATCACATAGTTTAAAGAAACACCCGTACTAGCTGAATGTGACATAGAGATGTCAGGGGTGCCTCATTGTAGGGAAATATTTATTTTAAACAGAAATCAGGCATAAGGCGGCTTATCCGTGGCACTTCAGTGAATTATATTTTTTTAACTTTACACCTTCAGTACAAAAATCAAGCTACGATGTCAGCGTCTACAATAAAAACGTTACTTTTATATCCTGCCATTATAATTTAAAGATTAATCGCTTACATGTAATCAGATGCGTATAAAGAAAATACAAGGTAAAGTATTCAAAATTGCAAAATTATTGATTCATTTAAAAATTTAAACGATTTTTCTAATCAAAGCTAAACAGAAATAGTCAAAGTTCTCAAAAGTTATTGGACCGATTAAAATTTTCATTTTTAGGTAATTAGATTTCCATAAAAAAAATTGTGTGTGCAATGAGGCAAACGGCCCACTACAAGGTCGCCTAAATATTCGCCGTCATGGAGACTTACAACTCTAAAGGATTTCCCAAAGACGTCAGAGAAAAGCTCTTATTAACCTCTTTTGTCAGTCTTAACGTTCCAGGAATTAATGAGATCTGAGTTATAAGATGAATAATTTAATTCGAATGTACCACATGGATAGGGAAAATTACAACATACCTAATATATTTTTAAGCTACACTTTACTTCATCTTCGCAAAAAAATGTTACGATTAAAATTGGAAATGTTTAATTCAAATCTTGATATAACTTGTTTGAATCTGTGTGCGGTAATAAACGAAATAGTGATATTTATAAGCAATATACCAGTATTTTTAACGTAATAAAGGTATTTTTTAAGAAAACGAGTCAAGCATATTGCACTAATCTTGATCTTTACGATAAAACGTTTCAAACTGTAGACGTTGATGAAATATTAAAAGTTTATTTGAAATCACACACTGTTGTTTTATTTTTAACACAATGAAATTCCTTTGAACCTAATGAAATATAATAAAAATGTTCTAAATATATTTTATGACACTTACTTCCATTGGATTTCTAATTCAAATGATGAAGAAGTCTTTTCTGTGAATATTTTTAGCTAGCATGAACAGAATAACAAACATCAATAAATTACATACCAAATTTATTGCTATCTACTTATTATATATTACTTTTAGCTTTTTTAAATTAAAAATAAATACTAACTATTCGGTTACACAGTAAGTACTTAAGGCTGTGAATTAATTTCTATTTAGTGTACAATGTCATAAATATACAAAACTGTAGTTTTAAATTTTTCATACATACGTATATAGGTACATATTGTACATTCACTTTATGTGTTTAAATTTGAACTTAAGTTTTACAAGTTAATGTTGTGTATATTCCTAGAGATCCATTGAATGTTTACCAGCCTAAACTACATACATAATCCTAAGCGGATCGTATGTATCTGATATATTTGTTACTAGCTGACCCGGCAAACTTTGTACCGCCTCAAAATCGATTTATCAAATATATTTCATATAAAATATAGCCTATGTTACTCGTGGATAATGTAGCTTTCGATTGGTAAAATAATTTTTAAAATCGGTCCAATAGTTTTAATCCTATTCATTACAATCAAACAAATAAACAAAGTTTTCCTCTTTATAATATTAGCATAGATTAATTGTGTAAGGAAATTAAATATTATTTAAATACTGCCCTTTTTCGTTGTTTTTTCATGCATAGATCGCATAGCGATTTTAACCTGTAATGTTGCATACATTTTAAAATGTCTACTATATAAATAAAGTATTTTCGACTCTATTCTACTCTATTCTAAATCGCGTTCATTTGGCACTGGCAAAATTGCTTCCGAAATATAACGTCAATTTAATATTTCTTACATACTCTCTTATTTTGGATCAATAAACGAGCCTAAAAATCACTCACTAAAAATAACTCAGCGCCAAATTTTACATTATAGAAATGTAATTTGTTTATCCTGGGCGTGATAATAATATATGGTGCTATCCAGGTTCGTTCTATTTTATACTAGAATATAAAAGTGAAATCTGAATTTATCTGTAACTTATCGTCAAGTTGATTTTATTTTAGTCAAGACCTGTTGACTACACTTAAATTTTGCCAGATAAAGATAAAATAAGTTAATGTTATCTTTCCTGAAAATATACCTATAATAATCTTCCCACCTAAACTTAAGCTTTTTTACATTCAACTTTAGTTATAGCTTTATACAGTACCTATAAAATATAGAACAACAAGTTTATCAATGACTTTGATTAGCCAAAACAATACAGGGCTGCATGCAACCTCCTGTATTGTAAACTTAAAGGAAACTGAAGTTAACGGCACTAGGAGTGTATGATGCGATAATAGTAATCACGAACGTACGAGTATAAAAGCGTGCGATCGTGTTGCAAAGTAAACAAGTCAATGATGTACGGCCCAGAGTTAGTCGTTTACGTGTTGTGCGCGCTCGTCGCGGGCAGCGCCGCGCGCACGCCTTCTGGACTCAACCTCGTCCAGTCTTACACTAGTAAACCAAGTGAGTAAACATTTCACCACACATTTACACATCCATTCACTAAAACTTAAACCCATCGTACTTCTTTCTTCATCGTACGTTAAGAAATGACCGAATCAAGTCTTCAAAATCGTTAAAAACCGTTGGGAAAATTTTAAAGCAAGTCAATTAGGTGCTAAACAACTGAAGATATTCGCGAGTGTTTCATTAACATATTAAACGCAAAACAGTGTTGTGTTTTAAAACATCATGTGCACGTGAAATCCTTATTCTCATAATATTATACGTAATTGTGCGACGCTAAAAAAAATAAAGAAATAGTAAATCTAAGGTGTACATTATGTATGATGTAATTCCTGTTTTCCTTGTGTAATTATAAAATATCTAGACGCACGTAAGTTCTGTTGCGCTTCGCAAGACGTTTATTTCCCTTTATTTTATTACTTACTAGCTGACCCGGCAAACTTTGTACCGCCTCAAAATCTATTTATCAAATATATTTCATAATAAAATATAGCCTATGTTACTCGTAGATAATATAGCTTTCGAATGGTGAAAGAATTTTTAGAATCGGTCCAGTAAATTTTTGAACCTATTCATTACAATCAAACAAACAAACAAAGTTTTCCTCTTTATAATATTAGTATAGACTAAAGCTATTGATTATAAGTAGATACCTACTTCTTGTGGTCTCCCCGATAAGAAGTAAGTAGATAGTGAGCATATTATCCCTAAGTAATGTATTAATTCCGATATACATTTTGTTCGGTGTTATCTATGCTATTATAAATAATAAGTGTTGACACAAGATACCCGGCCAGCAGGTTATCATACTTATAATTACTGTTGAGCGAATGGGTATTTCCAATAAAAACATTTTTTGTATACAATTATTTATCTACTGTAGTGTCTTAATATAAAAATATATACTGAATCTAATTTAAAAATGGCAGTGTTAAAATAATTTCAATTAGCACCAGATTGACACATAATTTATATCACATTTTCCTGCAATTTGCAATAACAAGTAAACAAATCGATCGGAACTTCCCACAAATGACGGGAAAAACAGCTAATTGAAACATATAAACGTTTTCCGACGATAAAAATTAATTGGCTCAGTAACCACAGTATGTAGTAGTTAATGCTTTGTCATTAGCGTCCTGTCGGCCATTACCGAGTTTATATTTATACTTAAACTCCTTGGCAAAACTGGGTGATGACTTCTCTTAGCTATTCGGTATCAAGAACATCAATTAATTTAGTTACTTCTTGACTTTTAGCGACGATGTTACCGAGTGGTTTGATGGAATAACCAATTACGTTTAAGAGGGTAGATTGAATAGGTGGTTATGAAATGTCTTGGTTCAGTATAGCGGGTTCACTTTAATTGAGTCCAAAGCAAGCACAGTAACTAGAAAAAAATCTTTGTTATAATCAATTTTTTTCTCAATAACCTACTATGGATCGCAAAGCAATCAGTATGTGAGGGTAGATATCTAGCTAAACAATAAAAACTTAACAAAAAGTCAGTTGCATGGCGAGTAGCCACTATAGCGCATGCAGATCTTTAACTACCCCTGATTATGCTAGTGTAGAGTCCTATCTGAGGTCGATCATTGCTTCCTTTGAGGACTAAATTGGAATGCCTCGGAAAAATATATCTCCCTTACCCTTCCTTCAAAGTAGAACACAGAAGCAGAAATCGATGAGGCGGTGGTTCCCTCCGAAATTGAACCACAAACTCAAAGAATGAACGAATGAGTGGGTTAGTTACAACCCGAGACTACTAAACAATTTTTTTCATAAAACATTCCTCTGAGCGGGTTTATATATAAATATAATATATATAATTTGTAAATTAAAATATTCTATAAAGTCTGTTGTGAAATTCGACTAGACCGTGAATTATGTGACTAAAGCATTTGCGAATCACATTATATTAAATATCACAGGTCACAGAGCAATAAATATATATATTTGTATAGAGATGTCATCGTTGATTTGGCGTTCTTAACGATAATACGATGTGAGAAGCAATAACCCTCTTTTGTTTGCTTGAAATAATAACATCTTTTAGTTCAGGGTTAACATAATAATAGTATTCTTAATGTTTATATTTTGACTCCAATTAAAACATGATATTTAGAAGAAAGCTATCTTATATTGTCAATGCGAATCACAACCTTCGGCTGTTAGAAATGTTTTAAACTGCATTTCATGAATTGGAAGCGGATAATAGGGCCCTAATCCAGATGTCCTGGACAAGACAGAATCGTTCTAATCTCTTAACGCAAAGGAATACTTTTAACATCTGTAGTAGCTTTGTTTTGAATGCGTCTTAAAAGAGAACGAAGATTTATTTCGGTCATTTTACGAGTAAGACATTCGTATACTTAAAATAATTTCGGGATAATAATTTGCCATGCGTCGATGGGGTCTCTATATTCATATTGGTCTGTGGTGCAGGTAAACGCCGACGCCGATCCATTATGCACGGTTGCTAAGAAGTCGTCAAACCGGGTTATGTTGGTGACTCACATGTAAACCTTTAAGATCACCTTTGTTATGAACAGACACCGAAGATGTTATTTATATTTACCCGTGCTATATATTGCATATTTATGCATTCTACAAAATGACATCGATGGCGCAGTGGTTAGCATACTAATCTAATTCAAAGGTGGTTAAAACATCAAAATGGTGAATTCATACTCCCATTGTAAGTGTAGATGGTAAGACCGTACACACAAAAACCTAAACTGGGGCTTACAAGAGAATACTAGGGTAGTAATACATTTTAAAGAGTAATTTTTGTAACGCATATTTTCACATTTATGTTTTTCCATAAACAATTCAATCGTTTCAATTGCACCGATCACGTAGCCCATTACAGCACTATCATTACAATCTATGCACTATTTGGTTCCTTTAGAAAAACACCACTGTACTCCAGATCTAGGAGTCCATGAACCGGTCCAGATCCCTCAAGTGAAGCTGCCTGTCAACGAGCGGTTCCCGTCTGCCGTGCTCTTCGGCAGAACCTGCGGTGGTACTATCATCGACGCGAAATGGGTGCTCTCTGCGGCTCATTGGTATGTTACAACTAGACTTAATTCCTTGTCATATGTCGAAATGTGCTTATTAAAACACGGTTATCTCTGTCTTATTATACTCTTGAAATTAGAACACAGTGACTAGTATTATTATTACTTAAATTATAAAGCAAAACTAAGTGGGGCATTGTTGCTGCGGCAGTCGAACTTGAAACCTCCGGAATGACCGTTGTTACACAATTGGACTATTGAAGCTTAAAACCTAATCTTTGCTTAAAACAGTGTTGTTCGTTAATAGCGTCAGGATTATCGGTTTTTCTAAGAGTCATAAAATATGAAGGCTATCCTTTGTGACAATGATATTAACTTATTCGTATGCCGCAGAAACCTCGGCTGCTTGCGTCAAAACATGTTCTGGGTTTTCCTTGTTTACCGCGCCGTACATTGAGTCACTTAATAACACGAGTTCCTTCATACTTTTCGTTTCGCTTTATTTACTCCAATCTTGTTGGTGTATGATTCGACAAACTCTTTAAAAAAATGGAGTTCTAATCTCATTGTTAGTTTTACGATATTACATACAAGAAAATGTTGTTAACTTGCTTTATCTCCATCTGTAAAGAATTTTCTTAAGAATTCTTTTCTTTGTGAAGTCTATCACATACCATTGTTAATCTTAATAATGTTAATAGTTTACAAACTAGAAACCACGCCAAATCACCCAAGGAAAATCGTTAATCCTGATTCCTGACGATTCTCATGAGGACAATGGGATAAAATAATTAAAATCGTGTATTGTCATCGGTTCTTGATAATTGTTGAAAATTTTAAATAAATCTGACCGTTCAAAGTGGGTAGAAATCGAGTTCAAAGATTCCGTTACATACATACATTCATACATACATAGAACCCAAGCTTATAAAAGCGTGGTAATATAAAGCGTGGTAAAAATATAAATGTGCCTGTAATCAATAGTGACCCACGTTTAAAATATATAGTTTTACTCTTTTATTTTTATCGTTCTGAATTATTTTAATTAAGCAATGCATCACGCCTTGAAACCTAACCCGCATGTCACTTGTCCTTGACTGAGCACAGCATGAATAAAGTAATTAAATAGGTAGGTATATAGTTACTAAATTCCTAATGAAAATATATTATGGTATTTATCCGATCTCTTGATAACCTAGTATTAACATACCTTGCGTATGACACTAACACATCAAACCAAGTAAAGAGACTATATTATTATAAATATATCAAAATAATGTAGTTCTTCGCGTTTGAAGCACGTGAGGTACCATCACCTACAATAGTTAGAAAAATTAGTAGGACGCAACTGAATGGACAATACATGCAGAGTTTCAATTCCTCAAAACTAGTAGGTACCGCGTTTGTCAACTGTATACATATATTAGTAAAGATTACTGATTACAAAATGTAACCGGTTTTGACAATTGAAATTGTAATTGTCGTCTATTTTCGTGTTTGAAAAATATTTAAAAAATGTAGTTTTTAGATCATTTACGAATGAAACGATATTTCTCCGCACGTTTTCTTCGGTATCGTGTTTTTGCACGTGTTAACTGCACATGTCGACATTATTCCGCGTAAATTACACCATGACAGCCATTAAACGGCTGATAAATGTGTCGGCTGTTTAAACCATTTAATGGCTTCCTTCAATTACAAGGCGGTGAGATATCTATACTTATCTAGGACTGTATATGGAACTCTTATTTTATTTGAATTTTGCTGTGTCTATGGGCTGCCTGGCTGTGTAAATAGTCGTCTAAATTGCCGTCGGATAAAACGTAATATAAAAAAATACAATGGAAGAGCAGAACCTATATCGAAATTGCTCCTTTACTATTAAACACAATAGACAAAGAGTCATCATGAAAACATCGAATCCAAATGACTACAATACGTAGACCGCCGAATTACCATTGTGATGATTGAAGTGATCTCATTTTTAAACGATTCGTATCGCCGCAATTCGTCCTACCTAATCTCAGATCATCTGTATTGCGTCAATGGCTGCTCTGTTACGTAATATGTCAATAATTTGCATAATTTTATCAATTCGAATACAATTAAATGCCTCATATATAACAAATTAGCTGTCATTTTAATAGCTACTAGGTAACGCGTTTCGCTTTGACACAGTCCGATATTTCCTGCGGGAACTTCAGGGTATAAGTATATCTATGTATAAAAACTTGTATATAGGTTCGGCTTTGTGTAAATATTTCAAGTCAAATTTACTTTTGCGGGCACAAATATAGGAAAACTTCATTTTTATATACCTACCTAGGTAAAAACTGTGGACGTGATTACTACGATATAAATAACCAATTAAAACAGGTTTCAAAATAACCCGTTTTGCACTTCCATTTTCCTCCTGTCACTAGGACAATTCACAATGGACCTGACCGAAAATTAAGGCATCATGACCGCAACTTTTGGGTTTCTGTTTCCAGCACTTTATTCACCGGCGGACGAGACGTCCTTGCCGGCACCAACAACACGGAGAACGGCAGCGGCGTGCGGCGGCGCGTCAAGCAGCTCTTCATACACCCGCTCTTCAGCGTGGGGCCCTACTGGCTGGACGCTAGCCGCTACAATATAAAACAGGTACCTACTAGAGATAACCTAGTGCAATGCGAAGGTAATAGCACCCTTCGTCGTTGACTCCAGAGACATCCCGGCGACGCCTATTTCTGCCTAATAAAAGTGTTAAGCACTGCTGTATTCTGATACAGAGGGCAGTAAGGGGACATATTTATACAACTTAATGGATAGCACCGGATTCTAATCTTACCTGGATTTGATTATCAATGTTCATGCGCCCATGCAGTGGCCACATTAGGTGCATGTGTACAAACGAGTACGCTACTTCTACTTTATACATCAAAAATAATAGAACGCAAGAATTCTTATCGATTTTTAATTCGGTTAATCTATACTGAGTAAAAATGTGATTGATTCCATCAAATAATTGATTTATTTATTCTTGGAAAGGTTGCAGCGCGTTGGGACTTTTTGCTAGCTGAGTTGGAGGAGCCTTTGCCGCTCGACGGCAAGACGATCGTGGCGGCCAGTTTGAACGGCCCTAGCCACATGCCAGCTGACGCGCCTGTCGGGTATGCGGGATACGGCGCAGAGCATCACGGGGTCAGTTTTTCAATAGCATACTAACTTAAGTACATATTTCAAAAGTAACTTCAAGTAATTTCGAGGTTTAATTCCGGTAAAATAACCGCCACACCTATATATACCTAAATCAATGCCACATATCAAGAACCACTGTATTATCGTTTTAGGCGAGTGGTAAGATAGAGGAGACACGAGACATTAATCTTATAGTCATCGGGGTTTAACAACGCATGTGACTAACGCATGATTTCATAAAATATTTTTCAAATTTTGCTGATCATACCTAAGTCCGTCCACCTGGGGGCCTACCACCATGTATTAAAAACCATCATAGTTCAAGAAAGTTTTATTTCAATATTGCATCAACATTATTTTGTTTCGTACCACGACCTTCTTAAAGAAGTATTATTTAATTTTTCCGAGTGTTGTAAAATAATGAGTATTCTATTCGTATATATTCCTCTATTCCTTATCCAAGAGAAAACGAAACATGGAAACTAGTGTCATCTCTTTCGTACCACGGTCTTGATTGTGTTCCGTCATACGCAGTTGAACAAACTTAAACCCTTATTCATTTTTCGCTTATCCATTGTATAAAACCAACTGAAATTGTCATATCTTGCTTAAAAAGGTAAATTTCCTGCAAAAAAAGAATAAATAATTTCGGCCGACATAACTGCTTATTGTATATTACAAAAACAATCTTACTTTAACAAAGTTGTAGTACGAAATTTCAATGTATGTATAAAATAATATTGTTTTAAGTAACCCCCCTGACAGTAAGTAATACTGCCGCCCATTGACTCCATTGTAAACAACTCCATAATATAAAACAGGTGTTCTAACTGAAACCAATTACAGATGCATTGACATCCCTGACGATGGTCGCCTATGAAGCAAGCCGACATCTGCACCCTTCCGTTAATTCTACGACATTTCAATTGTATGTAAATTTGCTCATTGAACTTTGTGCAGGAAGTGATGCGGCACGAGATGCACGGGATGGACCTGAAGACGCTGGGGGACGCGGAGTGCACGCGCTTGCAGGAGTACAACCCGCAGGACATGCTCTGCACCCGCGGCCGCCCGCCGCGCAACGACTCAGCCTGCAACGTGAGTTACTCACTGTACCTACTTTGTAGCAAGTTTATGAAATTGCCGATGATTATATTAATATCAAATCTATATCAAATACCTCATATATCAATTACCAATCATATAAGTTTCAAGATTATAACTATAATTCCAATTGTTCCTCACTATCAGTGAAATGCAATTCAAGCACCGATGCCTGGAACACTTAACAGCTATCGACTCGTTATTCATAAACATAAGTCATTCGTTGTGCAATTGATTGCAATAACTTACGTGTATTACTTAAATGGTTGAAATATAAAGGTGGAACACACCGAAATTTCTTTTTCCACAGTAATAACAATGTTCTGTATAAATATTCTTAGTGGTTACAGTTATTTGGTCACCATCTGTCTATAAAACGTATATATATTAGCAGAGAATACTGCTTCGTCCTTACAATATTACATATAATGAACAAGTCATATTTTAATTGGAGTTGGATAAATATTTCTGTAGGCAACAATGGTCATGTAAGTAAAATTAAGTAAGTAAGTAGACGAGCACCCCTTGGTTACTCAGATAACACTTTATAAAATTGAAGTAACTAACGGTCCACCTCATATTAAATGGTGACTGCTCAGGAGCATCTGTAATCAACTCCAAAAGTCCTGTGTGTAATCTGCATTAAACGTGTTATATTTCAATGTGCCTAAACAAATAAACAATTTTCCAGGGTGACAGTGGTAGCGGCCTCATGTACGGCAACAACGTCGTGGGTGTGGCTTCGTGGGTTGAGAACGACGCCATCGAGTGCCGCAATGGCAACATCGTGGTGTTCTCGCGTGTAGCCGCCGCACGTGACTGGATACTTCAAGTCACCAAAATAAAACCATAAATGGAACTTGTCTCAAGTCCCTAGATAACAAATAATATCGATCGTTTAGTTTTAACAGAATAGACCGAAGAATGTATGACCATGACGCCACGTTAAAAGAAGTATCGAGGACATATTTAATTGGACAAATGCCGGATTTGCTGGTACATATCAAAAATCAACAAGTAATCATTAAAAATAAAAAATTAGTCTTAGCAATTATTTGGTCACTTCAATGTAGATATTTGTTAAAAATTACATTGATATGTAACGTATGCAATATCACATACGTAATACCAAATAAAATTTCTTAATTTATTTTTTGAAGTATTGACTTAAAATGCTTACGCGTGGACGTGGACGTGAATAAAAAAATCAAACCCGTTTTTTATATTATTAGTTCCACAACTTGAATTAAGCATAAATAGTTTTTGGCCTCTTGGTTTTGGTATCTGTTAGGTAACCAGGTAATTCATCCATGGATTTTTATATGCAAACACGCCGCAAGTCGGATACTAGTTGTATATTTGTGTTTTATGTATACTAGTCAGTCGTAAAATAAATCGTTATGTTATTCAATCTTACCATTATCATAAAAAAATAAAAACTAAATGTTAGAAAACAAAAATGTACGAGATGATTATATATGACTAGAAAAAATGTTGTAAATTTATTTTATTACTGTTTCTCAGAAAAGGACTTAAATGTTATAATATTTTTATTAAATGGGAAACTGACTAATATATTTTTTAAAGAAAATTGTCAGTAGGTAGGCACTTATCAGATGAACTCGTTATAAATTAAACGATACTCGAGTTATTTATTATAAACAAAACCTAAATAATAATATATTGTAAAATAATCTCGAGCGTTGTTATTAGGTACATTTAATTTTACTTAAGTATGATTTGTTACAAATATCGAAATATGTTATATAATAGGATAATCTACTATTTAGTAGAATACAATGTGCCATATGCAAAGTGAAAGTTAATAAAATATTTCTCAAGACAATTAGGTAAGAGTTTAAATCTACTTAGAACCTAACATATCTAATAAAATATTTAAGTGATTTTTATGTTGTTCTAATTTTTTCGTTGAAAACATAACATATGAGCAGTTTACGTGATGGTAAGTAGTTCCCATATGTAGTAGATAATGTCATGAAATCTCTTAAGGGTTTCAAAAATGTGAAAGTACAAGTCAAATGGAAATACTCGAGCACATCAGATCATTGATAGTGTGATAGTGTATACAGCCTACATGTATTTGATGCCGGAAATATGTTAATCTGCAAATCTGCATGGGAGGGGCAGCCGTACGAGAGTTAAAAAAAATATGAACCTACCATACAAAAGACTGACGATTATGATGGGACGCAGACTCGTAGTGTCTATTGGACAATGTAGAAGAATCATCAGTTTGAAACACTCGAGCGCGCTTATAATCTGCCTCGCTCGAGTTACTCTCGAAATCCCCTCTTGAGCGTTCCTACTATAAACAAGAGTTGATAATTGCATAACCAAAGTGGTGCAAATGGATTCCTACAAATCTTTGACTATGTGTACAATATGTATACTCATTATTACTCAATAAAAATATTAGAAACACTAGTTCAAAATGTTTTTGTATTTTAATTAATAAAAAATATTATATTTATACAGTGTGAAAGGTAAAATCTGTACATACTGAAACCATTAAAAATACTAACCATTAAAAATATCACGCAAGGAGAATACTAATATACTGCATAGTAAACCTAAACGAAATCAGTGTAAGAAGTGTAAGTATCAGTGTAAGCGCGGGTGCTATACCCAGCTATCGATAACGATACGCTGCGCGAGCGCGTCTACCCTCTAGTCTTTAATAAAAAGATAATTCTCACCACTATGATGAAGATAAGTATTTGAGTCGATTTTCACAATTCACAAAATTAAACTAATCTTAATAACTGCTCAAAATGATCGCCCCATCTCATAACGCAGAGTTCGGCGCGTTTGTCGCCGCATATTGTCTTTCACTCGGCACAACACAAACGCAACACTTCCGACCTTATCAAAGGCAGCCACTGGTATAAGACATTTCGTTCATCATTGGAGTAAGAAATTTCGTCCGACACAGTAAACAACCCACACACAGACAGTTTAATTAAAACGCGGATGGATGATGCGGAGGTAAAAAATCCCGGAAAAATAATTGCAAATAACAAAGGCGTCGCGTGCGCTTTGACTGGCCGCTGGCGTCGCCCGCAGGCGCTCAGCGCATGACCACACATTGGTGCGCCGCTCATGTCCATGCGTAAATGTTTTATGGGAGATTTTTGTACGATAACTAGCTGTGCCTCGCGATATCACCCGCGTTAAAAAGAAATCTAACAATATCATAAACAAAAAAAATGTAAGGACTAAATGGCCTTTGAAGTGTGCCTACCGGGGCCCTAATTTAATTTCAAGGTCTTACTTTAGGATATACACGGAACCATCATCATCAACAACCCATTGTCCCGCTGCTGTGCACGGGTCTCCTCTCAAAATGAGAAGGATTAGACCATAGTCCACCGCTCTGGCCAAGTGCGAGTTGCAGGTTCTTTTCAGGTCTATTTTATAAATCCCAGGTATTCAGGTTGCCTCTCGATGTTACCCTTCACCGTTTTACGCAAGTAATAATTAATTTCTATTACGCACATAACTTTAAAAAATCAGGTGCGTGCCTGGGATTTGATCCTCTGAACCCTCGATCGAGAGGCTGCGTTCCTTAACCACTTACGTCGAACGGGATAAAAAGTATCCTATGTCAGTCTCCTGGTTCTAAATAACTCTCCACCAATTTTCAGCCAAATCGGTTCAGCCGTTCTTGAGTTATAAATAGTGTAAGACGACTTTCTTTTATATATATATATATATATATATATATATATATATATATATATATATATATATATATAAAATTTCAAGTTCCTATTTTTTACATATTCGGCAACATAATCGAAGACCTAATGTCCTCCTTCATTATGTACCGTCATTTACCGATCAGTCTGTATTTTGGGTGTAAACTAAAATTATTGAATAGGGATATATATTGTTGCAAGAAAACAAAGTTTGTATTCCTGGAAATTTAATGACTTTAATAGAAGAATAACTAAATTAAAACAGCAAGATAAAGAAGAAAAATCATTCATTAATAACATCATATTTATCTGATTATGTTCATGCAAAAAGACCAAAATTAATTAATGACCTAACAAAATATACAACAAAAGTCATCAAATAATCAAGTCCAACCAATCGTTAGTCCGCTGCGAGCGGCGACCGAAGCGATAATATGTATTACTGTTTCAACTTCACCACTAAAATGAACAAGTACATAATACAACTTACAATTTTGAATAATATTGTGATTAAAAAGAAAAAGCTAAATAATTCTTTCCTACTTATATAATGTGTAATAATATAAAGTGTCGACTACTTATAAATGTATAACTATCCATATGCTTACTATAATTTTTTCACACAAAGAGCGGAACGGAAGTGGAGGCCGAATGGCCGCGACCGCCGAGCGCCCGCGCGGCCGCCGCACGACGCCCGCACGGCGCCCGCACGACGCCCGCACGACACCCGCACGACACCCGCGCGGCGGCCGCACGGCGCGGCGGCTGCCACCGCGCTCGCTCACCTTATGCCGATATACACACCACAATCTCGCTAACTCTAGGTCACTTATGCCGAATGTTAGACAAGTAAGAAAGCGACGACTTCCCGAACCAAAATTACATTACTAGCGATTTGAAAACGTCGGTCCAGAGCCCGCGGGGCGGCGCGGGAGCGGCCGGGGCCGGCGGCGCCCCACTCGTTGGCTTCAGCTTACGATTGTTATTTCGATAATGTTAAGCACGCTATGCTCTCCGTTGGAATCGTAACAATGTAGCTTTTTTTGGAGTTTTAGTTTTTTACAATATATAGGATTTGTTTCTATAATTAATTATATCTAATATTTACAATGGAGGTGAATGGACATATTCAAAACTCTACTTATTATCTCCGAAATTAATCCTGAAAGTCCTACCCGAAACGAACATTATCTACAATTTTATTAAAAATGAGATTGAACAAACCGTACGAGCCCCGACTCGAACGTTCAACGTGTCACTAAATTTTTTGTCGGTATTAAAAATAAAATCTATTTACTTTGAGAAACAAAGGATGTCTTATTTAAATGTTTATATCCCTGTAACTATTGCATTCACTTGAACTCTGTACACACCGGCAGAGAATTGCCAGGCTATTCTCAATGAAAACGATTAAAACATGCAGCTGTGCAATACACCGATAGCCTCTAATTACTGCAGATTTTGCATCAATTTTAAAAATTAAGATTAGAATTACGCCAAGTAAATATTACAACGAAAAATGTTATTTCTATAAAATATATATTTCTTTATTTAATAAGACTACAGACTACATAATGTAATTCGAGAACAGCCAGGCCAGCACTCATCGCGGCAGTCTGGGCGTGGGCAACAATGGGAGCGCTGTCTCCGTTAACTGCCAATACGATCGATTTCAATGGCGGGTGTCTCGCGGCGTACGTTTGCCCAATCTCCTTTAAAAGCAAAAACTCTCGCCACAAATTAAATCTAAACGTAACTTAGATCGAGGCGGCGGCGTCGCGTTCATAATCAACCGTATATAGCTAACAACGTCGGTCAAGCCGAGATATTTAGTCAGCGGTGGCTCCCGCGGTGGATGACACGCCACCGATGTCATCAGTCAAACAAGAGACGCGTGGGCGGCGCGGCCTCGATCTAGGTCGCACTAAACGAATCAAGGTATATATATAGGTGTGGGGAGGGCGGGGCGGCGCTCATATCTTGTGGATCTTCTGCGAGACGACGACGGGGTTGTTGCGGCGGATCTCCTGCGCGCCGAGCTCCCGGTAGTCGAACGAGCACTCGTGCTTGTCGCTGTACCGGTGCACCGCGCAGAACAGCCCCCCGCAGCGGCATTCGAACCCTGACACGAACAAAACAAACATTTTCATTCATTTATTATGCACATAGGGTCGCAATTTGTCATAATGTACATATGATAGTGATCTTATTCTAGGCCTATGAGAATAATATGTAAATATTTTAACAAAACATTTATTATAAGTTATTTTAACGATACGCCAATGCTAAATTAAAGTAAAATAATTATTATTCGAATTAAAGAAAACCTAACCTGTATAGCATATGTTTAATTTTTTGTAACTGCCTAAATTAATTTTACAAACGAGACAGTAATTTCTGCCAATGATGATGCCATCAAGTGATATAAGTTATAAATTTAAATAATAAATTGTAACAAACATATTTTGTTCCTGGCCTTATTTTTATATATTTGTTTACAGTTATTATGTTATAATTAATATGTTTATCTGCAAACATGATAATATAGGGAAAATTTTTCTAGCATCTTTATAGTGAAACTTACTCACTATCCTAAATTAGCCAACTACAAAATCACAGAAATAAATTAGAAGACACATAACTATACAAGATTAATCTAATCATATATTGCAACAAAACACAAACTAAAAATTGCTATATTCTTAAGAAAAATGGACCAAATTGTCAAATTAATTCAAAAACTTGCAGCAACACAACTTTCCTAGATCGCTGTGTGCCAGTCACCTTCACAATCGCGTGGCGTGGTACGCGTGAACATAACTCGATTTCAGTTAACGCCACATAAATTACAATGTTGCACTTTTTCTAGACAGGCTTCTTTCATTGTCTATACAAACAGAGTTGAAGAGTATGCCCGTACCATTATAGAGGCCCTTTAATACATAACAAAAACAAGAATGCAAAGAATCATAGAACATTTTGTCTAGCGTGATTGGTGATTTATGTGGTTTGTTTAGTGGGGTGTGTGTTAGGATAACTAATCATCGACTCATTATTGTCCCACTGCTGGGCATAGGTCTCCTCTCAGAGTGAGACGGATTAGGCCATAGTCCACCGTGCTGGCCAAGTGCGTATTGGTAGACTTCACATACCTTTGAGATTTTTTTTTATATATCTTTCAGGTATGCAGGTTTCCACACGATGTTTTCCTTCACCGTTTTAGCAAGAGATAATTAAATTCTAATACGCGCATAATTTTGAAACATCAGAGGTGCGTGCCTGGGATTTGAACCGCGGACCCCACGATCGAGAGGCCCAGTTTCGTACCACTAACTAGGCTATCACTGCTATTAGGCTGTTAGAATAACTAAACCAATATAAATTGGTACCAAAGACACCAAAGATTTTCACGCGACTTTCGCCTTGAATCTACATTAAAAACAATCCCGACGTTAAAATTGTCGCTGCGTGTATTGCATTAGTGCGTTGTACATGAGAATAGTATTCGTATTTGTGTATTATTTTCATCATAGATTCAATGCGCAAAATGCGGTCGATAAACAAACATGGCGACAATGAACTGCGTAGTAAACTACGCGGTCTTGCGACTACCAAAACAATGTTGAAATGGGAATCGTGAATAGTACTTTTATTGCTAACCGCTTCGTAACTCACGAAAAATATATTGCGATTCAAAAGAAAGTCTTGAATATTATTGTAACATAACATAATATTATATAAAGTTATTTTTATATTACACTCTACTGTTTTAACCTGTTGTTAATTTATTTATATGGTTTTTTCCAGAATTCATAGATACATAAAAACCTATGAGTAATAAAATTATATGTGTCCTATTATTACACGCATATGATTCACTAAAAGACCCTTTTGAATTGTGCTGACAAAAAGGTCAATGTCGTCCATATACATTTACAAGATCAAAACGACTCAGAAATGCATAATCTGTATAAGAAACTCATTTTGGGTATTTTTGAAACGCCTTTCAATGTACCGGAAAGCAATTTAGAAAGAAATGTGTAAACTCTCAAAGATTTGTAAGGTCTAGCAATTTATACATAGATTGGTAGACTATAAATTTGAACCTTCCACATTCTTAGAAGAAAATTATGGTCTGCAGTGAAACAATAGAAGATTATAATATATAATGAACATGATACAAAACGAGTGCACATGCTTTATTGTGTCTGCCAATAAAGATAACAAGGAGCAAATGAACACAAAGTCAAATACACAAAAGGCAGCCTTATCAGTGAAGTAACAATCTCTGGTAGACAACTTATATGTGAAGGAAACACCGTGTAGAAATACTAAATAAGGGATCCATTTTAATTCAAAAGGTGTAATGAAAACCAAAGAATATTAATAATAAGAAACGAATCCTGGATTAAGCGATGACAGCTAATACAATAAATCCCCAGATAATGGTACCAGATTAAACATTTATCATATACAAATAATTAAGAACGAATAAGTTCAGAAACAAATTCCAACGTAAATATCATAAACAGCGGAAACTCACATATTAAGCTTATACTACAAATAAGGTTTACGTTACAAAGGATCGAAGGAAGCGATTGTATGATCGACAATCACGGTCAACTGACCTCAGTAAGGAATATCAAATCCTATCTGGCGTTGAATACAAATGTTCGTGGGCGGCAGTAGCCACTTACCATAAGGTGGATTGCATGCTCTCCTTGCATGTGCTCCTCCTACTCCTATTTAATAAAAAAAAATGGTCGCGTGTATTACCTGTGAGTCCAACCTTCTTGCGGCAAACGGCGCACCTATTCTTTTTCTTTTTGTCCTTGCTGGGGTCCTTGTCGTCGGCATCGGTGTCCGACGCGCCCGTGCTCGCGCCGCTCGTGCCCGCTCCGCTCTCCTCCTCCAGTTTCTGGAATTAATCGTACACAATACTTTTATTGTATGACACGTTTCAATGTTACACACATCCTCTACGTATCTATTTATTATCATTACTTATACATTAACAATATAACGAGGTCGTCTCTATACGCATTATAGGAAGACTACTGGATACGTATTGTTGCGACTTAGTATTATTGAAGATAATGTTGTTATTTTTTTCCTATCGAAAAATAAACTTGCCCCCGAGGAACGTAGATTCCCATAACTTGCGATTTCTATAGAAATTCATCTTACTCATATTTTAATCCGTTATTATTATTTGACTTATATTCAACGTATTATATTATTATGGCGTTTATTATATTTCTTGTTTCGTATAAACAGTGGTCTTTTGAAAGTACAAAACGTACAAAACTGTCCATAGCTTGGACAGTATTAAAAATCTAGTCCATTAACATAATCTACGTGAAAGAAACCAATGCGTTGCTTGCATTGAGTGGCAGACTGTTCAACACATTATTAAAATATTGATGTTCAATTCATAGTATCACTTGTTTCGAAACTTAGAAGAAAGCTCATTCCATATTGTACAAAATAGAATAAATAATTCCCTTTCGAGACTTTGTATATATAATTTCACCGACCCTCTTGAGATTCTTTTTGCTGAAACCCGCTGTCGCATCAGGTTCCTTCTTATCATCAGGTGATTTAAAATCTTCGTCTTTCCGAGGAGTCTCAATGTCGTGAGCGTTATCTTCGAACACTTCGTTTTGACTCTCTTGAATGGCTACTATTTTTTTCGCTTTCATATCTTTCAACAGTCTGTCCTGTAGGGAGGAGCGCTTATACTCCTGCGCCTCCACTTTAGTATCAGTTTTATTTTTTTGTGTGGAGACGCTCCCCTCCAGTTTCTCTTTCGTTCCATCGGGTTTCGGTAAGGGAGTGCTGTCGTTGATTTCAACTGACAAACGTTGGTTTTCGAAGCTCTTCGACCGCGAAACACCACTGTTGTTTTGGACAGAACTTTGACTATTATTAGATTTGCTGTTGCGGCGAATTGCTTTCTTCAATATTCGTTTGCCCTTTGATTCCTTTTTATTGGGATCATCTTCCATTATAATTATTATTTTGCTTCCTCCTGTTTGGGCATTTTAACTGAAATAAATATTTTCCATACTTACTTTTGAATAACTCAAGAGCAAATAACATTAACTCATTACGTAATCATTTTACCACATACTAGAATACAAAGTTCCACATTTTAAATCACCGTTGGTATCAAACTGAATATGCATATGAATTACATTTTATATTTTTTATAAAAACTGTAAATATTGAAAAATTGTCTTGATTTTCTTTGTACAAAATGTCACCTTGACAATTATATTATTTCATAATACATTTTTATATGTGCCAGTATAGTTTAACGTGACAATTCTAAGTACAATAAAATGTATCTTATCAATATTTTTAACAGTGTAACAGTACCTTATGTTTAGTACTAGATTAATGTAATGACTTTGAAATTCATCGAACATCAAAGTCATTTGATAACCTAATGAAGAACATTTCATTTCTAATAATTGCATTTTTTAAAACATAGACTCATTGTCCCACTGCTGATGGGTCTCTTCATAATAAAAATGGTTACTTATACAATCAGTATTCAAGAAAATTCAACAATCTATGTGGCGCGGCAATTACTGGTCTTAAGATTATATGATTATATTATGTTTCCGTATAAACAGCCATTTAAATTATCTTCTATGTAAGCGTTATATGTCTTCGTATGTTCATTTCATTGTTATCTTTAATTATTTTCACCATTAAAGCTACTGATAATTAATTTCCAATAGACACAACACTAATCAAAAGTCTCTGCTTGTCTTTAATATGTTCCAGTCGTCTTCAGAGTTAGCTAAGCAGTTTAAATTGCTAATAATTGCGTTTAATATCGTTATAGCGCGCATATTTAGTCCCAGCATATAATCAGCGTGTTTACACATACGTATTGGTTTGAAGATCGTGTTATAACATACACATTTAATTGATACGTGACCGCGTGATACACAATACTTGGTTACGCGGCGACACCTAGCCTCGCGGCCTTACTTATAATGCGACTTTCTGTGGTACGTGGAATGCGTAGATTGCATCTCCAACACGTATACGGGATGTATTTATAAGCTGTTGTCTATATAACTTGCTATGTTAGTATGGGGCAATTCTGGGAATTATTTTAGTTACTTCCACTTGACACTAAACATTAAAATATTTAACTTCGATGTGTCCATGATATTGAGCTCGTCTGATGATAAACTAGGAAATTGCTGGTCATAGTAACGCCTCAATTAAACAAGAGATCCTTGTCTTATTTAGGCTGGGTGAATTTAGTTAAAATTGGCATCTCGTTACGTACCTACTATTGTTTGAGAAGATTCGAGTAAAGTCAAAGAATAATTACCTAATTATGTTCCTTTTTAATTTACAACAATTAAACATATTTTTTTCAAGGTTTTCACGTATTCCTTAAACAAGGACGTTCGTTATCCTTATCGCGATTCTAATCTGTGACTTCTAAGGTTTCAGAATTCTCTCCTCGGGTATGACCATCCATAATATTATGCAAAATCTAATGTCATCGTTGGCCTTATGGTCGACGTGCAAACAAACAAGACGATGCATTTGTAATGTAATTTAATGAATTATTTAATTCTGAGCTCATATAATTGTGATGTGTATATTTATGTATTAAATTTAACGTCCAAGCGACGAGATCTTGGCATTCTAATTTAAACTTCAAACCGAATCACCGTTATCTACCACACGTGGTGCTAGAACGACGCAATTGAGATAAAATTATGTGAACTGCGCTCATATCCCTTTACACCCGAAGATTTTTTTTCGCAATTTCCGATTCAAAACGTTTATTACGGCTTTTTATATAGCTTAAGGGATCCACAAAAAAAACGAAAAAAATTCCAGAGTTTATACGTAATCCAGAAATCGACCCGCACGATCGTGAGTCTCCGGTGGGAACTATCACACTCACGATCGTGAAAATTGCAAAAAAAAAATAGTTTTTTATCAAAAAATATTAGAAAATTAAAACAATTTGGAGATATTTAACATCACTGTCTTTATTTTCATTAGTCTTTATAAAAAATCTGTCTTGGCAATGAAACCTAAACTACGTAATTCTATGAAAATCAACATTCTTCTTTCTTCCGTTATTACCTCCGTCTTAAATCCAGGTCTCCAAAGCGTAGGTATTCTTGGCTAGGGAATACATCCAAAGATAATGCAGATGGAGAAAACTTTAGCCATATCTATTGCAATTAAATTAAGTTTTCGACCGGTTCTTCTTAGATAATATAAATTTGTGCATCTGGTTACATATCAAGAGCCTCATAATTAAAATATTAAGAAAAATATTTCTATGGAAACTTTACTGGAGATGTTGGTAGGGATGTGTAGACCTTTTCAAGACAGAAAACGTATTCTTTTCCAAGCTATTTTTCGATGTGTTGGACGTGAAGATGCTCGGCGGCGAGAAATTTCTAGGGATGATTTTAAAGTAGATGGTTGAGGTTCAGGCTCAAGTTCCAGATCCAATTCTAGGTCAGTTTCTATTTGAGGGTCTGCATGTGCTTCTGGATCTGTTTCAGGACACAATTCTTCAAATTGAAACTCTTCTAATCTATTTGGTTGAAGCTCTTCACTTTCATGAAGATCTTCAATGTCCAATACATTTCTCCTCACCCCGCACTGGCAAAATCTGATCGTCATTTAAATGTACCCCTAAAATTGAAACAAACAAAATTGATATTGACGAAACTTACACATAACTGGTAATAGCAATAAAAGCATTTTCATCAAACGTTATTCTGCACCAACAACCGTAGGCACACGATCGTAACAGTTGAAATTTGCAACCTAATTGTATCTAAATTGCAAGTTAATCGAATAAACTACTAAATTCCACGTATTTAGTGTTCTTTTAGCTTTCAAATTAGCTATAATTAATAATAGATACTAAACATTTAATACCAAAAATAATTATATACCTGTGACAGTGCGCGGGTCGAAAAAATCTGCCATCTTTGGACGAGTCCCTAGCACAACTGACTGCCTGCACCCCGCTCACTTAGCCGGTAGCACGTGCGATACTCTCCTCACGATCGATCGGCATCGGTTGCGTTTCGAAAAATAAGAAGCTATCACGTGGGAATTTTTTTAAAGTGAAACTCACGCTCATATCATCTCGGGTGTAAAGGGTTATTACTGATCAGACTTATACATAGAACCTATCGTACTATCTATCTAATTCGAGCTGTACAAAGCGTGTTTTTTGCTTGAGAGTAACTGTTTCTTACATTTACTATGGAAATGAAGTCGGAAACGGAGGGGTTACTGTTACGTTATTATGTAGCCTTTACGTTGGGTGCGAAATGAATGCTGTTTGCATATAAAGGTATAATAACTGGCTTTCCTGACAATTAAGTTGAAATTACAGATCTATGTTAAATTTACTAGCTCACATTTTAGTTTTGTTATTGTACAACGTGTCTCTCATGAAAAGTAAGGCCTAATTAATTGACTTTTATCATAGTTACTGATTAGTAATCAATATTGCGGCTGCGACCTCGCCGATGTCAACTGAAACTTATCGCGGCGCGGCGAGCGTAAAAATAAATGTATAGAATATGTATGAAGCCCGCCACGCGCCGCTACGCTCGGCGATGTTAACGCTGATGCCGATGAACAGCTGACAGAATGACTAAATGTCTGATTTTTTTACTTTAAAGAGCAATGCGATTTAAAGCTATACGAGTATTACTGCTTTATAACTGCCGGGACAATCTCAACCAATTTGGTGTAAAGAGCGTGATTAGACAAAAGGCACTTACGCAGTTGCAACGCATCTGTGGTAGGACTTCAAACCTACTGGGGGCTCATTACTGACTCATTAGTAATTCAGATGCCAGTGGGGACAGCAGTGACTAGGTACCATCAGATGGACTATACACAGATTAGCTTTGCAATAAAATCTATATAGAACAAGATTACTACTCTCTCCTGGAGCTTATCATAAACACATGACTGCCCTGAATGGTTAAACTGAAACGCCTTATGTGAATGTATCTCGAGTACAAACAATCCCCTAATAAAAATAGAATTATGCTACAATTTTTATAGTTTGAATTTAACAATATTTGTCAAGTAAATCGATTATAATAAGTGTATTTATATGTATTAACATCACGCACCCAACGACAATTAACCACGAAATATAAAGACAGGACACAGATTTCACTCACTAATATAATTAGTTTGATATAGTAAAAAACCTTATTTCCAATATGAAACAATTACTCTCAACATAAAACAAGTTAGAAAACGTAGTGTAAGAACCAAATGTCTTACCTGTAACGGGGATATCTAAAACACCACCATTATTAAAATATAAATAGGAAATTAATAAATTTTGTATTAAAAATCTACTTTCGACAGTAAAGCTATTTATTACTACCAATAACATTTATTGCTTAAAATTTCGAATAACATTTAATGAACGTAACCTTATAACAACTTTAATATTCCTATAGATATCCTATTAAGGAAATAAATATCACAATGTCTTAATGTAAGTTAAACGTCGTAAATACGAGATACAGCTAACTTTATCACTTTCAATAAAGCTTCGCAAGTGACATGTATTGCCGCCGTGCGCCCGCGTCACGGTGTACCCGCGTCCCGTTACGCAGGTACGCGTGACTAAACTCATGTCTGTTCTACGCCTCGGGCCGGTTGGAAACGGTTTTGAGATGCTGTCAGTACATGAAAATTGTGTTTTCCGAGTAATATACTGTAGCTAAGTAAATAACAATTTAAGGTTTGGAAGATATGCATAAAATCAACACGTTTATCTAGAACTGGTTGAACTGAAAAATAATAATAATATAATAGCAATCTATTACTTTTTTATTCAAACTTAAAAGTATTTATTTGTGATTAAACTTATTTATAGATAAATTAATTAATTATATGAATGGATGTTTAAAGTTTTTCGAAGAAATCGTAAAGAGACTACTCCGCGTGTACAAGAAGAGTTAATTGATCTCTGCCTGGACCGCATCAGTATCGTTCGCAATTAAATGAAAATCAGGCGAGTTAGTTTTAATTTTGCGAATTAAAAACTCACTAATTTAAATTACGTGATAGACGGGTCAATCTAATCGGTTGGGCACTACGATTATGATAATTATTTACTTTCCGACAACACCTCAAAACAACGCTCAGTTTCCCTGCAGCCAATCCTATGTATAATACACCAATAAATATTTCACAAGCGCACGCTACCGACAATAGTAGGGATGGCGATCTGAGATCGATTAATCGAAAAATCAATATTTTGGTCAATCTTTTCGGAGTTGGTTGAATGTGTTAGACATTTTTGTTAATGGATACGCAATTCAGTGCTTTTTTGGTCCTGATGACCTTTTTTTTCGTTAAAAAAGGCGGACCCTTTTTCAGCTGAAAAGATCGAAGATCGATTTTCGTAGAATCGATTCTTTAGCCTTCGATTTTTTTTTGTAAATCGATTTTTTACACTTCGATTCAAATCGATTTAAGAATCGATCTTTTTCGGAAAGAATCGCCATCCCTAGACAACAGTCAGTCGCACACACAAGCGAGCGCTGGGCGTTGAACGGCGCGCAAGTAGGTACCTACTCAGTTTTTGCGCCCGCTAAGTAATTACACGCCTCGCGAATATTCGTCTTTTTAATCTCATTGCGAAAAGGCGAAAGGATTGTTTCAAAACACTACGGGTAAGTTTAATCTTTACGAAATCATGTCACTTAATGGTGAACGTTAAGGTGACGTTCATTTTCTACTGTTTTTCGATTAGAAAATGATTTTAATCTAGTATATTTTAACGCATATTAACTTCGTAAAATATGAAGGTTCCAGTATAATATTAGCTGTCACATTAGATTATGTCAAGAGATGACAAGATGGACTCGTAGAGCGGAGCTCGGTCGCCCAAGTTGTGATTAATTAAACGTAAATAAATTACCTCTACAGTCCCAAGCTCTAACGTTAAGTGGTCACTCATGTACCGTCCATCAAGACCAACCTCAAATAGGAACTCTGACGTAAATGTCAAAGATTCAGGACTTCTCCAGAATTAACTTGCAATTTAATATTGTTACAAGTTTCGTGTGGGCATAACGTTAGCTTGACATGGTTCGAGACGAAAGAATTTTTAGTATGTAGGTATGTTAGATGGCAAAGTCTACTTGTATTAAATTGTTATCGATAATAAAAACCGATTGAAATATACATACGGTTTAAATAAACTTTTCCTTACGAAGTATCTACTAGCGTGCTATATCAGCTATGCGTGCTGTGTTTGGTGTAATATATGGCATGTATGGGTGTGTTTACGTGTTGGTTTGTGTGTTTATGTGTGTGTAGGTGTGATGTTTTATAAAACAAGAGAATTGCGGCCTCACATCTGTGTGGGTCTGCGGCTGCACGGGCAGGCTGGGCACGGTGGGCGCGGCGGCGGCCAGCGGCGTGGGCGCGGGCGCGGGCGCCGCGGGCACGAACGACGCGGACACAGGCGACGGCGTCGACGCGGGCGGCTGCTGCTTCTTTTTTAACGCCTCCTGGAAACATCACGACAGTTCCGTTGAATTAAGTGTACTAAGTGCTGTTGCGCTTCGGGTTAGGTGGCATTTGAGGAAATGTGTGATATGGTAAAAACAGTGTATCACGAAGCGGACGCTAACAGCTCTACGTGGGTGCTCCATGCCTGCAGAGTTTGGGGAAACAGATTATTGTTATATATATTAAAAAAAATTTTTCGTCGACCCCTGGGGAACCGACCTTACACAATAATTGATTTTAACAAGGGAGATATACTAAATAAGTTTCAGAACCTCTGGTCTTAATTTGTTTTTTTTTTCGCGCGAGGAATAAATCGGTCGCAGTTTTTTTTTTTGGGCCCAGATGATAGGCGGAAAATTGGGCTGACCCTCAACGGAGAGGGAGGAGTAAAAATGCGTCCAAGCACATACAGGCCGCGACGGCCAGTGCCTGCGTCGAGTGGGGCTTGTGAAAGGACCTCCTGAAGGGAGGACCATACCCACTAAAAAGTCTCCTTTAAAGGCTTCGTCCTAGGGGACCGTACAGCCGACATCGGATAGCGACCTCTCGTTGAGGAACGAGAGGTGCTAGCGGCGCTCCCTAGAGAGCGACCGCTGGATAGCTGACACAGAAGGTGTCAGCGTATCATGAATACAACTAGAATCGTCGGGAAGACGATTATCAATGGAAAGTTGTTCGCCCCTGTGGGCGGCCAGAAGATTCTCCACATCCGTGGAGAGTTTGTTAGGAGCGTCGGTCAAGATATTTCTTGGCCGACGGCAATTATGACGTGTAGGAAGAGGGGCAGCGTAGTCTGCTGCACCCTTGATAGGGGGTTAGGATGATTTTCTGAGCGGGTGAAGAACGCTTCAGAGAATTGTTTAAGGACTTGTTGCATTGTTGCTCCAGGTCGCGGTGAAGGTCGGCGTTCCTGACGTACCAGGGGGCATTAAGAGCCCGACGACAAAAGAGATTTTGTATAACCTGGAGTTTGTCTAGGATGGTGGGATTCGCGTGAGCGAAGACTGGAGAGGCGTAAGTTAACACCGGTCGAATGCCAACCTTATACAGCATTCGCTTATTCCTGGCTGACAACTTGCTGTGTCTACCAATCATGGAGTTGAGGCGGCTCATGTAAGAGCGGGCGGTATGGGTGACCTAAGTGACGTGGGGTCTAAAGGTGAGGCACGGGTCTAGGGTAACTCCTAGGTATTTTACTGTGGGCCTCCATGGAATGGGGGGCCCTAGTAATTTGACGGTGGGCAGGTCGAGTATGCGCCTGCGTTTGTGATCGAAGCGCATTGCAGAGCTTTTCTCCGCATTGACTTCGATGCGCCATTTCTTAAACCAATCTCCTAACTCGTTGACCGAGCATTGGAGTTTGGCGAGGATAGATGACTCCTTTTGCCCTTGGATGTAAAGAGCGGTGTCATCGGCGAAGAGTGAAAGCTGCACACCATTTATGGGGATGAGAATATCGTTGGAGTACGATATGAATAAAGTAGGAGCGAGCACTGAGCCTTGAGGGACTCCGGCTGTTATGGGGCGTGGTGATGAGAGGACACCTTCGTGCCTGAAGCGGAAGGTTCTGTCCTGAAGGTAGGAAGCCACGATGCGGACTAGGCGATCAGGAAGACCAGATTGGTATAGCTTGTATATCAGTCCTCCATGCCAGACTTTGTCAAAAGTCTTGGCGACGTCGAAGAAGACTGCTAATGTCTTATTACGTCTTGGATAAAACCCGCTTGTGATGTTCTCGACAATGCGGTGGACTTGTTGGGGGCACGAGTGCTGGTGGCGAAAGCCGAATTGGTGAGGAATGATAAGTGGGGGAGCATCTGTTGGAAAGAGGTGCCCTCTTATATGAACGAGGATCACCCGTTCGAAAACCTTGCCCATTGCATTGAGGAGGCTAATGGGGCGGTGGTTGGAGGTAATATGGCTCGGTTTCCCAGGTTTGGGAATACCGATAACTGTTGCTGTCTTCCAGGCTGTTGGAAAGAAGCTGAGATCGAGGCAGGCATTGAAGATAATGACCAGAAGGGTCAATACCTGCTCGGAGAAGTGTTTAAGCGCCAGGTTGGAGATACCATCCGCACCTGGGGCTTTACGAGGTTTCAGACCGCGGATGACGGTCCGGACCTCGTCTGAAGTGATTATGATGGGAGCAGAAGTGACAGGGAGAGAGCTCTTTTTAAAGACCTCCTCCTCCACCTTATTAATGTGGATAGGGTCGCACGGTTGAGTGCTGGGGGAGCACTGCGCAGCGATGCTATCTGCGAAGCATTCGGCCTTCTCAGTGTCCTCGAAGGCTATGCTGCCGTCGGGACGCGTGAGAGGGGGAGTGCTAGAGAAGGCTTCGGTAAGAAATCGTCTAGTGATTTTGTAGAATGCCTTATGAGAGGGGTGGATATCCTCCATGAGAGAGTTCCAGTTGGAGTCCCTCAGTTCGGCTAGCCGGGATCTGACTTTCCTTTGGAGGGCGTTAGCGCGCCTCCTAAGGACAGGGGTGGGATACTTGGCGGCCCATCTGAGGTCTGCGTTTTTGATTTGGATAAGCTTCGCGACATCGCGTGGTAGTTTGCGGTTCTGGACCTCTACCACCTTCGCGTTGTCATGAAAAGAAGTCTGAACTAGCTGGGTGAGTGAGTTGACCGTACTGTCTATTTTGTCCGTGCTAACAAGATAGCCTGGGTACGGTGAATCGGGGGCCTCTATGGCCGAGGTAAGAGATTTCTCGTACCCTTCCCAGTTAGTGAAGGTTTTCGAGGAAGTATGGGGAGTTGGATCATAGGGACGTAACTGGAGAGAGACTGGGCGATGGTCTGAGCCCAGGTCGTTCAAGGTTTCGATTGCTCTTGTATTGAGCGCGACGCCTTTGAGGAGGGCGAAATCCAGAACGTCGGGTTCTTGGTCTTCCCGATCGGGGTAGTGGGTTGGCGCTATTGGGGAGAAGATATCAAAGTCCAGTGCGCGGGAAATGGTTAGGAGTTTCTTACCGTTGGAATTAGTCAGACGACTGTTCCAATAGGTATGTTTGCAATTGAAATCTCCAAATAGTACGACAGAGTCTCCGAGCGAGAAGAGGGCCTCCAAGTCGCTTTGGAGAGGGGTTTTTTGAGCGGGGAGATAAATTGAGGCTATGATCAGGGACGGGTGTCCTGTCATGCCTAATTTGCAAACGGTGGCTTCCATATTGGTGAGCTTGGGTGTTTCCAGAGGGGTGCAATGGAGAGATCTCTTGTAGTAGATGGCAGTGCCTCCGCCACGACGGTCGTCGGCTCTGTCATTACGTACAAGCGCGTAAGAGGGGAGACTTACGCCTTTAAGGGAGGGTTTAAGGAAAGTTTCCTGAACAAGCAACAGGTCCCTGTTGCGAACGAACTCTTTGAGTTCGGGAATGCAAGACTTTAGACCTCGTGCATTGAAGGAGATAAGCGAAACGCCTTTAGGTTTTAAACGACCGGAGTGAAGGGGTAGAGTACGAGCGTTACTCATTGTATAGATCTGAACAACTCTTAAGTGTTCGGAGTAAATCGCAATGCGCTCCGCCTGGCTAGCGTTACGCATTTTGAGAGAGACGAGGCAGACAGGGCCGTAAAGCTGGCAGCGGTGGCACTGGGCAGGGTAACCACGCTTATTAGGTGGTTCAACCTTGATTTGGGAGAGCCCACAGACCGTGAGCTCTTTTTCCTTGAAGATGTCCTTAGAGGACGGGGTCTTGGCCAGTATGACCAGGGCTAAGGGGTATTTAATCCCGTTGCGGTTGTTCTCCCTCCACGGGGAACCCTTGATTAACGAGATCCGTTTGGATCTCGTCGGTGGGAAGTTCGTAGGGGAGACCCCTAAGGACCGCTGTTCAGTATTTAGAACTGGTCGAAATACTGATTATAAATAAAAGGAGTAAATTCAAAATTTAATAGGTTGACGTTTCTGTCACAACACACATTGTACAGACAGTCGGTATTCAGATTTCGTCACGGGACGTATGATATAATTTATATTTATTACGGGGGTCCTGGGGACCTATTTGGACGTCGCGAGTGTGTGTGCATCACGGTCGATCGGTCGCCGAAGGGAGCACCGCACAGTTCTACGGTATTTATACATTTATTCACCTATACTATTGTCTCTAACGCACAAGGGTTCCAAATTATATATCGGATTAGAAACCAGCGACCTAAAACTCTACAACCGCTTTGATTTTGCAGTCTTCTTCCAAAGCGTACGTGTGGTACGGGAGTTAAAGTTGGGGTAGGAGCCTTATAAGGCTCCTGAAGTCCTCGGTGGTGGGGCACGATATGCGAATAGAATCACGAAGGTTGTGTGCGTTGGTGTAGTGGACTTTGCGTTCCACTAGGGTTTTAGAGAAGTCGGACCATTTCGACTTGTCTCTAAAGAAGATGAATGGTGGGGGTTTGCACTTGGCAAGTGTGGGTTCGCAGCGCGTGGCTGGCTTGGAGGGCTTAACAGCCGCGGGGGTTGAGCTCTGGGGCTCGGTGGAGGTTTTAGGCACGGGGGCCAATGCAGGGGCCACTGGGGCTGAGGTGGGACCTGTGGAGGCCTCGGAGGAAGTCTCACTTGTCGCCTTAGCGACGCGTTTGACGGATTGTTTTTTCGTCTTCTTCGACTTGACAGGGGCGAAACCCTGGTCGTCGTCGGAGGAGGCGACAGAAATCAAGGTGCTATCCGACGAGTCGTCGGAGGAAGCAGAGCGCTTTAGCGAGATGGTGTCATATTCCATCTCGTGTCTGGGGGTGGCATCAGGGGATGCGGGTGAGTCGGTAACGGACAGGGGATCCGTTACGGACTTGATGGGCTCACAAAGGGAGCGGTGTTCGACAGCATCGAAGGGGCATTTGAGCTTCTTGCTCAGGAGAGAGGACAGAGCCTCGAAGAATTTGTCAGTTACCATGTAGGCCATGGTAACCAGGGACACCTCCCCGCCGAGGCAGGGAGCTAACGGGGAGAGGGAGGGAAATGCAATTACCCCTAAGGGAAATTAACTGCTACCGTCACCCTTGGGATAGCCCAAGTGCAGTGGGATCGGGCCTGCCGGTTTCTCTCAGGCCGACAGGTCTGAGAAGCCGGTGCGCTTCTCAGACCTCTCGGCCTGAGAAGCGCTGGCCGGTCAACGCTAGTTGGTTTCGTTGGCACCGTTAGGTATCCACCAACTCAAACGCGTCGGGACGTGAGTTTTGTTTATTCCCAATAAATTGGCAATAACCAAAGCACGGACCGCTATCGATAAGATCGAGTAGGCGAAAAACCGGCCGAGAGGCCAGAGAATGTACTGGGTTTAAAGACACTAGAGCGCGAGCAGGCAGGGCTGCCCGGTCTGGCGTCCAAACGCAGAGTGTGGTCTTAAATGTAATATACCACCTAGCAGTGCAGCCCCAAATAATAATTAATGTCATGCCTTAAATCGACCAAGAAGCTATCCACGAGAATTTACACCCCCTCCCCCTTGAAATTGGAATATGCAAAGCTCAGGGGTTAACTTTGTTTTCGTGTTCACATTGAGTCAGATCGCACGCCAAGCCCAATAAGCGGAAATGGTATGACTCAATACGCATTCAAATTTAAGAGATGATGTATGTTTCTTATAAATTATACCATTGGACTTTACTAGACCAAATTAACATTTATCATCCGGTTTTTCGCACATTAATTTTAACAATTCGAAATTTAGTTAAACACAAAAGAAAAGATACTTAATTAAAACTTAAAAATGAAGACTAAAACATCATCTATGAATTACATAGTGCATAGTATTTTATTATTATAAGCAGCAGAATTTGCGCCAATTCTAGAAAGTTTTAATTAGTTATTGTTCTTGGTAACAAAGAACACACATGTTACTATCCACATACATATTATTTATACAAATACAATCATAATTAGACAAGTTTTTCGTGTAATTTATGTACAATTATTAATTAGTAAACTTTCGTAATAAAATAACAGTTGCTATACGGCATACCTACGCAAGTAAAAACGTTTTCACATAATCATAACGAACTTGATATAATTTAAATAGCAGATGACTATGAGGAAATTCCAATAGACGTCATTGGTTGACAATAGTTGTAGAAACGTATAGAAATCACTCGAACGTTTTGATTGATGAATGTGCGAGAAAACAAGCGACTTATCGACCTTGCGCCTTTTCCTGTAAATAAGTGTGATAATAGATGCGTGGGACACATTTCTATTTGTTTATGTGACGTCATAGTTGTCATATTCGTCACGTTCAATTTATTGTAGGTATGAAAACTGTCGACTTGCTGCGTTCGTACGCGGTATCGAAAAGGTGCTTTATAGCGTCTGCTTAAATACTGAATCTCGGTGTACACATCGAGAACGCAAAATATGCTTGCTACACTTAATTAAACGGAGTGTAACATTTGATCGCTAAATCTAGATTCCCAAAAAGCAAATAAATCATCGAACCTTGGACACATAAATTGAAAATAGAATCATTCGTCGTTTGACTGCGTCGGCCACACTTTTAATTACTTCTGCGTATTGGTTTGCTATTTTGTTCTATTGTTCTACGCGATCTAACCTAAACAAATGACTTCGATAGGGCCCTTGTTCAAATAATCGTTACACAATTACAGTTATTACGTCCACTATGTAAATTGTCACCTTTCTGTGTTACTTTATTTACTCATATGATACGACTAAATCGATATTGACCATTAACTAAACGATGCCTGAAACATACCTTACATACAATTCGTAAGGTCTAATCGTCTACCGCAGCTTTAAAATCGTCTTAAATGCCGTAATAATTTAAATTTAATTTTTATAACCAATAACACCAGGTAACACGAAGACATTCAAAATGCCCTTTAGACCGCGAGGTTACTTAACCAGACATCATTTACTATTTACCACATCGCTTTTTTAATTAATTTGATTGTAGTAGCAGACGAGTATCCCAGTCCGCCTGACGGAAAGTAGTTGCCTCTCAATATCTTTAGCCAAGTCAAAATAGAGATTCTACCTGAAGCTGATCACAAAATCGTTGCCACACTAGCGGACTAAGGTCAACCTTCATACTGATTCCGACACGCTAAAGTTAATGAAATCTGTGAAGATAGCATTACTAGCTACACGAGTGTTAAGCTTCATGGTAAAAGAATATTACATTTAGACACTACATGATAGACACGTAAAAAACGTTACATAAGCTAGATGCGATACTTATCTCTAAAACTAATATTAATGTTTGTGACATTAGATTGCGCAGTGACAATGTGGTGCCGTTGGCAACTCACCGTGGCGAGGTTACACAATCATCATTCATCAACGACTAAGTGCGATTATAACACTGCTAAATTGACGGATATATAAGAATTGACCAAATATATCACAGAAATAAGTATGTTTTACTTTTTTTTACAAAAATCTAAAGAAGATACAACTAAAACGAATGTGATAGACCCCATTATGGTTCGACTCTGGAAGCACTATCACACATTTCTGCCTAATAACAGTTCTTTTCAGCGCCGTACTTCATCAGTGTACTTGTCTGAAACGATCAAATTTAGTCCTCAAGGAACCAACGCATGTGGTCTGCGGACAACCTCAAGTTACTAATTTTAGTAATACTAGAAGTGGCGTTCTATCTAACGTCGATCACATAAACATTGCCACGCCTGAAGACTGGTCTTTGTAGATGCGATCTGACTTACTTCATATGTGAGTCAGATGGCATCCACGCCCTTTCGCCGAAATGCAAAAACTATGTAACGGCAGAAATAGTTCGCATAAATACAAGTTATGTACATGATCGAAAAAAAAACAAATGATTTTTAAAATCCTGCGAATATGTAATTATTAGTTTTTATTTAATTTTAGCAGGTATTTGTTAATTAGGCACGTCGGCATCTTACAGACGGACATCGTTCCCCTGTACTTAATATCAGTAGTAAGATAACAGAGTGTATCCCAAATTAAAGAACTACACCACAGGTAATATTTCAATACATGTACTATACCTAACTATATTGTTATGAATTGTAAAATGTTATCATCAGATCCGTATCATCGAGTAGCATAGAACTGATAGTAGGGACGAAGTACGTAACTGTGAGAAAACTTGAAAATAAATTAATCACGGCCTGAAATAATGCACATACAAATTGTTTTCTAATAATATACAGTGGTTGGTAACATTTTATATTTATCTAAATAATTAGAAAACTAGAATATTACGCTTACATTTTTACATACTTGCATAACGATATTTAAAAGAGAAAATTAGCTAAACGTGGAGCTATGCTATAAATTAACTAACAAAGAACTTCTGATACCTGAACGCCAGATATTTTTATGACAAAATAATTGTCCATTCTAACTATCTACCTACTATTGTAAGTTATTCTTAGAATAATATAGACAGAATAACTTTATTATGATTGAATAGAACAAGTTATTTGAATTAGCCTTTTCATCCACGCCTTTGTCACTTAAGAGTTAGTGAAACATTTATTTAAGAAGAAATAATGCTATACGACATTAAAAACAAATTGATAAAAATACGTGGCAGTAATCTTTGCTATCAATATCAATTTAATATCATCAACAGATAGTATTATCATCAGAAAAAGGTTGGCGCCAATATATTGGAAATTATTATTTGCAACAACTGCGTCCAGCTTTTGGGTTTTACCTATACTATAATTTTGTACGAACAGGGTATAAGGAAACAATAACGTGTTATAGATTATCTCGAAATTCTCTCAAAATTGTTCATGAGTACATTTACAGGGACAAGTTCTGCGAATAAGCAAATTCCAACATACAATTGTGTCCTATGGGAAACTACGGAACGTCATGCAGTGCTCAAGTCGAAAGTTTAGTCATATGTCATACCTGTCATATGACTATTACATGTCGCCTGTGTTGACCTAAGGCTCCCGAATGGTCATTTCCGGAAGCTCACTCACTAAGCGTGCTGTGGAGAGAGCTGTTTGGTTTTTCACTACGTAACAATATTAGTAATGACTGAGACCGGTAGTCAAACAAGTTACCTGACAGGGATCTTAAAAGTAGCAAGACTGACAACAATTAAAGAGAAGAAACTTCCGAAGAGACCACGCCTAAGCAACAGGTATACAAGGTACACTGGAATTAGGTAAACTGATGACAGAAGAAGGTAGCGGACAGCAATAGGTCTAGAGCGCATAATAGAATCGTCAGTAGTTTTACCGAGTCAATTTCTATATCTCAATGTAAAAATACTATACCTACCCATATTGTCATATCTCTGTCTAATGTACACGTCGCCTTAATATCGCTGCATGTGTAAGAGGGAAATGTGGATCGCTCGCCAAATCTAATCTAATCATTCTAATCTTAATAACAATAGGTTAATTTGCAATACCATACAAATACAGAACGTCCGACGAACCGGATAAACCGATTAAAAAATTATAAGCAATTGATACTCCTAATATGGATCAATTCCTGCTTCCTTCCTCGACTCGAAAAGGTAAAATTTAATGAACTCGATACGAGTCGTTTGCCTTGCCTTCTATATATCGTGTCCAGTGTCCGAGTGTGGCGTATACTCGGTGCCAATGAGAATATACAGCTACGAATAATATAGCGGGGTGTTGACCTCAAAAAACAAAACATTAAAATACTGCGAATAACCACGAGAACGAAAACGCCAACATTCGGGTTGATTTAAAAACAGGCCAATACTAATGTCGCCGCAATCCCAATTTACATTCAATGAATAAACAATAGTAATATGTACTAGTAAATTGTAGTTACACAAAAACTTTACAATACAACATACATATTATACACAGTTTTTGGTATGAGGATAAAAATTACGTACATATTAAATGGCAAATAGGTATCAATGCCAACGTGCATTAGTTTGTGTTTGTGCTATCTATTTATGGCATTGTAGCTCTAATACGCACTACAAGGCAAAACAACTACGCGAATAGACTCCAATGTAGTAATGACAGGAGTCGCAATGAAAATAACCATTTTTATTAACGCATGGCCATACATTACTCAGGATATACCTACGTTCTTTTATTTGCGACGTCTTCCGCGTATTGTATGTACGATTCGTCAAGGTTTTGGCTCACATAAGACACAGTATCTCTATGTAGTTATGTACATATCTAAGATGGTACTTCATATAGGGAAATAAAAAACTCACCTTAAAACAAACTGAGCAGAGCCCGTCCGTCGAGGGGTTCCCGTAGAATCCGCAACCTGAACGGCACAAGGCCTCCATAGGATTCGATTCACGCTCCATAGTTCCACAATAATTTCACTTTAACAATATAATAAAAACAAAAACACAACAAGTCCGTCCTCGTAGTCAATAGTACGATTGCACTAGCAGTATATTGCACTCGTTTGTCGTAACACACACAGTTCCACAACGATCACGGTGTACAATGCGTTGCACTTCAAAGTTACAATTTAGACGTGATTTATCTCCGGCTTCTATACACGGTAGCGGCTTCCTTGCCAACGAACTGCTACTTCTTTCTGTGTCAGGATCGCAGAGGGCCCTGTAACAAACACGACATGTATGAAACACCGCGCCGAGAATACATACAATGTGGTTGCAATGATAACACCATGAATGTGACACAGTTTGGGTTACTAATGCTGATGTCATGCAATGAAAATTGAACGAACAAAACGCCCATTGTTATGTTTGTGAATGAATTGTATTAGTATTAAAATTAAGCTGAGAATTCTACGTGCCCTTAAAACTTAAGATAAAAGAGGTTACACGATTGCCCTGTTTTAGTTTTATTAGTATGTTTCGACATCCTATAACAACAACATCACACAAGTCATGATTTCCGTTCTAATATGCAGATAGCCAGAGACGAACAAAAACAGGTGTGACGCATGTGCGAAGCGAGCTTATCTTTATAGAAAGTGTTATGCATAGGCTTAGAGTGTGATTCTGTGGAGGCAACACATAATACGCATAACGACAGGTTTGCATAACAAGAGAGAGCTACGGCAAAAGTGGAACGCGCCCGCGAAACAGAGCACCGGAGCCCGCGGCCCGCGCCAAGGTCCCCGGCTACCACGGCGCCGCTTACTCTGACGAAACATCTACCGCAAACATTGGCGACAAATGTCCACTTCTCATACATATACACAACAGTATACCTAATATTATAGGAGTAGATTTTTTTTCAAGCTCACCTTTCTTTTAAATAAACCGAAAATGAAATAAGATATACAAAGTTTGCATTACACTATGTTTTATGAAATATTTAGACTCCAAATTATTATTATTAGACAACTTCATGTAAAAATTTCGACCTAACCACGCCCAAACCTGTATACAGCTACGCAAATACTAGTGATAAGAGGTGTCGATGATGCCACGATAGTAAAAGCGTAAACAGCTCTACAAAATATATTGAGACAACTTCAAACAGGACTACTTGCTGTTTACCTTCATCAAATCCATTACGATCCTACTTCTACGACGCATTGGATTACAATCTTAAATAAAATTGTTTGTTTTGTATCCTTGATTTTAAAACGTTTATGTGAATATATTATAAATTTATATTCAGATTGTTAAAGTAGCAAATCATTCGTTAATTGTGAAAATAATCACGTTCATGCAAAATAGTTCTAAATAACAAAGTATTTAAAGATAAACGTTCTAAAATGTCACGGAAACTTATTACTGCAGTATTTCACATAAAAAAGTATTCCGAATTAGGATAAAACTCATTGTTCGTGATGACAAAGGGGGCAAGGAGCTCACGAGATACAGGATTTTCTAGTTTGGGGACATGCCTTCGTGAATTTCTGCCTTTTGTACTTCTACCGTTACGACGGCTTTTAGGACGAGTGGTAACAAGAGTTTCTCCTTTAGGGATTTTAGGACGAGTTATCCTATATGAGTTTCTTCTCAGGTTTCCTGATTTACTTTCATTTTGAAATGTGCAAATGTCACCCAAAGGTTAACATCTCATCTCTATTGAGTGTTGCGTCGTGAATGACGCTATTCAAAAATAACCCATGACTATTGCACCTTTTACAATCAGAGAGGAAATGGTTTATCCAAGGACTAAATTAGCATTATCCGAATATCGGACATTAATTAAAGACATAACAGTAAATAAAACAATAATACATTTTTGAACACAACTGTCTTCAATATATTATACTTAGGTCACAAGTTCAAAGTGCGTCGTGACTCACGAGTTCCGCTAGCGTCCAATGGCATTGCGTGATTATCATTTTATTGTTAAGGTCTAGTTATGAAACATTCTGGGTTCAATTAGTAAGTGCCAGTAGTATTTTTGTTTACGTAAGATGCGAGTAGCGACAGCGATCAAACTTGCAGTCCACTTGATGGTAAGTGGTCGTAATTGCCGCCCATAGATATCGATGACTAAGTTCATATACAAAAGGTTCTCTTGGAATTTGATCACAGAAGCGCTAACACCCCTAATAATTCAAATGGTCGACTCGTATGCGCGTCAGCCGGCATCCACATTTGCTAGAAATACATGCTGTGGCGGTACCTCCTCGATCAGACCGGACTGGCCTTACCTATGAAATACCTTTTAAATAAAAACTAAACGCAAATCTATCTAACTCACATCAGAGTGAAACAACGCCACAAATTCATTGTGCGTCATCAGTTGCACTTAGTAACTAGAAGCGTTCAATGACGTCGCGTGCATCGATAATCATATTTAAGTGCCACATAGTGGAAAACATTACGGGATCCACATCGCCCTACCAATTAGGGCAATAATAGCGAGTGAGTGATAATAAGGTCGTTAACCACGCCACAGTTGGGAGAGTCATCGACCGCGAGGGGTGCGCGGTGCGGACCAACGCCCGCGCATCCACTCTCCGCCCGACACGTGAATGCACTTGTGATCCTACAGGTTATTCCCACTTTTATCTCAAAGTGCCCTTAAAGGCGCAATTTTGTACTATATCGATCTGTTTGTCAGTTCGATGTTTAGTTCGTAATTAAAGCGGTTTTACATTTGTAAAGTTACCAAACACGTATATATAAAATGAAAGACACTTCTAACAAAACAGGATAACATATAGAAATATGAAGCTCGTAAGTTCTTAATTTGATGATTACCATAATTATGTGATGTCATCATAGAATTACTACGAATCAGATTAAATAAATAATTATTTAAAACAGTGTTAAATGCGTCATACAAAACGACGCGCGTAAATTTGTATGTTAAAATAGCATTATCTCCAAATAATCACATTACTTCATAACCTCATATACACATATTATATCTCAAACTCCCCAGCAGGTCACGTTGCAGTTACGTTATGTTGCACTGCATCCGTCACCAACCGACGTATGCACATTCCGCTTTGTTGCTACGAACCGACAGGGCAAAGATCACACTCAGCCTTATACACAAAACCATAAAGCCCTAAGTGACGTGTACGCGTAAATCTAAACTCTCAATCAGTCGACTTTGCGTTTTTAAAATGTATCATCGCTAAGCAACGTGCAACGTACTACTTCGCAATTAAACTACAAGGTTTAATATTGTTCACAAATATTTTGCAACGAGACCACCTTATTCAATTTGCGCGTGTAGTAAGACTACGCGAAGGTCACGTCTGCACTTAAACTCGGTTATCTTATTAGGGTTCTTGAGAAGTCCATTAAGTTGTTTGTACCCTAAAAATGACGATTTATGTCTCACAAATGTCACTAGCAATCGTTCCTATTAGGTGTAAGAAAGTAAACAACCAGAAATAAGACCAGATCTAAATGAACAAAAATATTTAACTTCGCTTCAGATAACGTATCTATGTAATGGTATATGTTCTGGGTAATACCCGGTACAATTAGTTTCTTTTAAAAGGTTTCGTATAAATTGCTGGAACGTGAATAAACCTAGATTTAGTAAAAAACAAACTGATTTAGATAACAAATTGGACGAACAACGAGGAAATTCTGAAAACTATTAACAAGAGTCGTTCTTTAGAAAAGTGCAAACCCAATCGCCCACCCGTGACGGAAAAACCACCTAATTTATTAAGATCCACGAAATTCGCCGCCATCAAAGTAATGTTTTCAACGTTTGGCAATTCAGGTCAGGGTCCTACGTTATAACGTTAGCTATCGCTACAGAGTTCGTGGTGTCCCCTCCAGTGACACCGCATAACTCGACGAAAATTTATTTGTATGTAGTTAACGAATCAATTTCATTCACTTACTTAACTGTTAACAATTGAGAAATAATAGTTTAAAAAAGTTAACTACAACACAACTGAAATCAATTTCTGTCTACTAGAAAAACTAGTATTGCACATACTGACAGGAACAGCGGTTAAAATAAAAATTAATGGTTCGCAATATCGGCACGGAATAAGTGTGCCAAGGCGACCACTCGATTAGTCGAAAACGTGATGTTCGATTACAATTCTACAACAATATAATCGACTGACTAAATTAAACACATTCAAACGTTAACTAAAATTCAATAGAAGAGGCATTGTTATCGGAATAAATAGGTACTTAGGCCATGTTTTCACTGGCGGTTAGCAACGCTTTAGCTACGTTTAGTTGTTTCAATATGACGGCAGATACATCTGTTAGAGAAACGTTTATCTTGTGGAGCATTAAGCAGTAAGACTTTAGAGTACAGGACGCGATAACATCAATGATAGTGCCAGCCATTAAACCGCGTCTATAAGTTTTCTGTTCGCGCATTTGTGTTAGTATCTATGTGTGTATGTTTGTGTTAGCGGTTGGTGTGCGCCGCACCGCGTCGTGCCCCGTTGACCCAGTTGCCGAGTGTTCGCTACGCAATTCGAGCGCGACCCGCTTCGCCGTTGCACCGACACAACACACACCTCCAACTCCCTACAGATGATACTAAACACATGTGCCGGAGTCAACGCCGACACCGCCTCAATCTTCCGTGGTGCACATGTGCCCACCCCTAGCGTCGCATTCGTTTTTGACGTGATTTGTATATTTCTCCGTGTATAAAAAACACGAATAAACTTTAAATACGCTCCAGCTTCTCGAAAGTTCACAGGCAGAGTTCGAAGATTGAATTGCCAAGACAACGCAAAAAAAAGTATTATTGTTACTTTTTCGACAAAGGTACGAAAACTAAGGTATTATCCGATGGGAACTCTAGTGGAACGAATACATTGTCTTACAGCTAAACGCAGGTCTAGCAATGTTCATCCATTGGCACGGCAGCCTCGAGCCATGCAAAATACAAAGCTACAAGAGTAATGAGGAAGCTATAAGAATATATTGATAATAGAGTTGAACGATGTAACATATTTTTTATCTCAATTCATCTTTGCTAGCTATATTTCAACGTTTAAAACGTTTGCCCAAATGATATGGCGGCCTAATTTAATATTGTTTCAGCCACCTCCCACGAACAGAATATAGGTCGAACATCCAACTACCAGAAGACTCATGAATCTTATCATCCACTCAATTGATCAAATTTAAGCGGTCGAGACAAAATACAGGTCTGACCACTCGACCAACGGTAACTGTAACGGTAACAGGCAAAAAATCGTGCACTACTAAGGAAATCCCTCAGAATCATACATATAATACATTGTAAATACAATGTCATAATCATTTCCTACTGAATAAATTTATAAATAATTTATAAACAGACGACTCTATTAACCTCATTAGAATTGACATTGCCGATACGAAATTGTACTTAAACAGCGACTATTCGCTAATTGCAAAATGTACTTGCATATGTGTGAAGAAACCTTGGATCTTGTTTGATGGTATTCAATGATAACAACAAAAAATAAACACTACGCGGAAACACCTCAGCAGCCAATGTCGAGAACAAGGTCGATAAAATTGTTGCTTGGCGTTAATTCGATAAAAAAATACAAACGCATGTGAATATCGACGATTGCGCCCCCGCATATCGAACTCGCGTCTCTGTAAGCGGAAAAGGCAACGAAAATAGACGAGCCCAGAGTCTCTGCATATTCTCCGAATATATCCGCATATTTCACAATATGAAAGTATGATTCCGTGTATCAGCCGCTGATTCAGCAGGTTTGTGCGTATCACAAAGCCCGTAAGCAGGACGAGAAGGACAATGACATTAGCATTTGAAGGAGTGCGTCACAAACGTGCACAATGACGCTCCGACAATGGAACACGCACGGCAAGATGGCCGCCGCGGCGCGTCAGCTGATCGCGCACACGCAGCGCGGACACAGCTGTGGCCGCCGCTCTACATATTGCTCTCTCTTTCAGTTGCTACGATTGAACACAATGGACGCGCTTCGTTATTGTCTCAAAAACAATGCCCGCTGCACCCGTTTAGTAACTACAGATTAAACAGAATGCACTGAAATAATTATAATGTGCTTCATTTATTAAAATAATTATTAATTGACGAAACAAACACTGCCAATAAAAGCAAGTAATACAAGCAAATACAAAGTAAGTAAATAATAAAAAAATCATTGTTTGAAGATTTACTAGTTAGCGGTCAAACTTAGAATAAGAAATTATTACTTAATTTCTATATTTTCATAATATATTTAGAAAAATATATTGAATAGGTATGGATGTCAAACAATGAAAATAAAAATAATTCCCAATATATTCCTCTATACACACATAATTTAGTTTAAATTACCAAGAAACATATTCCAACAAATTTCGAAGCAAATGATCAATTATTATCGTTTGGCTCGACACCATATGCCGTTAACATGCGCTACGAAGCATGGAAATGCTAATGAAAAATTTGTCATTAGCGGTCACTCATCCAAGGGCCGACCGCACTTGATGTCGCCTATCATTTTGCGTCTCTACAATATAAGTTATTTGACATTGACATATCGCCTGCGGTACGCCAGCGTTACCGAGCAATGAGCGCGCCGATCAATCATTATTAAAATTTGTACCTGTATAGCCCAGAGTAAGAAAAGATACGTTAGGATCTTACTGACTTCGCAATAATCCAATTTCTACATACTTAAGGCACTTATTTCTATATAACTTACGACTACGATAGGCGAAAATTAAATAAGATTTTAAATTTTAACGCATTTCATTCATACATATTCATCCAGTACCTAATTACTACCTACTTAGGTTTTATTATGAAAATATGGTTTCACTTTATTCAAATATTACAGGAAACGATTAGTTATTTAACCTAAACAGCTTTTAGCGTAAACGTAATGATCACCAGAACACATGATTACAAACGAGATGAATGGCTATCTTAACGGTAATTAATTCTACTGTAATTTTCCAGCTCAATAACTATTATATTTTGTTAATATTCATACGTATAAATAAAATATTATAATGTACTGTTTTCATTGTTCTCATGAGTTTCTTCTCTTTTCCATGACAAAAAACGTACCAATTCACGCTCATTAAAACTATTCGCTTGTTTTGTATTAGTCATTTCACGACAAAACCGCATTGTCGTGATGTTTACGCTAAAAAGTAGATCTCCACTAGTCCTAGGAACTGTCATCGCAGCCGCAAATCCAAAACAATAACAGAAACGACCAAAGAATTCATGCTAATAGCCCTGCCCACAATTTACAAGTTTATGTGTTTTGCTAACATATTAAGTCAATATGTATGATAAAAACAGCGTTGCATACCTACACCAAGTATCCTATCAGGTAAGTTATTTCAGAGATTAATGAACTAACACTCTTAGTAAGAACTCCGCACTTTATAATAAGCTTAACGGGAAACGTTATCAAGTAAAGTATTAAAAAATACTATTGTTGATTCCGAAAATAATCTAGTAGTATTCAAAAATTGCACGAAAGTTCTAAAACACACGAGGACATTGACCTGATACCAAGGTCGAGCCGGCGGCCTTCAAACAGCCTCGTCTAGGTGGCCTCGCACAGCCTCCACTCAGATACATCCAACGACGACACAGACGCACACAAAAACATCACATATTCGACCACAACTGACATTACCTTCAAGCAAGAATAAGAACCCATGGCCACGTAGAAGATACGATTGAAAACTTCACGAACGCGTACCGAACTATATCACGATCACATATTATATTTGCGAGAGGGAGGAGCACTAATTCACACTATTATCTATGCAGATAAGATGCATTAGTTGCACCTGATATAAAAGTGCACTGAATCGTTAAGGCGCATCGGCCTCGCGGCAACGAACGAGCTCCGACGCGCGCGGCGAGACGACGTGAACTGAACGAGCCCCTCGCACCGCCGCGGCTCGCACAGATCGAGCAGCGGTCGCGCTGCCCGCCAGCCACTATTCGCGTCATTCTATTCACACGCTCACGCACTTACCAATACAAACAAGCCACCGCCAGCGAGCTGATAAACACACGCCCGCTATCTCGTCACACAACAACACGCTTCCAATCGTATCGACGGCACACGAGAGCGAATCGCGATGCGTACGTATCCATACTATTTCACAAAAAAAAAGTAAACACTTTAACGCCACAAATTGAACTATTAGAAATTACAGAGAAGGGTCGATGACTCAGGCATGAGAACTCACATCGCTGTATGAATCACCGCTTTCCTAAATTATAAGTGCATTCTTATATGACGTCAGCGCCGTATTAATGTTAAGATAATTACCTAAAAAAATGTTTTCTACCGCCATTATAGATTCTAATTTTGTTTGAACAATCATACGGCCAGGCATGAATGTATCAAATGGGAAATTGCGCACTTAAACGCCCGTAAATATGTATTATTACTTGTTACACGGAATATTTGTTTGAATAACAATTTGTTTAATGAAATAACAAACAAAAAAACACACTCGAGAGTATCGGCTGGAATAGCGAAGACGACGAACGCGGACAAAGCCGCGACGACGGCACGAGTCGTCGATCTCCCCCAAATTAGTCCTGGGCCGGGGCGCTGACCTCCGCTGCCGAGCCACGCGCTCCGCACCGTATTGCGACTTTCTTTACTCTCCCAAGCTCACAAAACAACGATCAACACTACCATTACCTGAATTCCTCCAAATCAAATCGGTTATTGAAACTAAACAACCATGTTTTTGTCTAGGAACGTGCGCGAAACGTCGGACAAAGAAAAATACATGGAAGGTCAATGAAATAGAAACACGTGGAAGTGAGGAACGAAACAGATAGTTTAAGATTTATTATACTACACAACACGTGATTTCGGTCGCCATCGGTATAACTGTTAAAATAGTTGGCACCGGCAAAGGTTGAAACGTTAATCGCAGTGAAAGAAATTGGCCAAGAGTACAAGCAGCCTTGTCAATTTGTAGTATTGTTACCGACTTCGTTACGAAGTCTACAGTCATGCATAGTTGTTTAGAGCGATGCTGAATTTAGCCTGACCAAAAGTAATTTATTAATCTCCGCAAAAAATAAAGAAAGGTGATTTGTTAAATAAATAAATATTACACGGTAATTTACTGTGTATACATACGAGTTGAAATAACACAAAGAAATACTTCAGGAAATAAAGTAATGAACTTATAGTCCTTTGTGAGGTTCACCACAAAGGACTTTGTGATGCTTTCGAAATATCCAGGCAAAACATTGGCACCTACTTGCCGTATACCTACAGTCGTAAGTAATCTAAGTCAAAGTACGCCATTAACAAATTATGAGATTAAAAGTCCTGATGTTTTCAGAATGTCGTATGCGTCTTTGTGTTGTTTTCTCATATAAGCTTCTGGTATATGACAAATTGTATAGAAATACATGTAGCTCTGTGGTTTATTCAAACCATAAACAATATACAAAGTTAAACAATGTTAAAATGGTAACATGGTGCCATTAGATGAGTGACCAGTAACAAAATTTCAAGTGTGCTTCTTTCTTAGAAGAACATATTAAGCACTCGCCCTGATTGATATCAGATAGCAGTTGTTAAGCTTTGTTAAAGGTATGACAAAGAGCTATAGGTACCTCTATGAATCCACTTTAAATGTATATGGTGGAGAATTTTCCTGATGTTGTGAGAGGCATACTGTCCATCAGTAGGAAGTAAGAAAAGTTGCAAGAAACCAATTTATTTAACAAATTGAGGGAAATAATTATGTATACATGTAATACACTTACACATATTTTAATATATGTGTAAACATACATGTAAATGTACATTAAGATAGAATATATATTTTTGGTATATACAAACAAGCAGTGACAGATCAGTGGCTAATCAGCAAGTAATTTTGGAGAACTGCATTAACCGTGATAAAAAGTTAGAAACATACATTCCAGACCAATTGTTCCAATAACTTACTCTACCTGGTAATAGGTGGCATGACCTAGGGCCCGCATCCGGATTAGGGTTTTAACATTTCAACTTTGTGCATTAGGTAATGAGTTAAAAATTAATGATGTTGAAAATACAGTGACTTACGCGATGTTAGTGTATATAATCAGTTAAAGATATATGTGAATATATGATACATGAATGTGAAGTAATATTATTAATCAAAGTATTATGATATTCATATATTTCAAATGATCAACAGCAATGTTAAAGTAATTTATTAGTATGACGAGCACAATGATAAACACCCAAGAAATATGAACACCAATAATAAGATAGGGATAATACTACTTTTGTGTCCTTTTCTTTAAAAAGTCCAATGGTCTTTAAGATGAACAATGAGGTGAAGCGGTATGTACATACCTGATGTTGAAAAAGCGAATTCCGTACCAAACAAATGTCTTTCCAAGTGCGGAGGCCCTTCAGCTCACAACCAGGCGACACCACGTCTGTGCGGTTGAGGTCAGCATCCACCGGCATCACAATGAATGGTTACACCACCTGCGACAATTGAAACATTCTATTTATATTTGACAAGTAAAGGAATATATTTTATAAGTGAGTAAAGATGGGCTAATTAAATGAGATTAGTTCAGCAAACACACATCAGCTAAATGGAAACGTGATATCATTTCAAAGTGACTTTGACCATTTCAGTAAGTGAACCAGGTGGTAAACAATTCTTCCTACTGTCATTATAATATTCTACATACTACTTCTTAATGTTGACATATACGATTAATTTCTTCTTAACAAGTCATCTTAACAGATTATTACCCCAATATTTATATTGCAACATGAACAACTACAAAAGCAACTTTAAACAGATCTGGTATACCATTTGAGGTAGGCCAAAAGAGAATCAATGAGGCAGCATTGAGGACTAAACTGAAAAATCCTAATGTTGTCATTGCTTTGTAGGCTTGACTATAGTATTACAATCAATCAAGCATATTGGGTTCTGTATTCAACTAAACTTACGATTAGACAAAAATCTTTAACAAAGGCTTTTACAAAAAAAAATATGAGGCCTATTCATAATCACAAATGTACTATTGAGTATACTATATTAAAAACTGGATATAAAAAAATAGAAATACTTTTACTATAACTACTGACATGGCAAAAACGAGTCCACAATCTGCATCTCATTACGTTAAGGCTCATTACCAACTATTGTTTGAGGTTTGAGTGGTCAATATCACCAAGGTATGTATGGTACTCATAAGTGTCTGGGCAACTATTTAGTTTACGACAATGGCAATTGTCAATTTTTTTTAATTAAATCAGACATACAACGTTCATCCTTGTTACCCTTCATTCAAGATGTTTCAAAAATTAAATAAATAAATATACTGTTAGGTGCTCTAACAACAACTCAGATGCTCCAGCAGAATTGGTTTAAGCAACAGCACAGTACCATAAATGAAGAGATGTTAGACATCTACACAACTATTACTCATGCACTCGTAGCCAATGTGCAGTCAGCGTAAGTATTATTAATTTAACGGGGAAGACCATAGATTGACTAGTTAGCATGACTACCATATGCATATAATATGTGATTATACAGAATAGTCCAACATAGTCCTCAAAGACAGCTCTGATTAAATAACAGCTGGTAGACATACTTTAGAATAAATTGACAAACTACATTGGAGTTTTATAATGCATCAATATATCAATATATTTGTGACAAATAAATTATATTACAATGAGAATATAAAAAAGTACACTACCTCACTACCTCTTACCTTTAACATATGCTCTACAAAGGCTTACACAAGGCATCTATTAAAAATGATAACTTCAAGATAAGCTAACAAAATGAATTTGGTTTCAATAATAGCATTATAATTCACACAATAATAAATATGCATGTATGCCCATATGCATGAGTGATTCTGCAATAACATGCAAAGCATGTAACATTATAAGTAGGTGTATCTTATTCCATGCACATAAATTATTTCTAAAATAATATCAACAATGTTTCTGAAATATGCTCATACAATGATGCAACACAATAAATCTACACACATAGTGTAAATCATTATTATTGTAGATTTAAAAAATCATCAGTTGGTAATATTCATAAAATTGAAAATGATTTCGATGTCGTAATGGAAAAAATACTGTAAGAAACGACACGGGCGTAACCTTTCCAAAGTTTCGAAACAATATTCATTTGATTCAAGTTTACATATTGAAACGATACACTAATGTAAGATGATACGACAATCTCAAGCAGTGATATCAACGCCGCAGATTGAATGAGGGTAGGGGCTCTTCTTAGAATGTGCCTGTTCATAAAAACTTTTCCAAATACTTATGATATTACGAAATGTTTTTACTGTAATGAATATTGCACTACTTTAATAACAATTCTAGCAGCTACTTTCAAAGCAAAGACAAAGAAATGAAAATAATGTACCTAATATGCATGTACGCCTTCCTGAAGGTGGTGTCATGCATAAAATGCGTGTAATAGTTCAACATAGGTGCATAGCCAGCCTGGGCCACACACTGTATTTTCACTTAAATTAAAATATAAGGCACTTTGTATTTTAAAATAGTCAATTGAATACGTTTTATTGTGAGACAGAAACAAAGAAAATATTGAAGAACTTCGATAATTGGCATTCACGAAGAAAATGGCGTCATATCACACTAGTCACGGAACAAGGTACAATTTCGTCATATGAAAGCACATCTCACGATCACAACAAAACACCACAACAAAACTTGTACATGCTAAACTAATAATTTTCTTCAAAAATTACTCACTTAGAATAAGAATTCCAAAGAAAATCATCCAAAAACTCAAAGGACTGATGACAAGGCACTCCACTCACCGTTTGCAAAACCCAGACTACGAGTCACGTGACCAAGTCAGTGTTGCCAATACTAAATACATTAAGATAATTAAAATTACTGACTATATAGGCGTTATAAAGATTGGTTATTAAATTCGTTAATTAATAGGCGTAGGAAATACAATTAATACTTACATCAAATTAACTTCATTGTAATAGTGAAGAAAACTTGTCTATGAAAGGTTGATTTCCTCTCTGTGCCCTAAGGCTTAAATATAAAATAATTGATAAACGATTTACCAACGGTTTTATCGATCCTTGTATTGATACTAATACGGTTTCTTAAAACAATGTAAAAATTACTACTTGAACACGTATATAAATGTGAATATAACAAATTGTAATCTAGTTTGCCGAATCCAAGATAACAGTTTAGAAAAGTAGATAGTTTGTATCAACGCGTATTGAATGTCTTAAAGCGGAGACAATAAAACAAAAAAAAACAACCAGTGATTTTTTTTTCTATAATTTTATTCAAAAGGCACATTAAAGAATAATAAATATTTATTTAAACTTATCTCTCAACTCTAATTATTAAGGAAAGACTTACAAAAACATAAAAAAAAAATTAGTGACTTCGTATCCTGTTAAATTTTAAAATTAAATATGTTTCACATCACGAGCATGTCACGAGCATAGACGTGAACATGTAAAATAAAAAAATATATAATGTGTATAATCACGGAACAATAAAATATGTAATGTAGAGTATGATGTATGGATAGGTGGACCTAAGTGACTAACAATTTCATCAATGATTAAATTTCTTAGCTCTTAGAAGGCCACGAATTTTATGCCAAGAATTTACCTAAATGGATGTTTTTGATGTAAAACATCTATAGCCGCACGTAAAACCGATTTCTGGCGTGGCGACGCATGCCACGCTATACGATGGTATATATATACAGTCTATATGCAGTAGTGTGTACGGTGTGGCGACGCGTCGCCATGCGCAATAACTATTACCGAAGTCACTGATTATACCAATTAAGTAGTCACGATTTGAAATAAATTCGTAAATTTTTGTATTTAATGAAAATAAATGTTTATTCAATAAATAGTCATCGTTATCTGGAAAAAAATTGTAATATTTTATTTTATCATTATGACATATTTAGTTCCTATCACAATATGTTCTTTTCTGCATATTACTTTTACAAAATAATGTCGATGTTTCACATCTGCCAGGCGTCCCGTGACGGCTCACATTTTTTTGTATGCAATTTTCTATTGTGTTTATTGCATATTTTTTTAGGAAACAATTTACTATATATACTATTTATTCTTTGGTTGCTATACTAACTACATCTTTTTAAAATGTAATGCTGACTCACCAACCACGAGATCTACAGAAAGGAAGAATAGTGAGGATATACGCAGCAGGTAAATAATGATATGTTATCAATTTTAGCTCTAATGCTTGCTTAGTCGTTTTAATTAGATTCGACCTTAGAGTACATATTATTACATTTCGACTCTTAGATGCTTCCACACTCTGTACAGATTATATTTTTCTTCTGTAGCGGACATAGACAAAATGTCGGGAAAATAAACGAGACGGGATTGGCAACACTAACATACAAGTTGTCACTTTGACGTTGGTCGTTGACAATTTGTGTCAGTTGGATATTTCTGAGTCCTTTACTTTCAATTCGAGTAACCTAAAAATTAAGATTTTGTTTGCGTCGGCGGCATTGTATTTTGAAAAAAGTGAAAAAGAAAAAACAATTTTATTTATTGTATATAAAACATTGTATTTAATTATTCATTAGTTGTAAAAATGCCGACTATATCAATAAAACGAGATGTCTTATTTGATGCACTTGGCAAAACTTACAGTAAGATAACATGTTTCTATCACGTCCACGTATTATTTAAGTTTTCATTGAATTAAATATCCTAAAACAATGAAGGGACAGCAAACTACATATAAGAGCTAGAAAGTGAATTAATAACTGGTGCTTTTAAAAGTTAAATAATATAATTTCATTGAATTTATAACTTTTATTCTTTCACAGCTGATGATGAGTTCCAAGACTTGTGCTTCGAGTTTGGATTAGAATTAGATGAAGTTGTAAGTAGAACTTTGTATTAATGTATTGTAAGTTCAGAGGTTTGTCCATAGGCAGTAAGAAAACTCTTTAATGAAGCGGAGCTGAAACATGAACCTGACCACACATAAAAGAGAAATGGATTAGTCCAATTACTAATGCCCATTAATAATAGTCAACCTATCCAAGGTTTTGCCTATCAAAGATTGACATTGGACAATTATTGCCTACTAGAAATTTTCAAATTTTAATATTTGGTTGTTCAAAATTGCTAGATAGTATTGTAACTACAACAACCCAAACCAAAATATAATATCTACCACTACATTGCTGTAACTTGCCTAAAATAGATTTAATGATACTTATGTTACTTGCAGACAAAGTATAGAATTTTTCTACTCAATCCTGATGAAACATTGACCACATGGACTTTAATATTTTACACACAGCTTAAATACCAAATGTATATATTTACAGACAACAGAGAAACAAATGTTGATGAAGGAGCAAGGGGAACAGGCTGGTACTGGGTTATCAGAAGATATACTGTACAGAATTGATATACCCGCTAACAGATATGATTTGCTATGTCTTGAAGGCCTGGTCAATGGTCTCCTGGTCTTCCAAGGAAAGTATGTAATTGTTATTCTACTCCTAAAATCTTTTTTATCTATGTTTATTTATAAAACAAAGTCTTTTTAACTCAATATATTTTTGACAAAACCAATCTCAGAATTTTGTTTATTTTACATTTATACATTTTTTGTATTATATGCTCTGCATGCAAAAAATATTAAATTTTCCTTTAAAAATGACACAAAAATTGATTTAAAAAATCTTCGGTTTGTTGAAGAAACCTCTGTCAATTCCTAAAAATATTTCATAATCTTTTTCCTTATATGAGTTATGCCTCCATACTTTGAGTATACATTATATTATTTGTATTATATTTATATTACAGAAAAGCTCCACCTGAGTATAAACTGAAGAAGTATGAAGATTGCTACTCCTTACATTTGACACCTGCAACTGCACAAATCAGGCCGTATGCTGTGGCCGCTGTGCTCAGAGGCATCTCCTTCACTAAGGAGAGTTACAACAGTTTCATAGATTTGCAGGCAAGTAGCTTTTTTGTGGAACTTTTTAAGCTAGGCATGTAGCAGATTTAAACAAAAATATTACTATCCTGGTTTTAACTGCTAAAACAAATGTTTATATTTATTTCATAATCAATGCTTGAAAGGTAATACTTACTAAGGGACATTTTGTTAACTGTACATGAGATTTATTTGAACATAAAATATTTAGAAAAAAAGATTGAATAAATTCACATAATTGTTGAATTAAAAATATTTCTATCTGTCTATATGTCTGTCGGTTAAAATCATTTAAGTCTAAAAATTAGATGCATTTACTAAGCATATTTTTTAGTATTTCTTTATAACTCTCCACTCTTATCTACATGCTTTCCTGTTTGCGTTTCAAGCATTGATACATACATATTTATGTTATATTGACAGTAATGTTTCCAAATACAAAAATAATACATAAAAAAATTATACCTGGGTTTTGTACTCATCGGCCAAAAATTGATACTAATATGATAAAACTAACATCTACCTTTTCCATTACTTTCAGGACAAACTACATCAAAACATCTGCAGAAAACGAACTTTAGTGGCCATTGGCACACATGACCTGGACACCATACAGGGACCATTTGTGTATGACGCTCTACCACCAAACGAAATTAAATTCAAAGCTCTCAATCAAACAAAGGAAATGACTGCCACAGAACTGATGGAGTTGTATTCAGTATGTTAATTTCTTTTACATAAACATTACTTTTATTTGTATTGCTTGGTATTATGTGAAACTTTTACAATGCTAGCTGATTTATTATTTACTAGCTGTCCGCGGTTTCACCCGCGTTAAAAAGAAATAACGCGGGTGAAAACTAAAATATAAGTAGCCTAAGTTACTCCTTATTACATCAGCTACCTCCCAATAAAAGTCCCGTCAAAATCGGTTCAACCATTTCAGAGATTAGCCAGAACAAACAGACAGACAAAAATTAAAAAAAAATGTTATTTTGGAGTATGTACCGTATGTATATTCATATGCATGTAGTAAAAAGCGGTTATTTCAATATTAAAAACAGACACTCTAATTTTATTTATATGTATAGATTTATTGCATTAGTTTTAAGTGTGGGGATATCTAGACATATGTAATGAAGTATGTGATTGTTTTCAAATAATGTTTCCATTTTATTTTGAAGTGGTTTGGGACTGATGGCTATATTAAGTGGTCTACTGTATGTATTATATTTAATATTTATACTAAAGTACCAATATTTCTATATTTTATCAATCTCAATTATTATAATTATTATTATATTTATAATTATTTTTGCTAAAAGTCATTCCAGTACTGATTTTGGGCATCTTTAGGGTGCATTATTATTTCAGTATCGTTTAATATTTAATATTTTTTTCATTCTGTATCATTTTGATATTCATATGCATGTACCATATTTTTATTAACTTTATTTATTTTCATATTAGTATTTTTTTACATTTTTCAGACTCACGCCCAACTCAAGCAGTACCTAGGTATCATCAGGGACAGCCCAGTGTATCCGGTGATAAAGGACAAGAATGGAGTTGTGTTGTCTATGCCGCCCATCATTAACGGTGATCGCTCTAAGATTACCTTGGACACAAAGAATGTGTTCATAGAATGCACCGCAACTGACCTCACAAAGGTAAATTTACCTCTTGTATCGACCTTAAATAGAAATCTAATATTACCTGGGGGTTCTTTAAAGATGTCCATGTGTGCCAGTAGCCACTTACGATTAGGTGAATTGCATGCTTGTCTGCTCTTCCTATATTATGAAAAGGGGGACAGAACTTACTTATCATCGCTCATAGATGCATTGCAAACATACAATACATAATTGTAGGGCCTTGTATAATTGTATTATCATACCTTACCCTTCAAACCAGAATACAACAGCACTTAATATTTTAGTTAAGAGACAGAAATAAGTGTGCCAGTGGCACCAATACAATAAAACTACATAATTTATGTGATCAGAAATAATTTACGTAAAAAGCTTTCAAATAAATGGATAAGATCTCTCACAGAGTTGCACATATCAACAACAGAGTATTCGTTTTCATAGCACTTCCCTATGTACCTATTTGGTCCTCGAAGATGTAGATGTAGCAATAACATAGGTAATTAACATAGATAATTCAACTCCCTAAAACTTAATAAGAGACTTACCATCAGGTGGACTGCATACTCGTCTGCTGCTCTTATTTATAACTCCTTACTCTATGGCTGTGGGGGGGTGAGTGTAGAAAGCGTTTTTTTTTATATTATAAAAAAAATACAATATTAATGTTCCAGGCAATAGTAGTTCTAGATACAATGGTGACTATGTTCTCGGAGCACTGCAGCAATAAGTACGAAGTGCAGCAATGTAAAGTGTTCGCGCCCGACGGCACGTACGAGCTCTACCCCAAAATGGAGTACCGGGAAGAGCTAATTAACGTTGATAAGGCTAACAATTATATTGGGATTAGGTAATTAATTAATTCTTCCTTGAGTTATTTCCAGTGAACATTTTTTGGCTTTCTCATTGGGTTTCCGGGATTAGTATCCCAGGCAACCTGTGTTCCCTCGAAGATATATTTATGTATGTAGAAGATAATTGATCGCTTGGTATAGCGATAAATATGTCTTAAGGAAAAAGGTATCCAGGAAGTCGATATATTAATATATAAATAAATATAAATTCAGAGCTTAATGTCAGCTTATAACAAAAAGATGTCTTATGACAAAGATGATGACCCTTAAAACTCGGCGATGAAAACGACACTTCTGATGGTGAAAATGACCAAACGTCGATGACTGCTTTCTATTAATTGATCCATCTGCCTTATAGTGCCATATGCTTGTCCCCCGAAAAAAAAAGTAATTAATGGACTGACTTAAAAAATATAATACAATATTGCATTTCTATTTAGGGGTGTTTTATATATTTTTTATTCCGAGGTTCATGCGGAAACGAATCCTCTACTTTCTTCCCTAATAAATAATTGAGCCTATAGCTACTTATACGCTAAATAAGTAAACAGAACTCTTTATAAATATCAAATTTAAATCGATACATAAATATATAATTTTCAGCGAAGATGGAGACAAACTAGCCAAGTTATTGTCTCGTATGTGCCTGACCACCACATGCGATGATACTCTGTTGAGGGTACAAGTGCCACCCACACGCCATGACGTCATACACGCCTGCGATCTGTACGAGGACGTCGCTATTGCTTATGGGTAAGTGAGAAGATGACTTTGTTTTAAATCAATTAGGCAGTAATGTCAACTTTTTTTACTGTACAATAGTGTGATTTTTTTTATTGTACATTGAATTGCCTGTATGAATGTAGTGTAAAACAATTTCTGTTTGAACACAATTCTGTCTGAACACAATTGCATTATAAGAACAGTTAAAAAATCTGTTATTCAGTGTTTTCAATTTAAGGGATAGTGTTCCTAATAGCCAAATATACTTAGTCTAATTTAGATCTGGTATTTGCACTAGATTTTTGTTATTAACAAAAATAAATAAAATAGAAAAAACAAAAGACCACAAAAATAATAGTCGACCTGGCAAATAAGAAGTTCTGCACCAGGATTCAAATTTTCAACATTTTTAGGCTTAGGTTAGGATACCGTTTTTACCATTTGGCTTATGATTTGGGTATGGAACCCTAAAAAGGACAAACCCACAAAGATTCATAACAGGTCCCCTCAAATGACGTCAAGTTCAACACCATACATACAAAATTCATTTCATTATCGTTATATTCTGTTTCCATTAACAAATATTCGTGGTGTTTCATTTCATGAAATCATGACATTCTACATACTATTTCCATTTTCAACAACTACCTATACCGTATACCTTCCAGCTATAACAAGATCCCCCGGCGTCCCTCGCACGTGGTGACAGCGGGCGCGCAGCAGCCGCTCAACAAACTAACGGAGCAGTTGCGACATGAATGTGCACACGCTGGATACACTGAGGCTCTCACCTTCACGCTCGTGAGTAGTTTGTCATAAAGACTACTTGTCTACTTGGTTTAATTAAAACGATACTCAAGTGAAACTGGTATGTTTAGCTAGGTCAAACAGTCATATGAAAGGATAAATATAAAAAATACGTGTGGCACTTGGAGACTGCCGCGGTAAAGCTATTGCATAGCATTTTTTTATCAACTTATGCAATTACAATTATATATTTATTTTATTTATGCAGTATGCAAAAAGTCATTAACCCGTCAACTGGCGTGTGCGCCCCGGGGCGCACAGATCGCTACTAAAAAGTATCACCGCTGTGCCGGTCGGAGTGGGGGGTGTTACGTTTTTTTCGTTACGGAATTTCTGGATTCGGTCTTCACGCTCAAGGCCCGCGATAGAAGCTATGCACTAGCTTAAAAGTGGTAATCCACCCTCATATTAGAACTGTAAAATTATAACTCTAATTTGGATAAAAAATATAAAATGAGGTAAAAATATAACGTGGTATAATGAGCTAGGTAAAACAAGAATAGTGAAGTGACATATACAAAATGTAAAAGCATGGTAACGACTGGATGGATGAAATTACGAAACAAAAGCGTTTGGCGAATTGTCCCAAACAAAGAAAAAAAACGATAAAATTGTACAAAAGACGCTCGTGGGTTGTTTGAATGGCCATCATTTCATATTATGTATGAATATACTAGAGCCTAGAGATATTTTTTCTTGCATTAAGAGTTGTTATGGATATTAAGTAACTGTATGTAATCCAAATTGCTAACGATAATTTAATTTTCAGTCTTTAACAAGTGAAGATACTTCGCCGCCTTGAAATTGAATGAAGCCACAAAAGGCTGATTTGTCCGATTTTTTTAAAAAATAAATTACATTTTTAGAGAAAATTTACGAATAAATAACAAATACTGCGTAATTTACATAATGAATAAATAGGTATTTCAGATATTTTAGGGACATTTTTAGTACGAATAGGTGGCAAAACTTTTTACGCAACTATTTCAATTCTTAAAACTGGTTACATTTTCTTGTTAGGAGGAGTAATCTTTACTGATCTACTAGCTGACCCGGCAAACGTTGTATTGCCATATAAATAAAAAAATGTTAAAGGTGAACAACCCTTATCACTTAGGGGTATGAAACATACATAGTAGCCTATTCTCAGACTCTACTAAATATGCATATAAAATTTGATAAAAAAAGGTAAAAACATTTCGGAGGAGTACGGTAACTAACATTGTGACATGAGAATTTTATATATAAGATAAATATAAAATCGTTTTTTTAATTAAATGTAGTTATGGATATTAAGTAACTGTATCTAATCCAAATTCGTAACGATAATTTAATATCCAGTGTTCCCGCGAGGACGTGTCAACGAAGCTCGGCGTGGAGCTGTCGTCGGTGCCCGCGGCGCACGTGGCCAACCCGAAGACGCTGGAGTTCCAGCTGGCGCGGCCGCAGCTCCTTCCCGGGCTACTACGCACGCTGGCCGCCAACCGCCGCATGCCGCTGCCGCTCAAGCTGTTCGAGATCAGCGATGTGGTGTTGCTGGATCCTAGCGCTGGTGAGTGGCTTTGAGTACAAAGTGTTATTGGATTAATTATGGTTTTATAGTTTCATTTTATCAGTGAGTTGTTTAACAATAAGTGCATCCGAAGTACGTTCTTTCTTGGAATATTTTATCAATCTTATTTTAATAGAAATGCAAAAATGTTTAATTCGAGCGAAGTATGTTTTTTCGATTTGATTTGTTCCGACTATTAAATATTTGTGCATTATTACAATCAAATTATCGTTTTCCAAAAAAAGAGATCAGCAATCGAATAAAAATTTTACTTGTGTATAAAGTATTAACGTAAAGTTTGTATTTCAAAATTTATTTAGTAACTTTACAAAATGTATGATAAAAATATTTATTAAATAATCTGTCCTCGTGCACGTGCAGAGACTGGCGCGTGCAACAGGCGTCGCGCGTGCGCCGTGTACTGCGGGCGCGCGGCCGGCTTCCAGTTCGTGCACGGCCTGCTCGACCGCCTCATGGCGCTGCTGCGCACCCCGCGCGGCCCCGCCGGCTACAGCCTGCGACAGTGCCAAGGTAAGGCAGGGTGACCCGACCCGGCCGCGTGCAAGAGATGGCGATTGTTTCCGAAAAAGTTCGAGTCTTGAATAAATTCTTATCAACATGATTCAGAACCAAACTTTCACTGAAAAACTTATCCGTCAGCAAAAACGTCTGTAACACGTTTGTTAATTTATTTTTCGACTTCGATTTTCTAGGATGAAATACTGATTCACTAAATCGATCCATTATTGGAGATCGATTAAAATAATCGTTTTTTTGGTCCTCAAGACCAATTCTATGATTAATCGATGTCAGATCTCTCTCAGGGAATGTGCAGACAGACACGCATGCAATTAGCGTCGCGCGTGCGCGATGTACTTCGGGCAATGATTAAAACTCGATCGTCAAACTTTGAATCCTAATACACACTTCTGATTTGTCAATTTACTTTAAAACTGAAGGACAAATCGTAAGGAAACATAAGCAGCGCACATGTGTCATAATCTTATTGAGTATATATGTAATAATTTTCTCTAAAACTCGAATAAGACAATATACTATTACTATTATTCAGTTATTTCACAAATATGTTCGAATTTATGCTATTTTTCATGTCAACGTATTAGACTTACAAAGAACTAATAAACATTTTTTAATTTTCACAGATCCTGCCTATTTTTCTGGGCGGTGTGCTGAAGTGCTACTATGTGATAAGGTGATCGGAAAAATTGGAGTTTTACATCCGAATGTGTTGGCCGCCTTCGAGCTTTCTAACCCATGCTCTGCAGTGGAAATTGACATTGAGCCATTCTTGTAAAATTTGTACAAATATTTATTAAATAAACTGTAAAATTAAAACTAACTTATTATTTGTTATGTTAAACCTAGAACTTACATGTTTCCATAGAATACTTGGATTTCACATCCCACAAAGTTAAGTTATAATACTCATAGTAGTTATATTAGGTAATGTTTCCGAGATCAGCAAAACAAAGGTACTTTAAAATTTAAGATTGGAGGAACAAACGAGCTTGCAGTACTCCATAAAGAACTAGTCCTAATCCAATTGGTGAAGCAGACCCTAGATGCATTATCACTATGATATTTGCTTCTTATATAAGTCAGCCAGCAAAATTAAGAATTTACAATTCACAGCATGATTGTCCAAATAAATTATCTGCATAATAATATATAAGACTAAATCACAATAGCTATTTAAATCATATCCTTATCTATATTTGGAAGCAACATTCTGAATTTGATAATCAATAATAATCCTATTACTTGATAGTTGATAAAGTTTGATTAAACACTTCCTAGTTTATTTATTTATAGGAAGTTATTCTATTTCCTATTTTCAAATAAATTGGAATTTTCTTATACAAACCAGAGTTTCTCAAAGTATCCGATAGAGGGCCTTTTTTTTTTTTTTTTTTTTTTTTTTTTTTGTTAACGAGGGGGAAACCTTCAAAAGGTACCCGGTGCCGTGGGAGCGACACGGGGTTATGTGGGACTCTTACCGCACTAAAACCCCCCCGGTGGCCGTCCTCGGCGCTGCGTAGAGGACTCCGGGATCTCCAACGGAACGCAACCGGAGTGCTCTTAGCGCTGTGCCCCGTCGGGCTCCGCCCAGGTGAGCTTGATACTCACCACACCGTCTGGTGTGCACGACGGTATGCGACCACACATACCGCCGTCCTTCCCGGGGTCGCTGGCCGGGCGGTTTGAGCTCCCACTCTTGCCGTCCGCAACCCCGGAAGCCCCCTTTTAGTCGCCTCTTACGACAGGCAGAGGATACCGTAGCCCTATTCTGGTCCCGGAACTACAGGGACAAGAGGGCCTAGAACAATGTCAAGGGAGCGATGACTGATTTGTTATTCAACTGGAGTCATATTTTTTAAACAGTCTGTTTCCAAAGTACTTTGGGAATATATCAATATAAGGATAAATAACTTTGACAATCTATGATATAAATCAATGCTTTACTAAATTAAATAATTGTAAAGAAAAAGTTGAGCTTAAAGGGATAATCTCTGATTTTTTAAAATGATATAGAATTTTACATGTTAAGAAATATATTTAAGCTTATTTTGAAAAATCAAAGATTATTTCTCAATCTATCTACTTACAGCTACTGAGTTTCCAAAAGAAAATATCTCAAATCTCATCAAAATATGTTTTATTGTGTATGGTAATAAACATCACAAACAAATGTAACAACTATAAAATCACATGGTATACATAATGTATAAGTAGTACTAATTATTTATCTGAGTGTTACCTTTAGGTGAACAACAGTTTGTATAATTTAAAAATCCATTTCGAGTACAGTAAATTTTTCAATAAAATATACATTTATTTTGGAGTTATAAAAATGTATGAATTTATATCAATAACCTATTTCCATTGTAGTAAGTAAGCTAAATACATAATACTTCTCGTGGTATATTCATCATGTTTACAGTTACAATAGATAATCCAATGTGTTAGTGGGTCAATCAACATTACACTAGGTCCTTATTGATTTTAATTAGTTCATAAGGCACTCCAGTTTATTTGACTGCTCCAAAACCTAAACGGGACATCGGATTTGGACACAATCAAAAAATCATATCACATTCTGTACTTGTGACTTCTGAATCCTATAAAATATCTTACAAATATTGTTTACAAATGTAACTTATTAGTTCATTATCAAAACAAACCTACAAACTAAGTTGGATTACCACATACATGCATTAATTGACAAACACTTCAATTTCCTTAATAAACATATTTTTAAGGCCTACTTTACCAAATTTATATACTGTTAAGTAAAATTAAACATACATTAGAAACATAACATTATGCCAAAGTGCTTTGTTTAAATTACTATTCATAGATTTTAAATAAATATAATAACATAATAAGTAAACTGTACTTGAGAGAGAATAATTTATTTATATAATTAATTACTTGTATATATTTACGTGATGGACAGACATCTAAGGTGGTTTAGTAATGACAACCTGTTTTAATCCAGGAGCAGTTCAATCTTGAACAATCCTTCTAGTTCTGTCCTTTTGAAATCATGAGCAACAACAAAGGGACAGTGATAGAATGATAGCTCCTTGAGATTTGGTGCACTTGTTTTGATAACTTTAGCAACCTGCATGGTAACATGGAGACATCTGGACAGACTCAGGTAAGTGAGGTGATGGAATATATTATTCGAAAAGTATGCAAGTAAAGCAGTTGTGGAAAAATATGCATGACGTAATTTTAGTGAACGTAAATTTTTCAACCTGTACAGATGTAGAAGACTAGAATCAAAAAGATTCTTACAGGTCATGATGTGCAAAACCTGTAGGCCTTTGCAGTTTGATATTGAACGGATTATATCATCATTAAGTGTATCACCATAAATATGCAAAGCTCGTAGGGTGGACTGTTTCGTCCGCAATAGAGATTCCAGGAAATCTGAAGGTATATTCTTCATTTTTTCCATGTTAATACTGACTAAATTCATGCACTGAAGCATACTATAAAGGCTGCCATGAGTCAAAGCAAAGTTTGACAGAATCAAGGTTTCCAAATACTTCAGTTTCTCAAATGGTAAATGATATACAAAGTTGCCATTTGCATTTTCAGGGCTGTGAGCTATGAGCGAGTTGCGGAAACTCAGGAATTTTAAATTAGGCCAATTACCTAGGTCATCAAAAATACAACTATCAACTTGAGATATACTTATTTCTAAATGAGTCAAATTCGGGCAGTAGTTTATAAGGGAGACCCTGACTTGAGAATACAATTTAAAATACTGTAATTTAACATTTTTCAAATACTTAGCCACGAAAGGCACTATGTTATCCCTTACCCTGACGTAATTCTTCATGGACACTATGAGGCGGGTATTGTCCCAGATGCACGGTGTTAAGCAGAGTTCCTGCCATCTCACACACACATTAGCCACTGCCAGGAGCGATTCCAAATCGATCATAGAAAATATATAAATTAGCAGTTCATTCGGCAGGTCATTTATAGCTAGTGTATGTGCACATAGTTGGACATCTGTCATCTCGAGGTGCACCATCCTTGATAACGGTAGTCCTGGAAGAGGATTCACACTAAGACATTGTATACCACTAACACTGGACACTACACTTAACAAAACCGACGAATTTGTTTAATAGACTACAAAAAAATAAAGCGCTTGATAATTAAATCAGAAGGTCGCAATCTTCAAACATAAGAATAGAATTCACTAAACCATTTTCCTATCGATTAATTTAAAAATTAAGTAAATAGTAACAGTGCAAAGCATACCTCCGGATTACCTTGCTTCCTATTCGAGAAGATTTTACGGTTTGCTTTATTAAAATCATAATTTATGTAAACTCTGCTTTTAGCTATGTTCACAATGTAAATAAATACTTCAAAAAATAATACTCCTTGTTAGAGATTGAATTCTTCATTCTAACGATTAGAATGATTTTTTTAATGAAATAGTAAAAATAACTTTCATCTTTGACTTCGATGCTATTTTTGTATGACGTTTTATGTTGTCTTGACTTGACTGAAGGTGATGTGACGTTGACACTAACGTTCCGTTTCAACACTGATAGTAATAACATTCATTCATTAAGAGTCGCAATATAGCTGTACCATGTCATGTAGAAATATTATGTTACAAACGTGACTAAAATATTTAATAGAAGCAATACAACAAATAAAAAGTCAGATTTTATTATAAAAATATTTTATAGCAATACCGTTGATAATGTAGAATTTGTATAAAAATATTAAGCAAATGAAATGCAGTATTTAAAAATGGTAATTAAAATAAACTAATAATAAACACTTTTTATTCGTAGATTATTTTACAAACATTTGTTTACAAAAATATATTTATGGATTATAACGGCTATCTAATTAAATAACTATAACAATACAATCTAAAATATTTCCGCATAAACATTTATCTTACTGTTTACATTTATCAAATTTAAAGATTTATCAAATCAAATTCTATTATCACAATCTTTATCAGCATAAAATAAATATTTAGCGATTTGTTAAGAACCTCCTGTCCTAGGATTAGTATCAAAGATTTAAAGTATGTAAATTTGTAACATAATATATTTATATATATTTTTCTACTACAAATCAAAACACTGGAGGTAAATATGTAGAAGCAGGAGCAGTTATTGTTCCACGCGTTCTTGAACCACCTGAATTCTCAAGTGGAGGCAAATATTGTTGTGTCGGCACAGTCTGCACTGATTGCACCTGTCGTGATTGGTTCTGTACAGAAGTCGTAGGATTAGATGATATTATTGAAGTAGATTGAACAGCTTCATTGGGTTGAATATAACTTCTACTAGGAGTTGGGGCATTCGCTCCTGTTTGTACTATTGTCACTGTCTGAGGATTTTCTTGCGAAGAAATCTGAACGTTTGGGGGGATATAGGAATCGGATGGTCGGGTAACCGTCGAACCAGCCTGTGCCTGATTACTAGTGGTTACTGTTTGAGTATTTTCTTGCGATGATACTTGAACGGGTGGAGGAATATAAGAATCGGATGGTCGAGTAACTGTCGAACCAGTTTGGGCCTGATTACTTGTGGTCACTGTTTGAACATTTTGTTGAGAAGAAATCTGACCTGTTGGGGGGATATAAGAGTCAGATGGTCGGGCAAGTGTCGATCCAGTTTGTACCTGATTAGTTGTGGTCACCGTTTGAACGTTTTGTTGGGGTGAAACCTGAACTTGTGGGGGAATATACGTATCGGATGGTCGGGTGACTATTGATCCAGTTTGGGCTTGATTACTTGTGGTCACTGTTTGAGTATTTTGTTGCGATGAGACCTGAACGGATTGGGGAATATAGGAGTCGGATGGTCGTGTAACTGTCGAGCCAGTCTGTCTCTGATTATTTGTAGTGACACTTACGACAGCAGTATTTCCGCCGGATCTTTTAGGAGGCAAATATCTAGGAGCACTAGTAGAAATGCTTCCTGATATACCAGAGTTTGATCTTGACACAGGTCGTGTGTCACTGTACCCCGTTGAGCCAGAGGTTACACCAGTATTCGAAACCGAAACAGGTCTAGTATCGCTGTAACCCGTCGATCCAGAGGTTACATCAGTATTTGTAATGGAAATAGGTCCATTATCGCTGTAACCCGTTGAACCGGAGGTTACAACAGTATTCGAGCCTGAAACAGGTCTAGTATCGCTGTAACCCGTCGATCCTGAGGTTACACCAGTATTCGTAACCGAAACAGGTCTACTATCGGTGTAACCCGAACCTGAGGTTACAACAGAGGTCGAAACTGAGGTAGGTCTAGTATCGCTGTACCCTATTGAACCTGAAGTTACACCAGTATTCGAAATGGAAACAGGTCTAGTATCGCTGTAACCTGTTGTACCTGAGGATACAACAGTGTTCGAAACTGAGACTGGTCTAGTATCAGTATATCCTGTTGAACCTGAATTAACAAAAGTCTGAGTTCCTGTTACCGCATTGTTTTGATAGCCTGTATTTTGAGTTTCGGTCGAGGTTGTACTTTGGGAGCCGGTAACTTGAGTGTTTTGTACGTCATAGTTGTATCCGCTTTCACCAGATACCGAAGTGGAGCTGCCAGTAGAGGAGCCGGAGTCTTGCAGTCCGACGCTAACCGTGTCGCCTCCGCCCGCCGGTACAGGATACGCGTAGTACATTTGCATCTGTATCCTGTCAACAGTGGGTGCTTGAGTCGAGGCAATGGAAGTTGCCGTAGGTAGATCAAAAGAAACTGTTGGCCTGTCGTACACATACCCGGCTTGTCGTGTTATGCGCAAATTCCCAGGAGTAATTCTGTCATGGTATACTGATATAACGTGGTACGATTGTGTACCAAAGTTCATGAGAATTATGCTTAAATAAACTGAAACGTATTTAATTTTTACATTCATGTTATTCACCAAATTAACAATGATGTGTGGTTAACTGTTACAATTCCGGATATAAAAAGACGATCCTCGGTTATCCGAACTGTTTATATAAATGTCTTTAAGACAGTTACATCAGGTGCATGATGAAATGAAGACTTCCACTGTTAACCCTTAAATTACTAATGCCTATTTGAAAATAAAAATATTTCAGATTCAATTATAAATTTGGTAAACATATAGATATAGATCAGAACATTCATAGTTAAACAGCATTTTACGAAGCAATTTTAAGAAGCAAATTGAATGCAGCAATTACCTATGTATAAGTTATATTTAATTTGGATATAAATATTGTACACGAGAATTTAGGATCTTATTAATTGCAAGATAAAAATTAATAAAAAGTTATGTTTATTAAAAAAATGTGTATTGGTCTATTATGCCCTAGTATAAGTACTCTAGGGTTTGTAAAATGTAACCAGTTATCATGCGGTTTTCTGTAAATTAGTAAAGAATGAAATTAAGTGTTTTCCTTTTATAAAAGTACAGCGTTTGTTTTGTTATTGTTTTACTATACGTGTCAAGGCTAAAATATTATCATGTTTTAAATCATAATCGTCTCAATTTTGCAACGTTATCTTATAAGTGTCTTATAAATTATCAGCACATAAACGCAGCACTGATAAACGCAGAACAATTGGATTTTCTGACAGGTATATACAAACCGTATAATCATTTTTTTTAATAATATTTGGTATACAAAGTTTAAGTTAATGAATGGGTATCTATTTGCATGTGTCGAATTTTAATCCCATGGAATAAGTGAAAGGAGGTTCGAAGGCTGTTGTGTTACGTACGTAGTCGCGTCGCAGTGCTCGGCCCCACTCCGCGCATAGCAAACGCAAACACATAGGTACGTTGCTTTATCTCATATTTAACTACTTCTATTATAACAATGTACCATGACTAGTTATGTTAATCGGATATAAATTATTCATGACGATACCCTGAACTTGGTTGACTTCCGTGCACTTCGTTTTTCCTTTAAATCTGTGAATGAAATAAACATATCTATTGTTCTGTACTACTTAACTGCAACACACGTTCAGTTAACTGCCAATATTGGACCATAGAATATCGTCATGATAATTAGTAGGGATTAAGGACGTACGCTAATGAACAACTAATTAAAAATGTGTGTAGATGCCACAATGTTTTTAATTGATGTAGATAGATTAACCATATTGGCAATTTATGTTCATTTGTTTTGTAATAGATGTACGAAAGAATATTGCAGTCCTCTTGATGGTAGGTATACCTAAATGCCACATTTGCCCAAAAACATCTATAATCGACCTGCATGACATTTAAGTCCTGAAGTCCGTCAAAGATGTGTGTCTTTCTGCTTTTTACTAGAATCCTGCTGTAATACTATTGTTTTGGGAAGACTACTCTATAATGTGCGATCTTTAACCCGAGGTTTAAGCATAGGTACTAAATACGTTCACTGCGGGATCAATTGGGTACAAATACAGGTCTGTTTGTGCGATAGTAGAAAGTGTATTGGTGGAGTTGAAGCACCCTTTTCTACTAGTACTAGTACTAGTAAAAGTAGTACTAGTGTTATTACAAAAACTTAAGCTGTTTCCAGATCATGGTGTTGAAGCTGTACGCGGTGTCGGACGGGCCGCCGTCGCTCTCGGTGCGGCAAGCGCTGGCTCAGCTGGAGATACCCTTCCAGCTCATCCCCGTTGACTACGGAAAGGGGGAGCATATGACAGAGGAGTATGCCTTGGTATAGTTTAATGTTTATAAATTTGGTAAATTTTGACGTTTCGTACATATTTTTAACCAATTAAGCTATAATTTCCAAGTCCTATGTTACACCCCGTATTTCGTCCTATATCTATATTAATGTTATTTTACTAATATTCAACCTTTCATATTAAACATTAACTGATAAAGAACGCACAGTTCAAAATATGACCTTTGAATTTTTTCAGTACGCACCTCTCTAAGGTCCATACCAAGTTTATATATTCATCTTGATCCAATAAAGATTAAAAGCTAAAACAGCGGCAATTTTATTTGCATTTCGTTCAATTCTTACTTTTATCGCTCGAGACACTGTACGCATATCTAAAGTCTTTGAAAAACAGAGTTGTAAAGACGAAATTATAGTTTACTGATTAATGATTATCTTCACTGCATCAAGTTATACTTGTACCTATATTTTGAAAAAAACCCACAAAGTTTCCTGTTTCACCAAAACATAACGTATAGCGCACACTGCATTTTAATTAGCTTTATTTAAAATATCATTCGATACCAACTTATTTATGTATAGCTTTTAAAGTTCTACTAGTTCCTCCGTTTTTTAACACAAATATATTGATACCTACTCATATTACGCTTTGCGAGAAAGCTGGTTAGTGAATATTTTATATTATGCCTGTCTAGGAATGCTGATACACAAGTTTACACTTTCACTTCCGATGTTTGTTTCAGATGAACCCACAAAAAGAGATCCCGGTGTTGGATGATGACGGATTCTTCTTAGGAGAGAGCAATGCGATTTTGCAATACATTTGCGATAAATATAAGCCTGATTCGAACCTCTATCCACGGGATCCTAAGATCAGGTACTTTTGTATACATTGCAAAAATTATAATGATTATTATTTTAAGTTTCATTTACTTTTTATCAACACTTACAACAACGCACATAGGCACCTAAACAATGCGTTTTTCCTGTTAGCCGCATACTCGTAAATATTCAACGAGAATTTATTATCTCTACGAATAGTTAAGTAAATTACGTAATAAATGTACACGACAGTAAACAGAAACCCCTCTATGGGCTCTATGTACACAAAAAAAATGAAAACTATGAAATTTTTATAAGCATTAATCAAAATATGCTGCAATCACAATACAATAATGGATTCTTAATTAGCAAAACCATTGTCTTTTTACAGAGCCATCGTCAATCATCGGCTATGTTTCAATCTGTCTACGTACTATGCAAATATTTCTGCTTATACCGTAAGTAATACATGTTTAATAATTGGATCACGGCACAATAATTTACAATAATTATAAGTACATTTTAACAATAATATAAAGAACGATAAAGTAAACAAGACCTATTTAAAAGCAGATGTGTGTTTGATGACTCAAGGAAAATAAATGTTTTTCCGCTTAATAAACGATCGATAAAATACAATACAAACATTAATAATTAACACTTGAGAGACAGAGAGAGAGAATTAAAAAGCTTGAGATAAGTAGATATCTATTTACTTAAATACTTTTCAAGAAGTCTTAATACAATATTTTGCAAAGCTTACAGCATTTTTATCCTTACAATACTTTTCATTTGTAACGAAATTCTAAATTTTATTCCTTATTGCTACGTAATATCAATGTTGATGAGTCCTAGGTGACACATTTCTTCAGATATCCCAGACACGCATTCGAACAGCAGTCAGAATGATATGTGCACTGGAATAGATAACATATAAGGTTATAAATTAGATAACAATATCTAACCGACAGATAATAGTTTTGGTTCCACAATCCCCGTATGAGCACGATAGGCAGCTTGAAGATTTTATAAGATTGAAACAGCAAATGAAAATGCATGGCAAATGGTCACTGCCTCTTATAGACATTTCTACGTATGGATATGACACTATTGGGACTCTACCTGAAGCCGATTACAGGTGCGCTGCCACTCCACGGTCGCCTCATATTTAATTAACTGAACAGCATAACACGCATGTTAATGATCAAAAAGCGGGGAATTTAAAAAATACATGCATAGTGGTTAGAGTGGGTTAAAATACTACTATATAGGTATATTAAACAAATAATATTCCTAATTCTTAATGTTCTTTCATACAGATCGGTTAGAAAACTGCTCGCTATTGACACAAAGAAGCGCAAAACATAATAAGGTCAATAATATTTGTGGAAATAGTCTTAGATAAAAAAATATTTTATTGACATGAAATGAAAGTGTATTTAAATAGTGTAAGACCAGAAAGTGCATTAGAAGTCGCTAGGCATCAGCATTTAGAAATTGGCTGGAGAATATCGACGACTGCCTCTTTTACAAAGTAGAAAATTTCTTGAACTAAGTACTACCACAGTATAAGAATATACTGTGGTACTACTAAAATTGTGTCTGGCAAAAAGTATACATAATTTATTAAGAGTGTAATTTTTGTTTATGCTATTCAATTCTAATTAAACTCCTCATCTATTTTATTATTTTCTACTTAATTACCTGTATGGGCCTTTCAGCTATAACAGGTCTTTAGTTTTGTAATTATTGTTATCAAAACATTAATTATGTATACCAAAAGATGTTTACATATCAATATCACATTTTAGATGGCTCCAATATTCTACGACTACGAACGCACAGAAATGGGATTAAAGAAGGTGCATATGGCATTGGATGTGTTCGAAACGTATCTGAAACGGCTGGGAACTCGGTATGCTGCCGCTGACCATGTCACCATAGCTGACTTCCAACTGGTGAACACCAACATGACACTTGAAGCTATCGGTTTTGACTTCTCTAAATATACAAGGGTAAGGATTAAACTACTAATTAACTAATTAAATAATCAAATGTAAAAAATGGAAGCTGCAAACAGGCTGTCAACTTATTAAGTAATTCTATAGATATCTAGGAACCTAATAAAACATATTCCATAGAAAGTCAGACACATGTATTGTTAGGAAATAAAGATACTTCAGTATACTAACCAGAGCCAGAAATAGGTGTGACAACGATACCACCGAATTCTAATCCATGGCTACTAAAATCATACGTTATTTACACAGATTCAGAAATGGTACAACGATTTCAAGCAAAACTACCCGAAGTTGTGGAAAATCTCAGAAGACGCCATGAAAGAAATACAGCATTTCGCAGCCAACCCGCCAGACTTGACCCATCTGAACCATCCCATTCATCCAGCTCGTAAAATAAATAAATAAATATAAACTTATTAACTAATTTGTTGAAGGAGTTTTTCTACCCGGAGTTCGACACACATCTCTTCAGAAATCCCAGACACATATCTGAACAGCAGTCACTGTTGTTCATGCACTGTGAACAAAATATAGCCCACATTCAGTAAATTGCCGGTCAGACAAAACATTGCAATTAAACCCGTCTCTAAACAAAGGAGAAGTTATAAATACATTCGTATCAACGTCAGTATTATATTAAAGGATCCTTAGATATTTATACTATTTGTTATAAAATAGTGGAATGTTCTAATACGATTAGGCTACTGTAAAGTCTACTATACTATATAAATACTGATTTGATGAAATTACGGGATTGAAAACCTTCAAATTTTGCTCTTATTATAGAATTCCACCATTATTACGCAATTAATTATTAAATTCAAGTTTGTTTATATCCCAATATTCAAAACACAAGATATTGGTAACTAATAAGTTATAAGTCACTGACTGATATAAAATTGAATATTCAGGTATACTTACAAATTCTCCGATTTGTGCGCATTTCCTGGTAGTAATTTCTGGGACCGTCAAATCTTCAGTGTTCAACTCATTCGTTTCTAAAACATCATCGGGTAATGGCACTTCCTTAGAAAAAACGGGATCCTCAGTCCTCCCTTGGATTAAATTACTATTTGCGAATTCGCAAATAAACAAACAAAGGACGACGATCGCGCACACACGAGACATTGTGGTTAAGTGCAATGAGTAACACTGAATTGGACCCGGCTATAGACGCTTGATATAGGGAAAAGTGACGACATTCCGATTTATAAGCCTATACACCCGCATATGCAGCATTACCTATCAACATTATTGATAACATTAACTAGAAAACAAACAAACGGGGTATATAATTAAATACGCACACGTATGGAGTTTCTTGCGCCGCTTCTTCTCCATAGCGAAATACCTTCCGAAGCGGTGGTAGTTTGTTGACTTTCAAAAAGTATTCTATATGAATCAATTTTGAATAAATGAGATTTGAATTTGAATTTGAATAAAACAATATATACATTAAAATGTAAATATAAATAGAATATATTTTTGTTGTAGCAATTAGCTTATAGCCTGCTCGATGGTAAGTGGTCACTGCCGCCATAGACATATGTGTGACCAACGCCCTCAACGCCATGTAAATCAAGTCCTATAACCTGATTCTTTTACCTGGAAACCGACAAATGTGTTGTCATTCTTGACGATAAAAATCAAGATAAAATATCATTGGGCTCATAAGTCAGTCATAAGAATATTAAAATGTATGTAATCAAAATCCAAAAAAACACACATTTCAGCAATTATTATCTAGTACCTAAAATCATAAGCATATTGAATTTAGGAACTCACTTGATCTTAACCATTCCCGCACACCTGTAACCGATATTAATCAATACAATAAATGGAACGTGGGCTTAAAATATCTTGTTAAAGTACCGTTAAATAGGTTTAACCGTTTCCAAGGTTAACTCGATTAAACAAACAAGGAAAACGGGTTTTTGATTTTTAGTATTTATTGTTGAAATATGTTGAAATATGTTTGTTATTAGAAAAACTGTAGATGTGAAGATAGAAACACAATATAGGTACTATAATTATACAAGTAATAAGTTATAAGTCTTGGATGATTCATATAGTTATAGCTGCATGAAGTAGTATAAACGGTATTCACTAGTACTATTCGATTTTGGACTGTTATTTCCTGTTATGCAAATGATTAGAACGTGAAATACATAAACAACTTATTTGATTTATGCTTGGTGACGTGACAATTTTTATTTCGTGTAGTTGCTGAGGTTGTAGGAAGTGTAGGAACTATTTGTCAATAACTCTTTTGTTTATCTACAATTTAATCACTAATTTGTTCTCCTTTGACTATATAATCAAACTTGTTAAAATAGCATTACCATGTCAAAAACTACGAAGTCCACGTCCATTCCCTTGGAAGTGTGGAATCCATTGTAGATAGTATCAAATTCATATTAATATTCTGAGAGAAATACATATAATTGAGAACTAATGTTAGAATAAATCGAATCGAACTAAACGCTTAGAATTGTATTAACTCCCTGTGTTAACATACTCGTCAAACCAAAACACAGCAGCTTTTAACCCTTATATACAGGTTCAAGAGGATCAGAAAGAACCTGTACATGGAGTTAGTTACAGATGTTCATGGGCCTCAGTGGCCACTTATCGTCAGGTGGAAGCCCGTTTGCTTCTCCAAATTAAGTAAATTTAGGTAGTGGTTTACTTAACTAGATTAAGTTTATCAACCTGTATAAACTACTAGCTGACCCAGCAAACTTTGTACCGCCTCAAAATCTATTTATCAAATATATTTCATATAAAATATAGCCTATGTTACTCGTGGATAGTGTAGCTTTCGAATGGTGAAAGACTTTTTAAAATTAGTCCAGTAGTTTTTGAGCCTATTCATTACAATCAAACAAACAAACAAAGTTTTCCTCTTTATAATATTAGTATAGATAGATTACATGTTGCCTTAATGACTGCTCTTGTCCAAATTCTCAATTTTTCTAGTTATCATATCTAGTACAAATAAAAAATGTCGACATCCTAACATCGGAAACTTATCGATATTGAAAAATTAAGAATAAATATTTAACCCAGTTCCCAAAAGGCAGTTAGTGCTTGTTCACACTTTTTCAATTTTAGCAAAATAGACATTATGATTACATTATTATTGATAAGTAAAGGATAACCTACATTATGCAATATAAAATATTGGAAATGGTTCGATTTTGAAGGGACGCACGCAAATATAGAGACTTGAAGAGGGTCTTATAACCTTTCTACCAATACTACCTTTTTTTTTATTTACGAGGGGAAACCTTCAAAACGTATCGATGTGGGAGCGACGCCGGGTTATGTGGGACTTTGACTGCACAAAAACCCCCCCGGTGGCCGTCCTCAGCGCTTGGTAGAGAACTAACACAACCAGAGTCCTCCGAGCGCGATGCCCCTATCGGGCTCTGCCCTGGGAGGAGCAGTTTACGCTCCTCCCGCACACCTGGTATTTACGACGGTATGCGGCCACACACACCGCCGTCCTTCCTGGGGTCGCTTGTAGGACGTTTCGAGCTTCTTGCCGCCCGCAATCCCGAAAGCCCCCTTTTAAAATAGTCGCCTTTTACGGCAGGCAGGGGATACCGTACCCCTATTCTAGTCCCGGGACTACAGGGACAACTACCAATGCTACCTATAAACTATTTAGAATTCCTGTACAAAATTTCAAAATTTTGTAAAACCAATATTAGGAGGTGTAACTAACGGCATCAGCGTCTCATATTGGTTCATTTAAGGCATGGATGCACAGACCGCGGCCCGCGGTCCGCATGCGGCCCGCCGGTCGAATACTGGTGGCCCGCCGACAGCAAAAATAATACACTCGTACATTCGAAAAATATTGAATTCTATTCCAGAATAGAACCAAAAAAAAATATGTTTGAAAAGTAAATTGAATCAAGCGCGCGCTATTTGAATCTAGCGCCCAAATATGATAAGTCCAGTAACATCGCTTGCCGCCTTTATATAAAGTTCAAAATAGTAGAGACATTAAGAATTTTCTAGCGCAGTGTGAGCTAGCGCGATAGCAATAGTCTCGTATTCTGAATTCTGTTGCAGTGTCAACCCGTCAAGTGCCGTGTATAATTGTGTTGTAATAATTACGTCATTATTTTAGCTATCAAATCTGTATAAAAATGTTAAAATTTCTGAGGTATAATATTTAATCAATTATTTTTGATAATTTAAAAAAGGATGGGTTAAATTTAAGTAGGTACTATAATTGTTTTTAGGTGCTGTGTTAATCCTAGCCAGGATTAGAACCCAACATGGAGAAGCCAGGACCTAGTAAAAAACGTAAGGTTAAAGTTGAAAATCGGCAGTTTCAAGAAATTTGGACTGAGAAATACTTTTTTGTATGGTCGCATAACAAAGTCGTTTGTTTAATTTGCAAGAAATCTGATGCGATTGCAAAGGAATATAATGTAAAAAGGCACTATGAAACGCAGCATCCTTCTTTTACCAAGTTTACAGGCGAATTAAGAAAGCAAAAAATGTTGTCTTTAAAACGGGAGCTTATTGGTCAGCAAACTATGTTTACAAAACCGATTCAAGATTCAGAAACAGCTACAGAAGTTAGTTATGAAATTTCTCGAATGATAGCTAAGCGACGTCACCCCTTCAATGATGGCGATTTTGTACAAGAATGCATAGAAATTGCCGCTAAGAAAATTTGTCCAGAAGCAGCAAAAAAGTTTGAGAAAATTCAACTGAATCGTATGACTACTCAAGATTTTGAAGTCTTACAAGAGTTATTAGGAATGTGTTCATTGAAAGGTCAAACCAAAGGAGTTGATATACTCAATGTACTTTTGGATAAGTGTTCAAAAACTTATTTGGATTTATCAAAATTATCGGGAGTTGCGACTGACGGTGCTCCTTCGATATATGGTGTTAATTCCGGGCTAGTTACTTTGCTGAAAAAGCATCTGCAAGAAAAAAAAATAAACGCTGAAGATCTCATGCAGTTTCACTGCATTATACACCAAGAAGCCCTCTGTTCTAAAAAAAATGAATTTCAAAGTGTCATGAAAGTGGTAGTTTCGACTGTAAATTTCATAAAATCACGAGGACTCAATCACAGACAATTCAAACAATTCCTTGATGACATCGAAAGCGAATACGGAGATTTACTGTATTATAAAGAAGTAAGGTGGCTAAGTCGTGGATTGACAATGGAACGATTTCTAAATTTAATAGAAGAAATTGTAATATTTCTGGCGGAAAAGCAAAGGGATGTCCCGGAACTTAAAAATTCTGATTGGTTGTGCGATTTGGTTTTTTTAGTTGACATTACAAATTATTTGAATGTCCTGAACACACGGCTTCAAGGCAAAAATCATCTGCTATCCCAACTCTAGGCTCATGTATCATCATTTCAATGCAAGCTAACACTTTTCAGATCACAATTGAATTCTGGAAATTACAATCATTTTCCGAATATAAGAAAATGGGTGAAAAATTCAACAAAACTGCGATTAATTTAAGTTATGCAGAAAAGCTAGATATTTTGATTCGATCTTTTCAAGACAGATTTTCGGAGTTTAAAAAAGTGAAACTACTGTTGGACATATTCAGCAATCCTTTCACGATTTCGGTTGAAAATGCGCCAGAGTCAATGCAGTTAGAAATTATCGACATTCACAACGACCAAGATTTACGCAACAAATTCAACGATGGAGACTTGCTGAACTTTTGCCGCTGCATTGATAAAAATATGTACGAAGAGTTGCGCATAAAGTTTAAACAAATGAAAGTTTGGAATGAAAACTCTTAAAATTTTATAAGCATTTATCGAAGTATAATTGATACACAATACAATAATATATTCTTAATTAGCAAAATCGTTGTCTTTTTACAGGGCCATCGTCAATCATCGGTTAAGTTTCAATCTGTGTTCGTACTATGCAAATATTGCTGCTTATACCGTAAGTAATAAATGTCTTATTATACTCGTATGTATGTCTTATTGGAATACGGCTATAATTTACAATAATAATTCTACAATTTATTACAATTATACAAAAAAACAATAAAGTAAAGCATAAGATAAATCTCTCTACTTTTCAAGAGGTCTCAATACAATTTTTTGCCAATAACATTTTTATCTTTACAATATTTTTTATTTGTAACGAAATTCGTAACTTTATTTCTTATTGCTTCGTAATATCAATGTTGATGAGGATTCCTAGGTGACGCATTTCTTCAGATATCCCAGACACGCATTCGTACAGCAGTCAGAATGATATGTGCACTGGAATAGATAATACAGACAGTTACAAATAAGATAACAATATGTTACAGACAGATAATAGTTTGGACCCCGCAAGACCCGTGTGAGTAAGATAGACAGCCAAATCGGATATTTATAACATTGAAATAGCAAATAAACATGCACTACAAACGGTCATCTGCCGCTAATGGTTCATCTTTAACCTTAAATGTGTTTAATTAACTGAGCACCATAACCTGGGGGGTTACTACCATCTCTTAACACAATATTATTTTAATCATACTTTTACTTTTTGGCAGGAAATTTAACTTTTTAAGCAAAATATGACAATTTCAGTTGGTTTTATACAATGGATTAGCGAAAAATTAATAAGGGTTTAAGTTTGTTCAACTGTGAATGACGGAATATTTTACTGTTTTAAGGAGGAAATAAAACTTTCCTGAACTATGATAGTTTTTAAAAAATGGTAGTAGGGCCCCTGGAACGTTAATGATTAAAAAACGAGGAATTGAAAAAGTATATTTTATGTTGGTTAGAGTGGGTTAATAGAACTGCTGTATCCTTAAAACAAATTTCTAATATTCTTTCGTACAGATGGTCAGAAAATTGCTCACTATTGATACAGAAAATTGCAAAGCAGAATAATTTCCTTCACTAATTTAAAGTCAGTCTTCTGCTTTATAAGTATAAAGCAAGTGCTATATAGACCGTTTAGCAAAAAAAAAAACTCTATAGAATTTAAATTATTCTCTTATACGATATTAATATCACATTTTAGATGTATCCAATATTCTACGACTATGAACGCACATAACTGGGATTGAAGAAAGTACATAGGGCATTGGATGTGTTCGAATTGTATCTGAAACGGCTGGGAACTCGGTACGATGCCTCTGACCATCTCACCATAGCTGACTTCCAGCTGGTGAACACCAACATGACACTTGAAGCTATCGGTTTTGACTTCTCTAAATATACAAGGGTAAATATGTACCTAATAGTAAATAAGGAATCTATATCAAATATAAAAAAAAATGAAAGCTGCAAACAGGCTGTCTTCTTGTAACGTTATCCTACAGATATATAGGAACAGTAGGAACCTAATAGAACGTGTTATGCAGAAAGTCAAAGACAGGTTTATTGTTATAGGACCAAGTAAATACTTCATTTGACTACACATATTCCTCCTATAAGACATATCGGTGTGACAATGATGTCACTGTGTATACTAATAATCTTATATTTTTATACAGGTTCAGAAATGGTACGACGATTTTAGCAGGACTATCCGAAGTTGTGGAAAATCTCAGAAGACTCGATGAGAGAAATACAGCATTTGGTAGCCAATCCGCATGATATGACACCTCTGAACCATCCCATTCATCCAGCTCGTAAATTAAATAAATAAATATAAACTTATTAACTAATTTGTTGACGGAGTTTTTCTACCCGGAGTTCGACACACATCTCTTCATATATCCAAGACACAGATCTGAACAGCAGTCACTGTTGTTCATGCACTGTGAACAAAATATAGCCCACATTCAGTAAATTGCCGGTCAGCACTAAAACCCGTCTCTAAACAAAGGAGAAGTTATAAATACATTCGTATCAGCGTCAGTATTGTGTTATTATAAAATTCTACCGTTATTATGCAATAGACCTTTCAAGTTTGTTAAGTGATATACCAGAATTAAAAACAAGATAAATAACAATAATGAGTCACTGACACCGATATTTTAATGTTCAGGTGTACTTACAAATTCTCCGATTTGTGCGCATTTCCTGGTAGTAATCTCTGGGATCGATAAATCTTCAGTGTTCAATTCATTCGTTTCAACATCATCCGGTAATGGCACTTCTTTAGTAAAAACAGGATCCTCACTCCTCCCATGGATCAAATTACTATTAGCGATTTTGCAAATAAACAAACAAAGGACGGCGATCGCGCACACACGAGACATTGTGGTTAAGTGCAATGAGTAACACTGAGTTGGACCTGGCTATAGACGCTTGATATAGGGAAAAGTGTCGACATTCAGATTTATAAGCCTATACACCCGCATATGCAGCATAACCTATCAACATTATTGATAACATTAACTAGAAAACAACCAAAGGGGGTATATAATTAAATAAAACAATATATACAAGATGTAAATAAAAAAGAAAAATATTTTTTGGAGTAGCAACAAGTTTGCAGTCCACCTGATGAAAAATGGTCAGCGCTACCATGGACATCTGTGATTAACCACGTAGAACAAGTTTAAACCGAAGCCGATCCCAGATGGGAAATATTTCAGCAAAATTTATAAGTAGATACCTAATATCGTAAAGACAATGAATTTAATAGAAGTTTACTTTTATATTATACAAGCAATGCAACATGTCGCTTAGAGTACGAGTAGCAAATGAATTTATAGTCCACTTAATGATTCCAGTTAGTGTTGGATTCTTAACAATTGTCTGCCACAAATACGGTGCTATTCTAAGGTGACAATCCAGAATTCAGCTAACACTGGAAACATAGGGTTGGTTACTGTTAGCCAATGACAGCAGTAACACCTTACCTTATATATAAAATTTTCGTGTCACAATGTTAGTTACCGTAGTCTGCAACGGCTTTACCGATTTTCACCAAATTTTATATGCATATTCAGTAGGTCTAAGAATCGGCTACAATAAATTTTTCATACCCTAAGTGATAAGGGTTGTTCACCCTTAACGTTGTTTATTTATATGGCAATACAACGTTTGCCGGGTCAACTATTTATAAAAAACCCCCCTGCTATTTGAAATAAAAAAGTCTGTGTTTTAGTTAAGCAGATTAATTTAAGTCAACCTGTATAACCGATTACATATTGCCTTAAGGCAATCAGCCCTTGCCCACATTCTCAATTTTTCTGCTTATCATATCTAGTACAAATAAAAAATGTCGACATGCTAACATCGGAAACTTATCGATTGTGAAAAATGCAGATCATTAACAAATATTTAACCCAGTTCCATTGCCCAGTTCCCAGTAAGTGCTTACACTATTTAATATGTAAACAAACAATATGTTTTTTATTTGCGAAACTCGTTTAAGCATAATATTTTTATATTTACATTGTTATTGCTACATTACATTGTTACATGACCTAAATTATGATATATACATTCTTCGAAATGTTTCAATTTTGAAGAGCATAATTTTCTGACACATAAGCATAAGATTTAGAAATCCCTTAAGTACTTAAAATTTTTATAACGCCAGTGTTACCTACGTGGTGTAACTAGAGGGGTTGAGCAGAAAAGAAAACTCGTAACGTCTCATAACTAGTAGATTTTATTTAAGAACATTGATAAGATACGACAAATGATCATAGCCCGAAAAGGTTCCTGGGTCTTTTAGTCGTGGGTCTCTTGTTCAATCCGGGTACCACTCCACCTAAAACGGAGAACGGGGTCTCCCCCAGTTCCGCTCCCAGATCCGGGACTACTCCAGGATTAACTAACTTCGGCAGATTCAGTAGCCCTCCCAGCACATTCTTACACAAAGCTCCAGTAACTCTGTCGGCCATATTGCCCCAAAGTCCCATCTGGCAAAATCTGTAATTACATAAGAAAAAAAATTGATTGCAATATAATTTCTCACTACTAAGAAAACTAGTTTTTTCAAAATTTTGATCCGTATGACTTACGTCTGTTATTAATAAATCAATAAATCTCATATTTAACCTATCAAAGACCGAAATTTGACAGTGTCCGGTAAGAAGAAATAATAAAATATGTAGGATAGATTAATAATAATGAGTAGGTATAGGACAACCAAATGAAGACACTCTTAATTAATATGACTTCTCTGGCAGAATAAAAATCAATTGCTATTTACCTGAAGTTCTTGTCTAACGAGATGTGGTCACTGATCTTGATGAACTGATCGCTATCTTCAGAAAAGGGCAACAAATTCGGGAAGGGTAGCACACTAGCAAGTGACGTCCTATTCTTCGACCTACGAGTATTGTGCGCAAACTTGGATATAAGCCCTACGAAAGAGTCCCGAACATCAGCATCAGCGTCTGATACTGGTTCATTTAGGGGATTCCCTTCATCATCTAACGGCTCGAATATGTATGCCAGCTCGTCTCCATGTGATGGGCCCTTTGCTTTTGGTTGGCCGGAACTTTCGTCTAACGGCTCTGGAAACATATAAAAGTGGGTAAGTGGAAAAGAAAGATTACTAAGTAATAAGTGTCATAGACAGGAATTTCAGTTTGTAAACCGCAAAAAAGGGATATGGGTACTTAATATTACATATCGCTATCGAGACTGTTTGCTTGTTTGAACGTGCTAATCACATTTTTAAATAAGTTATTGAAATTGATAGATGGACCTCTAATTTGACCTCTCTGAAGTATGCAGCGTCCTACATGCAGGATGTCAATAAAATTGGACGTTAGGTGAGAGTGATGAATAGAAGAAAAAAAACACTGTTTAAGCGCAAATGAAACGGCGCGACATAGCTAGTATTATTACATGATTCATCAAAAAATAGTTAAAATAAATAATTCTGGTTTACAGCTTTGTAAGCGTCTAGGAATGTGAGCTTATCAAATTATATATTTTCTGCTGAGGCCGCAGACGTTATTTCGATACGCTGGAACTTAATGACTATGGAGATCTCAAAAATCAAGATTGAATTGTATTGTACATTAATAAATTATTGATGACTATTAATTAGTTAATTCCATATGATTATTAATTAATGATTGATAGGTTTTATAAAATTAGTGCGCATTCCACGTAAGTAGTTTGTTAACCTGTCTTTTTAGGCAAATTTTGTCGCAAATTTTTCTCGCGCTAAAAAGTATAAATTCCAAAAATTGTTACGTGTCAGGCCTATCCCGGGAATGAAGTGATAGCCCTTGCTGAGGTTCCCGACGTGTTCGAAGCTGTAGAGGAAGGCGGGCGCTGCACCATTCCACTCGCGCACGCTCTGGTACGCTGGGAAGTTGAACAGGGCGTCGCCTAGACAAAAGGAAAAAAAAAATAGAACATAATAGAATAATTATTTTGTTCATCTCTAAAACAGTGATAAGCTAAAATTATGAATGTCTGTCATAACTTTGTATTTTTTTAAGTTTTGATATTTTTTGCCTATTGGTGCAGTGACGGCTCACAATATGCTTGAACGGTTAGGGTTACTGTAAAAATTATAATTTGAATTGTTATACATAATATTAACACAAAAACTAAAATAGGTCTTATAAATGTGTAAACTATCTTTTTTTTAATTATTTCAGAACTTTGATAAAAATAATAAATAACAAATCCTGTGGCGTATTATTATTTACAATGTTAGACAGAGCAAGTTTTACGAACAGGTAGTAAATTCTCAGAGTGGTCGGGGTAAAAAGCAACCCCATTAAAATGGGGTCCGCACCCCTGGGCTTATTCAATTGTAAAGGACGAGGGTGCACGGGTGCAGCTGTGCTTGGCGTGTTTACTATTATTACTAAAATATATTTTACAAAATGTAAAATTTAACGTAAAGTACACTCATATTATGTCCCGGGTAATTGTAATCTACAGTAAGTAAGGGATAATAGTCAGTAATAAGTCTATGATCAGCTGGTCAAGGTAGAGTATTTGCATTTTTGTGTGTCTCTATTCGATTTCGTGAATATTGCGAAGGTAAAAGAAACATTAATGACACAAAGAACAAAAAAAACATGTAACGATCCATCCGAGTTTCTGCTAATTTAATTTTTGGAAACTTAAATTTGATGACAGTTATGCACTTACTCAGATTTCGACACAATCATTCCACATGTACGTGTGGTACACAATAAGTACAAGTCATCTGTAATCAACAATAAATAGGAGCCGTGTCTGAAAATTACCAAAACGCGTTACTATTCTATTAACTAAATAAAAATAAATGGTTTTTGTGCTAATCACGTTGCGGCTTCCAGCTACCAAATAGTCCTACCTACCCATATCGCCTCTTAACAGTCTTATACCCTAATCATTTCGCATCTGTGTCGTTCGACATGCACCTAATCATGAGTATTTGATTATGACTTCTTTACACTTTTTAACCGACTTCAAAAAAGGAGGAGGTAACTCAATTCGACCTTATATATGTTTTTTTTTATTCATGTGTGTTCGGGGATATCTTCGTCGTTTATGAACCGATTTTGATGATTTTTTTACCTGTAGCTTCAGCGATCTGCGACAAGCCATCGACTGCCTTTAGCGAGCTGTCGAACAGTGCCTGATAGTAGTCAGGGAGCGGGAGTACGCTCCGACCCCCCTCATCCCGCAGCGGGTTCAGGGCTCCTACACCGTCCACCACGCCACGAAGGCCTCCGATCAGATCGTTCTTTATGAAATCCTTCACTGCCGTCAGCTGATTCGTCAGGAATTTCGAGTACTTGCCTGCAATTTTTTATACAGAAAATGGAATGTGTTTTTATCTAATATTGTAATCTATTTATTTATTCTTTATTGTCATTATTAACAAAAATGTGGTACAAAAGGCAGACTTAATGCTAAATAGCATTTTCTGCCAGTCAACCTTAGGGATGTGCAGAAAATCTTAATGCGGTACAACTATACTAACTAAACATAAAAGTGAGAGAAAAAAAATAGTTTCGTTTAACCAAAAGTTAGTTGGTACGTACTTGATATTATGTTGCTGATATATATACAATATACATATACGTATATATGTATATATGTATAGTTTTAACTCTTTGTTAATATTTAATGATCATGAAATAAAGGTTAGGAAATAGTTGTGGGTATAACATACAATACATTGAATTATATAGCATTGAAGTAGGTACTTCGTAAATTCGAAGTTCGTTTAAATTTTTGTATGGGCATTTAAAAAACAAATATTTTTTTACAAGACATACTTATACGTAAAACGTCAGACAATACAATACGCAAATTATATAGAAGAGACATTGAAGAATTGAATAAATGAATAAATTTTCTATTAATTATCCACATGGTCAAAGCCACGACTATATGAACATGGATGCAAAATAGAGCAAAAACTCATAAACTCAACGAGACCATTACCAAAAACAACTCGCGAGGTCTCTGCGGAAGTTACTCCAGTGAGCAGTGGACACGCGGGTTCCTTTTTCTTCAAGGAGTCTGATGGCTGGTTGGCTACCAGCGGCGGCAGAGCCCGCCCGTCCGCTTCTCCTTCCACGCGGGCTCCGGCACCTGCCAAAAATACACAGATACATATAAAGACGTATGAAATAACGCTTTCAACCCTTAAGAGTTCTTCACTGTGACATGTTTTGTGCCGTGGCTTCTATGAACACACAGACATAAGGCAGAAAACATATACATATAAAGATGTATGAAATAACGCTGTCAAGACCCTCCACCGCGACCTGGAGCTCGCTCCAATACAACAAGTCCTTAAACAATTCTCTGAAGCGTTCTTCGACCGCTCAGAAAATCATTCCAACCCACTTATCAAGGGTGCAGCGGACTATGCTGCCCCTCTTCCTACCCGTCACAACTGCCGTCGGCCAAGAAATATCTTGACCGACGCTCCTAACAAACTCTCCACGGATGTGGAGAATCTTCTGGCCGCCCACAGGGGCGTACAACTCTCCATAGAGAATCGTCTTCCCGACGATTCTAGTCTTATTCATGATACGTTGACACCTTCAGTGTCCTCTATCAAGCGGTCGCTCTCTAGGGAGCGCCGCTAGCGCCTCTCGTTCCACAACGAGAGGTCGCTATCCGATGTCGGCTGTACGGTCCCCTCGGACGAATGCCTATAAAGGAGTTTTTAGTGGGATGGTCCTCCCTTCAGGAGGACCTTTCAGTCAGTCCCACACGACGCAGGCACCGACCGTCGCGGCCTGTAAGTGCTTGGATGCATTTTTTCCTCCTCCCTCTCCGTAGAGGGTCAGCCCTTTTTCCACCTAACATCCGGGCGCCAAAAAAAAAAAAAAAAACGCTGTCAATACTTAAAGGTCCTCACTGTATCATTTTTTGTATCGTGGACCGTGGCTTCTATGAACACACAAACACAACCATAATTATTTCAATTAAAGTAATTAGATGGCTGCCTATGTTGAGTTGGATTTAGGGAGGGCAGGGACTTTTGCCCCAGGGCCCTAAAAGAGCCCGCAATAGAGAAAAAAAAAGTCGATGGATCAGAAACTGGTCTTATCTTTTTGTTCGAAACAGTATTTCTTTACACAAATTGTGACTTTATCGAAGCGAATTTTCTTGGTAAATTTATGCTTTCAAGAAGCTGAATCATATAGCTGTTATATTCAGATAGATATTTAGCTTAATAAATAATGCTGTATGTAAGTATTTAAGTGTCATATATTACCTGAACGCCCTGATATCTCATCCAAGAACTGTTGTGTGTCGACCATATTCATTGTTATACTTTTATCAGCCTGTAAAGTAATGACAACCCTGAGTAATAATTTCACTGAAATAAAATTTATAATACGGAATTTAAACATGATGATTGATACCTTCAATTTAGTGATGAGTGAAAAGTAATTGGTTTGATTGATCAAATGTTACAGTTAGAGAAGTGGATGTTGGCATGAATCTAAAATTTCAGACTACATATTTGTTTATAAAATGATTATGGATGTGCCATCGAGCGATTTACTAGAGAAAAAAAAACTCTTTTTTTTCTAGAGAACAAAATCTAATTGAAAGCAAAAAAGACGTTTCATTCTAAATTAATTTTATTTTATACGTCCAGAATATGTCTAATATAGACGAAATATTTTTGAACGATTGAAAAGTTTAATTTAAGGGTCGATAAAGTTTTGACGAATCTGGCTTGGTGCGGGTTTCTCTGTGGACGTGATCATCCCTATACTTGTCTTTACGAAGCACGTCCAACATCTTAGACGCCTGTCGAGAGCGATGGTCAGGCCCGAACCGTCTCGAACCCGGCATAGAATTTATCTGGAAACCAGTTTGTCGCCATAAATCATCTATTTACCCTACCCATGTCTCTTAAACACCATTGTAAGTTAAAAAACAATTATGGATAACGTATATGTACTATTATTATCCTGGGATTATTCTATTTTAATGTGCCAGCGAGGCGTTTCATATCAGTCCGTAGGAAAAAGGGTTTATATTTATTTATCTGAGATCTATAAGGGCAACTGACTATGTCCAGATTTTTAAAATACTTTTACCTAACCGTAAGGGTCATATGTTTAAAACCTTTAAAGCTAAAGTTAAACAAGTGTAAAAGATGAAAAAGGAAATGTTAATAAATGTATGCGTTAATAGATTATACGAAAATGAATTTCGTAAATGTGTGAAGCCTATACTTACCTCGTATTATAAAGTAAAGAGGGACAAAATAAGTTTATAAACTTGTTTTAAAGCTTAACTCCGGTTATTTTAGGCATTTTAGGTTTATTATATGTATGTTTTCTCATAATTTTTTACTATAAATTCGTTATATATCTATATGATATAATACTTTAAGTCTTTTTCAGAAAAAGTATTATAGACATTCGAAACATTCACATTCGAAATAATTAATATAAAGAGCAATTAATACATTACCTCTACAATTTTCTCCATTGCCATCTTCCTTAAGCACATGAGCAATCGCTCGGGTGGGTCCTTAGGGCACCCGGTGATCTTAGCTAACTCCTCAGCATGTTTCGCTGGGTCAGGTCTGACGGCGCCGGGGGACAGAGGGGCGCCTGAGAGCGCCGCAACGCCTGCTGCATTTCGCCCCTCAGGGGACAACGCGAGGAGAGAAGCAGCGCTCCCGCCCGACCCCTGCCCCATCACCACTATCCGCGAGCGATCTCCTCCGAAGAATTCTATGTAATCGTTGACCTGACGGAGAGTTAAAAAATATTTGTAAAATGTGAGAATTAAGTTCCTACGTTGAAAAAATCCGATATGCATGGAACTCGAACCCAGGTTTGAAGCAGAGTTAGGCAATGAATTTTAATACAAAGTTTTATGCGCAATCCTTTTAATCTTTCGGAACAGAATTACAAAACAATGACAATTTTTAAAAAGGTACACCACCTATTTATTACCTAAATGAAAGCATTTTTCAAGTTGTATATGAAATATATCAGAGAAATTGGTTCGAGTCCCCTGACACACGGTCGAGCATATTTAACGCTTACGGTTATGATTACGACACGACTTTAATTGTAAGAAAATCAACGCATAGCGAAAATACCTTATGTACTCATATATTGTAAATGTTATTGTCATAAAGATGAAGTATTTGTATGAAAAAACATCAACAAATAAGATTGGTATTTCACAGTAATGTTAAATAATAATAGCAGAAATTACTCACCCATGACATCGCAGTATGAAGATCAAACAAACCAGTGTTGCCTGAGACATCCTTGTTCCCTGTACTTAAATATCCTAGGGATCCCAAGCGATACTGAGCTGTTACAAGAATAGTGTCCTTCTTGATAAAATGTTGCCCCTAGAATAAAAAGAATTACTTTGTTCAGCAGTTCTAACGTTCTGACAGTATTGCTATAGAAATCTTCTCTTCCTCTTCTGTGTTCGTGGTTTGAAGCCTTTGGTAGGCTACATGATATGATACGTATATGTTGATGAAACCATTAGGAAATTAGGAAAAGCAATACATCCGTAAGCGTTCCTACGCTCATATTCCGATTTGTTTTGAGTTACTGAATCATAAAGTTACAGCGAGCACATGTAGCTATGCATGACGCTAAACAAGTCATATACTCGTAGTTCTTGATATATTCGCGGCTCTATTTCAAGTGCTACCACTATACCATATTTTTGTGCACTTGTATACATATAAATCGTTAAATAATGTCAGTGTATTTTTTTCATTTAAAAACGTCCACCTGATTGTCCACTAACCTGTACATTTCTTCTCCAACCTGATTTAGAGAAACATAAAACGTTTCAGGCCTCCCGCAGTTGCAGAAAAACCACCTCTAAACATTTGACGAAGAGCACGTATTTATTACGATTAAAAATATTAATAATGTACACTTGTCAAAGTATACTTACACCGTATGGTTTTGATGACCCTGTGCGATAATTTCCTCCATGAATGAAGAAAACTACTGGACAACCTGTTAGAGATAAATATGGTAGGTAGTTTCGTGGTCGGCATTTTAAGCCTAGGAGTTATATTTTCAAATAGTCGCTACAATTACGTTAAAAAGATTATTTCTATTCAACAAGTACAATAATCAACACAACACAATATAACAAAAATAATTATATTTGTACAATAGCTAAATTTTATAAGCGTCAAACCTTGTTCTTCTCCAGGCATTTTTGGGGCAAATATGTTGATGCAAAGACAATCCTCCTTGCCGATGACGCGCCCTGATCCTCGCGGGTCCATCTGTGGACATGGCGGGCAGAGTTTTGTAGCATTAACATCTCCGGCCAAGAAACGCCGTACCGGTCGCTGAAACCTCCGCTGTCCCACAGGTGGTTCTGCATATCTGTAAGATTAAAAGTTTTATAGATTCTAAACAAAAATGTGTAAAAATATAGTAATCGAGGTCTGTTTTTTATGTATTAAGTAGTAGAGCAAAATAAATCAGTAAATTTAAAGAAATAAATTATGATTACTATTTACAGCTACCTATATAGATTATTTGAAGCCCAATTACCTTATACCAGTAAACGTGTAATATCCTTTTTTTATATCTTTGATGCCCTCTAGGCGAGCACCCATACCATGGCGTTGAACAAATACCACGGCCGCGTCGGGCTCGGGAGCCGCCGCTGGAGCCCCGCCGACCACTCCATGCGCCGGTGCTGCCCAAAGCACCACTCCACACAGCACCAACATACACCGTAGACGGTTCATCACTAACTGTACATTGTCTATCGTATCCTGTGCTAACGGAAGCCACTTCCCGTGATATTAGCCTAATCTCCATGTTGCTAACGTCCTCCCCAAACATTATTATGGCTATAAAACTTTGATAACGATACTTTGATCCAAATAAAATGTTTAATATAGAGTTGCGAAATCTCTTTAATCATTCGAATCATGAAACAAATTTGGTAAATTGTATATCTTTTACGCATAATTTTTGTGAAACCGATAATCAATAATCTGTTCACATTACATTATGACAATAAACATTTCATTTTAATTACTTAATTATCCGTACTATTCCAAACAAAGTAGGAATAGCACATAAAGTCATTATTGTCAAAAATAAGATTCAAGACCGGTAATGTCGTTACGTGGTAACATTTATATTCAATTTATCCAATTTTTCATATTTACCAATAAAATATCCATCTTCGCAATTGGCGATACATTCGTTAGATATATATCTGTTACGTTTTGCCTTAAAAATTCGGATACTGCTTGTGGGCTACCAGGCAACAGGCAAGTATTATATTATTATTTTATAAAATATTTGTAATATGTAGGATATTACAAATTTCAATAAAATCGGACATACAATTTCAATAAAAAATGGGGTAAATTATGAACATACTGAACATATTACGTGTCTATTTTCACGACAAAATATCGTACCGTACATCGTACCAATGACCAGTAGCACTACCATGAGTTGGCATAGAAACGCCACTATAGAAATTGTAAATAGAAAACTATTGTCATTTCCTAGTGAATAACATAACTACTATCGTTACGGTATTTCTTGACAACGTCTGTCAAATTAATGACTCATGGGACTCCATATTTGTACTGTGGTAATACTTTTGTAAACTCATGGTAGTGCTACTGTATGATGACATTTCGCGTAATTTTACGAAAGTCGCAAGACGTTCTATTCATATCGTAGATTTCTACATTGCATCGCTTCACATGACGTCGTAATGTGACGTGTTACTTTAGTATAATATAAAATGATACGACGTCGTACCGTGTTTCGGCGTTGTATCGTATGATATTTTTATAATCGTTGATTGTAATACATCCGCATTTGACTTAATAATTATGATCATACCATTCCATTACCATTCATACAAACTTAGTTCAAAGGATTTATGCCATATCATGCCAAACGGAACTAAACTTGTACGAATGTTTCAAAATGAATGAAGAACAATAAAATATTTATCTTTAGAGGTAAAGTGATCATTTATTATTTTACTAAAAACGGGACGTCGATTTATTTCTGTCAATAACTTTTTTAAAAGTCTGATTGAAAAAGCTTTAAAGATTGTATTGTTTTAATTGATTATTATTGACTTTAATATTTAGTTATCCTTATTCACATTGGGTAAAACGGTACAATTTTGTGTCCTGAGGTTCGTTCAGGAGACACCAGGACGAAGAATCGAAAAAGGGGACGGTCCCGTTCAAGACGGGACGTATGGTCGCTTTAAGCATTAATTATTAATGTAAATGTTATTATAACATGTTATTAAATATTTAGTTGATTATTTAAGAAACTGTCCAATGTACAACATATAGGCTATCAGCTTTTATAATAAATTTTACTTTTTTTAAAGAATGGTACCTAAGCAGTCCGATGTTATTGCCGTATCAGCTAAGACCGTAAAACGTGAAAAAGTACTACAAATAGTTGATTTTCACAATTATACGCGTGTACAAGTGAAAATATTATAACTATTGATCAATGTGTGCTGTCGCTTTTTTATTTAAGGTTTATAACGGTTTTAATAGCATAAGAAGGGTTTTTCGGGGAAGCCCGGCATACAGTATCGTTTAGGGGTAAAAAATGTTTCAAAAGTACAGTTTAAGAATAATGTAGTGATATATTTTTATTTAAATATATTTAACATAAAATAGTAAAACAGATAATTATGACGGTTTTGGTAGGTAAAACTGAAAAATAAAGTTATTTCAATATTTTTTTATCCAATAATATAACATGTGTAAAAATTAAAACAGGAAAAAGAGTCAAAAATTAAATACGCTGCAACTTTAACAAAAATACAAGAATAGGCGGAAACAACTGGCGGAATCCAAAATTTCAATGGATTTTATATATCCTGCTTACAACATATTCTTGTTTATTTTTTATTTAAGTATATAGAGGTCAATATAACTGCATATAGAAAATTCATACAAACTCATACAAATATTCGACTCGACTTCGTTTAAGAACCGGCAAATTATGCCGATCTTAGCCTCCAACATGCCTCCAAACACAAGGCGGACTTCGCTAGGGTTGCCACCTTTTTTTAAAAAAAATATTTTTATTGAAATCAAAAAATATAGTACTTTTGGGAAATTCAGGAAAATAAATAGTACACATCTATTTTCAATCATTATTTATTTTTCCATGAATATTATTACTTTTCGCTTTGGCCATCATGGTTCTATTATTTTTAAAATAATTATAGGCATCTGAGCGATTTAGGTCTATATTAAAGTTTTTGAATAAATTATAGATGCTCTATTCCTTTCTTCTATAAAAGCGTTTATTGAAGAAAGAATTTCTGTAAAAGCGGAAGTTGCAGGATTGGAGAGAAGAAGGGAACATTTAAAATATATTTGATAATTTTTTGACAATAGAATTAGCGATAAAAAATATAGTAAATTTCGTCCTATATTGTTTTTCTATAAAATATAGTACAATTTCTAAAATATAGTACTATACTATATAATATAGTACGGGTGGCAACTGGCAACCCTAGACTTCGTCACTATTGCAGTTTTAGATTTAAAAAAAATCAACAAATGTAACTTTGGGAAAATGCATTAAATTATTGTAATATTAACTTTCAAATGATTCTATTCTCTCTCTATATTTCGTAGATAAAGCTCTACCCGCATGGCTACCCGTCAATTTATTGAAACCACAGACCTATTAGATATAGGTCTGTGATTGAAACTAAACCTTTGCTGCGCTTTTATGGCTTAGTTTCATATTTCAATAGTAAAATTTATACAGATAAGATTACTCTGATAATCAGATTGTATGGTAATTCGTAATATACGGTCTCAGCCGACCGCCGGTCTTCGCAGTTCGCCATACTGATCTTATTAATATAGATTTTTTTCGTAATAATTAGAATCACAGTAGGTAATCACAAAATAATTAATAAAATAGTACGTATTCAATATTTTATATGGATGTGAATTATATTATGTGGATTTTGTACACTTTATTTATTATTGCAAGCACTTTGTGCTTTGTACTTGCAATAATAAATAAGGATTTATTATTGCACTAAGATTAAAATGAAGGAAAATTTATAACTGGTAATCCAAATTGACACAAAGTATAGTTTGCTCCAAAATGCTAGTCGACTCTGAAGTTGTTACGAGCAGGTGTAGTCATACAATTTGCTATGGCAATGCGATTCATTTTTATATTCAAAGCGGACTAACAGTTTATTCCTAGTTGAGTATTTACTTTGTCAGCAACTATAATACTATTATTATTTATTATCGTCTTCAATTCTTAAATGTGCAAAGCAATTAGCAAACGGCGCGTTGTTATTAGAAAATATATTGCTACAAATTAATAAATTTGCACAATGTTTGTGGAAATTATATTAAGCTGACAACATTATCGTGCAAGTCGCTCCATTTGAATTTAAGCTCTATAACTACGTGCTAAGTACTATTTCTGTTCAAAAATACTTATATTAGATCCAATGTATTTCCTTCTCTTTCTACGTGCGGTGCACTATTATTTATGACTTTGAGTTCCGTACAATATTTTGAGGTTAATATGTTATGAAAGTACAACATATCAAATTTTACAATTAATAATAAATACAATTATGACATTAGTTGTTACATTACTAAACCTACCACTGCTACAATCTTTATTTTTATGTTCGACTTTTATGACATAAAAATCCTGCAATATTCAATTTCAAGTAGAAAAAACATAGCAATAGCGACGTTACTTTTATAAAACTTTATTGCATTAAAAAACTTTAATACTTGTATAGTCCACGGGGTCTAATCTGAGCTTTGCATTAGTGTGAGTGAACACAAAAGTAGTGTCAGACAAAACTTAAAAATATATTGTAGTGTATGAGAAGTAATATGAAGGTTCTGTCGTCTCACGTGTACACGCCGCGAACAACGGTATGGTGTGAGCGGGGCACGGCCCCCCCCTCATTCTACTGGAAGCTGTGGTGTAAGATGGATGTGCGTGCGGTGTGTACAGCAGTGAGCCGATACTTTAACATAAGGTGAAACACAAACAGTACATATTTTGGCGACGAGTCTGTGAGTACTGTTTAGATAATATAATCCATAGGATTGTTCGATCAGTATTAAGTTGTTTAATACAAGTTTAAAAGTTCCATAATAAGTAAGACGTAATAATTGATCTTAATACGAAACAAAGGAAATTAGTGTAATTTATACATGTAATATAAAAAGAAGATCTAAAAATAACAATTCTTGTCGATTTTGCCTTGAAATTAAAGCATTAAATATTCATAATTCAATAAAACAAAAAAAAATAATAATAATCGGTACGAAGAAATTGCGTCGCATTTTAATTGCGTCGTAGTTATAACCACAAACAAAAGATTTCGTTCGATGCACAAATTTAAATTTAGAATTTTTTCGTCAATCGTAAATATTAATGAAAAAAGGAATTGTAGTATATGTACTACTATTCTCGTGATGCACTGGCTCGACCACTCACTATGTGCGCAGGCGGCCGTCCGCTCTCGCCCTTGGCTCTCGCGATACTGACGCCGCGCGCCCCGCCACACCGTGAGCACGAGACAGTGTTTACAGCTGTGCTGTACTTTAGTTAATAGTCATTATACAAACACTACATCCCTTTCTTAATAAAATCTTTATTATTTACTTTTGCTAACATACTTCCAAATCATCATCAACCCTCTCAGAATGAGAAGGATCAGGCCACAGCCCACCGCGCCGGCCCAACGCGCATCGGCACCTCGCACTCCTTTGAGAGATACGTACATAACCTCGAAAACCAGAGGCGCGCGCCCGGGACCCGAACCCCAGACCGCCCGACCAAGAGGCCGTGCCTCTCAGCCTCTAGGCCATCAGCTATATTGAATACTATACTCTTTACTCCTAAATAATAATTATTAATTTAACAAATAGGTAATAATTCAAAATCGAAGTAAGTTATTTACTCCCATTATTTTCAGGATTTCCAGTCTCATTTTTCTTGCATCATTTTATTCTAATAACCTGTTCCTACTTATAATTTATATAAGCCTTTAGTTACCCATTTACTGAAGTTGCATGTATTTTGTATGGTAACCTTTTTAGCTTTAAATATGTATATGAAGTCACTGTTAATTGCATAAAACAATTTATTACATATTAAATTTACATTGTTCTTATCATTATATTCAAAGGTATCTAGCTTTTCACACAACCCCTCTTTAAACACATTTAGACTCCTGTGTCGTATACAACATCTCAAGATTAGTGTTTTCTCAATTCCTTGTCCAAAGGGAAATCTAGGTAGCAGACCACTGTGACCGGAACTTAAGTTGTTTATACCAATTTCCAAAATCACCTGTCACTATTATGTATTCTTTTCTTTGGGTTAACTGTGTAACCATTACTGTGTAACTAGACATACTTCATTACTAATTCAAAGGACGAGAAATCAGCTAATGGTAGAAGATACATAACTTGATAATTCAATGCAAGTCAATTCAATTAAACGTTCAATCAATATCATTGCGTTCCTTGGCTTCTACGCCACTTTTTAACAGGAATTGCCAACAATTTGGACGCCCGAAATATGCAGCGCCACTCCAATTCTAGCCCGTGTTCAGTCAGTCAATGAACATCCACACTACATTCTTCAAAATTAATTCTACTTCTAGTGTTTTGCCAAGAAAACCTTGAATATTTTGATGCACAACATTTAGTACATGAGTAGGTTTTCTTGTTGTCCTGGATGATAGTTTCTTTGTCAATAAAGATACTTTTTACAAAATTATTTGTTTCCAATATAGACATATTATTGCAGTGACAGCGGTCATAATGCATTATTAAATTTAATTTATAATTGTGACTATTATATTGCATTGATAAACTTGTAGAATATGGAAATGCACATATAATTAATTTTCTCACATTCAATGTCTAATATTTATACAGATAATCTCTCAATGCCTTTTTCATTATATATACAGTCTCCAACAAATACTATGAAAAGTAGTCGGATTATTATTATTACAGGCATACACCAGCATTGTCCCAACCATTTGGACAAATGTTACACCGGGAATACATATTTTAAGAACAGTGTCATCTAAATACCTGTGTAACAAGAAAGTCATGCCTTTCCCAATACCATCAGAAAACATGATAATTTTATGCGGTGTGTAGGTTTTAACCTGTGATTAAGTAAGTAAAGAACTATTACAATTTAACTACCTCACGTTTGTAGGTAGCAATTTTCCACCTGGAGACTTATCTTTTCTTACATTTAGATGGTTACATAAGGACATAACTGATTACTTAGAATGGCCTCAGTATGTTTACACAAATCCGGCACTTATTTGTTGATTGTACCTGATCTGAAATTTCTTTTTGCACAACTCATATTTAAGTTTTAAAATTTGATACTAATTCTTCTATGTATGTTATTTCATGGCTCTGGGCTATTTATAGTTATTAACATTATTAATTAAATTTCCTTTTTCTTGTTTTATATAGGATTTTATAGACATGTTAACATCGGTGTACTTATAGATGTCTATTTCTGTTTTTCTATCAAATATTGTAAACAGAATAAATATTCACACACAAGAGTCGTAATTTCATTTTGAGCATGTTTTGGATTGTTTGTTTAACTTATCCAGTTCATGTTGTAATTCTAATACAAGTGAAGTGTTTTGGGCAATCTGAAAAACTTATTTAGGTCGATTCTAATAGCGTTGAGTTGAGTGATGTGTCATTAGATTAACACAAAGCATTACAGAGGTTTGATTCCAATTTTGATCAGGTTATTTCCTCCTAAAGGATATATTTTCCATATTTATTTCTGTTTCACATAGATAATGCGAAGGTTAGCGTAGCTCATAAATAAACTGAATACCGTTCAATGACAAAATTCAGTTTCAATTCACCTTCATATTACGTATTTTTATTTAGCTCATTTTGTAATTTGTCCATTCTGTAGTTTATCCATTTTTAATGGTTTAGAACACCTTTATTCCCACAACTACATACGGATTGCAATGTTGATATGTTTTTTTCCTGCAAAATGTTGATTCGTATAGTCCATATTCCACACACTCAATATCGCCATTACCGAGATATAAGGTAATGTGAACATTGTCATTTGCTTTAATATTCAGCAGGTATACATTTTAGTACTTCTAAACACATATTGTGAACATTTTCTAATCTATAATTTCTACAGAGCAGATGTTAACTAGGCAACTGACAGCTGTCCTCAACTTAATTACTTTCTAATATCATTTTAACAATGGTGATTAGAGAATATATTTATATATACCATTTCCAATTTAATGGACGTACATTTGTACCACAGTTTTCCAATTTAATGGACGGTCATGTAAACCACAGCTTTCCAATTTAATGGACGATCTTTTGAATCACAGTTTTCCAATTTAATGGACAGTCTTTTGAACCACAGTTTTCCAATTTAATGGACGTACATTTGTACCACATTTTTCCAATTTAATGGACGGTCATGTGAACCACAGTTTTCCAATTTAATGGACGGTCTTTCGAACCACAGTTTTCCAATTTAATGGACGGTCTTTTGAACCACAGTTTTCCGATTTAATGGACGGTCTTTTGAACCACAGTTTTCCAATTTAATGGACGGTCTTTTGAACCACAGTTTTCCAATTTAATGGACGGTCTTTTGAACCACAATTTTCCATTTTAATGGACGGTCTTTTAAACCACAGTTTTCCAATTTAATGGACGGTCTTTTGAACCACAGTTTTCCAATTTAATGGACGGTCTTTTGAACCACAGTTTTCCAATTTAATGGACGTACATTTTAGTAATCACCAATGGGGATAGGAATATAACTTAAAATTTGTTGTTACTCCAATATTTGTCTTAAATACCTACCTACTTACATGACACAAAAGGCAGAACAGAGGCAAAACAATATTACTACGATTGTTTCTCTTTTTTTTTTTTTATCTAAGACTAAGGCAGACGGGCCCCCCGGTGGAAAACAGTCACTGTAGCCCATGCTCCGCCGGCCCTGAAGGAGAGCTACCCTCGCACCCCTCTTGAAGAGCTCCATGTCACAACGCTCAAGAAATACCTCAGGGGGTAGTTCATCCCACACTTCGCACACACGCGGCAAAATTTACCGGCAACTCGAACAGTGGAGGACCGCCACGGGTCCAATCGATATGGACGGAACCCCATCCTTCGGCGAGTGGTGCGATGCTACGTGTAACCGCATTATATTATTGGCATTTCCATAATTTCTTATTTTGTAGGATCCAACACAATTACCATACCACACATTTAGATAAGTATCTTAGATAAGTAAAATATATAGATTGATCATCCCCAACAAGAAAGTGCAACCAGCCCCGAGAACCGAAGTTGTTACCCAAACAAAATACCGCCACGTCTCCGCTCCAAAATATCCCCAAAATACCTGATCACTCACTCATTTGTTTGTTACGCCAACCACGCAGTATTAATTATTACTGTAAGATTACATTTTCTATTATACCTTATTGCGCCAGTCCAACATCATAAAAATAAATAAAATTAAAATAGTTTAAAACCTTTCACTCGAAAAATAGTTAACGTGTTTAATTGGCTTTCCATATATTTCATTGGCAGCAACGCCGCATTCGTGATTAAAAAAAAAAACAAAAGGGAATTATGGCGCGAAACGGCAGACGTCAACGATGTCTTGGGATTAATTAAAAACAACTAGCCGGACTCAAATCCCTCATTGGAGATACTCCCAAAATTAGTTATCTATAAATTTCCTCCAAAAATGCTCATTTGTCAAGAATTCAAAAGTAAATGACAAAATCCTTTGCGGCCTCATTCAATCTCGATGCGGCGAGACATCTTTCCATTTTAATTACCAAAACCGAAACCTATAATATTATTTATTTAAGTTACTACGCCATAATGCTTTATTAATAATTTTGCATTAATTTCAAACAACAAAGCGGTATAAAATACGTTAATATAAGTTCTAAAATAGATTTTTAGTAACTGAATCCTTGTAGTGAAACAAAATACACACATTGTACGACCGTATACCAAAATTACACTCAAAAGAAAAACGGTTTGATAATTGACGTTATGTTGTCGTGTGCGAGTAGGTGCCAACTAATACCTTACACTTTACTAATAACTTTACAACTCCGTTAACAGTGTAAACACTAAACTCGTATGTTAATACCTACGAGTATTTCACTGAATTTGATAGTATTGCTTTTGGACACCTTTGCCTCCAATTATGTTTCTTTTTTTTTTATTATTATTTTTATATTGTTATCATTATTACTTCCCTTTATCTTCGTCGCCACTTGTAGTATATGTACTACTATTCTCGTGATGCACTGGCTCGACCACTCACTATGTGCGCAGGCGGCCGTCCGCTCTCGCCCTTGGCTCTCGCGATACTGACGCCGCGCGCCCCGCCACACCGTGAGCACGAGACAGTGTTTACAGCTGTGCTGTACTTTAGTTAATAGTCATTATACAAACACTACAGGAATAATAATATTTCTGATTTATGGTGTATTGCAATTATAGTGTGTTGAAGTTTATTTCGTTAATATGAAAAATATTTTTATTATTTGCTTTAATTACTTTGTTGATGACAATGATATGGCCTAGTAGAAGTCGATTCGATTGATTACTATACACATTGGTACTCGTAATTCCATGAATATTATTTTTATATAATGAAATAAATAGTTCTGAGATTATTATTATTTAATGAGCCACGTGACGAAGCGATCAGCGTATCGGTCTGGCGCGCGGGGGGTCCGGGTTCGATCCCCGGCCGGACAGATATCTGATAGATGAATTTAGATGTCTGGTCTGGATGTTTGTATGAGACCATGATACCCGCAATGCGGGGGGACTTGATGTGGGATGTGAGTGTAGAAAACGTTTGTTTAAAATTTATTAGGCGTTAATGCATATAATACGGAATCGTAAGGGAACTGATTAGGTCAGAGATTGGTGCATGGTCGAGGACGCTGAGCCTATAATCCTGAAATTTTGCGCATGGGTCCTCTGTATGGCGTGGGTGAACGCCTCGAAAGGGAATTTGCAAAAAAAAAAAAAAAACCCTAAGGAGGTGAAGCGGTGGTTGAGGGTATGTGAAATTTATTGTTTGATTTTCTAAATTGCGATTGTGAGATATCTATTTTACCGTTAGTGGAGAATCAGCCTAACAGACTAAAATGGAAGTTACTAGGATATGCTGATAACCTAGATGTGATAGGTAGAACTCTGCCTGCAATAGAGGGTGCATAACGTGCGCTAGCAGAAACATCTGCGGAGGCCAACTTCAAGTCAAATTAACAAAAACAAAATTTGTAAGATCGTGGTAAGAACTGCATATACTACCGTTTAATATAACGATCGGCAATCATACCTTTGAATGGGTCAACGAATTCGTGTGTCTTAGCTCATTAGTAACGGATCGAAACGATGTATCTTCTGACATAATCAGGACAATTATGGCGGCCAATAAGTGCTATTCGGCATGCTAAGACACTTTCGCTCAAAAATACTTTCATGAAACGAAACCGATATTGATATACGGATCTGAATGTTGGATACTGAGCGAAAAGGACGAGGATTCATTACTTGTATTTTAACGAAAAATTCGAACACGTGTTTTCGGTGCAGTGCAAGAAAACGGGTTTGGCGAACTCGGTACAACCACGAGGTCAATCATGTGTATGACGAGTCTGACGTTATTAAGGTCATTAAGGTTGGACGCCTAATTGGGAACAGTTTGCAGTTTGCAACTGCCCTACGATGGGCAGAACATGTGGAAAGGATGTGTGAAACGAGAGTACCTAAAACGTCTACTAAATGGTAAACCAGATGAGCGAATAAATTGTGGAAGGCCAAAGATAAAGTGGCTAGACGGACTTAACAGGACCTGATAACTATGGGCGTGAAGAAATAGAGAGAAAAAGCCAAGAATAGACCAGACTGGAGGAATATTGTGGAGGCCAAGGCCCACGCGTGGCTGTAGCGCCTTAGATGATGATGATGATGATGACGTTGGGGAAATACTAGTAGAGTAAAATGATGATGAAGGATGCTTGAATATTGAAGCAAGTCATGGAACGGATGATGCCCGTTTTGTGATTAGATGTATTTCGGATGTTTGAATATTGAAGCAAGTCATGGAACGGATGATGCCCGTTTCGTGATTAAATGTATTGGAATTCTTGATGATTGAAGTAAATTAAAAAACGGATGATGCCCGTTTTGTGATTAGATGTATTTGGGATTATTGATAATTGAAGTAAGTTATTAAACGGATGATGCCCGTTTTGTGTTTAGATGTATTTGGGATTCGCGATGATGGAAATAAGTCATCAAATGATGATGTTGGCTTCATGACTGAGCGTTTATGGTGATTTTCCGGATAATAATGGCAAATTTCACACTAAAAAAATTGATTCATATATGTCATATATGCCATAAGAGATGCTGCAAAAGAACGTTGAATATTATTTTAGAAGCATCAGATGTTACTATACCAATACAGAAGTGACTAAAGCTTTTAGTGAGATGTAGTTGATCATAATTGTAAGAAGTATTTTATATCATTCCTGATGGGAATGCAAGGAGGAACCGAGACTGCAGTGAGAAAGCCAGATATAAAAGCGCGAGCCAAGTTGATTTTGACGATTGACTCCTCATTATTTGTGCACATAAAAGAAATAAAGTCCACGAAGGAATTATGGATAACAATGCGAGCTATGTTGGATGATTCAGGATGTTTGCGGAGGATTCATTGGCTTCGTCATTTAATTTCTATAAGATTTCTATAAGAAATGTATGAGAGGATGACAGAACATGTGACTTCAATTGTGGAAACTTAATTTTTGTTAATAGCTGATTTACCAGAACGATTTATGCCTATGATCATGGCAATAGAAAATTCTGGAATTCATATTACTGTCGATTCCATCAAGACAATTTTTTTTGATATGGAATCAGTCGATGCAATGAAACGAAATGTTATTTAGCATTAGCATCTAGAATTTGGAAAAAATAGTAAAATATGGCAGCACCACCAAACACCGATGACAGAATTCGAATTAAATACGTCAAATTCAAATTTGAAAAACACGAAATCAATAAAATGCTATTGTTGTAAAGAAGACAGTCACTATTGTAATAAATTTTGAACGAGAATCTGCGAAAAAGACACAGAGTGACGCTTGTTACTTTTTCTCAGCGGAGAGTTCAGTAAAAGTGAATAAGTCGATTCAGGTACGAGTATACACATGACTGCGAATGAAAGTAGCGATCTAGTAGCAGGAGTAAAAGTTCATGTTAATGTTATAAATAAGAATTGATTATGGATGTAGAATTAGGAAATGAAGTAGGAGAATGATTAAGGTAAAATATAATACAATTGAAAAAGGTAGAAGGGAAGTGGAAAGTTATAACGACATGAGATGGAAAGAAGAAATAGAGAAGGAAAGGGCTAATGTAACTTGAAAAGAAAATGGAAATAAAAAATATATATGAACTTGAAAGGTAGAAGGAAAGTGGAAAGCTGTAAATGAAGACGAGATGAAAAGAAGGATAAGAGAAGGAGAGGACTAGATGAACTAATAAAGAAAGTGAAAATAAAAATATGTAATGGTAGAAGATAGATGAGGAATAAATGATTAAAGAAATGTGAAGGTAAACTAAAACGAATGTTTGGTTATTTATATAAGTGAAGGAAGCTAGACGAAATTCTATAATATGAAACATTGACTAGATAAAGCTAGTAAAGTTATAAAAGGTGAAAATAATCATTAGTAATAGTAGATGTATTTGAAGGAAGCTTGACGATACTTAATATGTAACAATAATAAATTTGAAATTAAAATAAAGTGAAATTAAATAGGACTCTTGCTGTGGACCAAGCGATGCTTAGGTTATAACCACGAAAAGATTATAGAAAGCAATATTTTAGGAATTTATTAGCGACTCCAAATATATCATGACAAGGCTCTTTGACAACTCAATATTATAAGAAAATAACAAACACAGATGAAATATAAGACAATATAGATAATATAAAAAGGACTCAATAGTCAAACAACTTCAATAACGCGTCGTTTACAACTCTATTATAAAAATTGAAATGTATTATTGGTCAATATATGAAGTTACTAATTTTGTTAATGCAGTGGTTAAAAAATTGAAGCTTATAATAACCGATGATATTATAACTCGGAAGATACGTTAGTTGATGTTGGTTGATGAGCTATTTTATTAAAATAAAGGAGGGATGTAGTGTATGAGAAGTAATATGAAGGTTCTGTCGTCTCACGTGTACACGCCGCGAACAACGGTATGGTGTGAGCGGGGCACGGCCCCCCCCTCATTCTACTGGAAGCTGTGGTGTAAGATGGATGTGCGTGCGGTGTGTACAGCAGTGAGCCGATACTTTAACATAAGGTGAAACACAAACAGTACATATATATATATTATTTTTTTAGTTAGGTACATAAGTTGAAGAAGAAGTTCTTGTTTAAAAAAAATGATAGTAAAAAATATTTTTACAATATGCAATAAAATTAAGTAAATTAAGTAAACTTTGTAGTAGTTGAACCCACCATTTTGTTACTTTATATAACAAAAACAATACAAATTATATAACAAAAAAAAAGTTTGTCGCGAAATATTTCAGTCTAGATAAAATCAAAGCTTGTCCCTGTAGTTTCGGGACCAGAATAGGGCTACGGTATCCCCTGCCTGTCGTAAGAGGCGACTAAAAGTCTTCCGGGGTTGCGGGCGGCAAGAGTGGGTAGCTCGAACCGCCCGGTAAGCGACCCCAGGAAGGGCGGCGATATGTGTGGTCGCATACCGTCGTACGCACCAGACGGTGTGGCGAGCGTCAAGCTCACCTGGGCAGAGCCCGACGGGGCAATGCGCTAAGAGGACTCCGGTTGCGTTCCTTTGGAGATCCCGAAGCCCTCTACGCAGCGCCGAGGACGGCCACCGGGGGGGTTTTAGTGCGGTAAAAATCCCACATAACCCTGCGTCGCTCCCACGGCGCCGGGTACCTTTTGAAGGTTTCCCCCTCGTAAACAAAAAAAAAAAAAGATAAAAGCAAAGCTAAGTTTGGGAATTGAAAATAAAATTGTACATCATCAATCATCATCATCAACAACCCATTACTGTCCCACTGCTGGGCATGGGTCTCCTCTCATAAGTAGAAGGATTAGGCCATAGTCCACCGCGCTGGCCAAATGCGTTTTGGCAGACTTCACATTCCTTTGATATTTTTTTTTATAAATCTCTCAGGTATGCAGGTTTCCTCACGACGTTTTCAAGCAAGCGACAATTAATTTCTAATACGCACATAACTTTAAAAAATCAGAGGTACGTGCCTGGGATTTGAACCTCGGACCGCTCGATCGAGAGGCCAAGTTTCTTAACCACTAGGCTATCACTGCTTTTAATGTACAATGCAGAAATTTTTCCTTTCAGTAGAAGTTTAGTTTAAGGGGTGCTGGGTCAGCGTCATGAAGGACCTTCTCACGAACTGCAATAAATTAACGAATTTTCGTTAAATTTTTAAATACTTCCAGCCTACGCGTTAAAATAACTTGATTTATGCTTGAAAAGCTGTTGTATACACTTTCAGAATAAGCAATTTTTTTTTACCAATCTAACCTATTTGACTTTAATTTTTACAAGTATGGAAGAGCAAGGACTTATTTTGTTAATAAATTAATTATCTTTAGCATTTTTGTATTTGTTGGTTATAACAGTATCATGTGAAAATATGAATAGAATAAGCGGAAAGTTTGTAACATGTGTTCATATAGACATATTGCGTTTTATGATATTCCCATAGATTAGTAAAGATACTTCGCCGCCTTGAAATTGAATGAAGCCGCAAATGGCTTATTATAGTAAGTTCTTTTTTTGAATTCTTGACAAATAAAAACATTTTTAGAGAAAATTTACGAATAAATAACTAATACTGCGTAATTTTCATGATAATTAAATAATTTATAATAATAATTTCAAGTATTTTAGGGACATTTTAGCACGGAGACGTGGCAAAAATTTTTTACGCAACTGTTTCAATTCTCAAAACTGGGTACATTTTTTTGTTAGGAGTGAGTAATCTTTACTAATCTATGGATATTCCAAACAAGATGAGACTTAATTGCAATCTAACTATTTTAAAATTTATCAACGCGTAGCCGTGCGATTTAATGTATTTTTCGAACACGTGTTGATTATATCTTTTCAATTTAGATTTTGATGGAACGAATTTTTACGACTTCTATAAAAAAATGATTACAAATGTCTTACTTGATATGATGTGACCACAGCAGGCCTGTAATAACATTGTAAGACAGAAATAGACGTAATTATGTTGTCACCATAGGCTGGCCAAGTGAGGATTGAGACTTCACTGATCTTCAAAAAATACCCGACGACGTGGGAGCGATGCCAGGTTATGTGGGATTTTTTCGCACTAAAACACTTCCGGTGGCCGTCCGTAGCGCTTGGTGGAAAACTCCAGGAACTCTGATGGAACACAACGGGAGTTGTCCGAGCACGATGACCCTACCGGGCTCTGCGTTGGGGGAGTAGTTTACGCTCCACCCTCACACCTGGTGTTTACAACTGTATGATACCACAGATACCGCCGTTCTTCCTGAGGTTCCTTGCTGGACGGTTCGAGTTCCACTATTGCCACCCTCAACTCGGAAGCCCCCTTTTAGTTGTGCCTTACGACAGACAAGGGATACCGTAGACCTATTCTAGACCCGGGACTACAGACATAGGATACCTACTAAATCTTATTTCTATTGATAACATAAACTATTTTCTTGGTACAATTTACAACTTTTATTATTCCCGCGTAAAATACAAGTCTCGCGCCAAGCGCGTTCTTTTTGTTTTTTTATGGTAATGCACACAATCGTATAACCTTTACAGCCTGTGACTATATAAATGGGCACTTATTATTATAAGAATAACACATCATGAATAAATATACTTAACACAAAATAATTAATTAAAATAATACTATAATTAAATAATTTGAATATATTGCTAACACTATATTATTGTTATTTTAAGTTTGGATCGCAGCTCGTATTTGTTTGTAAGTAACAAAGTAAGTACTTATGTATATAACTTTGATAAGAGGCAAGTCATTAGAGAGAGAGAACGAGTTAAGTTATGATAAACAGTTTATATAGTGAGTACCTACCTAACTCACTAATGGTTAAGAACTAATTCCGTAAACATTGGATATTAAATCTAACTGACTTAGGCGATAGCAACTGTGAAATAAGTACCTATTTATTAAATAAAGAAAAAAGTATAGGTTTAATTTTTGTACTGTGCGTAATAATTGGTTGCTTTGGCAAAGCGAAGTAGTTAAGATTTAGTTAACTATATGTATGAAACAGATCATGTGAGAATATGGAAAAATACAACCATACAATATTAGGTGAATAGTAATAACATCCCAACGTAGACTACGTCGCATTCGCCTCGCATTTTCAAATCAATAATTTTAATAAATTTAATCTTTTTATTACGAACTGTAATTATTATAGTTTAGTGTGCAAATTTATATTGAGTTTAGGAGTTTAATTTGTTTTTAAAAATATTAATTATATAAGTGGAAATCAATTTATTTCCATTTTGTGCGGTTTGGTTTGCGCATCACCACCCTGTGACGACACACTCCACGTTGCGTTTGCGTCATCACATCGCTCTCAGCGCTCAAACGGGGAGGACGTGGGATGAAAGAGTTAACAGTGCTTCATTAGAAACATTATATTTTTTTTCAAATGTTTCTAATATCGGAAATATAAAGTACAAAGTTCTAGGATAGGTACGTGTTGCCAAATTTGGCGGTGTTATTTAATTTGTTCGTTTGATTTATCTTATTGAGAGTTCTAAATTTTATTTGTATTGTTACAGGTTCCTTTCGCGCACGTCGCCATCATGGCGTCGGACGAACAGTTCTCGCTATGTTGGAACAATTTCCACGCAAATATGTCAGCAGGCTTCCACGGCCTGCTGTCGCGTGGAGATTTAGTGGATGTAACTTTGGCTGCCGAAGGCAGATTACTACAAGCACACAAATTAGTTTTATCAGTTTGTTCTCCCTATTTCCAAGAAATGTTCAAAATGAATCCTACTCAACATCCCATAGGTATGTAATGAATTTTATTTACACAATTTATTTTCATTTTAAATTTTTTTCAAATAACTAATGATGTATTTTCTTTCTTTGCAGTATTTTTAAAAGATGTAAGTCATTCAGCGCTAAGAGACTTGCTACAGTTTATGTACCAGGGTGAGGTTAATGTTAAGCAAGAAGAGTTAGCTTCTTTTATTAGTACAGCGGAACAACTTCAGGTCAAAGGTCTAACCGGGAACCAAAATGAAGATAGTTCTACGCCCTCTAAACCAAAGCCGACGTCGAGGCCAGGCCCGAGGTCGTCACAACAAAGGCAATCCATTATGACTAAACTAGAGACTGATTTAGATACTAAGCCCTCCTCAACTCCAGTAGCAATTAAGAGACCAAATAGGCCATCGATAGCATCAAATAATTCATCGTCATCGCAAAGTGGACCGAAAAGAAAATGTATGGATCCTTTAGAAGCAGGACCATCAGGGTCTGCGAAAGAGGAATTTGTCACGATACCCGACGAAGATGAAAACAATGCAGTGGCACCCAAAATGGAACCCGAATTTGTTAATGAAAGCATGTGGGATGACGATGATGAAGGCGCTAATAATGATGAAACGAATTTCGGCGAGGATGATTCTAATATGGAAATGACTGGTAAGTTGTAATTCTATAGACTGCTAATTTTTCTCGTTGTGATATTCAGTTACTAATAATATATTTTTTCGACAGGCTTTGATGGTTCGGCAACAGGAGATGGCAATATAACTGGAGGTGGGGAAGGTGGCGCAGTAGGCGACGCACAAGGTAGGTTCTCCTCTACATTATAGGTGATCTTTGTCCATGACAAAGATTCCTTCTGTTCAACGCACATGATTATAGTACTGAGATATATAGATACAAATAATCATGTACGTTTTAGTTTTAAAATGGAATTTGTAAGTTTTAGTTAAGTTGTAGTGTAGTTCTCTTTATTACTTTGTTTAAATTATTTGCCCTGATTACAGGTAATACGTGTTGTAGAGATTTATCCCTCCGGGGATTATCTCGAGGTATTGAGGTTTTTGTTGGTAACGGGTAAAAACTTGGTACGGTATTGGTTTATAAAAAGGTATGTGTAATTGGTATAAGGTAAATTGTATATGGTATCTGGTAATTTTGTAAAACTGGTATTTGGTAAAGGTAATTGTGGTAAACCATGAAGGTAAAAATTTTAATGTATACCAGTTCGGAGGTATGGTTGGTAAGAACTGGTAATTACATGTGCATATTTTGGTATGATTAATATGCTACATGTGGTATTGGTATTTCAAATGTGGGATTTTGTAAACTATTCAGTAGGTCCTGTAACGTATGGTTCGAGGTACTTTTGGTATGCGCTTTCGCTGTGTAATGTGCTATTGAGGTCAAGGTAGGTAAAGTGCGGTATAATGTACGAGATGCGTTTGCTTTTCTTTACGAAAATACCAACTCGTTTGGAAGATTTCTTACGTTGTAGCATTGCTACAGAATAAAGGTTGTTCGAACTACCATTAATCTACATTCTCACTGGCTTCGCGAAAGTTAGGCCAGCTCATACAGTGGCTTAAATTTGACCTCGGTATTGGGTGGCAATGTATATTTTTGGTTGGTTGGTAGTATGACATTGCCAGAAGTCTGGTTGTTACATCTGGCTTGCATGATTGAACTTTAAATTTTATAGGGAGTATGAGATTGTTTTGACGTCAGGTCAACACTACAATAGGTACGCTGATTACAGAATACGTAATACGTCATTCGGTAACCAAGTTAGGATGGTAGGTAGTCTGATCAATGCAATTTAGGGCTTCCGCTGTACGTGTGCACGCTCGCGTTTGTATTGAAAAGTATGAACAATGCCACGCGTCGTGTACAGGTGCCAGTATAAAGCTGGCACACCTACCGCAGGAGCAATTAGGCGCTGCGCAAACGGGGACAGTCTTGTGTCAGACACAAGCTACCGATGAATATTTGATTTCTATAGAATAAGTATGAAATCATTCAACTCCCTGCGCATACGTGTGTCCAGTTGCTTCCACTTAACACTATATTCATAACGATCAAGAAGTGTTCGGTGTCGGTAACTGGAAACTAAAAGTCGTCAGTTGAAGACACAAGCAACAAATTTCCTTACAATTACGGTTTCTTACAGCTACGGTTTCTAGTGGTGTCCCGTGTCGGTGACAGGACATCGGCAACTGTGTCCTGTGTCCGATTGCCGACACGGGACACAGTGAGCACGGTTGCTTGTGATGGTTTGCTGTGTCAGTAACAGAAAGTGTCCCCGTTTGCGCAGCGCCTTAAAAAAGCCGGAGTCCACTAGCTATGTGCTGCACAAAAAAAGATTTCTACACTCAGTCCCTTACTAGGATTCCTTGTGTCGTGGGTGCCATGGACACGTCTGCACGCAGGCATAAAAACTAATACAACCCCAGAATCTGACCACAGTAATCTAAATTAATCATTTCGATTTAGCCAAGAATCGAAACCGGAACCCTCTACGCGTCAGAAGTTGATATAGAACTAATGGCCAAGATAGATTTTGTTTTCCTTAAGAGCGTAATTTAAGAGTAGGTAGTACATCGCTGGCTACCTGTTATAGTTTAAGTACTTTTTATGAATACATAAACAGAACAGTTTACGTGTTATGTTTATTTTGATAGACCAAATATAGAACTAAATATTAAGTGCATCCGTTAAACCGCAAGTGCTTAATTTAAGAGGACATCGCTGGCTACCCTGTCTATTTAAAGTTAATTTTTGTAGAAACGAAAACTGAACAAATTATGAATTATATTTATTTATGTAAAACAAATATAGAACTAATGTAGTGCTTTGGTTAAGCAGTAGGTAGTAAATAAGTATGATGAACAAAGTTTGGTAATGATAATGGAATCGTTTTCCATATTGAGTAGTGCCGAGCCCACTATACCTGCGTTCATCCTAATTTAATATAAATATATTAAATAGCGTTCCTAAACATTGTATAATAATGAAAGTTTTAAAACCAGATGTCCTCACGTATCCCTCCCACCATTTAGATTTATTGACACCAGAAAAAGAGTAAATCACCATTTTATAGCTACTCCCCACTAGATGGCAGTAGATAGTACATTTTAAATTATAGCCCGTTGTAAATGGAACAGAACACAGTTTAAATGTTTGAAAAATATATTGTAAACAATTTTATGAGGCTACATTTTTTTAAATGCATACATACATTGAGGCTACATTTTTTTTATTTCAGTAGTTAGGTAAGTTAATTGCTATTATCATCATCTAATGGTTTATGGTTAATTTGTACTTATAAACATAAGTATTAAGACCTGCATGTAAGGGATTACAACTTTCTTATATTTTTTGAATGAAATAAACCTACTTATTATGTATTTTGTTTTATTTTAAAAATAATATCCTAATCCTAAAAGATCTAGAACGCCTAGGAAAAGTATGTGTCCCTTACCACACCCTTCAAACCAGAACACAGCAGCGTTTAACGCTGCTGTATGAGGCAGAAATAGGTGCCTGTGGGTGGTGCCGCCGACGTAAACCACGAGTATAAATATAACAACCTATTTCATATATACTAAATACTTAATAAAATTATTTTAAGAATATTACTATAATTAGATCATATTAATGTTGCTACCCCAGAGGTTAAGTTAGTAAGCTTACAATTAATATTATGCGGTTTCCATCTACAAATTAGAACACAGTGGCGTTATACTTCTGCCATAAATAAGAGTAAATAAGTGGTACCTCAGAATAAAGAGTTCGTTCTACAGCATCCTTAAATGTTTTTATAAATAACGGTCATAAAATAAACTTAAGACGATAATAATGAGCAAGGAAGTAATTCTTGTTTTAGGAATCCTCCCAATAGATGGCGCTAGCTGCTTATGTTAGACAAAAGAGTTTTAAATGTTAATTTGAAAATAACGTAGTATTTCTACAAAAGTACGAAGTGAATATTAATGAAATTATACAATTAACGGTATAATATCCTTATTTTTATTTGTTTACTTACAAAATATTTAAAATTGAAGCTTTTCTTATTTCAAAAACGGTAACGCTTCAATTTTATAACATTAGTAAAGCAGGCAAAATTAATGAAAATTTAATGCACGTGTGCGGATTACTAAATTTATTCAATTAAAATATAAATTAAATTAATTTCGCAATAAAATTAGCAATTTACAATGTGTGTTCAAATGAAAAATCAAATATATCGTCCCTACATTATATACATAACTCAATAGTAAAAATTGACATAAGTACAATTTGGTATGAAACCAAGGCGAACTCGTAAGTTAAAACAAACTAAGAATTAACTGGGAAAAAACCGTTTGAATTTTACGTTTCAATACTCACCTTCCTTCCGTCTTCCCTCTCAACTACATTACATTTTAAACATAGCTTTAAAAATAAATAAATACGATTATAATGGATTTTAAAAATATGTATGCTCTTATTTACTTAATAATAATAATATATATTTTAGTCGTAAAAAGTATCGCATGTTTTAAACGGAGTGTATGCGTGAAACGGAATAGGATTCCGTTATTTGTGGTTGTCCGTCTTAACGCCGTGGGATCTATGGTCGCAATTGTGTCACCTAGGGATTGTTTACTATTTTGAGTCAAATATAAAATGTGTAGTTTCGTTTCGGTGTTTTATAAAGTTTCTGGTGAAGTTTTACTTAAGAAAGGTGTATAAACGTTTTCGTGTCAGTGAATGTGGTGAAACATAGAGCATTTACCATTTCGTCGATGAGCGTGTTTACGTCAAATGTTTTCTAATATTCAGTGCATCGGGTGTGATAATGTGTTGTGATTGTGATAAAAATAGTGAATAACACGCTGGATGCATTTGCGGTATGTTCAACTTTTGTATCGTCGTGTTTTGTTCACCTGGGAAAGTCTGAAGTAAGTAGGCGAAATGTAACGTAAAACAACATTACTTGTCAATGCGAGGATTGGATGGTGGCTAAACGATTTAGAGTTTATTGAACTACATTAGAATTGATCATAGGCAGTTATGCTACTGTAATTGTTGTTATTTTTATTACAAATTTGCTACATACGCGCGCTTCACTCTTGAGCTTGTAAACATAACCTAAAAACTTGCCCCGTATTCAGTGCTATGACTATTTATACAACAAACAGTTTCATTTCAACGCATGACAGACATCTTTAGGTGAATTACCAGTATTCGTAGAAATTGTGGATTAATTTTGCTACTCCAGCCCAATTTAAGCAAAATGTAACATATAAAAAGTGCAACCAGATTAGAACACCCCTGCTTGTACTGTGTGTTACTCTTTAACTCTATTACGTTAAAAACAGCATGTGTATAAACCATAGTATCGTTTTATATAACAAAATGTGGGTTTCCGAAAGAGATCCTTTCAGTTTTTTTCATTTTGTGGTGGAGCTCTAAAAAGTCTTTAACAATATCTTGATGTCAATGTTTCAATAGGCTTGAAAATATAACAACATTTAATTTTACATGAAACCTACATGTCAAGGGAATTTTTATGTACTTTGACTGTTCTAATTCCATGTATTACACAATACTATAATATAATTGGCTCCGAAATCGATTTTATTTAATTGTTTTGTTATTAGCGTCTGTTAGGATAATTTTATTGAAGGAAAACAATTTATTCAACATTTATTTGTAATTGGTGATAGAATTATAAAATCATGCCTTTCTCACACAAAGTTCGGAATACAAAGATCAGACAAGCCACTCTGATTACTCTAGGTACATAATACATATGCATAAAAAATTAGTCATTTGTTTCAACGGTGAAGGATAACATCATAAATTTAGCTTACAAATACATTCTTAGGAAACAAGGTCTGAATTGTACTTTCTGACAGCAGTCATTGCGTTTCCATAGAATAGTGTGGATGCCAGCTTAGTTACATATGACATAACTATCCTAGTATTCATAAGGTAGTTCTGAAGGTGGTAGAATCCTTTGGGGTTTAACTCTGGCGGCACCACCGCCACACCTATTTCTGCCTCATTTCTGCCTCATTTAACAGCAGTGTTAAATGCTGCCATGTTCTGCTTTGAAGGGTGTCTAAGAGAAACACACTTTTCTGAGGCGTTCCAGCTCAGTCCTCAGGGGTAGTGGCACATCTGCGGCCGATCTCAGGTAGGGATATCGAATCCTATCTGGGGTTGATTACAGTTGCCCATGGGTGGCAGTGGCCACTTACCATCAGGTAGACTGCATGCTCGTCTGCGTCTCCCACATTATGAAATAAAAGGGACAATGCATCTGTGACTGGTTTCAGGGTGAGGCCTGTTCTACATAGAGTTGATTAAAAATGTTCATGGATGGCAGTGAGTACTTGAAATCAGGTGAACTGCGTGTTCACTTGCAATTTCATTGTTATAAAAATAAGGCTTTAGTTGTGGCAATTACTGTCAATAAGAGTTATAGCCTGTATGTTGTAACTAAAGTTCTCAATCAATGGGATCAACTTATGAACACAACTCAATTTGTTTGTAGCCAGCTTCTGATATATGATTATCATTAGATTCTGACCTTGATGCGAATTATTATTAATATTAATGTTAAAAGTAAGGATAAAATAAATGACACAGGAATATTTTAGAAAATACAGTGTAAACTCTATATAACGGCACTGAAGGGACTGTGCATTTTATGGCGTTATAGAGAGTGGTCGTTAAATGGAGAGAAGAAAAATCAGAATTAGAAGAAGAAAAAGTTTATTTCAGTCTAGTGTTAGTAGTTATGTACATAAAAAGAATCTTATTTGAACGCTATTGCGTGTTGTTTTTTTTTGTCTGACGTCTTTTGCTGCACCAGTAATTTTGTTGTATCTTTTTCATTATATTATTCATATCTTCTGATATTGAGGCATCTTGGTAAACAAAAGAACGAATTTCTTAGAAAGTTCCGTATGCATGATGCCGACAGTCGAGTTTATTGCGGGCTAGGATAATAAAGCGACAAAAGAACGTACACAGGTGCACAGTTTTTACTAATTTTAGCAACTTAAAAGGTACTTTTTTACTCAATTGTGGTCGTTATTGAGAGTGGGTGTAATGCTATGTAGAGTGTATCATTGTATGGAATACAAGCTAAACCAACTAAACCAATTGATTTCGACGCTTTATAGAGTTTGTCGTTAAATCGAGTGACGTTACATGGAGTTTACACTGTATGTCTTCATTTGTACAAGTAATTCATTGTATTTTATAAAAAACAGACAGCTACTGCATTTACAAGCTCAGGACTTTTACACACATAGAAACATATCCATTTAAGGTCTTTATATTTCTTTTCTTGATATGTAATATAGAAGGGCCAATGAGCATTAAGTCCACCTGTTGGTATGAAGCTCCTGCTACCCATGGACATCTGTAATCAAGCTAAAAGCAGTGCTGAACATTGCTGTTAGTAGGCAAAAAAGGTGTCGTGGTCGTGCCTCTACAGGCAAGCCACATAGGGTTACTTCAAATTTCTCCTTAAGAATTTCAAATTTACTTGCAGAGAAAAAAATATATTGATTATAGTATTAGGTATACACAAAAAGAAAATAAATGAGAGACATCAACACTATCACACACTTTACGATTACCAAGTATATGTAGTAACTGTAATATGGACAGACCTTGCAATTTGTAGAGATAGTAGATCAGTTGTGATTTGGTATTTTCTTCGCATATGCAGTTTTCAATCAATATGCCGATGATGGCACCTTTCTTTTTTAAAGGATGTTGTAGAATGTATCTAAGACATTGTTCATGTACTGTGATGCACTGCATAACATAGAGATTTCATAACCAACCTTTTGTAAAATAAAAACTAAACTTTAAATGCATAATAATCTATGTTTCATATGAATGGTTGGACCCTATAAGTTAAATGTGTTAGCCACAATAGATCAATACTGTTTGTATTAAATATAAGGTCGTGAGGTCTGAGAATCTCAAAATAAAAAAAATATGTGTCGAATAGATAACCTCTCTTCTTTGGGAAGTCGGTTAAAGATGGTTCTCAAAGGCTTGCCAAGTCTGCAACGCACACTCGTCTTATGAAAGATATAGCCTAAATGCTTGTTTTGGAAAGGAACCCGTGTCCAGTAGTTGGACAATAATGGGTTTTTGTGTTGGTCACAGTAGGTTTTGAGTTTTTTATAAAGTATAGTACGAGTATAATAATATGATCACAATACAAACTCATTAATAATAATGTAGGTGAACTCTTCTCGCTTCACCTGAAGTGGTTATTGTAATAACTATGTTGTTTACCATAATATAATAACAAAGTTGTCATAGTACATTGAAATAATATATCATTCAGACAAAAATCTTAAGGTTAGCTTCAAGTGTATGTATTTTTGTACAATGCCATAAGCTGTTTTCAATGTTGATTTTTGGGGTAAAGTTAAAATGATCACTTGTCCTCAACTTAATAAAGTCCCTGTGTGATCTAGAATGTGGTGTGGAAGCATTTATCTAATAAATTGATTTATTTTTCCTTATGAACCTAATAAATTTATGTAAAAGTATTTATTTGTTTTCTACTATTAGTAAATGAAAGTAATATGATAGTTAAAAGAATAACTTAATAATTAATAAATATAATTTTACTTGCACTATATAATTATATGGATCAACACCGGTAATTAAGAAGTGATTATCAAGGAATGATGATTACTATCATAATATCATAATATGAAGGATTGAAACATGACACATAGAATAGTCAAAACATATATTATTTTGAATTTTATGCTCAAGTATCACTTGGTTTAAAAATAATTGAATCATTGTGACCATATTCTCGAACATGGATAATGATCCAAGGCAATAGTCTAATATACTGGCCTACTTACATATTGAATTCTTTAGAAATCTTATGCTTTGTGTTGGCTAAATATATGAGTTGAAGAAGAGATAAGAGTATCATACATCATGGAGATGGCATTCTGTATTTCATTGTGAGAAAACCGAAACACCAATATATGTTATAAATATCAGTAAAATTTGCATTTATATGGTGTACATACATATTTCATGAGAGATTTCAATTAAGCCAAAAAGGTAGCAGGATTCCTGTAAATGCAGTGTTTATTGGGACTATGTAATGTTATATAGACTATGAATTGTTATATTATTTGTAAATATTCCTTCCTTAGGGCTGTGAAATGTTAGGTAACAAGCACATTTCGTATGATAAACAATTTCTTATCATATTGTTTTTAATATTTATGCCTACATAATACACTAAATTAAATATTTCCTTTTTCCTTAAAGCAGAACGTAAATAACTTTGTTATAGTAGATGTTTCCAATAATAACGAACAAATGCTTTTGCATTTTATTTCTTAAATATAAACTCCTTTGCAAAAAAAACGGGCACCTTACACACACACTTTACCTTAGCTTTTCTATGGGTAAATATTATTATATTTTTAGTATGTCATTAGCTTGGATGACTAGAAATTTCTTATTATCAATGAGAATCTAGTTTTTTAACACTTTTATCCTGGTATCGGTGTTTTAGTCAATGTAAACAGAGAGCCGTGTTAAAATGGACATTTTTATGGGTATAATGAAATTAAGACTACGAGTATTTTTATGGTATTTTAATAAAAGAGACATTAAAAAATAAAAATTAATAACGAGTATGACCTCCTCTTGCAGCGATTACGGCATGTAATCGTCTTGGCATGCTTCCCACCAGGCTTTTGATGGTGTCCTGTGGAATGTGTTCCCACTCAGTCGAGATTACACGTTTAAGCTCTCTGATGTTTTGTGGAGGTGGTTGGACAGATCGTACTCGCCTTTTTAGGAGGTCCCAAACATGCTCAATGGGGTTAAGGTCGGGGCTCCGCGCTGGCCAATCCAAACGACGAATACCGACCTCTTGCATATAAGCATCTACGTCGCCAGAACGGTGGGCCCGAGCATTATCGTCCATGTAAATGGCATCTTCACCAATTACAGTCAGTGCGGGTTGTGCATTTTGAGAAAGGATTTCTGTTATGTACCTATGCGCATTTAGTGAGCCATTTTCTATGAATACTATCTCGGTACGATAGTTGGAAGTTACGCCCGCCCAAAACATAACGGACCCTCCACCATAAGGGGTGATTTCTTCAAAACACACATCGGCATAGCGTTCCCCTGGTCTTCGTAACACTCGCCGACGTCGGTCCTCACCATGCAGACAAATTCGAGCCTCATCGGAGAAGAGTACGCTACTCCAGTTACCTGGTGTCCAAGATAGGCAATTTCTAGCGAACCTCAACCGCGCAATCCGGTGCTCACGGAGTAACTTGGGGGCCCGCGCTGGTCGTCGACTACGTATATCAGCAGCTAAAAGTCTTCTCCTCACAGTCCATAGGCTAACTTGTGCTCCTCGTACCTCTTCAAGGTTTCTTTTGAGGTCTATGTAACTGCATTTGCGGTTCCTCAGCGCCTGAGTCACTAAAAAGCGATCGTCTCGCGGCTGTGTGCAACGTTTTCTCCCAGAACCTTGCCTTCTCTGAACGGAACCTGTCTCTTGGTATCGAGTCCAGGTTCTTTGTACGGTTGAACGACTCACGTTTAACCGCTGTGAGACGTAACATTGGCTACACCCCTCTTCCAGCAGCGCTATAATTTTACTAGCTCTCATTGCTTTTTCTGCCATTACGATAGACACAAAGATATCTGTTTTAAGTCACAATAAGGCAGAATTATGCGATAAACATAAATTGTTGTACTAAAAATAACGAAAAGTTACTTTTAGTTGCTTGATAACCTTTTAACCGCAAACCCGCGAAAAGTGTCACAAAATGAAAAAGGGATTAATAATTTAAAAAACAAAAGTTTTGAATTTGGAATGAACTTTTTTTCATACCCAGACTCTTTATTAAGTGCCAGTAACATAGTTTGGCTATTAAAACCTCTGAAGAACTAAATTATTACCAATAATGTTAAAAAATCAAACCCGCCCGTTTTTTTTGCAAAGGAGTGTATTTATAGTAGTTGTCGTCATTGATCTCTGACCTCCTGCTGGGCATGGGTGTCCTGTGAGATGAGAGCATTTTGGCTCTAGTCTGCCATGCTGGATAAGTGCGGATTAATCTTATATATAAAATTCTCGTGACACAATGTTAGTTACCATACTCCTCTGAAACAGCTTTACCAATCTCACCAATTTTTTTACGCATATTCAGTAGGTCTGAAAATCGGCTACTATCTATTTTTCATACCCCTAAGTGATAAGGGTTGTTCACCCTTAACATTTTTTTATTTATATGGCAACACAACATTTGCCGGGTCAGCTAGTAGACTATACACATCATTGAGAACTTTTAAAGCACCAGTCATGCATGTTTTCTTTCTCTGTTAAAGCAAGCTGATACGTACACGTAATTTCGAAAATTTTGAGGCGCTGTCCTGGGATTCGAACTTCGGATCCTCTGATTGACTGGCCGAATTTCTTTTTCATCACAAAAAATTTGTATTTCAAAGTATTGTTCGAAAAATCTATATTTTACCCGCAGGATATGCCATGGATCAGACGTTGTGACCCATATAGGAGACTCGTGTATTGCTACGAGTGTCCTAGTACTGTTAATGGTGTGCAACGTGCATATTGGGCCATTTTCATAATGTAGTGGCTGAAATGATTTTTGAGAACTTAGGAGCGAAAGTATTTTTACATATTCCATAGAGTTACACATTTTTGAAAATTATGTAGAGTATTGCATTCACATGGCCTAAAAATATCTCTTCTACAGGCCTTCTTCCCATTTTTAATTGGGGTCGGCGCTCCTAATCATTTTTCTCCCGAGCTGGCGGTTCTGGATCGTCTTTGGTTCAATATTATAAATCTTAAAGGTCGTTATCTATGGTCTCCCACGTTCTTTTGGCGCAGGCTCAAGTTTGAGAATTTTCCTGGTCATATGGTCCGCTGGTCTCCTCATGACGTGGCCTAAAAATATGCAAAAATAAATACGTTCGTTTGTTAGAAATGACTACAGATGTAATTAACAAATAAACTCAGTAAAACCATTGGTATACTTGGAATTTGGTTTATCATCGTAAACAATGTTACATGAATCGCAACCAAGTGCTTAATAAACTTTTCATCACCTCATACTTTGAAGAGTCACCAGGAATGCAATTGCAACGTATGTCGATGATTTACAACTTGTAATTTACAACGCGATAAAAACTTTTTACATATTTCGACCGGATTTTTATATATTTGTAAAATCATAGAAACGTCTGAACTGATGTTAAATACACGTCATACGAAAAAGATTGAATAAGCCTATACAACTGTAAAAAAGAAAATTAATTATTATAATGAATATAAAACTAAATAATAGAGAGAGAGAGGGAAAGACTCTAATATCCTAATCCTAACGTATATTATAAATGAGAATGTAAGTTTGTTTGTTTGCTCCACTTTTACACCTTAACTACACAATCGGTTATAATGATTTTTTTTGCATACGTTGTCAGGGATTCAGAAAAGGACACATAGAGTAATTTTTGTGCTGAAAAAAAGCACCGTTCGCGAAGGATAGATAAAATCCTTTGAAGTAAGCGAAGCTGTGGGTAAGAGCTAGTTTACTATACATTTACGAATAGTTTTAGGCTAAGACAAAATACAAACGAGTAGTTGTTTATTTATTAACGAAATGAATTAATTTTGGGGTAAGTAGACACGCGCTTGCGTAGTAGTAGTAATCTATTAAATTTTTAATGATACACGTAGTTTACGGTAACACAGTATACGCCTCCTTTATAGTTTTGAAAGGATTTGGTTTCAGTGTGACGGGAACCCCGCCACATCTATTTATAGCAACATTTATTGCAATTTTGTTTTGCTCTGAAGAGGGTGGTAAGGTAGTCTTATTTATTTGTTACGTTTCAACTCGTAGGTAAAACACAGACTAACTATAAATTGGTCTCCTAAGTGTGCAGTCCACACGTATACGAGGCTCTTCAACTGAGTTCACGGGAATAGGAGCATATTATCTGTGGCTAACAAAAGGTTTAGCTCCAATTCTGCTTGGGGTTGATTACAGGTGTCTAATGACGACAGGGACATTCACGTGGCGTGCACGTTTGTTTGATACTATAATTTCTTATGAATAGAGTTGATTACACATTTACACATATTACATAGATATCCATATGTGTGACAGTAAAGGCGACGTAATATCAGATATAAAGCAGGTCCGTTTGTTAATTCAAATGAATGAATAGGACGTAGGTAAAGTCTTCCTAAAATTATTGTTTATGTAAAGTAAAATGTAAAAGTGATGTTTCGTAAAGTTGAATAGATAAGCTATGGTAGATCCTAACATTCTTTATGGATTAGGCTAGTAAGTAAATATTTTTTTTTGTAGTGTAGTGAAGTTTCTATAATTGTCTTTCGGCCTCATCTTTAGACCAACTCCATTGTAAATAACATTTCATTGTCACTGAAGTGCAGAGATGTGCCATATCTCCTGTCAGTCGGAAGGTTTTATTAAAATTGAAAAAAAATACATACTAATTTTATAAATTGGAAAGTACATATGAACAATGACAGTTAAATAAATGGAAGCTTAATAAGAAAAGCTGTGTGTTTAGGTTACGCCGGACGAACTGTGGCGGATCGGTCACCATACAGGTCTGATGCGCAAATGGTTCCGAGTTCGATCTCAGACCAGACACATCTGAATGATGTATTTAGATATATTGTACGGGTCTAGGTGTGTATGTAATACACACAATGACAAATACACTATTTGTCATTGTGTGTGTTCATGGCAACCACGGCACGGAGAATTCTGTGTCGTTATGAGCGTAGAAACCGTCGTTTTATGTTGTATAAGTTTTAAAAAGTCACACTCGACAGGAAAAAAGTTTCTCAAAGTTGTGAAACACTGTATATTTGTTTCTAACAGAAGCACTCAAAGTTCCCGCAGCACGTGTTTCACAATTGTATTTATATTTGTACGCATAACGATAGAACCTGGCGAATAAAAAAGCTATTTAAGAATATGAGTTGTAATTAATGAGAATATGTAAATGTTAAATAATAAAGTATATTCTGTACGTTATAGATCTTTGTATATTCGTACGGTAGAAAAATACTCATCCGATACACATGAAGACTTACTCTTCCACTATATGAATAGTTAAATACTCTGTAAAAATTGTACGTGTCTATCTATTAAGGTTCAGGAGATAGAGCCCTGTGACACACGGACAGACAGCGGAGGCTTAGTAATAGAGTTCCGTTTTTAACCTTTGGGTACAGTACTAACGACTTTTTATTTTTTATTGCTAAAGACGCTGAAATTTTGCTTAAAAATTACATATATGTATACTGGTTTAAAAATTTTCCAAAACTTACATTAAAAGGGTAAAATATGACATAAAAATTTAAAGTCGTGAGTGGTACAAACATTTCGGTAGGTACAAAAGTAAATGTGTCTATGTTTATTTGTATACATTAGTCACGCTATTAGAAATACGTAATGCATTACATTTACAACTCCATTTCAACGTAATACGTCATACCGCCCACACAACACCATCGACATTAGATAATATTAAAGGTCAACATGCCCATCTGATACGTGTTTCCGGTTTGATTCCCGGGCGGCTAATTACTTTGTACGTGTTTGTCAGAAAGTGTTCCTTAATATCGTCATCGGTATATTAATTATATCAAAAACAATTTAATTTTAATACCTTACTCGAAATATTAATGTAACGTAACTGTATAAAATATGTAATTACGATTACGTAATCGTAATATTTAAATACAGCTTTATTACAATTTTATGATAATAATATTTTTATGAAAGAAGTGAGGTCTGCATTATATTTTACATCATCATTAATTAATTTCTAGTATCTATAGTACCTATATATAAAACTTCGAAAAATTGGAGATGCGGAGGAGGTCAAGCATTGGAACCACGGACCCCCATATTATATGCTGAATTTCAAATCAGTAGCTTGACTTACCAATTGATGATGTAGATCAAATTAAGTATCAACTTAATAACGTTTCAATGTGTGTGATGTTCTGATCGATGGATCGTTGTCGGTTTCGTAACATATAAATTAATTAATTGAATTTATCTCTCCTTTGTCTCTTATGGATTTCAGCCTCCGAATGTTTCTTGTTCTTATATTACAATAGCTTCAATGAAAAGCTTTTCATTTCGCCATAATTTTATTCTTAGGTATTTAAAGCCGAGTAAATATGTTTGTTTTTATTGTAATCCATATTAATGCATTCACGTTCAACTTCAATTATCCGAGAGTCTTGTGGATACTGGATTTTACGTAATGGTCGTTTTTTTTTTATAATATAGGAGTAGCAGACGAGCATGCAGTCCACCTGATGGTAAGTGGCTACTGCCACCCGTGGACATCTGTAATCAAACCCAGATAGGATTAAATATTCCTACCTGAGGTCGGGCACAGATGGGCCGCTACCCCTGAGGACTAAGCTGGGACGCCTCGGAAAAGTCTGTCTCCCTTACCGCACCCTTCAAAACGAAACACAACAGCGCGTAACACTGTTGTTATTAGGTAGAAATAGGTGCGGCGGTGGTGCCGCCGGAGTCGAACCACAAAGGCTTCTACCACCTTCAAATGCATTGGTAATATCGTAGTACATATAATATCTTATGTTGTGCCCATTAGGATTTAACAGAACATAATTAAGGTACTAATTTTGGTAATTGTCATCCAAGGATATCTTTAACCAACTCCAAAACAAGCCTTTGACGTTGGATATCTATTACAGATGTGTTCCAGACCTTAAGATGTAAATTTTAAGTCTTCTTATATTTTTGCTTCATCACAACCTTTTCATTCACTCACATTCTTAAAACTAGAACATAACAGCTTATCTCTAGTTCAGTGGCAAGTAGAATCGCGGTAAAAAAATAAAGTACAAAATTATATTAACTATGATTGTGATAATTACGATCGATTGCTTACGTTTGAATAGAAGCTACGCAAAGTCAAAGAGTTCTCTACCACCTTAAAAGATTACTACTTAATTTCATTCGTTATTTATATATTATAAACTTTATTGAAGCTTTTTGCTTCATCGAATAGGGTAAATTACAACACTTTACTATTTATTTTTTATGCTATTATCGATACACATTATGAACCATATTTTTTTGTAATATGTTCAATAGATTTTTTGTATCCGTATTACATGTTATCTGTATGTTCCAAAGCACTCAATTCTAAACTAATGAGACGATTCGTAGATCCGCATTTGATATACAAGGATTTATATCCCATAAGGTCTATCTATATATTCTAAAGATACGCGACCTCATGTTAGAAAGCGGAGGTGGTTTATCCTCTAAAACCCCGTGAACAGAGGTTACGGGCGGTCTATAAACGCGCCAAAAAAGTATTTGTTTTATCGTAAGATTTTTTACTTGCTTCTAATCCGGGATGATGTTAATCTTTTAAAATTATTTTATTAAAAAAATAATTATTTAATTTTATTTTGTTGAAACTTGTCTATATTGTCTATAGTCTATAAATACTTTTGCTTTTTTCACATGTACAAATATATATTCAAGTCTACCTGGTGGAACACAACAAGTGCGGCTAGTCAGGTATGTATGTTGGAAATTAAATACGGATATAAATTAATTAGTAGTAATAGTAATATATAGTTATTTTAAGTCGTGATTATTACTGATCTGATGAAAAATAATAAAAAAATACTTCTGTTTATTCTTATTTGATTCGTGTAATGTATGATATTAACATTGGTTCACAAGAATGTTTTGTTTGCACTAATTAGCGATCACAGTGCTATAGGATGACAGTGAGAATTCTTAATGTTATTTGAAAGAAAGAAAGAATTATGTGGAGGTTAATATCTGTATTTCTTCTAATCGAGATTTAATTATATTGAATTTGGATATATGTATATTTGAGAATGTCTATAATGCGTGAAAGGTATTTTATATGCGTAGTAGGTATAATGCGTAAAAGGTTTTTATGACTTCGATATCAAAATATGTAATGGTGATAACTATTATGACAATTGTGTATTGCATAAAATAATGTGATAATATACTTACATTACGTATACATACATGTGGATATTGCTTTACTTGTATTTTTATTTTATAATTATAATAAAATGTCTGTAACTCTTGCATTTTTTCTGTTTGTTACCTTATTCTTATTTTTAGCTAATATATTATAAAACAACATATCTATGGGTTAAAAATTGATATTTTTATAATATTTTCAAATATAAGTATAATTTTAGTGTAAGTTTTATGAAAATAAAATTTCAAAGTTTCTTGTTGTTTTAATTATTACCTATTATTCCTACTCATATTACAAAAATATCTATTGTTAATAATGAAAATATTATTAGCAATATTTTTTTTTGTAATTATATAAAAAATACATTCTTAGATCCATCCCCTTCTCAATGTAATTAATGAAAATTTATGACAAAATAAAGAGAATCCAAAAACATTTTTGTACCTCAAGATCATTGACTAATAGCATTGATATTTATTAGAAACTATCAAAAAATCCAAAATGTACTTCAGATGTGTAGTCACATTATTTAATTAATTGTAATTTGCAAATGTTTAACGACGAACCCATTTTCAGTTGTCGCACCAGCCATCGGGAGCGTCAAGGGCGAATTACATTTCATTCAAACGAAAAGTGGGCATCTGCAACTGATCTACGACTCTTACATCTTCGTGACGGACAGCGTGCGCAGCGGCCGCACCTTCTGGCGCTGCATGGACTACAACAGGCGGTGTCGCGCCAGAATCACCTCCAAAAATAACATTCTGCGGATAACCAACCCAATTCATAACCACCAAAATAATCATGTGCAAAAAATTAATCGCAAGTACGACATGGGCCAAGTTGTCACTTGCCCCTCTGTATGACCTCAGCCCAAGTGTAGTGTCGAGTAGTGCTTCAAAAACTATTGTTTTAAAAATATTTTGAGTGTCAATTTAAATTGTAAGCCTAATCTTTAATTATTGTACATATCGAGTTATTTGTATTTACTTCTTTTAATTGTGTTTTTGATTATTATTTCTGAACTGTTTAATGTTTCGTCAAAATGAAATGAAAAGTCTTGACAACTTCGTAGAACCGTACGGACATAGCTGTAAGATTATTAGGTAAATCCTGAAATGAATTGTGATCGATAACAATAAAGCAATTTTGAAATAAGGTGTAGTTTGTCGTTATTATTGGAGACGTAGATTTGAGGTGGTATGACGTAACAGGGTCGGGTGCGGGCGGTGCTGGCGGTGCTCGCGGTGCTGGCGGCGTGGGCGTCGCGCGCGGTGCGGCCGAGATGCGGTATTCGGTGACGCGGCGGGGCGCTCCGTGCCTCTTGCTGGACGGGTTCTCGTTCGTGTCGCGCAAGCGTCGCGGCGCGCGCGTCTACTGGACGTGTCGCGGCCGCGGCCGCGGCTGCCGGGCGCGCGCGCTCACCGTCAAGGGAGAGCTGACGACCGTGGTCGGGAGGCACAACCATGCTCCCGAAGTGCCCGCCGCTGACCAGCACGCCAAAATAGAGAGTCTTATCGAAATGATCTCGATTGATAATTAATGACCTAGCCTAAACCGTTCACTCTCTTATATGTATGTGTAAACTATATTCCATTTCTCGTCGCCGTTGAATACGAATGTAAATATGCTGGTAGTAGTTTAGCATACTATGTTTTAATCGACTCACTAATAAACAATAATTGATGTGTAACCCAATTTCTCGTGTGTAATATTATTCCCTTAAGCTATGCTTATGTCCGTTGTGTTTGTATCGACTAACGTGGCAAGATATGGTTAGTGACGGCGATGATGTTTTTCAGTCGAGTTCGTGATATCGAATCGCGGGCGGCGTCACATGCGGCTCGGCGGGTTCACGTTTTACGCGGAGAAAGTTTTCCCCGAGAAGAACAAGGTGCGGTGGCGGTGCACGCGGCGCACGTGTCGCGCTTACGCGCACACGTTGCACGACCGGATCTTCGCGCTGAGCAACGTGCACTCGCACGAGCCGCCGACGGCGCCCGTCAGCGCGCTTGCCGCCGCCCATCGCGCGCTTTCCGCCGCCGCGCTCACCGCCCAAGCCAAGATCGATGAGTGAACCTCGCCTACCATAATAACGAGTTCACGCGACGCATCGTAACATTCTTGCAATGGAAATATCGAGCTTATTTTTTGATATTCTCTTCATTTAAATGCAGGCATTTAAAAACCTAAGTTAAGTATATATCTAAAGGCAAGAAAGAAATTAAATTGGTTTAAAATTTTTATTTTGAAATCATCAGTTACTATTCCTCTAAAGCAATTTAATTATTATTGATATTATTTAATGCCTGGTATTACACCTAATTTAAGAGTGTTGGCTGTTTTTATGCCTTATTTGTCGTGGGTTTTTCTATTGGTCGTTACCGACAAGGTACCACGGCATATGAAAAAATATATGGGCGTCCCCCCATGTAATCGCCGGTCTCATGTGGTGTCGGCCAATGGTATATCACCTATTGATTTTGTAACGCACAGGAAGTTATCGGGATAGGTTTAGATGTGGTAAGGTTTGTGGACTTCTAATCTAGTCAATATGTAGAAATTCTGGGCTAGTACTATTATTACGTTCTGGGCCTACATATTTTAGGTATGAAGACTGAAAAAATGACTAAGTAGGATAGGGAATTGAAAGGCGGATTAATAATTTATTATGTGATTATAATTTTATAACAGTGTATAGTATTATATCTGTTCTAGTCTTTCCTCACGATTGATTTTACTTGTAACTTATTTATAAGATATTGTTTATAAATACAGAAAAGACGGTTATTATGCTTTAATTTAGATCCATATTTGTATTATATACATACTTAGGTATCTAGCCTTTCGCCTACGGATTTGTATAATAATTGAGTGTTTTAGAAGTGTTCCGGTAAGTATAATGTAAGGTAAAGATGAAACTCAGTACAATGCCATGCTGGTTTCAGTAAGAAATCTCTAGGAGATGTTTATGGCTCTATAGATCTGTTATCATTGTATATGATAACAAATATAGAACCATATCACTATGAAACCCTATGATAATTATTTACTATCATTATGTACTTACTACTCAATGTACAAACCCATATGTATTATTTTATTATATAAATTTGTGTAAAAGTGTAAATTTATGTTAATTAATTATTAGCCTTGTATTTATTTGTTAGTTTATAACAATCTAGTCATTTCCAGCTCAGCAACAATGATCGAAAATGGTCTATTTGTGTGAAACTACTATAATTTATTGCAGTATATAACTTAGTATAAATTTTAGCATAATTGTATTTAAATTTAATAAAGTTATTTATTTGTATTATATGTGACGTTTATAGCAATAATTATTGAGCAATATCATTGTTAAGATATGTACAACACATTCTATATTGTTTTACAAGCATTTAGTTTTGATACAAGCTTTTTTATTTATTTGCAAATATTTTTTTGTGAAGAACTAGATTTGTTGCGTGACATATAACGTATATTATGTATTTATGTATGTAATTAAATGTTGAACATTCTGTTATAAAATTAAAAATAGGTACAAATGTAATAGTGTTTGTAGAACAAAGGTATGATAAATGTAATAAATTCCTGTTTGCGAGTCAATCATCTCAATACAGAAGTGCTATGCGTATCAGATTAAAACTGGTGTCGAAACGTAATGATGCCATTGATATAAACGTATAGTTGTTTTATTTTTGCTTACAAATTATTTGTTGATATCGAAATTAGCCATTTTTTATGTTATTAATTAGATTTTTTACGTAACAATATATTAATAAAATAAGCAATAAAATATGTAGATCTACATAGAAGGTATATTATATTATTATCCTGTTTCTCTAAGTTGTTACGAAATATGCCCTAGTAAATCTCGTACATATTTTTTAGTTTGTGTGTACGTAAGTATTGTAAATGTTATCTGTGGATTATTTCTACAACGGTCGGGGTTTTTCAGAGCAAGTCCGGTTGTGCGTGGGTCCGGGCGGGCGGCCGCGGCTGTGGGTGCGCGGGCGCAGCTTCTACGCGGCGCACACCATGCGCTCGGGCATCGTGCGCTGGCGGTGCACCATGGGTGGTTGTGGCTGCAAGGCTTACACGCAGAAGGGCACGTTGCACAAGCTGGTCGGCGAGCACAACCACGCTAACAAGTGCGGCCGACGGACGCAGAAGCCCGCTCAGCCCCCTGCTCTCATTCCTACAAAGTCCACCCAGTCCATTTCGCCCCCAACGCCGCTCCTCCTTCCGCGAATGCCGAGGCTAGACTTTGATAATTTTGACCCAAACGCGTGGATGGTGCGGTACTAGCCCGTTCTCGTCGTCCAAACTCAAAAAACTCAAGCCTAGCAGTTTAACAAAATATTAGGTATATAAGTGAGAATAAAGAAAGCAATCAGTTACAAGTGCCAAAATCAAAATAATATATTTAAAGTTATTTAATAAAAAAAAAACAATTATATTTTCCATGTGACCACCAAGTTTTCTAATTGGTCCGGGTCCTATTCTAAAATAGTACTATAGGGAATGGTAATTTTTAAATAAAGTTTTATAAGCAACTTAGTGATAATGTAGAAAGAATTTCGTTGTAGGTACAAATAACAGTCAATGAAAAAATTAAAGAATCAAGCAATCTTTTTATATCAGTGCTATACATATTATATTAGATAGTCACAAAGTAATCGTAGATATGTAATGTGCCATAATTTTATTCTAGTCTTGTAGGTAAGTCATAACTTTTTTCACAACCAACAAGAATATGTTTTGTTTAAAAAAGGTTTTTGACTGTTTTAACGAGTGTAATCATGTTTATTACAATGCTATTGTATGATTTTTAAATGAAGAAACATCAAATGTTGATGCAAGCAACCACGCCATTACCATCACTATCAAATAGATTATTTAAAGTCCAACAAGGGTATTGCTAAAATGGGTAACAAGTGACGATGCTCAATATTGAAAGTAGAAAACATTCAAATAAATGAACTTAATTTAGCTTTATTTCAATACTGGGTCAATGGTCAGAAACAGTGACCATAATATTTCGTATCCAAGATCATTACATTATTTTAACAGACGTAGGTATTTATGCTCTGCTTTAAATATAACGGTAATCAGTTACAAATTGAACAATGAATTGAATTACTCAGTCACACAAATTAATTTTATCATGTCAGTGGGTTCACTCAGTGGCTATTTAAAAAACTCGCTGGAGTATGTGTATGTAACCATGGCGTTAATTAAAAGTTAGAAATAGCATTCCAGCTTTCCGTTTGAGTCTGAAGAGTATGGTAAGACATACGTACATTAGTCATTTTAATTTAGTCTTTATCAGCGATCGACTTTAAGTACGAATCATGTCTTATTGTTATAATGTAGTACATATAAACGATGGTGAATACAAAGAGTCATATGGACTGCAAGCAAATTTGCTTATTCCATTAAATGTGTAAGGCGGTTCTCATACTTATCCGCGCTACGCGACGGTGCGCGGGATCGCGCTCCTAACCGTTGAACCTAACCTTAGTTTGTATACAAATACGCGCGGCACAACACATTGACAACGTCTCTCGGCGCGCATTTGTCAGTGGGTCGTACTCCATGTTTCCCATACAAATTAAGGTTCAATAGCAACAAACGTTTTTCCATGCTACACCGCGAAGCCCGGAAGAGTATGAGAGCACCAGAAAGCGTAAAGCTCGCACCAATTGATGATCTCAGTTTGTATGTTATCGTAAGTGCCAAATATTAGTTTTATTACACATATTGTGTTGGTGTTCAGTGATGTCGTTATAAATGAAATTAATATAAATGTAAATTAAGGACATTAGTTATAAATAGTTTAATAGCTTTGTAATCTTTATGTTATTTAAATTTCTTGGTCTTCCCTTTAAATGTTGTATCTTGTCGAATAATTTTAAGGTGTTATTATATTTTTTATTGTTTTCGTTTATGTATCCCTTAGCAGTAAAACATTGTGCTCATAATATAGAATCGATTATGTGCCAAGTACTAATTGCTCATTTTGTAATTTGTGTCTCGTAGAGAAAAAAATGATTAAATGAATTTATATTTTAACGACTTTCTTACATAATTTAATTAAATATATGTATATCCCTTTTACGAAATTGTATGTTGCGAATGTCAGTGGTGGTATGTGTAAATTTTAAATATATAAGAAATCCGAATGTTATTTCATTTCATGCCCCAATGTCCTTCTTATACTCCCATTGTTTTTTACTATTATACTTCTAATTTAAGATATTATAGTAAATTATGTTTATTACATAAGTGCATGTCATCTCATCTCAAACTGACTTTTTATCGTATACTTTATCGTAGTCAGTTTTACGTGAGACGTTTTTGTGACAGACTGGTTTATGAGCCTGTACTAAACTGGTCGTTTCTTTACAGCGCGTTTCATCCGTGCGGGAAAAGGGCGACTTTTACTACACCGCGGCTATACCTTCCGTTTGAAAAACAACCTGGCCCACGGTCGCAAGCAGTGGTACTGCTCGTCGCGGCTGACGTCGCGCTGTCTGGCCGACGTGAACACGGAGGGCCCGGAGGGTTTCGAGCGCATCGTGCGCTCCCGCTACGCGCACAACCACGCGCCGCCCAACGTGCGTCGCTTCGCGGACGGGCGCTACGTGGTGCGCACGCCGCACCAGAGCGGGCACCGCGCGCCCGCGCCGCTCGACCCCCACCACCAGCTGCTGCAGCTGCAACACGCGCTGGCCCTGTACGCGGCCCACCGCGCACGCGACGGCCACGGCCAACGCGTCCGCCGCCACCGCCGCCCCGACCGGCGCCGCAGCGGGCACGCAGCCCTCGCCCAACTCGCTGCCGCCGCCCGCGCAGCACGCGAACTCGAACTCGAAGCCGCTGCTCGTCGACACCCCCTGCAAAGAGGAGGACTAGGCGATTTCACTTGTTTCTCTTTTAACTTATTTGTAAACCGACGAACGCGGCTCTCTTTACAAGCGTCGTACTGTAGCCGAATCGTGACGAATAAATTTTCTATTTTCATCGACGACGAATATCGACCGACAGATATTTACGAATCTTTTTGCACACGAAACTTAGCGTAAATTTTATCTAGGTTACTTAGGTTAGATGGGGATCGGATGGAGTTTAATTAAAGATGGCAATGTTGGAATATTTAAAAATGGTAATGTGAATGTAAACCCTCGTTTAAGAAAGATTTGGATGTGGTAATATGAAGGTTTCGATGACCAGTGGAATAAGATCTATAACCAGTTAACGAGGTAACGAGGGTTTACATGCGTGACGTAATGTAGGTTAAGCGGTCTTTTCGAGCTCTGTAATGTTATCCGTGTAGGTGTGGGTTATTTATGGAACGAATAGGTGGAGTGTAAGCGTAAGGATGTTAAATGTGTAAGGATTTTTGAATGTATAAGAAAGCGGCCTTAAAACGTATGCTCACCCGTAGAACGAATTGAATGTGGTATTTACCGATACGAACAATCTTAAAGGCTCATGTTGTAAGAAAACCGATGCCACAATGGGAAAACAGATTTTAATCACCCTAATGATGTTTGAGAAGAAAAAACCATGCCAGAATTCGGTGATGATATAATATTTCGGTCGTTCTTGGGTTATTTCTTAATGTATGATGCATCAAAACGTTTTAAGGCCGGTAATGGTGTCAGCACGTATTGATGTCGTATTGATGGTTTAGGTAGATGGTTAATATCCGGAAAAAGGGCAATTTTAGCGTTTGTTTAATACGGCTCAATCCATTTGGGCAGCATCAAGGTACGTAGCGCTTGTCAGGTATTGGACAGTGGTAAACGAGTGGGTAAGCACGCGAGGGGCTAGTTGGACTCGAGAAGAACCGTAGCATAGGGTCGAAGAACGATCGCCATGGAGCGCAGGAAAGGCCGGCGGTCTCCCCGCCGGCACGCGTCGGTGACTGATATGCGAACTCGGTTCGATGTTTAGCAATATAATGGATCCCTGGACTGTACTTAGAAATACTTTATTTATTTTGAGAAGATTTAACTTTACACGTTTCAAATATTGCTACTTAGAAGTTAGAAGTCCGCCTCTATGTATAAGAATGCGCGGCGGATGTCGCACGCGCCGATACATTCGAGCTCCCTACCTTCGAGGAAGTGCTGTGTAGTTGCACGGCGAGCGCTAGTCGAGGCGCGCATACTACAATCGATGTTATGCTCTTAGGATTGATTTTAAGTACTTAAGCTCAATCAACTACCTCTTCACTTTTTATACGGGTTTACAGATTAGTTTAATTATACAATTTTATATACACGAATGAATACTCAGAAGCTTTACTCGAGTAAGGTGTTTAGGCTAAGGGTAGGGTAAGCTAGGCTAGGCCGCGGGCGCGCCGGGGCGGTCCGCCGCGCAGGGTCCGGCGCGCCCCCTATTATTATCTACCTCTATTATTGAAACTCAACTACCTCTTTACATAGTTTTAACTCGTACTCGACGTCGCCGTCGACTACTTTAATGTAACTAGGCTCCTTTTGAGACTGTTGGCTAAGTATATTTTATTGATTGTTTTTTTTAAATTAATTTGTTGCTTGTCAAATTAATTTTTCAGTAAGATTTTAGCACACTTACGTCTAAGACTCTGGTTTAAGTACAAATTTTGACTAATTTTAATTGTTGTTTAAATGACTTAGTTTCTATGGGGTCTTTGTGTGTGTAGACGATACGTTTTGTTTAGGTGTAGTTAGATCGTGTCAAATAATATGTGTATATTGTAACAAACAAGTATGCATTATCGACAGATCTAAGTGATTGCAGATTAAACGGTTTTCGTGGTAACGTTTATTCGTAGGTATGTAACTTATGTAAGGGAATCGTTTAATCTGCAAGAGATAAATGCTTACTCGAAATGTTTTGGTGTATGTATTATTGTAATATTTATAGTATTGAAGCGTACTTGTAACCGTTTGACACGCTCTATTGTACCTGAAATCATCACATGCCAAATAATGATCGACTGGTGTAGCCGTAACACCAGCTTGTAGGCACTCATCACAGTGTATCTTGTACCACATATAACGCATAATATCTAAAACATGCAAATATTTATGACAGTAGTAAATATGTCAATTATGGGTATTTTTATCAGTTTTGAAATTAAGAAAATGATGTGTAGTTTTGAAGTCAGGTAATGTAGTTGTTTTATGTTGTGTAATTCGCTTATGGGATTTATTTTCTTGTACATTAATTTTATCAGTGTGAGAATCTCGTAAGTGGTTATTGTAATGTTTATAACCCAGTGTATTTTGGCTTGCTATATTGATTTTGCGAACACACGTGTGTATTATTAGAAAATATTTTACTTGTTTTAATGGTAATGGAAAGCTTGAGAATATATGCCTAAGACTTGTTCATAATGTCCTCAAGTTGAATGAATCTACTAACCAACCGCCGCTACCGATTGATCAGCGTTGTAACGATGATCTAAAGATTTCTCATTTTGAGAGTAAACCCATGCCCACTGTTCCCGCTGCTGGGGACCTGTAATGGGTTGATGATGATGATGATGATAGGGCGGCTGGTGGCACGGCTTTCCGTCGAGAGACCCGACTGATCTGTCTTGTTGACGTTTAACTATCTACCTCATTTAACTATACTCGATTTATAATCAAGTTTCGATCATAGCGTAATTATGTATGTATTTACCATTATATAATAAGATTTTTGGGTTAATGTACGGGGTATGTTTTGTGAAATATTAAAATTGTACTTATGAATAACCGCTAGTTTTATTTCTTCCGGTAATAATCTACACAGGTCTTGGTATGTAGAAAGGTGGTGGTTTTAAAAACATATATCAGGTAAATGATAAATTCTGATGGTTGTTTTTGTCGCAGGGATAAAGTACTTGAAGTCTCGTCGAGGGAAGATCATAATGATGGTGAACACGTTTCCGTTTTGCGAGGAGTCTAAGTTAAGGGACAAAGTGATATGGCGCTGTACCTCCAAGAAGACTAACTGCAAGGCTCGGATCCACATGTTGGGAGCTAACGTTGTGGCAGTAAAGGGAATGCATAATCACCCACCGCGGGCCGTCTAGTTTAAATATACACATTTGTCCGCACATAGTACGTTCCAGTTAATACCCGCAACGTTGATCGCGACTGCTACAATCCCCGATCAACTAATGTAAAGAGTCCTGCTTTGGTGAAAGTCCAGTCTCCCATAAATATTATATAGGGCGAAGGCGCGATGTGGTCGCGACCAGTGACGTCATCTTTAACGTTCAGCAATCCATTATAAGACCACCGACCTTAGATAGAATAACACAGAGGGTGATAAGATCGTTGTGGGCGTTAATTGAAATGTACCCACAGTAGCATTATACGCAACGGACGGATCGTATTGAATGAATTATTTTGGTGGTGAAACTGTTGTATCCGCAACAATCGGAAGGACTACACAGCAATCTTATGCAGTTTTAACCCATAGCATTCGGATTAATGTAGCAGCTAGTTAAGTGGTAACTGTGTAAGCGAAACATTCCGTATGATCTCTCCTTCGAAAAATTGCATCGACATTACCATCTATGTGATGCATGCTATCCCTTTGTTGCGGATCAGTAGATGCTCTTATATGACTTTACTGAACAAAAAATATAAAGACCGATTCTAATGATTCATATTTTGCGTATAACGCCTGTGGACGCAGATCAATTACATCGGAAAACCGAATCAAATTATAAATTACAAGATTTACAACTCAACAAGTTCTGAAGCCTTGCCTTCGCCGTTTTAACAATTAAAACAACTAAATGCTCAATATTAATATTCTTGAAGACAAGGTTGTGAATGTAATAAAATGTTAAGAAAACGAATCTGTAGGAATTTGTACTTATTCGTTTGTATTTTACGCACGACTCAGTTAAGATGCTCTGTCAAGTATTACTGAACATTTTTAAGAATTTTTATTGCAATTCCTGAGCTTGTACCTACTTGGTCAGGCTCAGACTTACTATTTAGTATGCTTTCAGGTAGCGATTTTACTCTTGCAATAGTGTGCCTAAATATTGTTATTAAATCAGATAGATAGCAGTAATACTGTGTATCCATATATGAATTTTATATAAAAATGTTATTATTAACGTGGCAATAATGATAGAATGAAATTGGACATTTATTATTATTAATATTTTGAGACTTGAGACGATAATTTTAGTATTTATGTGGCGATATGTGATCTACACGTAGGTTTTAGGGAGATACCACCCAGCAATTACGAATATTTTGTTGCGTCCATACGCTTGCCACTTGTTGCAAACTTGAAACTGCTACAAACGCACAAACGTGTGGCCGCATTGCAAGCGAATGCGGCAAATTACCCTTAATTTGCCAAAAAGCCAATATTCCATTAGATCGGCTACAAGCACTTGCAAAACTGCACAAACCAAGTCAAACGTTCTATCCACACGTTTGTATTTGTACCGGTTTGTGGAGGTTTGGCAAGCGTCCGGACGCGGCGTTAGGTTAAGTGAAGCATCTTCGTCGGTTACGGCATTCCACTAGCGCTCTGCTCTAATGTTTCGCTTCAGGTGCTTACGATGCGTGATTTCCGTATCTATTTGTTTATCGTGAACAAGTTGAACTTTGTTATATGAATATACTCTTACATTCGAAGACGCGGAAGCAACTAACTTGTTCAAAATTAAGTTAGCATAGTTGATATATGCCGACTGTGTGATAAGGTTCATTATATGATAAAATTTGTACCTTTGTATTGATAAGTGATCAAAAATGTTGTTATGTTATGTACTTATGATATTGAAATTAGATTTTTTGGAATTGATACATTTAATCGGCGTCGATTCGATTTTAAACGAAGTGCCTTAAATGCCTTTACGATGGGACCATTGTCAATTAATTAAGTGTAAACCATGTACCGAACATTCCTTATAAATTTCTACTTCGGCTTTATTATATACAATACTTATGTAATTAGATTTTGATATTTTAATTATATATTAAGTCTTCGTTGATTTTATGAAGAGTATTACTCGTAAGATTTAAAGATTAAATATAATGTTAATATTATCGATTGGTTTTATTTCCTCTATTGAGATACAATTGGAAGTGTTTCAATTTTTTATTTATATTGTTGAAATACATTATGTTAAATGTTGTGTTGTTGCGTTAGGTGTGAGGGCTAAAGCGAAAGAGAAAAGCAAGGCGAAAATGAACCCGGAACCCGAGGAGGCTCAGTTCAGATTCAGTAAGGACAGTAAGGGCGGTCCGCAGACGCCGGTGATTCTAACGGGCGGATTCAAGTTCCTGAAAGATCGGGAGTTTGCCAACGGACGAACACGATGGCGGTGCGCGCACAGCAACTGCCCCGCCAACATGTATACCATCGAATCTGACGTCGTTTTGTTTAACGACAAACATGAGCACACGTAAACACTAAATCAATCAAGTTTGGGCATACGATTAATGTGATATTATTTTCTATAATGAATGAAACTTTAAAAGGCATTTACACAGTGAACAGGTATTGTTAGAAAACTGTTTTGCAAATAAAATACGACAATATTGCCAGTAGTCAACAAACGTAAGCATTTTGTAAAAAGAATGGTTATTTACGATAAAGTTTAATACCTTTTGAACTTTCTAAGAAGAGTTGGAATGTATGAATTCTGTTTTACGCTATGTTGCTACATTAGGTTATCTACATTGTTCTATTGTCAATGTGAATGTACTTTGTTAGGAAGGTAACACAGTAGCGGCATTTTATGTCGAGTCCACGGCCCTGAGGGACTTCTGCCGACTGTCAGAGTGGAGTGTCCCTTGTGTAATAGTTCCCTTAGTATTACGTCTTACAGTAGATCTGAAATCGTAAAATATTGTATATAAGACACAAAATACTTATAGCTAAAGAGTTCAAAAGATATGCAATGCAGAGTAAATTTTATGATTGGTAATATCGTTATACATATATACATAGTAATAAATACATACGTAGATATTATATAATGATATTATTAACGCATAAATACAATAAATACTATAATATTCGAGATCTTCCCGATATTTTATATCTTTATTGGCTTATTTTATTATATAATGTGAGTGTATTCAAAGTGATATGTAAGTTAAGTAAATACAGTGTAAACTCTATATAACGGCACTGAAGGGACTGTGCATTTTATGGCGTTATAGAGAGTGGTCGTTAAATGGAGAGAAGAAAAATTAGAAGAAGAAAAAGTTTATTTCAGTCTAGTGTTAGTAGTTATGTGCATAAAAAATAATCTTATTTGAACGCTATTGCGTGTAGTCTGTTATTTTTGTCTGACGTCTTTTGCTGCACCAGTAACTTTGTTGTATTTTATTCATATCTTCTGATATTGAGGCATCTTGGTGACCAAGGAAGTAAAAGCACCAATTTCTTAGAAAGTTTCGTATGCATGATGCCGACAGTCGAGTTTATTGCGGGCTAGGATAATAAAGCGACAAAAGAACGTACACAGATGCGCAGTTTTTACTAATTTTAGTAACTTAAAAGGTACTTTTTATTACTCAATTGTGGTCGTTATTGAGAGAGAGTGTAATGCTATGTAGAGTGTATCATTGTATGGAATACAAGCTAAACCAACTAAGCCAATTGTTTTCGACGCTTTAGAGAGTTTGTCGTTAAATCGAGTGACGTTACATGGAGTTTACACTGTAATAATAGTAATTAGAATAGTTTAAATTGATTTTATACAATGTAAAGAATTTGATAGCAAAGAAAGTGCTATTAACAGCAGTAATAGTGTTATAACTAACACTATATTGTTTCTGCCATATCTTATAGATATATGTTATCATTATCAAGATAAAGGTACTGCTAAAATGAACAATTGGCCCACCGACTACATTATTTTTATTACTTAACGTGCGTAGTTGGTCTATTTTCGTGGGCTTTCAAAAGTATTGAGGTGTACCTATTCTTAAAGATATGAGAGTGGATACCTATTATGTGGTATATATTTTTATTATGTGCTTCGTAGTAAGAATAAAGTGATATAATAACGCAAGGGAAGAGACGTGGTCGAAAGAGAAGGGACATTTCGAACGCTGAGAGTAATGTTCCATCATGAAAATAATATATATCACTAATTATATTTTTGTGTATTTGTTATCATAGTCTATGAAAATAATATACATGGTTTATGAAAATTGTCGCCACGCAAATATCAGGTGTATTGTTAAAATTTTAATGTATGCTTTCTTATATGAGATCCTCCCTTTTTATTTTTAGCGGCCATGTATATAAATATATACTATGCGAAAATTCGATCATTCATCTTTGGTTTATCTATGACAGTTCACTTGTTACAAATGGACGGACGGACAGACATTGGAGGTTTAGCAATAAGTTCCCGTTTTTACTCTATGGGTACGGAACCCTACAAAACGTGATCTTGCTATAGTCAGCGCGTGCGTGTTGATGACCGATGTAGATGAATTAATTTTGGAGAATGTGATACTCGTCTGGATTTCATTTAGTCCATTTGCAGGACGTGCACTGAAAAAGAAGTGGCTACTTTAGGCCAACAGTACAATTATATGCTTCCGATATTTTATCAGAAGTATGTATATATCGTTTAGTGTTGTATTAAGCCTCGTTAGGGTTGACCACATGAACGGATGGTGGATAGACAAGTACATTACTTAGTTGGTGCAGTCTAGAAAATAACAGTTAATTTGATATCATAGGCTTGCTCTCACGGAACGTTCTTCTCTAGTTTCTGCGGGCGGAGCGGAACCGCAGCTCGTATACTTCTTTCCGCTATATCGGGATGGTCTGCTGTTTCCGTTGCGACAGTGGGCAATATATATCTCTTTCAGTCCTACTGCTACTACATCGCGGCCGCTAATTACTCGCAAAAACTGCGATCCCCTGAGTTTTGATACAAAGCAGCTATTACGCGTTCGCGGCGGAGGCGGAAGAAATACGCTCCGTGAGATGTCATATATACAAAATGTATTATTATCGTATATAGGCTCACAGAATTATTTTCTTACATGATTACATTGTTTATATTGTGTTGTAGTGAAATTATGAAATGATTTATTGGGAGTAAGCTACCAAAATCTCGTCAGTTTTATATATCAATAATATTTTAAGTATTTGTACAGAAATTCTTAGATTAAGATATTAAATGTATTATTCATACATATTTATTTTTGTAATATGGTACATATGCTAAAAGAAACTCACTTCAATTGAGCCAAAAGTTTTAGTATCTCCCATATCATTTGTAAAACATTCCGATGTTACACAGAACTAATAAACGTTCAGTATAAAAAGTGTATTTTATAACATACTCATCTAAAAGTTGTTTATAGGCTAGTCCCGTACGTATTTAACGACATAATCTGACTGGTTTCTAAAGTAATATATCTAATAAATATGCGTCTCCTAAGTCTACAGGTAATAAAGATATGACGACAAATCTTATGGGAATGTCAGTAATTTTTGACATACATTTCAGTACAGCGATAGTAATAATACTGTGTTGGGTTGTGGTGTTGGTTTGTAGCGGTAATAGCGGCGTACATACCCACGGGGCGAGGCAAGCGATACCTGGTGCTGAACGGGTACTCGTTCAACGAGTCCCCGCCCACGTACTGGATGTGTTCCCGCAGGAAGCGGCACGGCTGCCGCGCCACCGCCAGGACCAACAAGCGCGGCGAGGTGGTCTCCTACCAGAATGAGCACAACCACGAGAAGCCACGCTTCTATCATAAGACCACGCAGAAGACAATACAGCTTTGAATACTACGTTTAACAAAAGGGAAAATCTTTAGTTATGTTTGAGCATTTTAAGAACAATAATAAATCTTAGAGGAAGTTCCTGAACCTTTGATCAGACCTACATTTTGTTCATGTTTATATAAACTACTTTAGATATTTAAGCGCCTTTTGTATTATATAGAGTCTCTAGACTACAGTCTAACCCAAGCGTCACAGCATAAGCAAGCTACCTGTGTACTGTGTAGTATGTTGTAGGTGCACAGTTAAGTATACAAACCACCAAAAAATATGCGGAACGCGTAATACCCATTTAATCTGATATATTGTTTTTTGTTCACATTATTGGCCGGGTATTGTATATTGACTGGCATCTTATTCTTCAGGAGTGCATTTTACAATACAGTTTTTTACTTCTCAAAGTCGACTTAAGAACAAACTGATGTTTGATAGACTTATTGTGTAGATAATTATTTTTATTGTATCCTTGCAATAATAGAATTTGGATTTTTTAATTCTTGTACATTCTATCCCATTAATATTCACGGAAACCTTGAAAAAATGAAAAGACATTAAACATGAAGATGAATAACATGAAGATTTTCATCACTTTTTTATTAATTATTTCAAAGTTATTTGTGTATTTGTATATGAATAAATAACAATATAAATGCGCTGACTATTAAATATTTACACGAATAAATTGTTTTGATCCTCTATATTGTCGGACCTATTTTATTGTGGACGAAGTGCAGTAATTGAAATAGATGTGATTTTAAAATTTGATAAACTTTTATGTGCAATAAATGATATATTCAATAAATAAAGTTGTTAATATTGTCACCATGCTAATCCTTTAAAAAATGTGGTGGTGTGGTAAAAATTCTGTTATTTAAACATTTTTAACACCATAAATAAGCGAAATATGCTTTTAATTAACTACAAGGATGATTTTTACGTTTACAGAGGCGTTTTTCTTACCGTCCAGAGCCGGGAAGTCTGTGCTGATATTTCAGTACAATAAATTTTGGGTGAATAATCAGTACCGGGAGAAGTTGAATTGGGCTTGTCGCGACAAGGACACCAGAGGATGCCTGTGCAGAGTTCAAACAACCATAGACGGACGTTTCGTTCGTATCAAGGGCAGACACAACCACGCGCCCAATTACACCGCGTTTAACTTCAACCGTCCAGGCGGTCCAAAGGTAGTGGACATCAAGAGCATATAGCATCGGCACTGGCGTGACCTCCTGGCGGTTACGCAGTGGAAACCCAAAAACTATCATTAACCAGTTTTATCGTGAGCTCATGAACAATTCACTACAGTATACCATAAGTGTCCAAAAATTATCTACATTTCCAAAAAGAACAAACTGCATTCCCATTAGTTTTAAGTTACGTTACCATTAAGTAATTCACAATTAAGTTAGAGGTGAAGTATTGGAACTTTTTATCGAATATGACACATAAGTTACGCAGTTAAAGTAACCAAAAAGGCTCTTGAAAAGAAGGAGGAAACTGTACTTAAACTACACGCGTATATTAGCGTAGAGTGTATTCAACTGATATAATATCAGAAAGTGTCAAGCTGTATTTGTTTACTTTAACTGTGATTTGTGAAAGATCCAAGTGAAATTAAATTCCTAAATAAAGTTAATTAATTTGAAATGTTTTTACACCTCTGTTTTCGTTTTAAAAACTATGTGGTAGAAGGAAAAAGAATAAAGTTATCTGATCTCTACTTTCTAAATCGAGACTTAAGTAGATCTGAGGACAATGACCAATTAAAGTGCGGATTACTTAGTATAATGAAATATTTTTAAATTGTGAATGTGATGTTAAAATTAGTAGTGATATAACCGTCGCAAATTCAATAGTTGTTGTGTAAAACAGTAGATATAGTAACGTCATACTTCTTATTAAACTTATATCTAGGGAACAAAACCCATGAAATTAATTTTATTATCATGAGAATTACATTTAACAATGGTGATTTTTGGTTCATTGTACTAGGTTTGTATTAGTAGAGGCTGGCGTTTGATAATTTTACATTACAAAACGTAATCGAATTCCTCTGAACGAGGTTTGAACGACGAATTGAAATTTTGGTCCCCAAATGGTAAAGTTACCATAAGAGGAACAAAATGCAATTTTTCTTTACTGATAAATCTAATAAAATGCCTTCCACCTTCATTGTTTTAGGTTACAATGTACACTTGTTGTAGAGCTGCACGTTACGATGCATTCTGTTTTAACGTCATTAACATATTGTTAATTACAAACTTGACGAACAATTAATGTGTTGACCTTTTGGAATTTCAATTAAGCATGTCAGTTTTAAGGGCAGATGTAAATAAATTGACAATCATAAAATGGGCGGTAGAACTTTATTTTAACTATAATAAATTATTTTTCTAATGCATGTTTTTTTTGGTTTCTAATGTCAATATCCTTTTAAATTTACATTGTTAAATACGGTTTGTCGAATCTTTTCAAAGACTTCAAATATTTAAGTAATGCTGAATGAAGGGATTTGTTCTGAACAAAATAGCTTTTTTCCGGGATTGGTTTCATTTTATTTTGCAGTATTATGTCGTTGTGGATTCACTCTTTACTTGTACCATTGTTAATAGGTAAGTTGCCGCCTGTATGATAAGATCCAGCTTTGTTATGATTAGTAATGCATTCTCGTAGTTTGAGAAAACCCCCTGAAACCCCTGGAATTCTTGATGAATCGTCAACCTTTACTTTCAGACTAATCACTGGTCTTAGCATCCTTGTTATTCTGGCAACTCCGATTACCTTTCTGTAGTGCCTCATAATATTGACCGATGATCAAAATACAAGTAAATTAATGGATATGATTGCAGTAGAATGGAGCGTGTCCCGGTTTGGTAATCCCGTGCTCGTGGTGAACGGGCAGAGGTTCCGTCGCTGTAGCTATCAACGGTCAGATTCGCGGTGCCAGTGGCGCTGCATCAAGTCCGATCACGGGTGTCAAAGCTATGCCGTCACGATTGCAGGGAACTTGGTAGCCATGGGATACCATCATGATTTTGGGGCTCACGTGAAGACAAAAAGATTTAAATGCAAAACTATATACACCCGCGATGGTCTTGATGAACCCACGCCAAAACAGATCATAGGGCAGTAGAGAGCAATAAAATATAGGATACAGTTTAATCATTTGTACAGTTGAATACCTGGTCAATCATGTCTATATAAACCGTGTGCCTTAAGAGTAGTAAAAGAGCGAACTAAGTGGTAAAATGCTCGCTGTATTAGCGTCTAAAGTGTATTTGATTTTATTTAGTACCAAATAAAATTGCTTGCATCTCAGTACATATTAATATTTTTACGTAAACGTACATTGTACACATTTTTTTAATCCATTTCTAGGTATAATTTATATGTATGTGATATAGAATATCGAATGTAAATTCTATTAAAATGTAAGTATTTTGTGAAATGTTATTTCAATTTCCTAAAGTATGTAGTGTACGGTAATGTTTAAAAAACATCTTAATTTCCATTTTAGAAATCTGTACTAGAGTCCAAATTCAAATTTTTGTGCTGGTAAGTGAATGCTACCTATTCAATGAAATAATAGTTGTTGTTAATAGTGTTGTGTCTTTTCCTTATATAGAAATATTGATGGAAAAATAGCAATCACTGGTAATTGATAGCAAAGCAATTTCTTTGTTTGGTGACGGTGTTGCTGAAATATCAAAAAATGGAAGTCACGATAATATTGATCGTGGTAAATATATTTTTTCAACGCCCGAGAAAGTTCGAAAAACTGGAAGGCAAACTTGTTTACAACTTATTGCTTTATGTCCATTCAAGTGTTATTTCAAATTATATGAAAATTTACAAAAATACTACTTGTTTTATTTTTGCTGGAAGGCATCGTTCTATACATGCGATTGTGGGTTCTGTATTCATTTAGATATTATTTAGTACACATAACATTTAAAAGCATGGGCTAGCAATTAACTTTAAGATTGTAACGCGTAACAGTTACTGACAGTCAATTTTCAGTTGCAGGAACGTGTACACCGGTGGAGGCACCGCCTACACTAGGCCTGCCGTTCCCGTTTCCCTGTTTCCCGGGGCAATTTCGTTACTGCCTGAGCAAGCGTGGCAAGCCGGCCATCGAGGTGGGAGCTCATCGGTTCTGTTTCAACGGGCGCGCGGCCAGCGGCAAGGTGTGGTGGCGGTGCTCGCGCAACCCGCGCTGCCGGGCCGCGGTGCACACGTTCGGCCTGCGCGTCGTTCAGATGAACAGCGCGCACACGTGCGGCGTACGCGCCACTCCCCTTAGACCGATGTTCTAAGTTCCCGGCGCTTTGGGCGGTCGCTACCGGACATACATTTGTGGCGCCACAATTACCGCGTGATATTTTGAAATCCAAAACCTGACAGTATTATACTCTGGTTCCATTTTTAAGCTCAAGCTCAGCTATATTTCATATTTTTGATAAAACCCAGAAAGGATCCAGTAACATAATAGTCCTGTGAATGATCTGGTTGGATCGTAATGGTTTACGAAGTCTAAACATTGTGGTGCCACACAAACATAAATGTTCCGTGTGAGGCCTCCCTTAATAAATTAACGCCACATTCTAAGACTAATAAGTATGTCAATTTGTCATCTTCTCGGCCGCCGGTGAAATTCGATGATATGGCACAGATAGAGATCTCGATGCTACTATTTTTGTTTGGTACTGGACCTGTAGTCGTTGGTAAAGTGAGGTGTTAACGCTGGTTCGAGCAATGCGCTATTGCTTCAAATGGAATGTAAATGTATGCTCTTGTGCCTTTCCGCCGGCGGTTGTCAATATACGCTTTTATCGATTTTGATGATGTGTGGGAGGAAACCTTTGTTTGCCTATTTTACGATGATAACGATTATTCTCCAAAGAGATTATTATACCGCGACATCTAGGTCAATATTTATATCCTATATGAATAGGTACACTAAATTAGGTCTGTGTAATGAATGTATACGAATATTTTATTAGCTTATTGTTAGTAGCATGATGGCCGTTTACGAACAACTCTTTGAGACTTTCTTATTTTTGGGCAAGAGCACCTAAATGCAGCTTCTTCTAATTTATAATTTTAATTTAAGAAAACGCAGCTATAGGTCTTATGAAATGAAGAAAAGTATTACTAATCTAATTACAGAAGCTTAAGTCATTTCCGGGTAAATTGCTTGAGTGAATCAATAAATTAATTAGCAGAAGATATGAGTAAAATTCTTTATACTCGTATTATAATGGTTGGCACAATTCAATCGATCGGTCGATTATGATTTAATTTTTTGCATTTATAATCTGTGCTCATTTACAATTTTGAGTGTGCTGTGAATCAGTATACGATATTTATGGTATCCTAGAGTTAAGATATCTCTTGCCTAGCGCAGCATGCTTCCGTCTCGCTCTTGATCTTCCGCGCGCCACGGTCCTAGGTGTAGTTCGTTGTACAAAGTGATAGTTATCTTATGATATCGATATCCTAAGTATTTTTATATATTACTTTTACATATTTTTTTACGACTTTATCCGCGAATGTATATAAAATGATTGTTGAGATGGAGTCAACTCCATATGGTCGGTTTCGGTTGGGATCACAGGAAAGATATGGTTTTGTTGAGTCGAGCACGTCGGCTGGAATGTTTTAATCGAGTCATGTCATGTATACGATGTTAGGAAAGTAATGTAACAACTTGTTAAAGTAGGCAACTGCATTTATTAAACGATTGACTTATTATAATACTCAATGTATACGTTGTAGGTTAAGATTTGTTTCCTTAGTGAGATCATTATTTTATGTGAAAGTTAAGTTAGGTTTATATTTTTTATATTTGCTTTGAGTAAGTACTTAATATTTGTATTTTGTTGGATCTGCTTTACTGTCTGGGCTGTACTTACACAAAGATTAAGTTGAAAACGAAATGTTAACCTCGTCGCGTGTACGCGGGACGTTTTGATACCAGTTTATATTTACCATATGAGATGTATACGAACGTATTTTTAAGTTAACCCTTGGAGTATTATTCTTGAAGTATTATTTTTTTGTGTATTGTGATAAGATATTTTATTATATTTTAGTCGGAAAGTATATTAATGGATAAAGGTTAAAGGTAGCCGGCGACAGTCGCTCGGAGAATGTATACGCTGTGTAGTGAGTACTGGTAGTGAGACGAAGTTCTCTCGTGTATAAGTACAAAGAACGATTATATTGCGCTGATGTCATACTGGATTTTTATTTACTTCATTCCCCTTTTCCTTGTTTTATTTTTCTGCAGCTATATGCGTGTTATTGGCTCAAATTAATAGGTAAGCAGTAATCTATAAAAAGACCAAGAATAAAAACTGTTCATAAAAAAATCGTTATGCTTTTGACGACATTGGCAATATTAATGAATATTTTACATGACAAACATAGATTATCGATAGCTTACAGATATGCAGACCGAAGTGTACGAGTATATTTTAGGGCGCATGAGTCGAATAACTATCAACCAGAATTTATAGTAGATATTTTAAATTCGACTTCAACTGTCTATAGATGCCCAGGTAACTGGTCCTGAAGATCTGTAGATAATGAAAAACTGTCAAATTGAAAAAAGGGAACATTCAAACCCTAATGCATGTGTAAGCAGTAACGGATTAACCAGCTGCATGTCTGTAATATTTCAATAACATAACTTAAAAATGTGAAAGTAGTGAGATCTCCCGAACAGGTGCAACTATAAAGTTGATGAAACTAATCGCAGCCATCGGCAATACGCGCGTACGGGTCATGTTATGTTTGTAGGATTACAAATATCCGGTATAATTAATTGATGTGTTTTATCAGTCATATGTTAAAAAGATTAGTTTTTTATTTTTATTTGGTAGTGTGCCTGATATTCCTTTTTTCGATAGCCACCTTGTAAGCGAGTAATTATACTTTTTGTTTCTAGTCTTTGTTTGTCACAGCCATCTAGAAATGATATAGTACGTCTGCGATATGAAGCCGTCTAGAGTTTAACCTCCCAGATTTTGTAAACAATCGAGTTTTTGGCGGTGCACCAAGAATAAGTGGAGTTACGGAAATAAGATTTACGTACAGATCTTGTTGGATGATAAATATAAATAATTGTACGTATATTAAAATTTTATATTGTTTTGGATTTTGTATTATTATCCTAGAAGCGACCTTTACTTGTAAGTTCGTTGTAATTATTAAACATACAATTACGGTCATATAGTATAACGATGGTCTTTTGTTATGTTGTTGCAGGCTGGTTCTATATCCGTTCGGCGCGCGGTGGCCTTCACCTGGTGGCGGACGGTCATATATTTTACGAGGATGGGGGCTCGCATCCACGCCGGGTCACGTGGCGTTGTGCGAGATCGTACCAGAAAGCCGAGCGCTGCCAGGTCGCGCTCTGCCTGCGGGATGGACGGCTGGTCTACTTCCGCGGTTGCCACAACCATCCGGCTACGTATAACCCAGCGAAACACGAGTCGCGTCGGTTCGAGGTGGACCCGATGGGCAAGTACAAGATAGTGGAGAGCAGCGCGCCGCGCACGGTCCGCGCGGTGCCGGCGGTGGCCGCGCCGCCCGCGCCGCACGCCGCGCTGCTGCTCTAGGCCTGGCGCGACCTCCTCGTGCGCGGGATCCTGGACTCCAGGAATTGATCGCGCGTTTGGAGTGTCGCTAATTGTATCGAGCTGTTTTAAACACTCATGGACGATATTTTTATGTTCGGTAATATTATCCAGTTTGGTTCCTTTGTTGGCAGTATTGTTAAGTAGACTATTAATTAGATTAAAGATTAAGTCCTAATGTTCCTTTCTAAAGACTTTATGATTAGCTCTTCAAGGGTAGTCTCTTTTTGTTATTTTATCATGCCAAAGTTAGTGTCTTTGTTACTGTATTATTATTATTGACGTGTAGTACCTGCTTATACCTATATATTTATTATTGATTTATTTCTAATTGTAAAACTTAATAATTGTTGATAACGACGTCATGTTGTTACGAATTCGGTCGAATGCGGTGAACAGGTGTCTGCGAAGACACGTTACGGTCGCCTTGTACCAATTGCCTTAGGGGCTTATACTCGTAGTGTTAGGAATCAAAAATGCTATTAATATTATTATAATCACTGTGTATATTGGTGTGCAATATTCTCTTACCAAAAATGTTTAGAAATATGTATACAAAATGTATAGCTTTAATGATAGCGTAGCCGTCTTGTTGAAGCTTTTTTTATAAAATTCTATTTATTGTCCGCGGCGTAGATTGCGGCTCGACTGATAGGCTGATGTTATGGAATACTCCAATATTTATCATTTGTATTTAGCAGTAGACATACCATAGATTAGGATAAAGGTATACCAGCTTATGAACAGAATAATATGAGCGATAGTTTTGTAATAGAGACTTATATATGAATATACGACTTGTAGATATTAGGTATCTACTATTACTATTGTAGAGAGAGTAACCTTTTGTTACTTGTGTATGGTCGGTAGCTAGCTATTCGATTTGTAGCCAAAATATTTCTATAGATTATACCCTGGATTAATATGAATGTACTGTGTTTCTGAAATGCTTACTTATGAAATTATGTACCAAATTATTGTGTTTATTATATTATCTTGTATGTGAAGAATCTGAAGTAGTGAGGTACTTTAGTATTTGTGTCAACCAAAGTAATCTGTATAAAAATGATCTGTTAATTTCCCTTTGATATAATCTTTAAATCTTTATATTTATAATGTTTATACCTATCTAAGAAAAATAGGGCAATATTTTTGTTTATATTCATAAATTATACAACAAAGACTTTATTTTATTTATTTTCCTTAATGTTTCTCTTGGAATTATATTCGCAGTAAAATTTGGTTAAAAATTTTATTATTACAGATTTATAAAATTCAAATAGTTGCAAAAAGAAAATACTATCTTGACGAGATAGGTACAATTTGACAAGACGTTTATACAATGTATGGGGCCGATTTTGTTGTTTTGTCGTGTTTGTGATGTGAATATTGTTACGCAGCGTCATTATCACCGGACGCGGGTGCGTTCGGCAGCGAGGAGCAGCTGTTGAAGATGGGTGGCCACTGGTACCGGCTGGACGCGGCGTACAGGAGCAAGCGACGGTGGACGTGCGCGCGGGGTTGCGGCGCCAGGATCCATACGCGCGGGAAGCGGGTCGTCTTCTCTGAACTACGGCATCGCTGCAGGATGAATTGTCACACTAATAACACTATATGATATCGTTTGGAGATTAATATGCGTGTAGTCTGACAAAATAAATAGTAAGTGTTTGATGATTTGGTACTATGAATGGTCTGTACACTTTACGATGATGACAATAAACTTTGGAATTTGAAATTTTAATTCAACTTTTAGATATATGTATACTTGTTTCGGCTTTGAATCCGGGATTCTTTACCCGTTGGTGTGATGGCCGTAGCTAATTAAATTTGTGCCTTATAGTAGCAGTATTTAAATTAATTATTTTTTATTTGTATTCCTTTTTTTTAATTTTATATTAAAAAAATGTATATTAAAATTTCGATCTACATAGTAGTGAAGTTTGAAAAGTATGGTGCGTAGAGCACGTATAGTGCTCCATGTAGCGTCCAGGTGCGTGTGGGGGTTTTAGTGGAAAGTTCTCTTGCTATTTTCATTTGAATCGTTAGCTTCAATTTGACTTCCGCCTTGACCGTTTTATTTAGTTGTTAATACGAGTAAATGTCTGAAAGAACGTCTCAGAATATTGATTGATTTAGGTTCTTAAGGTAGATTTTAGTCTTTTTAACCTGCGGGTAAATTACTACTCGTATTTTGTCATTCGGCATCGATCAAAAGTTTGTGTCATTTAATAATACATAATTTTACATAAGTTTTATATTAAAACAGATAGACTTTATATTATGATATTTTTTGCTCATTATACTAATATTTTAACTTCAATTCTTGTTTTTAATGTACTTATATTCCAACTAAGCTTGGAATACAACAATAGTTAATTATTAAATTAAATCATAGTGGTTTTAAATGAGATATAACAACTATGATGTAATGACAAATGTAACCGGTTTACAAAAGGTTTTCCAAATCAGATTAAGGTAGAGTTAAACTAATTAAAATAGCTTAGACGCGTTCACGGAGCCCACGTGTTGTGGAATACGCATTTATTATTCCTATCTCATTCACGTATAGAGACGTAAAGCGCTTCTGATACGATTGTGTGATTGTGTAGTTTCCATTAATTTAATTTATGTACGACTATGTTCGCTAGAATTCGTTTTCGTAGTGTTTCGAAATTTTTATCTACAGTAATGCGGTATATTAGTAATCTGGGATATAAAATACATTTTATAAAATTCAAATTAGCAAACATGGTGTATTTTCGTGGTGCATGAATAGAAGTATACTAGCACTTTAATTATTTTGTTAAATATTAGATAACTCTAATAAACCTAGGTTCTCCATAGTTGAATTGAGTTTGGTATATTTATTAGATTTATATATCCAACAAAGTAAAAACAAACACTTGTATGCGTTCGTCGGAGAATATGCCGCTGTGTTTAAAAGTAAGCACCGCAAATTTCCCGCAGTCGATTCAAGTACTTCGGCTCTATTTTTAACCGACTTCAAAAAGGAGGTGGTTATTTTCTATATATTGTATAAGATGAGTATAGAACTAATCTCCATTGACATATTGCAGTGCAAGTTATATATAACGAGAAGGGCTACCCGAAGCTGGTGTTGAACGGTTACTTCTACCGGCCGCACAACGCGTACCGGAACCAGCCGAAAGTGCTGTGGTACTGTGCGTCGAGGAACAAGTTTCAGTGTTCGGCGACACTAAGGACCTTCCACAGAGAAGTGGTGGCGGTGACGGGCTCCCACAACCACGCCCGCTGACCCATGCGAGCGCGAGCGACCCCGCCGCGCGTGACCCTCTCCAAAATGCAGCTCCACGAAATATTCCGACTGTACGGCGAACGACTCAAGCGTATAAACCGAACGGAATAGTTTTAGGCTTTGTGGTTTGATTCGGCAGGATTGCCATATAAGTAGAAAAAAGCCAGAATACAGTTATTTCTGACTTGAAGCAGCAATATTTGGGCGTTTCTATTTTCCTTGACTGATTTAAATAATTCTGTAATAAACATTTGTTCGTTGTACATTTGAAAATAATTTTAGATGGATGAGCCGTTAATGTCTAAAAATAAGTCGTAGAAGCATTCAGATTGAGTTGGACCAAAATCAACAAAAACTGTAATATTATTGTAAATAATTTTGTATAGACTTCGATTTATATCGATAACATGCCAATTATGAGAGTCAGTTCCTATTCTATTTATTTTTATAGACAGAGACAGTTATTTAAAAATTAGTGATCGGCTAGAAATTATATTTAGATATTAAATGTATATGTTACCGGAAATGTATAAAATACATCGTTTTATATAATGCCTAGGAAATGTATAAATTTTTTAAAGTACAAGGAAATGTGTATTAGAATCGCGCTATACAAATTTTTAACTAATTATATCTATTTATTTCTGAAATAGTAATCAGAAATATAATAATGTGTTAACTAGATACAGCCTTATGCTATTGATCTCTCCCATTGGTCTATATTTATCACATAGGCTACAAGTAGCTTCGCATATGCAAGTTTGTAAATGAATTTGTAAATGAATTTGGCTTTCAGCCCAGCGTTCACTTAGTTCGCGTATACGTTCCAACATACCCTAACAAACTCGAGATAAAGCGAATCCTAGTCAATATTATAATGATTTTAGCAACTTTATTATCTTTTTTACAAATGTTTTGTTATATTTCCTAGGAGTTATATATAAATTAAATCTCATTGATTCAAATGAATTCTATATGACTAGAAGAATATGTTTTTAAAAATTAGTGTCATATAAATACATACTCATTGTTAATATAAACGATATTTATGACATATCTGTTTTTCATTTTCATTATTTATTATGAAAAAAAAACCTTAGCATAGAAAAATGTAACATGGTTGCGGTAACTTTGCAGTAGAACGTAGTAATCCATTCGTAGTGATTGTAAGAGTAATGAAATAATAAAATGTGGTTGCAATGTGGTCGCAATTTGACTGTAATCCGATGGGTTCAGAATCGGCGATGGCGGTGTACGTGCCCTCGCGGACGGGGAAGTCGCTGCTCCTCCACGACGGGTACACCTTCTACCTGAAGAACCTGCAGGCCCACGGCCGCAAGCAGTGGTACTGCTCGTCGCGCGACATGGCCGGCTGCCGCGCTGACGTCATCACGGCCCCCGCCAACTCCGGCGACGGCGACATACTGTATCTGGTCAGAGGCAGACACATCCACGGACCCCCCAGTTACTACTTCACCCCCGACGGCAAGTACGTTAGGCGTAAGGACACCTACCACAGGTATAGGTAGCAGCGTATCGACTAAGATTTAATTTTCTGATTTTTTTATTACTTTTTTATGACTGGATTTTTTTAATAATCATCCTATTTTTTTTTATATTGCGACTTTTTTTATTTATTTTTCAGAAAAAAAATTATGAGGGAACTAAACGTATACTCAAGTTGTATAATGCATTTATTTTTTTGTAGGTTATTTGTATTTTTATTTTTTCTTTTTTTTATCCTAACATCATAACTTTTACACTCTCTAAATGTTCCTACATAAGATATGGCAAGCTTTTTTTCTCATACTTAATAATTTTTATAATATCTGAGTTGTTAAAAAATTTAACACAAATTTAAGAACAAATGGTTAAAATATATTTTTGTACGTTTCGTACTCACCTTTGACTAGTGAAATATTTTGTTGTTATTCAATGCGCATACGCATACTTTGAAAGTTCAAATGAATTAATATTATTTTAATAGAGGTACTTATTAATTTTTAACACCAGTAATTCCAATAATTCTCAGTAAACCATAATTCAACTGTAATCAATATACGAGATGGAGTATATGAGACGCTTTAACAAACTCTGCAATCATAGATGAAGTAATTAAATAGACCCCTGGGTAAGACAATAACATCTTGGATGACATAACGTAAAAATACTTGTTCAAGTTCTACGTAACAAGGTTGCTACACGGAACTTGAGCCAATCACTTTAGCTCTAGAAATATCTGTTTAGTTTGGAGTCACCAGGAGTTTAACTCGTTACTTCTTCTACAGTCGTAAAGCGTCTCTAATTTCAGACTAAAATTAGATTTCACGTGAAGCCATAGATACATGTTTACCAGTAATTAATTGTAATGTTTAATTCAAATCTGCCAATAATTATCATTTTTATACAAATGTTACTTTGTCTATTTAAAATATATATCATCGTTTTCGTGTCAAATTTTGGGCGATAGAATGTTACTAAGTTAGTGTTTAAAACTGAGAGTTAAATTAAATTACAATACTATCGTTTTATTCTTGAAAATAATATCAAATATACAGGGTGAATTTTTAAAACGGGCCTTCAAGGCCAAATCGGAAACTATAAGGATTAGCGAAAAATGCTGAAAGGAGTTACGAGGCCGATTTTGATAAAAACTAAATCTGCATCATTACTTTTTTAAAATAACTTTTTCCCTAACCGGGAATCGAACGAGTTCATTTTGAAAAAAAATGCACCCTCTATATTATTCCACTATCTGATAGTGCTGCTTATAAGGATCAAAATCTGGAAAGTAATGATAAATGACAAACTAAAGGAAAAGCCTCAATTTTAATAAAATACATATTTTTTCATATTAATTTGGCAGTTAAGTTCCCGCCATTCATTAATTTAAACATTTCGTGTATTAACATTTTTTTTTGGCTCAATGTTTCTAATCATTCGAAATGGACGTTTTATTTCCCAATAATTTATATTTTTATGTCCGACTTAGCTTAGGTTATTTTTAGGACCATTAAAATAGATTTACTTGCTATGGGCGGAGTTTCGTTTAATACAGATGTAACGTTGACAATTTGCGAGAGTTACCTTTAGAGTCAAATCCGAGTGATTACTAAAAAAAGAAATATAGAAAATCATATTTAGCGTTAAACGAATTTGTTAATCAGTTATCTATTTTCATTAAAAAATAAATCCTAAAAACGGTGGTAACTTATTTGCCAAACTATTACTTTCTCATACTAAGCCGTATGTCATAGTCATAACATCGAATAATTAGTTGATTAACCAACAAATTCTTCAATGGTATGACTTATGTCTGTTTCTAAAGAATTATACATAATTCATTTGTTATGTATAATCCTTAAGGATTAGTATGCCAATGTATGGAAAAATACGCATTTTCTTCAAAATTTTCCTTTTCCTTTAATTTGTCACATAACATTACTTCCCAGAATTTGATCCTTATAAGCGACACTATCAGATAGTGGAATAATATAGAGGGTGTATTTTTTTCAAAATGAACTCGTTCGATTCCCGGCTAAGGAAAAAAATATTAAAAAAAAACTAATGATGCAGTTTTAGTTTTTATCAAAATCGGCCTCGTAACTCCTTTCAGCATTTTTCACTAATCCTTATAGTTTCGGATTTGGCCCTGAAGGCCCGTTTTAAAAATTCACCCTGTATATTTAAATAAAACATTGTTTGGATCAAATGTTTGTTCAGGTCAGATATGAAAGTTGACTAAAAAGAAGTTTGCATTTTTGAGTTTTACAAAATCGAATTTAAATTAAATTTGGGCTAAGCCCGTTAAGACCGCAGCTCAAAGTTATGTATAAACGAATTTAAATGTAATGACTACTGGTAATACTGGTATGAATGGTCGATAACATACGACGATTATAAAATGAACCTTGTGGGACCCTCCTAGAATTTATATTTTGTGTATCGCATACACCGATCCCTCTTGAGTAGATTAATGAATTGTTTCATATTAAGTTGATTTAGTTGTAATTGTTGATGAAGTCTTCTGGAATAGGCTTAAAAGTTTATTAAAGGTTTTCAATGATACAATGTGTTTCTGTATTACGAATTTGCGCGTAAACAATAAGAACCGTGGTAATGGAATAAATATTTCCTATTTTTTCTGGTAATTACGAATAAGATATATAGGAAGTTATTTTTTGTGATTAAATATGTGTGATTTTGTATTATTTAAATGTGTTAATATAACGAAATTAAGCTGAGCAGGTAAATATACCTTCAATAGATAATAATCTATAAAAAAACATGAAAACTGTCGAGAATACTAATTTGTTTTATAAACCTTTGAACTACAAAAGTGCGTGGTGGTTCAGAGATTGCGTGTGCTTTAAGGAAACAACGTTACAACGTTATAATATTAACGGACAACTACCCGAACAAGCAATTCATTGGAAGCACCCCGAATGCTTAGCAACGCATTAGGGTCCCGGTCGGCGCTAGTGTCGATACGGGCTGAATAACTTGAATACGGAAGCTTATGTATTGCGCAGTTGTGATGGATCGATACGCGGCACGAAGTTATGAAAGAAGGAAGTTCGGCAAGGCGCAGGGAGCTGTCTCCGCGCTACAACCTAGTTACGCCCTGTATGCCCTAATTTTGACGTACGGCCCTTTCGCGGCTATGTGTGCGTTGAGGAAAATCGCGCTGCGCTACCCCCCTCGACATTGATCAACCGCGCCATTTTATGTTTTCCGCGTATCAAATTGATGCGTATTTGATGTATGTTACAGTTTTCTGAGGGGACGCGAATAGGGTATTGGTTATAGAAAACCGATTGGTTTGGTACAGTATTCATTTTATTTTGCTATTCGTGTATAATATTGTATTTATATTATTGTATTGTATATACATTATTGCTTAGGCATATATGATTAATTTATTAAATCACATCAACAACAGAAATATCCAAAAATATCTGCATGATTTGTATAAGAGGAATTGGCAACTCTATAGCAACGAAGTAAGGCGCAAAATATCAATTGACGCCGTTTGTTTCTCTACAACCTGTAGATATCCCGTGGTCGTGGACATCGTTTTACGACGCGTGAGACCCCAAAGGATCTTGCTAATAGACCGTTTGTTTGATAAGAATTAGCTTATACATGCGTGACAACTATTCAACTCATGCCTAATTTATTTATAAATATGTGAACGCGACAATAGGAAGCGGTGGTTATGGTGGAGGCAGGAAATCGATACCATCTATGTTATTTAGGGCAAGAGTTGTACGCCTCCCCATCTATAAAGGCATGGGATCCTAAAATAGGTCGCAGCGTAGAAGTAGGTAGGGCGGGCGGCGGCGGGTCGCAGGTCGCGAGCACGCGGCGGGCTCGCGAGGGCTCGTGGTGGCCCCGCGGCGCCGCGCGCGGCACGCGGCCAGGCATGCGCGCCGCCCCAACCTCGCTGATGGGACCCCAATCGATAACACCCAGCATCCCACGGCCCTCTCACTCCCACACCGTTATACGTCAAAATATAACATCACGGTGCAATAATAAGGTCGCCTTTGCGTTACGTCCGCCGCACCTCTATACGAATGTTTAATGGCTGCCATAAAAAGAAACTTTTATAGAAATCGCTTTTTTGTATTACGCTCTGGGCTTAGGGACGATCGGCGAACGTCTCAGAGATTGATCTTGTTTTGCGTGTACGTATGTAACGGTAGGATGTTAGGTGAGTATTAGACTTAGGCTCGGGTCAGGTTGCAGATGACAAATGACAGGAGATAAATCGGTGTTGGTGGTTGTAGTGGAGGCGTGGGAGACGAGGGTGACGGTGTCGTGGCGACGCAGCCGCTGGCTGGTGTGGCGGCGCCGCGGCGGCTCCAAGGTGCACGCGCCCACCTGCAGCATGAGCATCGCCGTACCGCGCCACTGCGACTGTTTACTGCGGAGGTTCTCGACACCACCTCGCCGTAACTCCGATTATACGCCTACTTTCGTTGTTTGAAGCAATTTCATTTACAAATAGGTTTTAATTCAGATTGTTTTTAAATTATTGATATAAAAGGGCATTTAATTAATAAAGTGTACTCAGCTTAAATGTGCACGATATAAAAATACCTATTATGACACCGGTTGGTGTAATTCGGATAATTTACTGAAGAATAGCATTTTAATTACGTTCAATACATTAATATATTAGACGTAAAAAATATAATGTGCCTAATTTGAATTTATTTATAACATTAAGAGATAATGTGCAGCCTTAAATATCATTATTTATGATAATTACCCATAATATGATCTTACTCTTCCCTTTCTCGTATTACGCTTTGATTTATGAAGTTTGGCTTAATTAGGCAGCTTGTTAGTCATACTATACCTACTAGCGATAGATAAATACTGTTACATAGTTACTGTGGCTCAATTATAAAGCTAAAATATTTAGAATCCGTCCTCTATTAGCTAAAAATATATACAAAATGTTAGTCCATGACATCGAGATATTAATTATCAATGCTCTTTCTAAGTACTTTACAACTTATATAGTAAATAATTCATTTATTGTGTTATTTGGCTTAAAAGATGATAGAATTCCTTGTGGTTCGGCTGCGATGGTACCTACTGCTGCAAAATAAACTATCTAACATCTTCTTAATTTTATCTTCTAGACGAGTGCAACTACTGATGGGTTCCTAACTAGTCTTTGAGGGTAGTGTTGCATCATGAGTTCATTTATATATAAATAGGAGGAAACAAACCAAAAATATATAGACAGAGCCTCTCGAACAAAATATCGGATAATAATATTTCACGCTTGGAAAACATTAGTTATCAAATAGAATAAAGTAATTACTCCGGCTTTCAAATGCACTTAAGCGCAAGATGTGCTTCAACGCAAAGTACCGATGCATTGTCTATTATTGTTGGTTTTAGGCTCAGAAAAAATATAACGTTATATGGATTTCATTCCCATTTGCTACTAATATCATATCATAGTATCTATATATATTTTTTGTTGTTAAAGTAATATAATCACTATTATTGTACTATGTCATAAATATTATTAGCTATGTAACAAATTATATGGTGCATTTATTTATATGTTTTAATTGCAAAAGTTCAAAGCCTTGTTACAAATATATATATATGTAATTATTTGTAGTAGTGTAACTTATACGGGTATTTATTATAATAAGTAACTTATGTTATTATTAGAACATTAAATTCATATAGTTTATAGACAGAAATAAAGTTGTATAGAGTCATATAGTTTGACATAAAATGTCAATAAAATGATTATTATTATGTATAATATAATTTAGTTAATTAAAAAGATAAATAAAAAAGTGACCATGCATTTAACTAATCTTTGATTTGCCTCTACAATCCGAAAAACAGTTTTCATTAAGCAACGTGGCGTGCAGCCAAGTTATATTCTTAGAATATGAAAAATATTCAGCATTTCTCTATATAAATAATGTGTTTTTGTCATACGATTTCGACTGCCTTTTCAAAAGTGTTTATATGATCATAAATAGTTTTCTGATTTCTAATTTTATAATCTGTTTAATGTTTGCAATAAATAGCTCCGGGTTAGTTGAGGGACCAGCTAATTTTGTATGCGACGTTCGTACACATTGATTTGTAGGCTCATTCTACATATTTTCTATATTCTAAGGTAAAATAACGTGCTGCATTGTCATGTGGCTTTATGAAAGCTGCCAGGTAAGTTATGCATACTAAATCTAAATTAAGCTTAGCTTTCATTTACTTCTCGGCTTCCGACGATTGTTACAACGGCTGCAATTATTTGCAAGGTGGCGCGCGGTACCTGTACACGCCCAGAGGGGGTAAACTGCTGTTCTACGAGGGTAACACGTATTTCGTGAACTCGAGGAAGCGGCACGGCAAAGCTCGGGTGCTGTGGTACTGTTCTTCCCGGAAGGCGCGACACTGCCCCGCTTCGATCCTCACGATGCACGACCGCGTCCTCGGCCAGCCCCCCGTGCACACACACCCCCCAAAAGTATCCACCACGTACTACAACTTGATGAGGGGCGAATTCAACCAAGATGACTCGTATTGATGCCTGTTTCCCCAGGAAACGGTAGCCAAAGGTTGTGGATTTATTTATTAGACATAAAACAAACATTCCTATAGGTTGAGTGAACGTTTGCGTTTCTAGTCAGAATTGTAACGGGTTATTGTTTTATACGTGTATTATGCAAAGAAAATAAATAGACTTTTAATGGAATATAAGTCTTATCGCATGTCATCAGGCAAATTGCTTTCAATATACATATGGCCCGCTCTTTAGAGCTTATCGGCGGGCACTCACAGTTAATCTGTATTAAGGTCTCTAACTTGAGAACGGTGACGTGTCCACAGCTCAGAGTAATTTTAAAATATTCAAATTTTTTAAACAGATAACGTATAAAATGTTATTAATAGTCTATTTATTACTTATAATACTTCGTACGAACTGGCTGAAGCAACCGTCTAGTGTTCCATAGTTAGTATTAATAAAATTATGTTGGTCTCGTTATTACATAGTACTTAGACGATTATATTGTAAGAATAAATAAGTGTTTGAAAATATCAAAAACTTTAATATTAAGTACAAAGATACCTGTTTGTATGACGAAGTTGCCATATTATTATCTTTACCATAGTCTTATGATTGTCGCCAAGTTTTTTATGTTAATTTTAAATGTAATGTGATTTCGATGTCAGTAAATTATGTGCCAAATTGTACCCGTGGTTGAATAAAAGATATTATTTAATACTTACGTACGGTGGTTTGAATAATCTCATCGGAACCCCAATAACCACTGTGTCGTACAGATTTCTACCTGCTCTTTCTGGGAACTAAAAAAAGGATGTCTAGACGTCCTGCTTGATGTATTTATTTCTCTCAAAATGGTTTTTGTGGAACTTTGATCGCTTCGAAAGCCCTAGCCAGGTGCAGGTAGGATCTCGACCCCGCATTCAATCCCTACTTTATTTTCTGGTTAGAAAGATATCTTTTCATTTACTAATCTGGATAGCGCTGCGCTAGCGTTTTTGTTAGGTCGGCTTACTGCATTGTTATTCAAGTGTATTGAAAAAATAAGGTACGGTACATCGAGGTATTGTTGTTATTGAATGGGTAAACTGTTTGGTATTGTTAATTGTTTGCTTGGTACAGAAGGGCGCATGATCTTGAAACGATTATCTTCAACTACTTCGGCTGGCGTTTTTGGAACTTTGGAATAAAGTTATGCGATTTCTTATAATGTTTGCAGCTACCTACCTACACAGTTGATAAGATGATTGACTGAGAAATAAGTGCTTTAGGTACCTATCCTTTCAAGAATTACACACAAGGTAAGGATTGGTACGGACTTGACAAGGGCGTACTATCTGTTATTGTATTTATATTATTGGAATTTATCTTTAAAATGTTATAATAATAAATTCTAATGTAGAGCCCAGATATCGTTATGTTAATGATTCATAAGCCTTAACTACTGCTGATCTCATGAATATAATTGCATCAGATGAATGTTTATATGCATTATGTATATCTAAATGGGCTTGCGGCCCAAAAATAGAAGAACTACCGTTTTGGGCCACGGGCCCTACTTAGCTAACTTTCGAGCACATTGGTATGTCTGTACCGTTATAATAACTAACCTATCAAGTAGGTACAACGATTGAAATGTTTTACTTTTTTCAATCCAGTTTCGAAATGTCGGCTTAAGTTCAATCAAGAAATTCAAATTACCTCTCGATTGGTTGTTTAGTCACGTACGTCACAAAAATTAGTTCGATGTCATTATTCCAATTGCGATCAAGTGTTACGTAATATATTGCGTCGGTCCTGGATTCTATCCTGGTGATTTTTTTTAGGTGACGGACAAAAGTGTGAAGTGTGTACCATTAAGATCAAGAAATAGTTAATATAAATAGTATGGATATTATTACTCTAGTAAAATTATTACAATTATTAATTTTAGGTTCCGTGTGCGGAATATCGTAGGTACACAAGGTGATAGAACTCTTTGTGGTTCGACTCCGGCGGTACCACCGCCACACCTATTTCTGCCTCATAACAGCAGTGTTAAGCATTGCTGTGTTCTGGTTTGAAGGGTGTGGTAAGGGAGACATACTGTTGCGAAGCGTTCCAGCTTAGTCCTCAGGGGCATCTGTGGCCGACCTCAGGTAGGAATATCTAATACTATCTGGGGTTGATTACAGTTGTCCATGGGCGGCCGTAGCCACTTACCATCATGTGGACTGCATGCTGATCTGCTATTCCTATATTATAAAAAAGGTAGCCTTGATAAACTAATAAAACATAATAAAATACAAACTATCAAACGCTCTTTACTCACAGGCCCACATTAGAATTCCCTACGTTGTTGGTGCCATTAATTCACATAAAGGCGAGTGTAGTTAAGTCCCGAACTTGAAACTCATTATCTAATCAGGTATCGAACCTGGAACCCCCTGTAAGATCTGGGTGTGATAAATAACGCGTGTTTTCAAAATGACAATGGGTACCAATCATTTGCCCAACATTTTTTTATCAGATCTAACATACTTCATACTTACCTACAGGTATTTCAAAATTGAGTAGTTACAATATTACGTACCAATAGTAGTTACAAAAGAATTTCAAGAAATTCACGTATCTTAACTCAAAAGATAAAAAAGAAGCAAAACCTGTTGTGTTCTTGGAATTTTCTTAACCACTGACGGTTAATTAGAATGAAGATTTACGCAATAGATTAACACCTACGTCATACTCTATAGAACATAAAATTTACAAGGTTAAACGAGGCCCTTAGAATATTAAAACAAGTACATATGCGGCGTAATATTAATAGCAGTAGTCATAGATTAGTAAAGATACTTCGTCGCTTTGAAATTGAATGAAACCACAAACGGCTTAATAAGTTCTTTTTTTGAATTCTTGACAAATAAAAACATTTTTATTCATTTCAAATATTTTAGGGACATTTTACCACGGAGACGTGGCAAAACTTTTTTACGCAAATATTTCAATTCTCAAAACTGGGTATATTTTCTTGTTAGGAGTGAGTAATCTTTACTAATCTATGGCAGTAATATGTGACGTATTTGTGATTTTATCTCTATGAAATAGGAAACTATCTAGGAAAATTGGTAAATAGATATAGTAAAAACAGTTCAGTTTGTCTGTTTCTTTTTTTGTTGGTATTTTTTTTTTGTTTAATAACTATTTATATAGTTATTTTTTTATTTTTATTATTAAAATGTTTTTTATTTAATAGCTATTCGGTTTAATATGGTAACTATAACAAATGACAAAAACAAATTCTTATGCCGTCTTATAACTATTTCAATAATGATTATAGCACGAAGAATATCAGCTCGAGGAAAAAATAAAATAACTAGCCATTTCGTCATTAAAATTTGAACAATGACGCTTTCCTGTCGTTTCGTCGTTTCTAAATATAACAAAAACAATTTTGCTCTAATATTTTACTCTGAATGTCGCAACTCAGTGACGACTCTGCCTAAGGGTGCCTCTCCACTTGAGATGCTAAGCTATGGATATGTCAAATTAATGAAATTCCATTAGATAAAAGTAAATAAAATTGAAGCAATCCTATTGGTGTGTTTGACACTTATAGCTTAGCTCCCTCGCACATCTTTGGTGGAAAGGCACCCTAAAGGTTGGGGAACGCGGTGTGGGGAACGCGGGACTTCATGCCGCATTATTCCACACATAATAATGGTACTGCAGATGATATGCGCTATCTGATACTCTTTTATTATCAAAGATAAACCCCTAATTAGTATGAGTAAATACTGAACTTTATACAAATGTAAGAATTATCATACAATTCGTAAAGGCACTTAAGATAAACTAATATTAATACATAGGTGGTCACGGTTAACATATACTGCTGCTATTTAGATAATTTATAAGAATCATTCATACTTATGAATGCTATTTATTTATATCGATTAAAAATAACTTAAATTTCAAATTCTTCAAATAAAAACGCCGTGTGTGAATGTTTGTAAATGACCGAACCTTCCTGAACAAATTGAATTGAACCTATTAACTTCTTCGGACGTGTACATGCTGATATGTTGATAAGACATGCGAAATTAAATATGGAAACCATCAATTTAATATATTAATAAATATGGCAATTTGAATGAGTTGAAATAAATAAAATACAACTGAACATGTTACCTCTTTCTTTTTCGAAGTCTGAACTACTCGTATTATTTCAGAGTAACTTTATTAAAATAAATAAAGTAGTTATTAACATTCGGAAAATATTTTTGTATTTTGAATTATTGTTAATTTATTTTACTAAATATGGTACAACTTTTGGTAGCGCTATAGGTATTTATTTGTAGGGTTCTGGTGTATTATAATTTAAGGGTTGTCATAGGGTATTGTTTTCAACGGTATTCAGTTTTCTTTGGATATAGGTTCAGTATAATTCCTTTTTAATATAAAGTTACATTAAAATTTGACGGAATAATTTGTCTGGTGAACCCAGTAGCGTATTGGTAATTTTATCGGGTCACTTTTTATAAGATTCAGACCTCATTTCGTGAGGGTAAAATTTATTTATACCATTTTATCTCTAAGTCTGTGTTTGTGTGTGTACCTATGGCATCCATAATACAGAATCCTAGTGAGGAATTCGTATGTAAAAGCCGCTATTTACATTTTTGGCAATCGGTTATTAAGTGAAGATATTTACTAATTTATTTGAATGTTACAGACATCTCGTTTATAATATAGCTAATAACGTGAGGTTAGCCGGCTAGCTAACACTAGATGTGTGTATCGTTCCGTGAGAATGCCGCTCAGTTATCGTGGAGCGCATTCACATGATGCCGTTAGTTATTATTCCACTTGTACGGGATTCTTGGTGCATGGTAAGTTGATTTCTCTCTGCATCATCAAATAATCGTGACTTGATACATGCAATACGAATACATACGGTATAGTTTCATTTTCTTTTGTTTTTATAATTGACGTTTTTAATGGATCAATTATGGTCCAATTATACAAAACGTCTAAGGGTGTTAATACATGTGACGACTACTATCGACGGTCGCTGTTGCCGCCAACCAACGATTAACAGCGACTGACGCCGACGACTGTGCATTGTCGCTCATGTGTTGCCTCTCTAAACTAGATGGCTTACAAAACTTAAATTATAGGTAACACCTTCCATACAACATGAAAGGCGTGGTATTTGATGCTTTATAAACCCCAGACCATAGAATTTCAATACTACAGCTCATGAAATGGACCAACAATATTTTAGTAGCAAGACATTATAAAATAAATTAATTCGCTTGCGATAGATTCAATTAACGTATTTAAAAGAATACTAAGTACCCCAAATAGGTAATGAATGCAACGGCCCTTCACGTATTTAACGTAATGTATTCAAAGTGGGTTTATAAAAGGTGAGCGAATGATGCTTTATTCTCGAATAAAGATCTCCATTGTAAATTTAGCTCGGAGATAATCGTTGGAACCAGTGCGCGGATCCGTTGGTGGCAGCTGATGTTTAGTGATTATATCCACTCAGAAAAGGGTTGCTTAACCCTCAGCCCTTTATGATTTTAATCCTTACTCGCCAATATTTATAATATAATCGAGCTAAAGATGCGAGTCGATAGAACTATGTGCGAATTAAAATAGGTATACGAAGTACCTACCTACCTACCTATATAAAATGTGTATAATATTTTAAAGAGTAAACAGTGATTTTAACAACGGTTGACATTTTCTAAAATGATATGTTTATATTTCAAACATTACTAAGAACGATATTTCTTCGTTTTATAGTCGTTACTCGTTCGTCCAAAATGTTAGGAACCTCTGATCCGATATAATGTAACTTTCACGTGAAACCCGTTGAAGCTAAGCAATGTTATATGAGATAGAGGTATAGTCAAAGATGTCATATTAAAATGATTTCGTCCCAAGTATAGTGTAGTAGTAAAGTACTCGGTAAATTAAGTGTTTGAATCTTAAAGTCAAATATTGCAGCTTACAAGAAGCAGTAATATAAGTCAAACTGGTATTTTCGGTCTAGATGTAACATGCATCGTAAAACAGGGTTTCTGAACACCTTTCGAAATTGAATCGTAATATTGAATTAAAGAAGCGCGGAGTTAGCAGCGCCCTCCCGTGAGGTCGTTCAACTCCAGCGTTTCAGCTTAAGACGAACGACTTCCTTGGGTATCATGTATTACGATGCGACACCGGGAGATGGCGTTGGTTGTTTAAGATGTGGTGAAATTATGAACTATGAGATGAGAAATATAAATTAATTTTATAAGTATTATATATAGATTATATTAAATATGGCTGCTTACTTAATTCAAGCTCTTCATTTTTATAATATGTGGTGATATATTGATGTAATTATATTATATTTTATATAGAAAATAATACACTTTCATTTTAAATGCGGAAGATTACATGTATGTATTAAAATAATAATTAAATATTTTGATTAATAGATAAAAAATACAATGAGGAATATTGTAAATCATTTAAGTTGTTATAGTATTTATCTTCACTACATAGTAAAAGGTATGGAGACGTAAATTACAAAAAAATGCATTTTTAATTTCTTAAAAGATGTGGACCATATTGTGAACGGATTAAACGTACTTACGTATTTTATTTCTATACAAACTAATACAAAAGTGTATTTGCTTGAAATGTTGGTCGTCTCGCTAGTATAGTTCTACTTTTATTATAACTTGTACATTTAATTATACCTTACATGTAATTTGATCGGAAATTATTCATAGAAAAATACATTAAGTTTTTTGGTACTGTGTAACTATTTAACTTAAAATCATTGATTATTCTATTTGCTAGTCGACAACAGATGGCGTGAGAAGTCTCTAACTACACAATTTTAAAAATAATAAAATCCATGAAGTAACCATTTTTCGACAATGCATAATCTTTTTAATTAGGTACAATTGTTTATTTTCATATTATTTTCAAAGAAGCCGCCATTTTTGGTCCGTAAACGGTATTATTATTACGGTAAAAGCATTATATGTAATTATACTTGGCAAAAAGCAGTACATTATTTCAGTTAAGGTAGAAAAACATAACGATAGTTAATTTGATTATTAAAACAATCAATACTTCCATGTGAAGCTGGATATGAAAGAGGTCCGAGGGGAGAACGAAGCCTTCATAAAAACGGACTGGGGACAAGCCTGTCACTTTCCAGTCAGTTAGTTCATACACATTGCGAAGTAAAGTGTCGAAATTATGCCTTAATTTAAAATTGATGAAGATGAAGTTCTAGTCAAAAATCCCAACTTCTGAAAAGTTTAAAAAATTTGAAGGCACGATAAATGTACATCAAAGTGTTGGATTTATAAAATTGGAATGGAAAAAAGATTTATAAAATTTTGTTTCTCTCGTGTTCCGAAACTACGTCATGTTAAACATATAAGATTTTAAAGTCCACATCTGTTGTCCAACTTAAGGAGAAGTCTTAATCTGTGTGGCGTGGAAGTCTTCAATCAAATTCATTGGCGGTAATGACCATTTACTATCAGTTGGATTTCATGCTCGTTTGCTACTTACAAAGAAAAAATAATTAATTGATAAAAAATATATAAAGCGTTTTTTTTTAATTTAAAATATACATATTTTATATTATAAAACCCATATGTATCATTATAAATATTTTTACATAAAATCGTTACTACTTTAATATCAAGGTAATGGCGTGGCGGATATTTTTAAATAAAGCATTTCAACATAACGCTTAGTAGTAGTAACTGGTAATTTAATAATTTTAGTGCTTCATAATTTTTTTTCATAACTGTTAATAATAATCTATATTATTCTATATTATTAACAGTTATGAAATTAATATATAATTATATATAAAATTCTCGTGTCACAATGTTAGTTACCGTACTCCTCCGACCGGCTTTACCGATTTTCACCAAATTGTATATGCATATTCAGTAGGTCTGAGAATCGGCTACTATTTCTTTTTCATACCCCTAAGTGATAAGGGTTGTTCACCCTTAACATTTTTTTATTTATATGGCAACACAACGTTTGCCGGGTCAGCTAGTGATCTTATAATAACGGGCAACGCGCTATAGTAGCTGCTTGGCATAAGTCTCCTCTCAGAGTGAGATATGTTTGGCAAGTGCAGATTGGGAATTTCTCATAACTTTAAGATTTTGTTTTAACGGACTCTCAGGCTTGCAGGATTTTTAAGACGTCCCGCCCAACAACCCGCCCAAGACGTAATGCCCACACATAATAGATAAATATAATTTATAGGCAATTTCCTTAATGATGATAATAATGCCACACATTAACGATGAACTCACCAAAATGTGTTATGTGTAGTGGTAACTCTGATATTACACGGTTTACATAAAGTACCAGGCACTATCATCCACGTGTAACAATCAAACATGCGGAGCGCTATGACATGGGGCTCCTCAAAAAAATGTAAAAAGAGCTCTTATACAAAGCCGCCGATTCATTGGCGACTCCTCTGGTGTTGCAAATAGGTAGCATTGACTACTTTCCATCAGGTAGCACGTCTGCCTAATCATTAGGTTAAACAATAAAAATAAAAAATGCGGTTCATGGTCAGTCGCAACTGCCGTCCAAGGACGTATTTAATCAACCCCAGATAACATTAGAATTTTACCTGAGGTCAATCACAGACGCTTTGCTTCCTCTAAGGACTAACACCTCGGATAAGTATACTCCGCTTACCACGCCCTTACAGAACGCGGAAGCGCTTAACACTGTTATTATTAGGCAGAAATAGTTGTGGCAGAGGTGCTTGCAGGAGCGAATCACAAATAATACCACCTTCTTTGGATCTAGGACCTTGACTAGATAGTCTACATAGACACAGGCGGGATTAGGCTATCAATTAATTGGTTATTTTGTGTAATTTAAGAGTAACTTGAGCCCTACTCTTAGGTAGACATATAAATTAAAGAAAACAATTATAAAAAGTGGCTAATGACAATTTACTTTAAATACATTTACATAGCTACAGGCAGAAATTTTGTCACCTATTATGAAACCAATCACCAAAAATCAATACTCGAACTCAAACGCCATGTAATAACCGAAACCTTTCAGATGCACGCTTTATAATATCCTGTCACGGGAATCCTCAAATCTTGTACAAGGACATGGTGTTCATCCGGGAGCGACCACAATGCGGCACTCCGAGGGTCCGAACGAGATGGGTCTGCAGCCGCAAGAGGAGGAAAAAGTGTACTGCAGCGATCACCACCGTCGACACTTTGATCGTCAGCACCACCGGATACCACAACCACAGCTAACGAATGTTGTACTTAGGATGAGTAGGACAATATGTTTTAAACGTGATAACAATAATACATGTAGAGCAATAAAAGGAGAAGTAAATGTCAATGACAAAGTTAAAGAAAGAACATTATTCTTTCTTTCTTTAAATTAAGATAAATAGTAAAGTTGAAGAATACTTTGTGATGATTATTAAAGTTAATGACAGGGATAACGTTAGAATAAATTAACGTAAACTGATGAATAAAAAAGAAATAAACTTCTTAATTTGGTATTTTATATCTATAATATTATTTCTAAGAATTGGTTGCTTAAAACTATGCTGGTCAAGTGCTGGTTGGTAGAGTTCATGCGTTTCATATTTGTATAATTCATCTTACAACAGAATAATTTACAGTAGAGTTAGAAGAGAATATTATTTTTTTGTTTTATTACGTTTTTATCTGTCACGTGAACCGTTTTCTGTTAGTTTGTTTTGTAAGTATGGTAGTTAGTATTGAATTATGCTAAAAATAGGTGCCAAATAATTTAGGGCATGTAGCAGCTGAAATTCAGAATTAGTCCCATTGCATAAATACCCAATCGACATGAAATAGGAATTAAATTGTCAGATATATATTTTATTCAATAATTTTGATTGATAGCATGCCTACTAAACATAATTCATATGACATGCATAATGCCTAAGGCATTGTATGGTCGTGTTAAATATTTGGATTGAATTATGGTTTTAACATGGTTAGGCGCGAAACAATGTGACTAATTATCTATTTTAGCTACTTCATACGTATATAACACTTATACCTATAAACACAGAATATACTTAGGTTGTGTATTTAATAAAATATAAGGGACATTATTTTTTTCAGAATACCTTAAAACCTTAATAGATATAATATATAATTAATACGAGGCCCCATTTTAACTTGATAGTTATATAGGGTAACTACCTCTTACTATATGTAAAGGTTTATTGAATACATTATTGAGTAAACACGCTCACTAATTCACTATAAAATAAGGTAGTTGCTACTTTTAAGGTGTTCTGATACATTTGATTATCGAGTGCGTTCCTAGCAAGGATAGATGACGAAATGGGAGTTTTGAGCAAATCGTAGAGACTTTAACTATTTAGTTATCAAACTGAAACTCAATGTAGATGATAATTAACATCTACAGTCTCATGTCATAGCTTTTCCGATTCAATTTAAGCCGATTGCTCAGCGGTATATATGAGAAGGCTCTAATTACTCTCCTTGCTAAAACACATTTGAAGAACTCGTATATTGAAAGGTTCATATGCAAGTTACATTGAAATCCGTCCAATTAAGCTTCAGAGCATAAAATACTTATAGAGTTTTTAAATTTGTGTACGAGGCTCGTACTTCGTTTTAGCATAGAAATATCCACATAGTAGTTAATATGTTCTGTTTATATTGTAAATACATCGTTTTTGGTAGTATTGCCATACTAACCTATGAAGAATATATAATATTTGTTAATAAATTTAGGAAATTGCATTCCATTTAAATTGTTATATTATATTGTTTTAGTCTCTATCAAATGTTGATTCAATGAAACATATGCAAAATATGCACTTTCTTCATTCACACTTTCTAGTTTTATCGCTCTTTTGTAACGATGTGTCTATGGGCTAACGACACCTACAACCAATCCAGTATGCTCTACTTTAAATAATTGTTAAAAGCAGAAATTTATTTATTTACAACAATCTATGGTGTCTGCCACTATAAAACCATTATTACTCTACCACTACTACGACCACCTTTATAGAGTTCAGTAACCTCTAGACATACCGCACAGTTCACGTCAAATATAAATACTGAAATAAATGTAACGATAGGTTTTCAAACGGATGGTCTTATCTTCATTGAAGACACGAGCGTTAAAGTTTGGTCTAGTTTTAAAAAACCGATTTCATGCATTCAATTCGACGGTAGCAAAGAACAAACGTTCTTTGCGGCCGTCGAAATAATAATGCATAAACATGTACTTAAAACCTTATATTTTTAATTGAAAAAATATAGTTTTCTAGTAAACTGTAAAGTCAAACAGACAATACTATTCATAAGTAAGGTCTTACTAGATTAGATAAAATTTTAAATATTTTCAGACTTATAAAGTCTGGTAGGGTCTAAGTAGCGGTTAGTAGGAACAAAAATTCCAGAGGGTAGTTTTTCTTTCTTTTATTCATGTTATTGTACAATGTACTTGTTATGTTTTAAATCAACCAGAATTTAATCTGGTGTGAAATAAAATAGTATGACAAAATTAATTTTCTTTTATTTATTTTCATCTGTATTTCTTTTAGCTTTAGTTTTATATATATATTTTTTTTAATATATTCTATGTTTTGTTGTTTCTATTACAGATACATTTCCAGAAATTCTCCCGTTAAGAGAAAGGTGGTTTTCGTTCCATGATCTCGAAGTTGCTCTACATCACTGCTCCAATGATTAGTTATTTTTTACAGATCTGATTTAAGTGCTCTCAGAGAGATGCCTAGCTTATACAAAACAATAGCTTTAAGACATAAGAAATGCTGAATGTCTTGACAATACCATCGTAAGCTTCTATCTTATTGGAGCGGTTTATTTCTACCGCTTTGTGAAATGGTGGGTGTTCTTTGGAGTAAAAAATGATATACTTATTTTGAATTAAAGGGATGTAGATTAGTGGAAGGCATGTAGATTAGTTCAATATGCTGCTCCAATGTGGGTTGGGAGATCAAGGTTCTGGTTAGTGACCAAGCATAGAGTATGATTTTAAATACCCTTTGAAGTCTGTTACAAGATTTAATGAATGACTTCGACCTTGGACTGATAGCTGTAATTGGGATGATTGGACAATGATAAAAACAAAAATAACGTAAAAATGTCCGATAACAGTTACTCATCCAATTTCCGACCGCGCCTAATCGGAAATTGGAGAGAGCTATCATCGTAGATTGATTATATACGCCTAATAAAAGCCTAGTTCTGCTTAATAATAGCAGTGTTAAGCGCTGTATTTGAAGGGTGTGGTGAGGAGGGGAATACTTATCCGAGGCGTTCCAACTTAGTCCTCACGGGTAGCAACACATCTGTAGCGTAGGAAGGTAGGTAGTGTTCAGGTAGGAATATAAACTTATCTGGGGTTGATTACAAAATTCCATGGGCGGCAGTAGCTACTAACCATCAGGTGGACCGCTCATCATTCTCGTATGCTATTGTTTAAATACTGAACCCTAACGAGGAATTTAGAGTAGATACTTGGTTAGCGAAATTAATATAATTTTTTACTATAATTTAACTTTGGAATTCTAAAGTAGTAGGTAAGTTAAGAAATTTTGGAGGTTCCTTACTATTGTGCAAGTTTTCTTGTAGTTGAAAATAAGATTCGGTTTAAGCGTCAGATATGAAATCGTGATCCATTGGACAATATTAGGCTGTAAGATAAATGTAGAGACTATACATCGAACAGTAAAATTGCGCTGTATATAGAATATTTATGTCTATCACCTTATAAGTACTTACAAAATAAGTACTGGTAAGTAAGTGTATGGCGGTAGAAAGATTTGAGCTTAACGTATTTAGTGTGAGCTACCAATAAAATTGCATTTTATGCATGCATTAAATGCTTTTTGCGTAAGACAATTAGTTAGAGAGTAACTCGGCTGTATTTTGGTTTGAAGGGTGATAATATCACTTTTTGAAGACGTCTCATCTTAGTCCTTAAAGGTAGCAATTTTATAACGAATATTTTACCTCTTATCGATTGAAGCAATTGGAAACACGAAGTACTTATTTAATAAAACTACTTGCTAAGAAGCCAATAAGCATTTATAAAAATTGAGGTATGTATAACTATTTAAAATAAATAAGTATTGTTTTGTGATGGAATTTAGTCGGTGTTTTATATTTGAAATAGGCAGGCATTAATGACTTAATTAACCTCTTTACATATTACTTAACAACATATGTAGGTATTTTTACTCACGCTTTACATTTTTCATGTTTTACGATTACCACTTCACGGTAGTCGTAACTCGATAAGAATCTAGTAACTTATTCAGCTGTTATAACTTATGTTACCATGAGGTAGTGCTTGGTGCTTTTATACTTAGAAATAAGTTTATATTTATATTTAAACTGATATAGTATTGCTTCTGAATTGGTGGAAACTTAAGGAAATAATTAACTCGTTTGTAAGAACTAATCACCCGCGTTGTGTAGTGTTGTAGTCCTTCGCTAGATGCTAAGCAGTTTTTCCTCCATGAAATAAATAAATGTTTATTCCTAAAAAAGTAGCTCATTATATCTAAAATAGGTTATTTTATTGGGGACCTGGTGCGTTGGGAGTATTGTTCATTTTTATTGGTTTGGTATCTTTTGGGTAGCCGGTGTGTAGTGTATGTTAAATATTCGTAAAATCCCTTACTTTTGGTCAAAAGTCTGTTAAAGTTCCGTCCAAACTGGTTAATTAATTTACAAAATGACAACAACAGTTAAGACCGAGTGGTTCTTTTTTCTCATTCGCGTATTATGAAAGAAAGTTAATGTGCCTTTATCAATATGTGAAGGACCATCACTCAGTCATTAATAACTGATGTATCCAATGGTTTTTCCACAAAAGAACAAAATTTAACATTTTCTACTAAGCGGACATTGTCAAATCTCGACCTTTGGTAGGAACCTGCACCACAACATGCATCAATAATGTCTATGTTTATAGATTAATAAGCACTTTCAGTATTATGAAACTAATTATACAGAATGCAGTGCTAGTCGAAGATTACAATGATAATAAGTAATCATGTGAAGTAAAGTTCCTAGAAATATTGTAATTGTATCCTATTATGTTAATGAATATCTGCTGTCAGCATGTAATGTCATATGTTTGCTTATAATACAAAGTGCGGGAAATATTTATGGATGTTTTATTTTTATATATCATGATTATTGTTAAGCTTTTGACCTTAATGTTTTTTCACTCAAAAGTACTTGTACTCGTACTAGATTTACAGACATTGAGCTTACTATTAACATAGATCTCTAGTGGTGAATATAGGTTTAAAGTAATGCAAGCACAATACGTATTTAAAATAACCACGTAATTTTTTTTGTACACCGCGGCTTCACTCGCGTTAAAAAAGTACCTCTTAATTTTTCGACATGTTATATGTATAGCCTATGTTATTTGTATTAAAATATTAAACTCGTTGAAACTCGCTGTGATTTCACTGTGTTGGCACAATAATTAGACTTCACAGCACCTGTATTTGCAAAGATTATACATTTGTAGAGACTCGAGACTAGATATCTGAAGTAACCAATCTGTACCCTTTCATGAGTATTTCCGTTTTTACAAAAATGGCTGTTTTTGTGTTTGTTATATAAAACATAAAAACTCATACTAAGGTTCAGTACCCTTATATATCCTTATATATATCAGTATATACAATATAAAATATGGAAAAACATCCGCCATGTGTCGTACATGTCGAAGACTCGTGACCGTCAGAATGGCCGGTCACTACCCATATTTTACATCGAAATAATTACTAAGAGTTGCTACCTAGTTGCTACTAGTTGCTATTAGTTGCTACTAATTGCTACCTTCGATTAAAAAAAGATAAACTACTTTTTAAGGTGACCGGCCATTCTGACATCAGGATGGCCGGTCACCTATCCAGTGAGTAGAAACTACGCAAATGAATAGAGTTTTTTTGTAATCAATAGTTGCTACCAAATTGCTACCTTCATATGCATCGTATTGGACTTCATAGCTTTTAAGGATAAAAAAATATTACGGATTTAATATAAGAGGACTAAACGCCTGTATAATGTATAAGCATAATATGTTTAATTTCGGGTTTTCTCTTTTAATTATACAGGCGTATTAGGCGTTTAGTCCTCTTATATTAAATCCGTTATATTTTTTTATCCTTAAAAGCTATGAAGTCCAATACGATGCATATGAAGGTAGCAATTTGGTAGCAACTATTGATTACAAAAAAACTCTATTCATTTGCGTAGTTTCTACTCACTGGATAGGTGACCGGCCATCCTGATGTCAGAATGGCCGGTCACCTTAAAAATTAGTTTATCTTTTTTTAATCGAAGGTAGCAATTAGTAGCAACTAATAGCAACTAGTAGCAACTAGGTAGCAACTCTTAGTAATTATTTCGATGTAAAATACGGGTAGTGACCGGCCATTCTGACGGTCACGAAGACTCGGCGTGACGTGACAATCTACGTGACGTATGTCAGCTTTTGGCATGAGTTTGGAGTGACATACAGCGACATAAGTAACATGACACAGTTTGGGGCAAGGTGTATGATGAAAATGAATTTACTAATTCTCTATTGCAATTTATCCCAACTCAAAGAGTTCTTAGTAGGAGTAAGGAAAATACGACTTAATTTATCGAGATAAAGTCTTTCAACGAATTTAATTTAATAATTCGATATTTACATAACTCTAAGCCATTCCTTAGTTTCGCCGACTAGTTTCTGTTTATATGAATTTTATTACTCCAAGTCACGTTATATGCCTCTACGCTGCGTCAATAATGTCACACCAAGTAGCATATAAGATCAGGTGACGTCAGGATATGCTCCCTAGAGGCACGCGGTTCAGCATGTCACGTCACGCGACGTCATTCACGAAGTAGTGGTGCACCGTCATGTATTACTTGGCGTTTAGTACTCGTAGGTATATTTATTTGTTCTCAGACAGTTTAAAGTTACTTTTAGATATGTTACGTTATCTAAGGGAAGTAACACATGGACAACAGTGAGCTAATACGCGAGTGACATACGCTGCGTTCGTTGTCAGCGGCGTGGTCAATTACGTTCGCTGATGATACACTGTGTGACACTGTGTCGGGGTTGTCGCTGTCGTGAGCTGTCGCTCGTATTATAGCACCCTAAGTCGACTTTGGTTCATAAAGATACAGAAGTTTTATAAAGAGCTTGTATAAGCGGTATTCAACATATAAACAATAAAATAAATTTAAAAAGCACCTGTATCTAACATAGAGTTGTACATCAAAACATTTCAGAGTACGAAGCCATAATGATACCAACGCGTAGCGGCAAGAAGTTCTTGCTGATGCTGAACGGGTACACGTACTCGCAGATCAACTACACGGTGCACTGGTTCTGCTCGTCCAAGGCGCAAGGGTGTACCGCGAGGGTGAAGCGCTTGGCGGACGGTCAAGTGCTTCCGGTGCATACGGTCCACACGCATCCCGCGCCTAAATATGTTTGTCGTGATGGCATGTATTATAAAGTTTGAGGTTAACATACGTATTGTATGTTAAACATATAATTCACGTGTAATATATTAAAATTTGTGGTGCGACTGGAGGCCACTGCCACTCCTATTTTTGTGTAATAACAGCAGTATTACGTAAGTAAGTAAGTGGTGCTGTTTTTGATTTGAAGAATGTAGTAAGAGAGATATTTTCTGAGGTTTTCAACTTTCTCCTCTGGGATACCAATGTATTAGTAACCCATATCAGGTAGGAATCTACTTACCTAGGGGTTGATTACAGATGTCCATGGGCTGTAGTCCCTACCACTTCCCATCAAATGGATGACAAACTCGTTAGTTACTCCTGCGTTATAAAAAAGAAAGATACCAAGACGGCACTTTGAAATTTTGATAAATATTAGGCACTTAAGAATAACTAATTGTATGTCGCGAAATACCTATGGAATAAAAATAAAAATTATTATTAAGATTTAGGAAGCATTCATTTGTCGCAACCGCATCTTTTTTCAGGTTTTTGTTTTCGAATATATTATGTCGCAATGGTAGCTATTTCAGTAAAAGATTGCGTAAATGTGTGCCGCATTGACCCTATATTCAAATTGTATTGTATTTGAGAGTGGCATCCCGTATTACAATTTTTTTGTGTTTTTTATGCGGTGATACTTATTTCAAAGTGTGATTAATCAAATTATTTTGTTAAGATTATGATATACGACGAGTTATTGTAGGTTAAGTAGCTTCCATTATGTATAGTAACTTGTTGAATCTCCACAGATTTATTATAAAGTAGTAAAATCAGATCAAAAATAGATACATTCTAATTCTTAAATATCATTTGTTTTTTTTTTTAATAAAAATGTGTAAGGTTTAAGAATACACCTTGGACATGTAAATACGTGGAGATCTAGACTTTAGATAATAGTATCTGGAGTCAGTTGGCAAGTTGGAGACTGCAGTGATCAAAATGTGAATTACTTTTTCACATAAAACACTTGAATAAAAGTAGAGGAAACCTCGAATATGTAGTCAGTCAGATAGTGTCAGATATTCAACGTAAATGATAAACAACAACCCTAAACATTAACATGTAAGAATATGTTTTACAATGTGTTTCTTGTGTGTAAATTTTAATTGGAGAATAATATGTACTTATATTGCTTTTTGATGAATAAATATACATACGTATAATCCTTTGTGCTGCATTTAATATTTTCCTTAAAAATATTAAATTCTTATCTGTAGTGCCGCAATTAATTTAATAAACGATTTTTTTTTACGCCAACATCATTAAAAAATCCTAAGTTAACCACCAATTAAATATGCAAGATCTTTTTCCCCACTACGGAGAGTAATGTTTTGGAGCGTATGTAAGTATACGCTCCAAAACATTACCCTATTATATACTTGTATTATTCTTTGGCAAGCCCTACATCCCAAACGGCTTGACATATTTAATTATTTAAACATACTAAGTGTCGTTGAATTCGTAACTTATGAGAGGGACATTGAACTGAACTGAACTGTATTTTTAAACAGAGGGTTTTTGTTATTATAATATCCTCCTGAGGTATTCCCGGAGCGCTATGACATGGGGCTCTTCAAAAACGGTGCGAAATAAGCTCTCATAAAAAAGCCGGCGATGCATTGGCGACTCCTCTGGTGTTGCTAATGTGCATAGGCGGCGTCGACTACTTTCCATTAGGTAGCACGTCTGCCTAATCGTTAGGTTAAACAATAAAAAAAAATCTAGTTTATCTATATTGATTTTCTCCCCTTAACATTTTAGGTTATGACGATGCTGTAATGATACCGACGAAAAGCGGCAAGAAATTCCTTCTAATGCTAAAGGGGTACACGTATTCTCAGATTAATTACAGCTCGTACTGGGTGTGCTCGTCGGCGAAGGCTCAGTCCTGCAAGGCCAGGGTGGTTCGCAACTCGGAGGGGAAGGTCACGCAACATGTCGACACACACACGCATCCTCCACCCAAGTATATATTTAGCCATGGTACTTATTTTAAGGTTTAATGTTGTGCTAGGGATTGTGACGAGTATTGTGTAATGATTCGGAAGGTATAGTCCGTATTATAAAAAGGTGGTTCTTTGCGCTGGCGCATGGCAAACTGTTTTTGACATTAAATAGAATCAATATAATGCAACGTTTAAAAATAATTCTATGTCGTCTTTCTACTTAGATTTTTACTGTAGTACGTAAAATATCTATAAAAATCTAATAATACTGTCTTTATATATTAAGCTACATTTGCAAGAGTTACATAATGTATTTAAGCTTTAATGCTTATAAAAATCATTATATGGACAAAATATGGTTTCAATATTGCAACAAACTGTTTGAATATAAAATATTTTTTATTGTTACCATGTTATATGTTGTTTACTGTCTGTGAGTACAATTGATAATTTATAATAAGTTATATATCATCAATTATATATTATATTTGTTAAAACATCCTATTATAAGGTATGCTTTATAAAAAATCTTTCTTTAATAAGTAGAGAAAAATGTAAGGTGTTTAGTAAATATATGTTCTTCTTTATATTGAATAAAAATAAAAATGTTTTGCTATCATGTAAATAGATTTTTTTTTTTTTTTTTTTTATTTTTAACTAGGTCTAGCTTTAATTATATTAAGGGATGGTTTACTAAATTGGTTATCGGTAATTACAGATGTGCAGTTTATTCCTACGGAGAAGGGCAAATACATACTAGTGTTGCGAGGTTTTACGTATTCTCAAGTAGGGGGGCGGTTTTTTTACTGCTCCTCGAAGCATATGGGGTGCCGGGCGCGCGTGAGGCTCATGTCGGGGAAGCTGGTGGCGTCCGGCGACGCCCACAACCACGCGCCGCCGTCACACGCTCGCTGTGGCAACGGCGCCTTCGTGCAGCTCCGTCCACGTGCTCAAGTCACTTCTACTCTCCCTCCACCCGTCACTTCCATCCTTCCTTCCCCCCTAACGTCTCCTAGAGCAGCTTCTCTCGCCCTCCACGCTCTCAGCTTCCCGAGAATCATGCCCAAGACGGATCTGTGGAATCGATCGCCGTCGGAGGAGAAGAAAGATCACTAGTATTAGCGTTATACAATAGATCAACTATTTTTATTTACTCTATGTTTGTAATCAAATTTTTGGGTCTCCGCCAGGCGGGGGTCCGTTTTGTTTAACTAGTATAACGTGGTTAAGTTTTTAGGTGATATAATATAGGTGCGGATTGAAAATGCCGTCCGCATATCGACACGAATAGGTAATATCCGCAGGGCACCGTTCTTAATGTTTATAATTGTTGAAACGAATAGTGAACGACGAATGTTAAAGTTAATTTATTCGATGATCTCCAAAAGTTTATGTATATACTATAAAAGCTATGCTATTAGATGTGTAGGTTAATTGTCAGTGATATCATAAATCGATACGTAATTTGGTGATATTTTGTAATAAATTATATTATGAGCCTTGACATATTCATTATTTAGAATATCTTTTTACTTATAGATTTATTTTTCTTATAGTCTGTATATATTTATCCTATTGTTTTATATAGACTGCTACTTATATTAATTAAAGTTTAAATTTGCTTTAGATTAAATGTTTTATTTAAATCTATCCTCTATATTTGCAACATTTATTTATTGCATGATTTCTTTCTAATGGTGATGCTGTCTACCAAGTAGCACTCAAAGGGAGCCACTGCTGCTCATAGACATCGATAGTCAATCCCAGATAGGATCCTGGGACGGCTACAGATGCGTTTCTGCCGCTAAAGACTAAGTTGCAACTCCTCGGATAAGTATCACACTTCACTGTAGTGTCGCAATCAGGATACAGCAGAACACTGTTGTCATGAAGCAGAAATAGTGGTGTTAATGCCTTCGGAATCGAATCATGCAGGTTTCTACTGCCTTTAAAATTGTTATCGCCAAAAAATAATTTTGGCAGCACTAGTAACGTCAATAAAGGTATTTTGAAATTATTAAAAATAATAATTATTATATATGTCCAGACAAGGAAAATGTGACGACAATACAGACAGTATTAAATTAATAGGTGACGGAACGAGGAATGCAATCTAAATAGATCCAGAAATTACAGTACTAAGTAAAAAAATCATAACATTATAGAGATAGTCGTAGAGATTTAATATTTTTTTTCGTTTTAGGCGCCATTTTCTTCCATACCAAGAAGGGTACAACGATGCTAATGTACAAGGGGAGCCGCTATTCGAAGAACTATCAAAATGGTTACAAGGTATCCTGGAAGTGTACGAAGCCGGCGTGCATCGCGCGTGTCCTCACATTCAACAAACAAATTATATCCGTGATGAACAAGCACAACCATGCTGAAACCTTAGAAGCAAGACCTGATAGTTGAATATATTAATTTAAACTAATATGTACTACATTTAATATCAGCGTATTAGTCATTCATTTAATTAATTTTATTGAAACACCTTAAAGTAAGGGTAAACTTAATTCCTAATGGCATTCTCTGCCAGTTAAACATGGCTGATGCCGATAATATGCGGTAGGCTTATAAAAAGCAAACAGTAACAGTACAATAGAAATGTTATTGTATGTATGTAACTGAACTCGATTGCTACCCAGTTTGAACGGTCCGATCACTTTAAAACTTTGAACAATTATCAAGAACCGATGACAATACACGATTTTAATAATTTTATCCCATTCTCCTCATCAGGATCGTCAGGAATTACGATTTATCTTGTGCGATTTTAGCATGGTTTTTAGTTTTTAAGCTATAATTATTATTAATCAGTTTTCATTTATATCTATAGACATAGAGCACGTAGACGCTAGATGGCAGTGATAGCCTAGTGGTTAAGAAACTCGGCCTCTCGATCGAGGGGTCCGAGGTTCAAATCCCAGGCACACGCACCTCTGAATTTTCAAAGATATGTGCGTATTAGAAATTAATTATTACAAAAAAATCCCTCTCAGGGGTATGTGAAGTCTACCAATACGCACTTGGCCAGCGCGGTGAACTATGGCCTAATCCTTCTCATTATGAGAGGAGGCCCGTGCCCAGCAGTGGGACATTAATGGGTTGATAATGATGACACACGTGCCATACGTGTCAAAATATTGTATTGAAAAATTTGATGTTGTTTGACACGTTCAGTGTCTTTAAATATAAATGAGACCATAAGTACCAAAATAATGTGACTTAGTTTTAATATTTAATGTATTTACTATTTAGCTTTTATACAAAGATAATTTACGCTGTAAGGATGATGGATAATGATTACCGTAAGGCGGCTTCTTGGTTTATAAGTTAAAACGATCTTTGATCTCACGGAAACACAAGTTTGTTTCTGTTATAAGTGACGAGTAATAGCACTATTAATGGTAAAGTAGTATTAAGTTGAACGATGATATAACTATATGCCATATGCTAGGAATTATTTTATAGGTGGCTTTAGTACCTATTAAATATTTTTCGACTCTTTTTAACTTTATTAGGTGTAATACATTTTTAATTTGATGAAATATAAATAAATGTTATTTCATTAGTTTCATTGCGGAGATTTGTGCTAAATTTGACCTTTTTTGCTTGACGGATATTAACATAATTATCAGATGTCGTATTCGCCTGAATTGTGGCAGAGACAGACTTTATTTAGCGCAGCTCTAAAATTATTACTATAACTAATCGATTTTAGAGAAATAGGTATCTTGTAACTATGGGTAACATAATTTTCATACATTTGTGTACGTCTATAATCCATATCTCCAAAAATATTTCTGATATAAATTTTTAAGATGTACGTATATTTTTAATGTATCCAAGCGTATTTGTAAGAGAATTCTAATTATTTTATACTTGAATTCCTATTAACACTAGTCATTGATTATAAATAAAATAATTCGTAATATTAAGATTCCTGTGTTTTAATTGTTTTTTATCTTTTACTCTAAATAAATATAGAAATATTTTTTTTGATAAATTTGACTGTCGTGCGGGCAATATAATAAATATAATCGCTATAAGACGACAATGGTAAGTTTCGTTCCTATCCTTTCTTTGGGACCCAAAACCGGGATTTATAAGTCCAATACGTACTAACTGCAACTGTTTTTGTGTCTCATTAGATACACATTAAGGTGTCACATTAAGGAGCTGTAACTGTAATCGAACTGATAACGTACCGAGGTTCTAAAAGGCGACACGCTCGCATAACGAGCCGTGACCGAGTAAATATATGTACGAGTATGTAACGAAGTTCAAAAACGCGATAGGCTCGTGAGCCTCTTACATGCTGTGGTTTTTGGTTATAGTTACAGGTGACTAATGAGTGCGCTGCTTTATGCTTTACTGAACAGGGATTTTTCTCTACGTCAAGCAGATGCCAGCAGCATGCAGCTACATTGCGTTTGGAAAACATACTACTACACTGTAGTACAGTACTTTACTATGTTTGTTTATGTTGTACCTGTATTGTTTTTGTTATAAACAATTTATCACGCTTACTATTACTGGTACAAAACTGTTTTCAGACGAAGTGATGTTCACGCTGTCGAAAGTCGGTAAGCCACAGTTGCGTATCGGCGCGTATCGGTTCTGCACACGCGCGATATGCGGCAGCAAGGTCTCGTGGCGCTGCGTCCACCAGCCCAGGGGCTGCAGGGCGAGGGTCGTCACCATCGACAGCGATGTTGTTACGATCGTACATCAATACCACAATCACTGAAACATTGGTTGTCGTCTCTACATTTCGGTAATCCTAACGTTATAAATGCGAAAATGTGTTTGTTTGTTTGTTACGCTTTTACGCCATGACTACCGAACCGATTGTCATGAAATTTTAGACACGTGTTGTCATGGGTTCAGAAAAGGGCAAAGGGATTTTAAGGGCATAAGGGCAGGGCCTTTTATCCCAAAAAAATGTTCTTGTGGTATAGATAAAAACAACTATTGTCGTCGACCTCTGACACGCATATAAACATATAATATAATATCAAACAGTGATAGCCTAGTGGCTGAAATCTTCGTCTCTCGATCGAGGGTTCCGAGGTTCAAATCCCAGGTATACACCTCAATTTTTCAAAGTTATGTTCGTATTAGAAATTAATTATCACTTGCTTTAACGGTGAAGGAAAAATCGTGGGGAAATCTACTCTCTAAGATATTTTTAAACAAAGTTCTCAAAGGTATGTGAAGTTTAGCAATACGCGTTTGACTAGTGCGGTGGGCTATGTCATAATCCTTCTCATTCTGAGAGGACAGTGCCCAACAGTGGGATAGTAATGAATTGAAGACACATACATATATAATAATATATACGCTATGGTTTATAAGTGCGGGTAAGCGACAAATGAACAGGATACATCAATTTATTATTATTTGTATTCGGGACGGAATGCATCTTATTGAGCCAATATTATTATTTATTTGCAGATTATACACCTTTATAGTAAAAGACAAGATTTTGGGTTCTTGGAACAGTTTACTGAGGGTGGTGGTTATTGTTTTATGAATTAAATTATTTTTTGTTATGTATGTTTTATTTATAATTTTAATTTCTCCTCTTTCCACAATAAATGCATATATTTTAGGAGATTTATTATTTCTAGTATTGCAAATAACCATAGAGAATGGTGGCCACCAACCATTAAGTGGTTTGGTCGAAAGGGTTAAAAAATACATTATTATTAACACTTTAAATTACTACATTATTACACTTTTAAAAGTGAAATTATAAAAAGAAATATCGATTCCAATAATTGGTCTGTTCTAAGACAGTTAGCTAAAAAAAATATCATGATCCGATAATATATAACATTTCCTTGTAAATAAGTGTATCTGAAGGCAAAGCTAGTCATTGTATTTTTTGTTCCTACAAAATGCATCAATTTTGTTATTAGGATCGGACACCGAGTCTCTCGATTACTACTACGATAGGAGCAAGATGGGCAACAGAGTGCTGGTGGTAGGCGGGTATCGGTACAAGCTGATGAGGCGGAAGGCCGGCAAGGACCGCTGGATCTGTATCAAGACCCAGCACCGCTGCAACGCCTTCGCTGTTACCATCGACGAGGATATCGTTCAGTTGTGCAATAAACACACACATCGCTAAACGTGACAACCCTAAATACATTACATGTTGTAAATAAGCTGTTGTCTAATGTCCGTTATTGATATTCAATTTATCCAACTTTTGCCTAGCAAAGATCGATTGACAATTTCTAGTAGGCTGAATTTGACAAATTTTGATTTTTGGCAGGCAAAACATGGATCGATTATTAATAACAGCCGTAAGAGTTTCCTTGTGTTTATTGTTTCCGGATTCAAGGTCACTTTTATGTACGATATAAGAGTTTGACAAACACCCTTTACATCGTGACGCGCTTACATGTAGACATTACAATCACACCTTTCTTGTTACATATTTACATTACAATAATATTTTTGTTTTTACTGACCAGTTGCGTAAGTTTTTACTGACGATTTCAAGTCGTTTTTACATTGATATTATAATTATGCAGATACTTTAAAGGGCCAGCCACTAATTATTTCACACAATTTTTTACTTATCTACTCATTACCGTCCCTACAATTTATTTATGCTAATTGTGTATTTTATTTAATTATATGCTCTTACATTTTTTCGGTTCACATTCGGTCAACAATGGCTGCCTCATAGAGTATCAGTAATAAGTTAAGACTTAGATGTGTTGGAACATCACAAATAATTTTGACTATCTTATCAGACCCTTCCCAAAAGCCAGAAGTAACAACTGCTTGATTTTGGAGCTTATATGTTATGATTATAAAATCACGTGTGAAATTAATTATTGACTTGTTGCAAGATGAAAATGTTGTTCAATAAAATATACTATTTAAGTTAGTTTCGTCTTTTATTTGCAATATTAAAATAACTGTTATTCCTTAATATGTTTATGATAATTCATCTTTGTAAGTAACATTTTCAAAGGTTCGTGCAATCGACCAGTTCATTAATTATAAATTTGTATAGTCCAGTTCAGGTAAAAATTGGTTAAGATTGATTATAAATAAAGTCTTTGGTTAGAGATATTAAAAATAAGTTGTGGTAACGATTACCTGTTTGAAAGCATTACCTGTATACGATTGCGTTATTTTAACATAGAACTTTGGTTAATTGTTGTTAACCAAAGCTTCTGATGAATTTAAGAGTACTACTACAAGCTTCGTATGTGAATTTCGTAGTGGGTCCTTCAATGGTGTTTTCTTTACAGCATCGAATTCGAGTGCTCTCAAGTTCGAGATGACGAAGTTCGGCAACCCGATCATCACGTGGGGCAAGTACCGGTTCATCAAGAAGCTGCAGCGACGTGTGAAGACCTGGTGGGAGTGCACCGCGAGGAAGTCTTCAGGGTGTCGTTGCATCGCTGTCACCGTCGACGATAGGCTCATGAAGCTGAATGGGTGGCACAACCACTAATGCAAAATGTGGGGATTCGAGTACTTCGTGTATTTCGAGTACGAGTGTAGTAGTATTGCTACACTACGCATGTGTGCAGTAGAACACTTCGGGGATGGATTTCGTAGAAAATATCGCCTTTTTCGGCCTGATAGCAGCGGAGTTAAGTTCTGATGTGTTCTATTCTGAAGGGTGCGATTATGGAGTGACATTCATTTATAGGACTTGTTCCAACTCGGTCCTCAGTGGTAGAAAGGCATCTGTGAGCGACTACAGATTAAAATCCAATGGACTAGTCCTCTGGGGCTTATAACTGATGTGCAGTTAGGCGGCAGTTATCCCTTATTATTAGGTGAACTGTGAATTGCATAATCGTCTTTTTCTCCTATATTATAAACAAGCTTGAATTAAAGAGCTTTCATCGTGTCGTGAGTAACACGGATTAAAGATTGGCTTTACACCTATGTATTGAGGTCTTCTGAGATAGATGCCTGCGTAAGATCAACTTTATATTGCATGATCGCTTACAGCTTCTAAAATATAACAAAATATAATATAAGAATTGGTAGAAATAGTTCGAATGTTTTATAGTATTATGCGTAACACTTTCTGCTATGGAGTTTTTTTAGTATTTGAAAGTGTAGTTAGAGTAGTCGTAGTAGTAGTGGAGTGTTAATTTTAGTATATTTTAATTACATATAGTTTGATTGTAGCAGCATTTTTATCATACTTATTTTTACCTTATAACGTTCACTGTTTGATTTTTTTTAAAGGAATGGTATATTTTTAAACGCAGCTTCAACAAATACTATAATATAATATATGCTACATTCAGGAGTAGCAATATTAGTTATTTATACGGTATTCTTGCTTAATTGGTGAATATTTGATAGCAGACGGACTGCAAGCCAGCATGGATTATTTATTTAACTTTATTAAATTTATTTGAGATGTCAATTTGTATTGTTTTTAGGGATCCGAAATATATACCCAAAGGGTAAAAACGGAACCCTATTACTAAGCCTCTGCTGTCCGTCCGTCTATCACAGCGCTTTTTTTCTTGAACCGTAATTTAGATATAACTTGATATTTTACAGACAATGTATAACGGTGGCTGGTATAACAACAAATATGGACTTAAAATAATTTTAAATAATTGAATTGATAATTTTAAATAATTGAATTGAATCATTTTTTAAATTAAAAATTGAATAATTTTAAATATTATTAATGTCAAATTCTAATAGCTTAATATCAGTATTATTTGCAAATGCATATATTGAAGTGGCATAAAGTGTAATTTGTTTAATCGTCAGTTCTGAAACATTGTTACATAAATTTTAAACGTCGTAATATATGCTATAGTCTGTATTTCAAAAGTACCTGACATTTGTAAGCTTTTGTGCTTATTTTATAATTATTCAAGATAAAATAAAATGAAATAAAATATATACATATATTTTAATATTTTTCGCCTGTGTGGTGTAGGAATGGTGCCGGTACGGTTAATATTGGTTAATTTGAAAAATGACTGACCTGTTTGATATGGAATATATGTATACATAACATTTAGGAATACAAGTCTTTTACGAATACATAGAATGACGTAGGCGCGGGCGGAGACGCTTGCTAAATTTAAGGCTAAAGGGCGCTTTTCCCGTCGCGCGTGTTTACGCTCGCAAGCGTCTCTCAGCCGCGTGCGTGCCACTTGTATCCTGTCGTTTCATATGTACACGTACATGGGTCGCAAATGGATTGAAGTTAGTTAACTGTAATATGTGTGCCGACGGATCGCGTGTGCGGGCCTAAACACGCGTGACACGAAAAGCGCCCTAAATGTTTCTTAATTAAAGTAATGCGTCAAACACGTAAACAGTCGCTGAATTATTAATTAATTTAATTTTAAGTTTCTGTTTATGAAATAAGGGTTTTAATACTACCTAGCGTTTTAAGATAATGTTTTCGTAGTTCTTTTAGCTTCCTCGTAAGTGTGCCTAGCTTTAATATAAAATGAAAAATCAAATAAAATATTTAGAATATGTCAATTTAAACCTTGTGTTAATTATGAAATTGATGAGAGTATTACTGCATTATAAATGCGAATTTTGCGAGATGGATTGTGACATGGGCGTATTTTTTGAATTAGCTTATTATTTTTTAATTGTGATTATTTTGTGTAAGGTTTAAATTAAAATGTATTCTTCACAGCTCCGAATGAGAATGCTCTTAAATTCGACATGACAAGGTTTGGAAATCCCACAATCACGTGGGGCAAGTACCGGTTTATCAAAAAGTTGCAGCGCCGTTTAAAGACCTGGTGGGAGTGTACTGCAAGGAAGTCTAATGGATGCCGTTGCATCGCTGTCACCGTTGACGATAAGCTCATAAAGCTCAATGGATGGCATAACCACTAAATTGAAGCTATCATGTGGTTTTACTGTTTATTGTATACGCAAAAATTTAAATTTCTGTCTTTTGGGGCAGTAATAATGACAAACCTCAGAAGTGACTTGTATCCTATTTGGAGGTAGTAATATTATGTATGCTGCTAAACTGCGCGACGGTTTGATATTTTTGTATCATAAATATCTCGAATATGAATTGTGTTTCCTTTTAAGAAGTGTATTTTAATAAGCCGTAAAAATGTTTTAACCTTTCTGTATAGTATAATATCGATTGCTTATTAAGATTTTTCTGTACCATCCGTTGTTGTGCTTTTTCTTTTGTGCGTGTTTACGTCCGTGTATAACATTAAGATGCAAATGCCGCGTGTACGAGTGGGAAGAGCGAGAGGGCGTGAGCACGCGCGACAAGAAAAGTGATTACTCGTATATATTACGTTCTTATAAGTTATCAGGCACAGACAAATCTAGACGTACGTCCGTGCGTCTACCAAATTCAGGGTATGCACTTAACACAGTTACGCCACAACTTACATTAAAATAATATAAATTTATATTTGATATACACGGAAAATAGCAATTTAGCATACTGGTGGTACTTTAAAAATGGATAGTTACAGTAATAGTTAAAAGTGTCTGCTATTTTTTATAAAAAGTAGTTGCTTAAAGCTCTTGTAGTAGATAGTAAGTGTTACATAGCTGCAATATTTTTAATACGTAATAAGTAGAGCATTTTATGAGTACAAGTGTGTAATGTTATAATGTTGTAACATAACTTATTAGCTTTCGTCAACAACATACTTTATGTCGTGGTGTTTTTGTAGTGAATTTAAAGTTTAATAAATAAGTCAAAATAAACGTATTGTAGGTTAGCTAATTGAATTAGGAAATTGGATATGTTCCCAGATTAAAATTCAGTATTATTTTTACATAAATGTAAAAAAGAATAATTTTGTATGAAACTCATTGTTGAAAGACATTTTAAAATAAATGAAGTTAAGCGACCTTTGTTAATACAAAAGAAACTAAAAAAAACTACATTGACTCAATTACTTTACCAGATTTTTGATGTTTCAAATTGTTTTACACGGTATTTGCTTTCAGTTTTCTCGCAAGACTTTAGTATAGCTTTAAGTGTAGTAAAAATATTAAATCATTAGGATATGTTAGTTTATTTCTTATATCCAGTAAATTTTATTTTAAATGTTTAGAAAAAAAAAAAACAGTAATACTCTCATTCATTTCGTAGATGAGAATTATGTTTAAAATTATTGGGTAAATACTTATTTGTGTGATTTTGTGTGATAGGTTTTATGATATTAATAGATCTATGATTAAGATTTATTTAGATTAGAAATATGTTCGTAAAATTTACTTGTATTCAAATAATTTTGTTATTTCTATAGAAAGATCTAAACTCATTTTGAAATCTTGAGTATTTTTTTATATCTACTTAACATACTTCTATTTGAAAGATTGAGTTTTATGGAGTTGTAGAAATGAATTAAATCTTATATTCTCGTGTTAATTTTCATAGTATTAGTGGATTTAAATTAATTGAAATGTCCCTTTTAAAAGGTCAATGTAGCTTCGTATTAAAGGTTTCAGTATTGGATTCGTGTCTTTTATTTATAAACTTATTATTATTATATTAACAATATACTTCCACTCGTTATATATTAAGGAACGTCACTTAATCTTTGTGAAGGTATCTTGATTTAACGTTTTTTTCTTACTTCAGTTTTTAGGTTGTCCAAAAAATATCTTTGAGTAAATTGTGACTAATTTTGTCAAGTTCCCAATAAATTATTAAATCGTTTACTGACAGTTGTTTTTTTTTGTTTTTAGAACCGAAATTCAGCCTGTCCCAGCGTGGTAATCTGGTCGTGCAGATTGGCGACTGGCGGTTCAATAAGCATGCCTGTTGGGGCTCCAAGGTGCGCTGGACCTGCATCAAGAAGAAGTATGGCTGCAACGCCGCCATCACCACCGTCGACAACATCATCGTTAAGACCCTTGGCTCCCATAATCATTAACGTTAAGGCCCTTGGCTCCCATAATCATTAATGTTAAGGCCCTTGGCTCCCATAATCATTAATATTAAGGCCCTTGGCTCCCATAATCATTAATGTTAAGTCCCTTGGTTCCCATAATCATTAATGTATCAATGAAATTTTCGAAATTAAATTCCAATTTTTACAATAGTTTTTCAACGTTTTCGTAAATGGTGGATTCCAACATGTATGTAATCTGGGAGTAGCGATGTTTTTGTTCACAACTAGTTTATATATACTAACAATAGTAACAACAGCATGTAATTTAGTCTTTGTTATTTCCACGATAACTTTATATCTGTTTCTGAGCTATGTGTTATACTTATTTTATTATGTAAAAAGACCCAAAAGAGGTCGTACGATCTGACTTTCAAATATAAATCAAAAAGAAATATTTGACAAAAATACAAAAAAAAAAAAATTCCCAATATAAGTTGATTTTTTATGGCACAATTAGGTTCTTAGTTTTTACTTTAATATCTTTTAGTTTCGTAATGTAATTTTTAAGATATTTGTAAGATAGATGTTTAGTTATACTTTTACTTTTATCGGTCGAAGTAAGTTTGAAGATGGTAGAATTCGTTAGGGTTTTGATTGCGGCGACGCCGCAGCTATACCTATTATTTATAAGATTGCAATTTAGCAAACGAGCTTGCAATCCACCTGATTGTAAGTGATGACTGCTGCATATGGACATATGTAGCCAACTTCATATAAAACAGAGGTTCTACCTAAAGGTTATATGACAGATGCGTTGCCTCTCCTGAGAACTCAGATGCCAAATCGAATGTAAATCGACCGGTATGCACACTGTTCCATTGAAACGCAGAGTTACTTTATGCTAGAAATAGATATGTCGCATGGCGGTGGCACTACCGGTCAAATCATACTAGTTCTACCATCTTTCTTTTACCTTTAATTTTGTTATATTTATATGAGCTAGGCAAACACCTGGAAATGTATAAATGTAATCTGGGTGGTACTTTAAAGCATAGTACAATAGTATTACATCGCTGTTCAAATGGGGAAATATGAGTGGCGGTGTAACCCGTATTACGACATGGAACGTACAAACTTGATGTTGTTGTGTTTATGTGCTATTTTTAATTTTTTCGTTTTGTGTGAAGTCTTATATCTATCATCAGTATAACGATGCTTTACGTATAGCATTAAGTATTTAAGTTTCCTACTCATTAAACTTTAAATAATAAATCTTATATATTTTTCTTCTTATATAAAACTGTTGCCTCTTTAAGCTAGCTATACTTATAGTATTAATTATAAACAACGTTATACTCATTTTTAACATAATTTCTATAATTATGTATTACAATTATGCAGCAATTATAACACTTAGATATAACTAGTAACGTAAGATTTCTTTCATGGCAATAAGATTTTTTTAAATGCTTTGATTAACATTTTATTAATATCAATGCGTTTCTTTTTTCCGAATTTGTAGTACTTTAATCTAGAAAATCACTTTTAGGTTTATGTTATGTTAAGAAAAATGTACTACGATACTTCAAGAATATATTGGTCAATTTAGAAATAAATCATTTGTATTATTTCACCTACAACTTTTATATTTTGGATCATATTGAAAGTAGCGCGTTTTTTAACGGTAATCCAAAACAGGCATTAACACAAGGTTTTGTTTGCAGATTTAAACCCAGTATTTGCACAATCTCAGCGCGGCAACCCAGTGATTATGATAGGCCAGTATCGGTTCAACAGAGTCAATAAATACGGAAGTAGGACTAGATGGGTGTGTGTGAAGGCTAAGGCTGGCTGCAGAGCGTCCCTCCACACCATGGACAACGCCATCGTCCGCGTCTGGGGCTTCCACGACCCGATGGCGCACACTAGCGCCAATCGCTTCTGAAACATAAAATACCATGTAATCAAAGTATTAAGAACTTACACGAGTATTCTCACGAGCAATTCCATTTTTATGACCCACGCGTTATTTTATGCGTGTAAAACGAAATATATATAGGCAGGACATTTTTATAGTTTGTATTCAAACAAAGCGCGTAATATTATATCTACAATTAAATAGATTTAGTCTTGATTGAAAAAACCTGAATCTCCCACTGATTAATGAAATGGAAAGGTTTTATTTATGTCTAGACTTCTAGCTTGAAGGCAGGAGTTTTGGATTTCAGGCCAATAATGGACAAGTTATTATGGTTTGATTGAGCCATCAAATATCTGTCAAAGCCGGGGTTTATGTTTATATAAATTAGAGGTATTTTCTACCCTATATTTTCTTTTGTCGTGTGTTTGGCCGATTTTCCTGGACATATGTAAAATCTTCGCGAAAAAGGTGCTGTTTCCAAAATATGTCGCTTCTTCCACTCATGTCATCCATCACAATGAGGCTTCGAATTGAATAATACGTTTAATTAGTAATTCTATTTCACATTGTTAGATTAAATAATTTTATAAATTAAATGGGAGGGTAGATTTAAGTGTTAAAATATATTTTAAGCAGATGTACTTGTAACAAATATATATGATAAGTATTAACTTCAATTTCATAGAATCTAGCCCAGTAAATTAGACTTATCATTTTTTTATCAATGAAGTTATCAAAATTATTAATAAAATGGGATAAAACAAAATTTTATTATGTTTAACACAAATTAACATAATTAATTATTAATGCATTTACATTGATACGCAGTAGAAATCAGTTTTATGATTATAAAAAAGTGATACTTGCTAATAAAAAGTCTTTAATTAAATTTAGATTGTATTAAAATAGCTAGAGTTGTAACTTATGATACCTACCATATGGGATAAGGATTCTTACATAATACGTATAAGGCTACGTGGCTGCTAATAATATTTGCTCCATTGCTAAAATTAGTCGAAAAGAAAAAAAATATTGTACTAAACCACGCTGTTTTATTGACATTTTTGTGGGAATTATATTTTTTTTCACATTGTAAAATTATCTTGAAATTAAAGTTATATTTAAAACGATCTTAAATTCTTTAAAAAAGTCATCCATTTGACGTGACCACTAAGATTGTTCCTAGAAATGAATTACACAAAGGGAAAAATTTAGAAAAATCTATCTAAATTATGGTCTAAACTCTTTTCACTATGAGAGGAGACTTGTGGGACAGAAGAGGGATTGTTTTAGTCGAACAAGTCACAATCATAAATTTAATGCAGACGCGTATAAGACGTTTTAAGGATATTTCCCTGTCGCGCGTGTTTACACTCACTCGCGCGTCCCACTCGCACGCGTGTTACTTCCATTCCACGAGCACAAGTTGCAAATTAACTGCGGTGAGTTAATTCATAGCGGCAAATTGTATGTGAGACGCGTGTCGACGCGTGTCGTGCACACGCGTGACAGGAAAATTGCCTTAGTCATTTTACTGGGCTAATATCATAAGACCTTGTGCACATACTAATATAAATATTACTTAGGTTTGGTGGTGGATAAATAGCGCTTTTATTCAGTATTTCATCGTGAGTAATGTTTATCTTGAATAATGTTTTACTATATATCTGCATAGATCATATACGTGTACTTACGGTTTTTAAGTTTGTTTTATTTCACACCTTATCCGTAACTTTTATATAAATTCGTATATAAAAATTGAGTGAATTTTCTTGATACTAAGCATAATCAAATAATACCTAATATTTTTAAATTAAAACAATTCTATTGTATAACAGAATATATTTGAGTAATCATATTTTAGCAGTTGTACCATATATAAATAACTAAAAGTGCTAAATGGAAACTACAGCTCACAATTATGTTCGGTTATTATCTAAGTAATAAGTATGTATTAATACGTATTGAGGTCCGTTAGAAAATGAGTTATTAGGTTGAAATTTTGGTGGTGATATAGGGGTGGTAACGCAAACCTATTGTACACGTATATGAGGTGTTAGTGTTTTTGGTAAATGTTTCAGTAACTGCGATCACGACTGCAAGAGGAACACAGATGCTGCTCGCGGGTGGCTACCGGTTCTCAAAGGACAAGGAAGCCGGTCTGAAAACCAGGTGGCAGTGTTCAGTGCGCAGCAGAACGAAATGTAGAGCATTCATAACTACCCTCGAAGGCATTATCATCAGAACTTCCTTTGACCACAATCACTATTGATGTTGATTTGACTACAATGATATGGTTCAAAATTTAGTCCTTGAGCTCTTAGTGGTTCAAAAGAAAGGTCATCATAGCTACATCTGCCCTAGTAGCGGTACGCGCTGCCGTGTTCTGGGTTAAAGTTTGTAGCAGATATTTCAAGAGGCATTCTAATAGGTCCTCAGGGTTATTCATAAAGTTAATCAACTGATATCAGTCTCGTCCTATTTCATGTAAGGATCTACTTGATCATTTGAAATATCGACTTAAGATGTACATCTTAATTAAGTTATATGTAATATGAAAAAATTGAAGAATATTCAGGTGTTATTTTTATGATGAAATAAAATATGGACCTTCTAGAGAGCACGCATTGGAAAAGTTTGAGACAAAAAAGTCTAAAAATTATATAAAGTATTAAGTGTGACTCTCTATTGGTTACGAGAACCATGACATAGGGCTTCTTGTAAGGTAATAACAAACTAATCCTTCCATTATGTTTTCTGTAAATATAGACTATGGACCAGACAAAAAGAAGATTTTTATTTATAAGGTGTATAATACGAGTAAGTATTAAACGAGCATGCAATCCACCTGATGGTAAGTGGCCATTGCCACGTATTATTAAATTAAACCTTTATTTTATAATTTTAGTATTATTTTATACGATTACTTTAGGTAAAAACAAGCTATGAAAATGTGTTTTTAGCGGTCGCTTATAAAATTACGTTCAAATTATTATTAGGTTAATAATAAAAGAGATAATATTAAATTTTAATAATTGTTACTTATGCGTATAGTAATTTGGAGAAATGTAGAGTTTATTTAGTTATAGGTTATATTTAGTGTTTTTTATTTCTGTTACGTATCGTAAATATTTTTGTTCCTGATTTTTTACATGTTATTTATGTGCAAAATATACTTATTCATTTAATTACTAAGGTTTAACCCAATTAATATTAACACATTAAAAATGAATGCGAAATTATTTATGAAGTACCTACATGACAAGATTACGTGAACGTTTACTTTAAATTTAACGAACTAATTTATTATTTGCATTATTGTCTACCAATCTGTGATTCTATGCATTAAATAAGTTAATATTGATAACATGTTTTTAATAATGAGAGTATAAAAAGAACAACTTCAAAAACGTTACATATGTTTGATGATCTGGTAAGTACATAATTTGTTTCAATATAATAATAGATACATGACAATAACGTAGATTTCATGATATGTTTAAAAAATAATTAACATATTGTCGAAGAATTGCCTGTTTAAAGCTTTATATGACAATGTATGTTTTTTTTTCCTTAAAAATGTACTTTTTCCTTTAGTTTTTCATACATATATCATTACTATCCAGAATTTAATACTTATAGGCAACACTATCCGATAGTGCAATAACACTGGGTTTTATTTTTAAACACACCCTGTGCTTTTAAGTGTTCTGTACAATATACTCGTATACGTGTAAGAGTCGTTATTAAAGAAAAAAGTAATTTAAGCTTAACACCATATTGGTGAAAATTGATTGTAAAAAATTCGTCGGCGATGTACACTATAGACAATTCTTTAATCCAATATTTAATAATGAAAATTGATAAACAATACGTATATTAGAATTTCCTTGTCCAAAACTTCGCGGCACATAATATGAAGACAGGATACCGTATGTCAGATACCATACCGCCTTTATCGCGGGATTCTTTTCAGTGACGAGAATTATGACTCGAAGAGGTATCCAGGTGGTGGCCGGTGGCTACCGGTTCACGCGAGACAAGGACAGGGGTCTCCACACCAGGTGGCAGTGCTGTAAGCGGTACCGCACTAGGTGCAAGGCATCGATTATCACCTTTGACGGTGTTGCCATCAAGGGAAACCTCGAGCATAACCATAATTAAGATTTTTTTTAGGTAGGAAACGGGAGGAAAACATTCCATCTGATGTTAAGAGGTCATTGCGTCATCATCATCATCAACCCATTATTGTCCGGGTGGGCACGGGTTCACTTCTTCACATACCTTTGAAATTTTTTTTTTTTAATTTCTCGAGTATGCAGGTTTCCTCGCGATGTTTTCCTTCACCGTTTAAGCAAGTGATAAACCTAATACGCACATACGAGTAACTTTTGAAAAATTAAAGGTGCGTGCCTGGGATTTGAACCTTGGACCCTTCGATCAGGAGGCCGAGTTGATATTGAAAGGAAACGATTCATTGTGAATTTTGTGGCACTGTTAACTTATTACTGTCCTACTGCTAAGCACGTTTTTCAGGGTTAGAGGAGTGAAGGCAATAGTCCACTGCGCTGGTCAAGTGTGAATTAATAGACTTCATATAGCTTTTAGAACTTTTTTGTAAGAACTCTCAGACGTGCATTTTTCCACATAATATTTTCACCGTATAAGCAAATGATTATTAATTTCTAATACGCACATAAATTGAAACCATGATTGAGAGGCCTAGTTTCTAACTACTTCGTTGTCTCTGATTTTGGTGCTACTGGCGACTAAGTAACCCTGAATGGCCCTAATCATTTGATGTATATAATAGTTGTATCGAATATGGGCAGGTCAGTATTATATGCCGTGACAATCGCCGTCTTATCTAGATATTGAAAGAAATGTTACCTTATCCAAGGAGGCCTTAAATCCTAAAGCAGGGTAAAATGGAAATGAATCATCCCACTTGTTATACTCGTAACACTCTGTTTAGGCAAATGGTGGATTATATACCGGTTTCCAAACGACACGAGCATGCAGTCCACCTGATGGTAAGTGGCTACTGCCGCCCATGGACATCTGTAATCAACCCCAGATAGGATTAGACATTACTACCTGAGGTCGGCCACAGATGCGCCGCTATCCTTGAGGACTAAGCTGGAACGCCTCGGAAAAGTCTGTCTCCCTTACCACACCCTTCAAACCGGAACACAACAGCGCCTAACACTGCTGTTATTCGGTAGAAATTTCAATCAAATGTCAATATAATAAATATAAGCAATAAAAACTAACTGATGTAGAGCAAATAAATTATATTAAGACATATTAACAATAATAGATTATATCTATTTTAAGTAAAACTATTGTGATAAATTTGTTCCAACGTATTACCACGTGTCTGTTATGAACAGGTAACCAGGGAATAGCATAATGGAAGTAAATATTGTAAATAGATTAGTAACGTAGTAGTAAATAAAGTATAACTGATATGTAAAATTACTATATCACAGAATTAGAAGTCTAACTTTGTAATATGCAGAAGTTTTTATAGTTTTAAAAAGGACTAAATGCGTGCGTCATTGGGGAGAAACGTACACATAATATGTTGTAAACATAGATAAGTATAGATATCTCACTGCCTTGTAATTGAAGGAAGCCATTAAATGGCTTAAACGGCCGACAAATGTGTCAGCCATTTAATGGCTGTCATGGTGTGATATATGCGGAACAATGCCGAAAAGCGCAGTTAAGCGGCGCAAAAACATAAAATCGAAAAAAAAGTGCGGAGAAATATAGTTTCATTTGTAAATTATCGAAAAACTACATTTTTTTTAATATTTTTCGAACACGAAAATAGAGGAACAAGACAATTTCTATTGTCAAAACTTATATTTCTTGTTAGGAGTGAGTAATCTTTACTAATCTATGGTTGTAAATGGTTAAATTTCGTTTATTTTTAATACTGTGATAAACTCTAATTTGAGTTCGTTGTATGTACTATGTTGTTTACGAATTGCATTTTGTTTATTTCCAGAGAAGTGAAATTATTTATATATAGTAAGTTGGAAAGTAAAAGTGTTTTATTAACATTTTTTTTATTTTAATAAAGTAAGTATTTATTAGACGATAAAGATATGTATACCTTATGTAAAATATATTGAAATATTGATTACCTATACGGTAGCGAGAATTGTGAGTTTTATGTATATATGTATGTCTTTGTTTTTTTACTTCCAGTGCCAGTGTTTGGGAAGACGTGGTCGGGTAACCCTGTGATTATTGTGGGGGCCCATCGGTTTAACCGTGTCAGTGGGTGTAAGGGCCCCAAAGTCCGCTGGCGATGTATTAAGACTCCATCAGGGTGTCGCGCTTCTATAATTACGTTTAAAGATGATATCATTACCTTTCAAAAGGAACACAATCATTGATTTCATATGTAGTGTGTTAACTAAATGAGTTATTAAGAGTACTAAGAGTAGTTCGCCCAGTGGTTGAAATTTGACCATGATCACGAATTTTTCGGATGTTTTATTAAATACTCGTAGTTTGTCAATAGTTACGAAACAAAAACATATGTTGACTAACAAGAGAAAATGGCATTTAACTTTTTTTATAATATAGGAGTAGCAAACGAGCATGCAGTCCATTTGATGGTAAGTGGCTACTGCCGCCCATGGACATCTGTAATCAACCCCAGATAGGATTAGATATTCCTACCTGAGGTCGGGTAGCGGCGCATCTGTATGCGCCGCTACCCCTGAGGACCAAGCTGGAACGCCTTGGAAAAGTCTGTCTCCCTTACCACACTCTTCAAAACGGAAAAGCAGTACCTAACACTGCTGTTATTAGGCAGAAATAGGTGTTGTGGTGGTGCCGCCGGAGTTGAACCACAAAGGGTTCTACCAACTTCAACTTATTTTAACTTTGCCTATTACATGTATACTAATAGATAATCAAAAATACCTACTCGATAGAAGTATGTTTTAATAAGGTTTGTTATGAATTCAAGTTTAGGTAATTATTATAATTTTAAGGCAGATATTTGAGGTTCCATTGTGGCGCCTCTGACACAAGTACGAGTATTTCTACTGTAAAGGCTACTGTGTTCTAGTTTGAGGATATAATAATATGATATTTGTAACTAAATGAAAATGAATAAATTATGAAATAATAATTTGTTTCATATTGTAACGAAAGTTAGAAAATATAATATATGAATTTGCACATATCCCATTTTTTATTTTTAACATTAAAACTCATTTGTTAGGAGTCACAGAAGAGAAAAAAGATATTGGTTGACAATCAAAAGAGACAAAGAATTGTTTTGGCTTTGCATAGATGTATGATTAGTCCTTGGTAAACAAACCATTGGGTAGATTGTTTAGTAATAATGGCGATACAGATATACTTACTTATGATTTTATTTAAGTTATTTGCCATCCATAAATGGTAAGAACGTGACTAATGTGCATCTTAATGATCGTTTAGGAACGTTTTGGATAACATTAGAACGTTTATTTTTATTTTCAATAATTTATTTTTATTTTCAGACGTCACGATGTCGTATACCGCTCAAGGCAATCCATGTATCACAATAGGGAAGTACAGGTACAATAGGATGCCTAGTACAGGCCCTAAGTACCGATGGAGGTGTATGAAGAAGCGGAATGGGTGTCGAGCGAGAATTTTCACAGTTGAAGACCATATTGTCAAAATAGAAAGTAATCACAACCATTAAGCGTACTGAATAAATTGAACGAGATTTACAGGTGTTTGCTTCAAACAGGATTAAGAATCTAAATAACATTTCTATTCTGTTAGCAGCAATTCTTAAATGACAAATTTTGGATGTTTGCGTATGTGAAATATTTTTCGGAAAGAGCAGTGTTAAGTGTCAGTTGAAAGATGCCTTTGGAAGAATTTTTTATGCCATATAAGATTCATGTATGAGTTAAGGAGTCGCAGCCAGCGAAAACAACTTTAAACTTAAGTGGCAAAGTCCACAGTTTAAATTGAATTGTGTTGAAAAACCTACCTTAAATAATATGTTATTTATTTGCAAGACTGTTATAGATGAATAAAATAAATGATCGAGATGTACCTAGATTATTATTGTTTAATTAAAATCGTCATGGGAATAAGGTATTACACGGGGTATTTTTATCCTATGGCATTTTTTTTATGCAAGTCTATGAATCAATGAGTTCATGTTGTGCCAAACTTTTCCGTTATCCATGCGTAATTTATCTATTGGGCCCTTAATCCGCAGGAGAATCTTCTACAATGAAATTATATCGTTGTTTCTATCTATATTGTTTCATATCCATTGCGTTATCTATACTAATATTATAAAGAGGAAAACTTTGTTTGTTTGTTTGATTGTAATGAATAGGCTCAAAAAGTACTGGACCGATTTTAAAAATTCTTTCACCATTCGAAAGCTACATTATCCACGAGTAACATGGGCTATAATATATATGAAATATATTTGATAAATAGATTTTGAGGCGGTACAAAGTTTGCCGGGTTAGCTAGTATTTTATATACATGGTCCATATATTATGTGAAATGTGAATTTTTCAAATGGGCCTTCAGGGCCTAAGCCGAGTTACGAGGCCGATTTCGATAAAAACAAAAACATGCATGATTAGTTTTTTTTAAATATCTTTTCCCTACCCGGGAATTAAATGATTATCGAATATATAATTATATTTATACCTGTACTTATTATAGGTGACGCAAATGCGCAAAAAATGAATATAGTAATAGTACAAGCATATTTTAGTGCACATTTTTGAACAAACTGTTTGGTAACTGCTTTATTTTTTTTATTGTTTGTTCAAAACAACATAATAATATCGTACTTTGAAGCCATGAAATTTGAACACAAAATAACATATTCCCATTCGGAAAACTAGTCGTAATGAAAGTTTATCCAAATTCAGTATTAATAAACACGTTGTAGAGAGGGAGTAAGCTACTCCGAGTTTAATCTTGGAATAAAAGTTAGTCCGTGTGACTACCTAGTTTAAGGATGTTTTAAGGATGGAATAAGCGTAAATCTATGGCAATTGACATATCATTTGTCAAAGTAATATGTATTACGTTGATAAAAATACCTTTTCAGGACTTCTTTTCATGCTTCCCTTATTTTCGATCATTCGCATACTCTTTTAACTCAGAACAAAATAATTGCTGAAAGAATAAATATTTTTTTCATAAAGATCACGTCATTAACAAATAAGGTCCACGTAATAACTATCGATACGAATTACCCTTTCTTCTTCCTCCCAGTTAATTGAGCGAGTTCGTTTTTGGTTCATTTTCCTTGCAGTTGATTTAAAATTTTATTTATTTCAAATATAACTACAAACCGCTAGTATCGAGGTTAGGCATTTGATTATTTTGATCTCTTGAAAACTGTCGAGTTTGAATTTGTCAATTTTTATACATTAATTCATTTATTGACTCATTCTTTTTACTTTTAAAATTTGAGTGTTGCTATATTTTATTCGATAAACCCGGACTAAGAAAGGAATTGTTAGTTCGAGATTACTCCATGTTTATTAATGACATTGTTATAACGAAGTTAATACTTTTTTGAAATAAGATTAACTAGTCCAAGTGTAACTATGGATGAAGCTTGGAATACCTAAGCGATTTTTATTAATAAGGTGTTTATATAAACGTGATATTATTACTTTTGTAGCAATCTTCGCCAAAAGTCGTTACGGCAACCCTATACTGAAGTGGGGGGTGGATCGGTACAGGCGGAACAACGTGTCGATGTGCGGGCGGCGGGTGCGCTGGCGTTGCATCAAGAGTAAGATCGGCTGTAAAGCTTGTATCGTCACGTATGAAGGCATTATCATAAAGAACTTGCATGAACACCAACATTGATGAATAGACGAAGGTCCCGAAAAAGGCTGGAAAAGACAGATTCTTTAACGGTGCAGTGTCGAGACGATGATGTCTACTTTCAATAAGTAGACGATCTGACTTACCGCAGAGGTGGTTTAAGAAGAAAGATTGTTCCGCACAGCATGTTAGCTATAAGATGCGTACACGCATCTAACAAGTGTAAATGATAATCGTTTAATCGTATAAATTTCGGCATGTATTGTTTACCTACTTCTTATAATGTTAATCGCGCAAAAGTAGGTAATTGTAGTAAAACACTTGTTAGATGCAGATGCATTTAGTTCGTAAGAATAGCATGCTATTGTAATAGTTTATGGAAATCGTTAGATATTGTAATCGTAATGTTAAAACAGAGATCATCTTAAAATCGTAATTTCGTAATATTTTAAATCGTTAAGAATGCACCAAGGAGAAATTGCGTCCTAGAAAGGATCGCAACAGTCGGCGCACATGTTTCAAATATATTAGGGTTTTATTCAAAAAGTGCTCTGTAAAGAACCTATTTTAAATAAAAAAAAATGATTTGATTTGATTTGTTGCTTAAGGATCTTACGTATTTTGTTTCAATTTTACCAGGAGCTCTTAGAATTAAGTGTAATTTATCACGACTCTTGACAGCCTTGCACAATAGTTGACAGTCATCAAATAGAAATCGTTCCTTGAAACAATAGATCCTTAATAGAGAGCCAAAGAAAAGGGCTACCCTAAGAATCGTTCACTTTAGAAATAACATGTGCGAAAACAAATGTGCAGCCAAAGTACCCTATTCCACGGTACCTGTTTGACCAGAGGACCCTTTTGTTATTAGTTTATAGACTGAACCGTAGTCGTATTTGAATAAAGTTTACAATAAAGCCGTTAACAGAGTTTAACGGCTATCGGGAAGAAAGTGGAAGGGGAATCTAGGACTTAGTATATTAGGAGACGCATTTCTCCCGGCATTCGTTCTTCCTTGGTCATCCCTAATACTGCGTAAGCATAATTGACCTATGTGAAAATACGAAGTGCTTGTTAGCCGTTTATAAGTAAAGTAGAATTGATCGGGTAATATAATCGCGTAATTAGTTATAATCGCGTATTTAAAGGTTGTGTCGAGCTATCGTCGTGAAATCGAGTAAGACTATTCTTATTATTGACTATTATAAACTACTTTACTGAATCGTGTTATATCGTGTGTGGTGAGCGTCAAGCTCACCTGGGCGGAGCCCGACGGGGCAACGCGCTAAGAGGACTCTGGTTGCGTTCCTTTGGTTATCCCGGAGCCCTCTACGCAGCGCAGAGGACGGCCACCGCGGGGTTTTAGTGCGGTAAAAATCCCACATAACCCGGCGTCGCACCCAGGTTGTCGGGTACCTTTTGAAGGTTTCCTCATCGATAACAAAAAAAAAGGTACTCGTAGCGCTATTTCATATAATGTAAAAATAGAATCGTATGTAAATAAACCCTAGTTTTGTAAACCGTAACTTGTATATTTCCATCAATCACACCACTTTTTACAGTCACAGTCGTTTGGTGCCACACCGTACATGTAGGTCCTTTACTTTTGAATAATACACATTGCGGTCCTACGAGTGCGGGTGCTGCACAAAGATATATAGAAATATAATTATTATAAAAATCTGACTCTTTAAAAATATAGCACCATATCACTCCCACAATTTAGACGAATCTAACGACACCTTATATGTTAAACTGTTTGAGGGGCGTGCTAATTAGACATATATGAATACAAACGTACATACAGAAACATTACCCTCTGCAGTCGGTCATCTTAATGGTAGCGCCCGACGTGTCGGTTCTAATATTATAACTTGTACAGTGTAATTATCATGTTAATGTCACATAGGTCATGGGTGACTTTTATGTTTACTTTAAAACACTATTTCTAGAAGACATTCTTGCTATATTAAAAAGGCTGACCGCCCATTGGCTACTAAAGCTTAAACTACTTTAACGAATTTAGTAGTGGAGTGCGCGAGTGTCACAAAATCCTTGGCAATTATCATAGATTAGTAAAGATACTTGCCGCCTTGAAATTGAATGAAGCCAGAAACGGCTTATTAGTAAGTTCTTTTTATGAATTCTTGACAAATAAAAACATTTTTAGAGAAAAATTACGAATAAATACTGCGTAATTTACATAATAAATAAATAATTATTTCAAATATTTTAGGGACACTTTAGTACGGAGACGTGGCAAAACTTTTTTACGCAACTATTTCAATTCTGAAAACTGGGTAGTTTTTCTTGTTAGGAGTGAGTAATCTTTACTTATCTATGGTAATTATAGTAATTATTAAGTAGCTTATGCATCTATTAACATGCACTGTCAACAGATTTTTCGAATAAATAAAATATGCGGCGTTTAAGCGACTACTCCGTAGCTTGAGCGTTAATATGGTAGCCTGTGCAATTATCGTTCATGCGATAGTAACCAATGGGTGGTCATCGTACGACAAACGGGTAAATGACTTCTGTTATAATATGCTAAAAGATGTACATAATGAGATTGTGTTAAGCAACAAAAGCTAGTCACTTACTTATATTTACAATAATTCTCTAAGTGAATGTTTTGTTAAGTTTGTTAATTCTTAAATGTATGTGTCCACAATGTTAAATATATATTTTTAACACACGACAATAAGTAATATGTATATGAGCTAATTAAATAGGTACATATTAAAAAAATTGGTTCTACAATAAAGCTCATTATTGTGAAGTTGTTTAGTTATTATTTGTGTGTGTTTAAATTATGTGTAGTTTTTAATATGCACATATTTATATATACTTGCCTACCTTATTTAAAATTCTTGCAAAGTTCTTAAGTCCCTTTTGCGTTGTTTAAAAAGTCGATTTTTTGCAAACCAGCAAAGAATGTAGCCCATATTTATTTCGACTAGGACTATATAATTGTTTTCTAGCTTAGCCAGAATAAAGTTTAACAAATATAACTAAGTAATGTTAGAATGAAATAATGTTTCAACATCAGTTATTAATTAAGGGTCTATCCAATAGGGTTCAAGAGATAGAGCCCTGATAGCCTAGATAGAGACCGACAGTGGATGCTTAGTAATAGGGTTCCGTTTTTATCCTTTGGGTACGGAACCCTACAAAGGTCAGTGGGAAGGATTTCAAAAGTAAATAATTTTTATGGATAACATAACATAATACATTTCCATTTTGATAAAAAGGTAATTTACCATTGTTCCAGACGAATTCTTCTTTTTGACGACTCCTACTGGTTCGAATATACTGGTTTATGGTGGGAATCGGTTTTACCTACACCGTACCACTGGGTGTAAATCCACTTACAGGTGCTCTTTCAAGAAGAGTGGTTGTCGCGGCGGCATCATTACTATCGAAGGAAATGTCGTGGAAGTAAAAAATGACCATAATCATTGATATAGACGAGTGTTTGTTGAAATTGATTAAGTTTGACTAAGATTGCTGACAATCTTTGAATGTTAATAACATGTTTCGTACTATAAATGAGAAAGTCTGTTTTTTATTTCACTTGAGTACGTTAACTGACATATCTCTCTGACTATCTGTCATGGCGATGTGATAAAAAAATATTTAAGAAACGAAAAAATCCTCTGCTTAAAATATCCTAGGTACTCCTACAATTTAAACGATGACCAAAAACACCTCATACGTTAAAATCCGTCAAGCTGCAGTCAGGTAAAACAATGGGATATTATCAACTCTTTTGCAAATGGCGCTGCTGGTCTCTCTTAAAAGACATTTCGGAGCATTTAGCGAAGCTAGTTTTAAAAAAAAGGAGACCATTCACTTAGTTATTGAACTATAGAGGAAATGTTCGGTTTCGGTTTAACTATCTTTATTCTCAAAATAATTTACATTCACTTATAATGAGAACTTATCTAAACTTAAAATTATGTAAAATATTCGGCATGCGTACAAATAGTTTATCATTTATTTTAAATGTTATATTCACATTACTAAACATTTACAATGTGGGTAGTTTTGTAAAATGCAAGGTATACGAAGCGCAAGCGACGATAAATTACACGGATGCTGAGAGACTAGAAGCGGCTTGGTACGCAGTAAGTATTTTGGTTTGTAATTAAAGTATTGTATTTTAATGTTTACTTTACATTTTATTTATTTTTATTATATTTATTTTATTTATTAAATGTTCATATTTAGAATGCCTGTTTGATTTTAGGTTTCTATTTCGAAGAGTCCCAAAGGGGGAGTCAAGCGCTCTGCATGAATAGCTATCGCTTTAACAAACACAGCTCTAGTCGAGGGCCGAAGTCTAGGTGGACTTGTGTGAGGGCCAAGTTCGGGTGTAGAGCCACGGTGATTCTGTTCGAGGACACGATAATAAAAGTGATGCACGACCACAATCATTAGATCTTTTTCATTTTTACAATGTAAGAGTTACGATATAGTAACTAATTAAACATTATCTATCGTGAGTATACAGGACATAACAAAAGATATATATTCCAGGACGATATTCGTTTAAAATGACACAGTAAAACTTTGATACAAATAAATGTGTTTTTTTTTTACCTATTTTAATTACCAAATCATTTCCTGAATTTTTAAGATCAATACCTGCAATCAATAAAATTTCGGCATTTTGCAAGTATGGTATGACCGTTTCGTGATTGGATTATTTCAGAACTACAGTATTTGTTGTCTCGGTCCGGAGGGCCGGTGATCGCGTACAAGGGTTATAGGTACTACCGTCGCAGTGACAGCGCGGGTCCGAGGATCCGCTGGGTGTGCGTGAAGAAGTCCAAGGGCTGCCGAGCCGGTCTCATCACCATTGACAGCAACTTCATTAAATGCAGCAACTTCCACAATCATTATTAGGTGTTATACTCCTGTTTTGACATTTTTATTATCCATTTAGGTTGTGTCCGCCGTGTTAGTTTCTTATTGGTAAAGGTGATGTAACAGGTGATATCTGAAAAGTTAATGTTAACTAATAATAAATGAATTAATTCAGTGATGTCAATTATATATCTGCAACATTGGTGCACTTGAAGATGTGTGCTATTATGCACTTCTATACTTCAGAAATTTACAATTTTTAAGGCTGTAAGGTTTATGTATATAAATTACTCAAAGAGCAGTGTTGTTGTTTTATTTTTCAAAGCTCTTCAATGTTAAACACATTGAAGAGCTTTGAAAAATACTACCTAAACCGTTTATGAATTAGTATCTAAAAACTAGATATTTACGAGTATGTATATATTGGTAACGTTACCGTATTTTCTTGATTTCCGTGTTAATTAACCCAATAGAAGCAAATGAATAGTGTATACGAAATATTCATTGCAAAATTTTCCGTCCAAAAAACATATATTTATATCTATTATATAGTAATTATTCTAACTTTATTTAAGAATTAACTGTTAGTTTACGTAAGAAAATAAAATTTATAGGGACACTATTTAAGTCTATATTTTGTTCTGTTTTGGTAATTTTCCAGATGTTTCTGTATTGGTTGTATTTTCTTTTGCTTCAAGCTTAAAGTCTGAAAATACTTAAAAATAATATACATGTCGGAACAGGATGGCCGAATTAGTTTATCTTATGTGTATTCCCGAACCGACATCTTTGTTATTTCTTATTTGTCAGGATAATTATTGTACTGGTTCGGTTAGTACAAATATAATACAAATCGGTTCACTACTGTCCTACCCGCACGACGTCCACACTAAGAGTGACGTACCAGACCAACTGACAGCTAACTCGATGTCGCCAGATGCGCACCACTACCGCACGTCATACTAGTACTCGTATCTATGTTTAGTATCTAATTATGAGGGTACTTACTAATACACTACAATTATGATACAGGTACAGGTAGGGATACAGTCACAGCTATTCTTATCACTAACTTGTGTCTCTTAACTTAATCACTTGTAATGCTTTACATAGTCCTTAAATACTGAGAATATTCTAATTAATCGTAACTAAGTAGAACTAAAAGTACACTATCAAAACGGAGGCAGTTCCTCGGCGCGCGCAAGTCAACTTCACTCGTCAGTTCCCAAGTCGCTCTGTATGCGTTCGCCCCTTACGACCGCCGCACCGAGACTCTCTCGAAGCTCCACCAAGTGCTTTAGGTGTAGCTTATGTTCTGAAGTACCCATTTGATGACGTCATAGGTGACCACTCCGACATATATTTATTTTTGCTATGGCTTTTAAATGTTTACTGATTTTAAACCTGATTTTTATATTAGGTATATGCCCAGAAGGAAGCTGGTAATCAGTTGATGATGATAATAAAAATATTATGATAATGAAATCTTCAATATTGTAATTTTCAGAAGTATTATTTTTAAGTTCTAAGCGCGGGAGGCCGGTGATACAAATAGGGCGGCATAGGTTTAACAGGCGGACAGACAGTAGGGGACCAAGAGGAAGTTGGGTCTGTGTGAAGGTGTCCAGAGGTTGTCGGGCAACCGTCATCACATTGGAGAATGAGATCATTATGCATAATGACAATCATAATCATTATTGAGTTAGGTGTGGAATGTAAGAGTGATGTGACACCAAGGTTATGTTCATTGTTCTATATAAAATGTATTATTGAAAATTGTTATACACTTTAAATTATTTAATTGTTTTCGTTAAAATATGTATGTGAATACATGCCTACTTAAATACATTACATTTATTTTCGACATGAATGAAGTTTTATTATTCTATTTAGTTTTTATCATATTAACTGATTTGTGATTTCGTTTCCTCTCAAACAATTGGTTTTAATGCACACCATTTAATAAGGTATTTAAACCTACATCCTACACCTACATGCAAGGTATTCCGTGCAGCTATAATTGTGATTTATACTTAACATGCAATTAAATTAAGAGCAAATTTCCAAAACCGTGACTCAGAAATTGTATTACTGCAAGAACCGTGACAGGGAAACTGACAGCGTTTTTGTTTTTGTAGTTAGATTCGAGAAGACACGTTTCGGCAACCCAGTGATGGTGGTCGGTCGGTACCGGTTCAACCGCTGGAGTTACAGCAAGGGGCCCCACGTGCGCTGGACCTGCGTGAAGAACCAGATGGGCTGCAGGGCCACCGTCACCACCATCGACAACATCATCGTGAGAACTAGGAACTTCCATACCCACTCGTGATTCTGGTAGCTTGGGTTTAAGAGGGTTGGTAAGGTTTCGGTTGGTGAAGTTTGGAAAGCGCTGCAAAATGTTTTATTTGTAATGTTTTGTTTTTTGGTTGCTAATTCGTGCCGTTAGAGGCGCTGCAGTGTGTATTGTAACTCGCTATTGTAACTCTGAATTCGTATATATTATTTTACAGTTCACACAGTAGAATCTCTTTCGTTATTCACAATTGCCGGACTGGGCCTGATCACAATATTTCATAGATAGGATAGGTTATTCAGATGTGAATAACTCACAATAATCCATCTTAGAGAAAATTAGGCGATATCGGCACTGTATGCCCCTGAAAACGGGACATATTTTAACAAAATCCTTGCATTAGTCCGTCAACATTTAAAGATCTGATGTTTACTGGTTATAAACTCATAAATGTCATTTTAATAAGATACCTATAAATACATTTTTGTATTAAATATATTTTTAATTTTCTGTTAATGTTAATACCCTACAAGTCTCAAGTTTTAGCGTAAACTTATTCTTAAGTTGTCATGCCGTATTTTTTTTATTTATAAGCAAAGCATTTATGAAAATTACTCTGGTTCCTTAAAGCCACTTTATTAATTTACATAAATGGGCAAGGCCGATAGATCTTAATTAATTAAAAAAAATCTTTTACTAGTTGTTTTTTTATGTCATGGAAAACCAAATCTACAAGTACCTAAACGGTCGGTTTGGTATTGATTTATAGTATGCTTATTCATATTACTATGGCCTGTCTATCTGTGTTTACCTAATCTTTGGATAATTTTATAATACTATACGTACAACGTACCTGAACATACGAGAATGGACAGTAATAAGAATGAAATTATTTTCACAATAAATAATTTATTTCAATAGATAACATTTTTAAGCCGCATTTTACTAGGTAGTTTAGCCATAATATTTATTGTAATTTTTATCTAGGAATATACATTATACATACTTAATGAAAACAATTGGTGCAAATTGTGCCGAAAGTTTTCTAATGAATTCAGTCCTTTAACAGTATTTTAGTTATAATTATAACTATCAGAATGTATCAGCTGATAAGTGGTTAGCGCGTTTAGGGAAAGAGAACAATAGCTACGTAATTATGGTGTTTTATCACCAGAGATGTGCGATGTAATTGCGTATATATTCGATACACATGCATAGAATAGCTAAAACACACGTTGTTGATGGAAGAGCATCCTTATTGTATGTACTTTTATTTTATAGAATTAGAAAACGATTTGAATTTCATAAATGTCCTAATAGTGTTGATCACACGTGAGTTTTACCCTTTATAATTGAATTGGAAGGCTTCATAGGTCTTTTAAATGAGAAAGCAGCAACGAAGTGATGTAAGAGTGGCGATTGTGCTTTAGTGTTATCCTCATACTATATACAGTAGAGTTATGCTACCTTTTAACAAATTAAGTGCGTATAGATTTGTAGTGATGGAGTTATTTGGAGAAGGTGTAAGGTTTCACAATTGAAACGTAACGGTATTTTATTAATAATTTTAACATTTTAATACTAAATGTTGCTTTATTACATGATATTGGTTTGGCAAATTGTGTGGATGTAGAGCTAATTGCTAATGAGTATTGTTTTAGTTATATGAGAAAAACGAAGCATTTTTTGTGGTTTGTAGTTGTAGATTTAAGTTTTATATGTGTTATTTTATTCGGAGAAAAAAACACATTCTGTTTTAAAAAATAACTAAAAATTAAGTAACCTAATAAAAATGATATGAAGATATGTTTTAATATAAAATTTAAGCACTTGATATTAATTTGTAGTATTCGAATAAGTATAAAATATTTACTTAATTTATCCAAAGTATTATTATTGATGTAGGACTAATATATGCGTGATACGTATGCCTCTAAATATTTTAATAAAAATGAGTATTTATCTGGGGTTTTATTTAATGAAACTAAAGAATTACATATTTGTACTAAGGTGACTAAGTTATTACTACTACGGTGAAAGTACTGAATATTTAATATCTACTGCAAAAAATATTGAAAAGCTTAGTGTACTTACCCATGAAATAGAGTCTTAAAAAACTTATCCCAAAGATTTGATCTGTGTTATTGATTTTGTTTCATGTTATTGATTACCTATCTCATATAGAAAATCCTTAATATTATACTACGTATGTTTTACATCTGTTATTAATAACTTATCAATTTATCCAATGTTTTGCCTACCAAAGACCGAAACTACAAAGTCAAACTACTGACTTCAAATTAAGATATTTGGGAAGCAAGTCTAGTAATATACAAGTCATTCTACTTTTTCTCTCAAAATCTACACAGGAATGTCCTAATTATAGCTTAATATTTAAATTATAAGGTTGTAAGGCTGAGTTCATAACATCTCGGCTGGGCAGCACAGCGCTGCAGATGGGGCCCTACCGGTACAACAAGTGCAGCGGCAGCGCGGGGCCCCGCTGCCGGTGGTCCTGCGTGAAGGCCCGCAACGGCTGCCGCGCCACCGTCACCACCGTTGAGAATGATATCGTCAAGACCAACCGGGAACATAATCATTAGGGGTTTAAACCTACTAGTTAAGGGATTTCATGTTTTGTGCTCAAAAATGTGTGTAGAAAAGCGCTACAAAGAGCTACGAAATTTTCTGTTCTACATTTTTTGATCAAGATTTTGCATGAAAATAAATACGAGTATTAGAATTTTATTGATTTATTAACTTATTGATTTTTAATCAATAGTAAAAGTGTTTACAAAATGGAAAATATGAAACTAAGGTGTCTATTGTCACTGTTAGATTTTCACAAAACTCAGTCTTACCTCTGATCTCTGATCTGTCTGAATTGTCTGATCTGTCTGATTTTCCAAGGTGTGACGTATAATTAAATAGGTTTAACAATTGGAACGTTCAGTGAATTTTTAGGCGCTTAATAATATGAAGTCATGAGTACTTAATTATAATATTAATAAACAAATATTTTTTTTATTTAAATCTACCTCTCGTTTTAATACGTAAGACTCAAAATAGTTACTTCGCTTAATAATATAAGAATCAATCTAAGAACGATATAGTCTCTGTAAGTCTGTTTCTGTAAGACCTTGATTCTAACATGATATGTATATTTTTAGGGTTTCGGCCAATATTCTCGGAGTCAAGGTGTGGTAAGCCGGTGATCCTGATTGGTGGCTACCGTTACAACAAGTGGAGTGGCAGTAAGGGTCCCAAAGTGCGGTGGATCTGCGTGAAGGCTCGTCGTAGCGGCTGTCGCGCTGCGGTCACCACCATTGAGAATGAGATTGTCAACATCATTCATGACCATAATCATTAGGATTACATTTGTCAACATCATTTAACAGCATAATCAATAATCAAATCAAATCAAATCAAATTTTTTATTCAAAATAGGTTCTTTACAGAGCACTTTTTGAATGTCAAACTACCACCACTTCACAAGGTGTTTCGTTATGGAGAAGAAGAAGTTATATTTGTCATTAAGTTATATTTGTCAACTTATGTAGGAACCTCGTCATTAAGTTTATATTTGTCAACATCATTTAGGAACATAATCTTAAGAATACAATTTTCAATAATATTAATAGACATAATCATAAGAGTTACACTTGTCAAAATAATTTAGGAACAAAATCATTAGAGTTCCATTTGTCAACATCATTTAGGAAGATATTACCTTAAGAATTACAATTGTCAACATTATTTAGGAACCTAATAATTAGGATTACATTTGTCAACATCATTTAGGAACCTAATCAGTAGCACTACACGTATCAACATCATTTAGGAACCTAATATTTAGGATTACATTTGTCAACATCAATAAGGAAAATAATCATAAGAGTTACATTTGCCAATATGTTTAAGGAACATAATCACTAGGTTAATGGATCTTCAAATTTATAGATTTCGAGTTGCGCTTAAAAAGGTTCTAGGTAAGAATGCTAATGTCACTGTAGTTTCGGGATCAGAATAGGGCTACAGTATTCCCTGCTTGTCGTAAGAGGCGACTAAAAGGGGGTTTCGGGGTTGCGGGCGGCAAGAGTGGGAGCTCGAATCGCCCGGCTAGCGCACCTGGGAAGGACGGCGGTATATGTGGTCGCATTCCGTCGTATACACCAGACGGTGTGGTGATAGAAACTCACCTGGGCGGAGCCCGACGGGGCAGTGCGCTGAGAGGACTCCGGTCGCGTTCCTTTGGAGATCCCGGAGTCCTCTACGCAGCGCCGAGGACGGCCATCGGGGGGGGTTTTAGTGCGGTATAAGTCCCACATAACCCTGTGTCGCTCCCACGGCACCGAGTACCTTTTGAAGGTTTCCTCCTCGAGAAAAAAAGGTAAGAATGCTAAAATAACGAAATTATTCTATTGCAGAATGTAATGTTTTTTGAAAGTATGTATGTAGTAGGTAGTGACAAGGAATAAGATATACAATTTACACTGTACGTCTTATTCCTCGCCACTTCCTGCAGCCCAAATGGCTTGATGGATTTTAACATAAGATGTTGTTGGTTTCGTCTAACTTGTGGAATATATATAAGCTATATTTTAAGCAGACATGTTTTTTGTTTTAATGGTAATTGATACTTAATATTATATTATCTCTAATTATATGATCAACTACATTTAATATTAAGGATTTAGTTAAAACGTTCCGTACATATTTAGAATGTAAGATATGATTGTGTCATTATAATAAATAAATGAAATATTGAAATTGGTTGTTAAATTTGTAAAAAACAAGACCAAATCTGAAAAAAGCTTCATTATTTATTCAAAGGTGATAAATGTTTCTAGATCTACGACCGATATTCTCTAAGTCAAGGTTTGGTAAGCCGGTGATCCTAATGGGTGGCTACCGCTACAACAAGTGGAGTGGCAGTAAGGGTGCCAGAGCGCGGTGGATCTGCGTGAAAGCACGTCTCAATGGCTGTCGCGCCACCGTCACCACCATTGACAACGTAATTGTCACCATGTTTCAGGAGCATAATCATTAAAATTATAATTGACCCCGTCTTCAGGCGCATAATCATTAGAGTTACAGTTGTGAACATTCTCCACGAGCCTAATTATTGTAATTATATTTTAAACTATCATTTAGGAGCATGTAATCATTAGAGTTACATTTGTCGATATCATTCGACTTCCCACATAGATAACGTCGGTAACTAGTTACTATCATGTAATTTACATTTTTATTATCTCTGGTTTAGAAGATTTAAATACTTGGTAAATCTTTAGGATGTTCATATTTGTAAGTTATGAATGTGTATTTAGGTGACGAAAATAAATAAATGTAATAAATAAACTCAATAATTACATTAACTGTTGTACCTCTAATGAAATGCGAACTGTAGATTAAACTGTTTTTATTAAACATTAAATCAAGTTATTTCTTTACCTTAGAAAACGAACAAATCTTGAAAGAAATATACTTTCTGCATGACCTTCATAATTTACTCAAACCTAGTAAATATTTTTAGATGTTCGACCGATATTCTCCACATCAAGGTTCGGAAAGCCGGTGATTATAATGGGTGACTATCGCTACAACATGTGGAGTGGCAGTAAGGGTCCTAGAGTGCGCTGGATCTGCGTGAAAGCTTCTCGTGACGGCTGTCGCGCCACTGTTATCACCGTTGCGAATGAGATTATCAACATTATACATGATCATAATCATTAATTTAATATAAATAACTTTAATTTTAATAATTTAAATAAATAAATTAAATAAATAACTTAGATTGGCATTTGCATCATTCAGAAGCATTATCAATAGAGTTACATTTGTCAATATTATCCAGGAGCATAATTATAACAGATTCATTGATCCTCAAAATGCACTTTAAAAGTGCCATAATTATAAAAAGGTTATCATTTGTTCAAGTTACAGACCACATACATTGAGATAACGCCGTTTCTTTTGATAATACGAGTATTATGCAAAAAAGTAATAGAGTATATAAAACAGTTGAATGTAATGAATGTGTAATTATGTTATGAATATCATTAAAATAAATGCATAAAATAAAAAAGCGCGTTATTTAAATTTACAGTTGACTCTTATGAAATGGAGTCAAATGGGGTCAATTTTTTCTACTTAACTTAAAAAATACACTTTTCTGAAAGACCTTAACAATTGATTCAAATGTGATTTGTACGTTTCTAGATCAACCAATATTCTCAAAGTCAAGGTTTGGGAAGCCTGTGATCCTTATCGGTGGCAACCGTTACAACAAGTGGACTGGTAGTAAGGGTTCCAGAGCTCGGTGGAGCTGCGTCAAGTCTTTCAGCGGCTGCCGAGCCGCAATCATCTCTTTGGATGACGAGATCGTTAAGTTTAATCATGACCATAATCATTAGATGTAGTCTAATGGTTGTCTCTGATAGGTCTACAAATACGAAAATTTTACTCTCGAGCAATTTCTTTTCATCTATTTGTGAGATAATTGACCCTTAGCGTTATGTTAAGTCAACATTATCCTGAATTTATTCATAATAATAAGTTAATATAAGATAAACGGATAGTTTTTGTTTTATTTCATAAGCTTTAAGAAGCTGGAAGCGGAGTAAAATAAGAAATGGAAAGTAGATGTTCTGGAAGTTGAAAACTAATTAAATGTGCGTGTATGTAATCAACAATCGTATAGTTGAGTCGTACGCTGTACAAATTCTAATATCAACGTAAAAGACTTTAATAAAAATGGGCGTTCAGAAACATCAGAAAAGTATAGTCAACCAACGGTAAATAATAGGTAATTGGCCACTTTCATCTATCGATTATTATTGGGTATCCTGTTCGTATCGTATTTTATTTGAATTGCCTGGTATATTTTTTATTTCTGTGTTAATTTAAGAGTTATTTCGTTATATTCTCAGATACACCCGTGTTCACTACATCTCGATTTGGCAAGCCGGTTATCCAGATAGGGCAGTACCGGTTCAACAAATGGAGCGGGAGTAAGGGTCCCCGTGGTCGCTGGGTCTGCGTTAAGGCTTGCTATGGGTGTAAAGCCACTATCATTACAATGGATGACGAGATCGTCAAATTTACCCACGATCATAATCATTGAAGAAAAGACTTTGGTCAGTCATTGTACAATAAGAAAATTACGTGTGTTGCTTGTGTAAGATACTTCCTGGAAAGAGCTCAGTATAGAATAATAGGGTCCCGTTTTTACCCTTTGGGTATGGAACCCTAAAAATATACTCATCAAGCGTCGCATTACACAGTCTTACAGTATTAAGGGTCAATAAGACTTGTGATCTTCATTTTAATTCTTTTAATTTAAGTTACTGCACCATTAAAATTATAAGTACATCTTTTTATTTGTAGTTATTTATTTACATTTTTTTATTAATTACGAGTATCGAAAAAGATAAGGTTCGCACAATGTGATTTAGGTACTACTGTCCACCTTTTGTACACACAAATTGTGATCAGATAATTCTAAATTTATGGCTTAAGTATGGAAATATTAGGCTAAGGGTAATAACAATCTCCCTATTTAATGTTTTATCTCATAAAATGATAATTTTCGTAACTTCAATATGTATTATAAAAAATTACATTTAAAAAAGTTAAAGAAGTGAGTATTAATAAACATGATGAAATTACATAGTTATTTCTAATCCAACTGTATTCCCATATGATTCATTATTCAAAAGCATTTTAAAATATTTATTTTTAGTAATTGTTATTTATTTTCAATATGACAAACATAATTTTAACGAAGTTAAGGTGAGTAAAGAAAATTTCTTTGTGACTAAGATTGGAATAAAAGTGGAAAGGTGGTATCTCAGAGCGCGGTACGACAGCCAAACCATACCGATGCTGAGCTAAAATCATCACCTCATTTAATTTTAACATTGTTGAAATCATCGTGAATATTACTGTCTGTTGCACCACAAAGGCATTTTGTTTTAACCATAAAAGCATTTTGTCATCCTAGATACACCAGTGTTCACCACGTCTCGATACGGAAAGCCAGTTATCCAGATGGGGCAATACCGGTACAACAAGTGGAGCCGCAGCAAAGAGCCGCGTGGTCGCTGGGTCTGCGTTAAAGCGTGCCATGGGTGTCGGGCCACGATCACCACTATGTATGGCGAGATTATCAATTTTAATCACACTCATAACCATTAAGTTGTACTAAAGAACTGGACCACTTTGTGATATGTGTGGTATAGATTTCGTCAGTCTTGCTAAATCAAGTAAACATTTCTTCCCATGTTGCCATACGAGGATTTAGCCTGAGAAAAGCTTGTTGTAACGTCAATGTTCTGGACATTGGCGGATCTTGAGAAATAAGAGGTTCAAGCACTCCCTAAAATTCAAAATCTGTTTATCAGCGTCCGTAGCACATCCGTAGCTTTTAGCTGGCGGTAAAATTTAGTAATGTGTGGACCTTGTTTTCGCCAACTTTCGACTTATTATGGAAACTGCTTACTTATTTTTCCACACAGGAAAGGCTGGGTTAAACAAAAATATAGGATCTGATAAGAGTCGAGTTACTGCAGTATTAAGGGTCGATACGACCTGTGATTCAAGAAACCAAAAGTCTCTTGATAATTTAAACATACAATTTTGTAATTTTTATATAGTGAGGTACTCGTACTAGAATTATGAACATGATAAATCTTATGGATTACCTTATGGATATTTTTTAGATTTTAAGTTGAAGTTTTAGAATTAAGGAATAATTTATTTAATGTATGTCTTTATGAATTCTTATATTGTGTGTACCTATATGTTTGTCTACATTTCGAAAAAGCATATGTTAATAAATACAAGGAATCACAGAATTTTCATTTTTTCAATGACTAGAAGAAATATACTTGATAAATAATCAGATCCATATTGGTTTTAGAGAACTATATCTCTCTGAAATATATTAAAAGACTGAGTACTAAGAATACCCGTTTTGTCATTAAAAATACCAATATTGAAAAAGAAACAGAATGTATTGTTATTTTTGATTATGACGTTTTCATATCATCGTCGATTGTTTACACTGATCGGATGTATTGTAGTTATTTAATCCTAATACTTCATTAAAATCTTGCATTTGAAATATTTGATATTTTAAATCAGTACTGTAATTTTTTAATGTGGGTTATTCGATATTATTTTCAAAATTTCCGATTCAACATTTTTTTAGTTAAATCAATTTATCAAATCCAATGGATATCCGTAGCGTATCCATATTCGCATTTCGTGATACGAGTAATAAAAGAATAATCTTTCTACTTAATGTGTTTATTTATTTACGTAGATATGGTTCCGGTGTTCACGACCACTCGTTTCGGAATGCCGGCGATACAGATGGGGAAGTATCGGTACAACAAGTGGAGCGGGTGCAAGGGGCCCCGCGCTCGGTGGGTCTGCGTCAAGCGGGGGAACAAGTGTAGAGCCACCGTCATCACGCTTAACGACGAAATCCTCAAGTTCTGCCATGGCCATAATCATTGATTCTGAAACTTTGAATTTGGTTTGTTAAAAGTTATGAGTTCTGACAGAAAGATTAATTTATTGTCTTTGACGTTTAGTGTTGCTATCTTAACGTCCGGAAGTAATAATGTTAGACTTGTGGTCGATGTCCGGCCGAAATTGAAGCCGAAGCCTAATCGGCCAACGCCATAATCTTCGGCCGAAGCCGAAGCCAAAACTTCGCTCGGACACTAGTTATTACTAATAATCTAGGTAACGAAGTATTGCCTGCGGAACTTCGATAATAAAAAAAATATATATAATTGTCAAATTTCGAGGCAAAAATTAGTTAAGATTACTAACGGACGTTAATCATTTAGTAAAATTATTGTATCATTTATCAGTCCTTGTACTAAATTAAAAATCTGCAAATTTACTCGACGATGAAATTATTTAACTACTGATTCGTTTTTATAACATTTTCTTTTTATAAATTTATTTTCTGCTTCTATTATCTTTTGACTGTAATATATTCTCCTAATTATATGACGTTTTCAATTTAATCTTTTACGAAAGTACATTCAGGTATTCCAGATTTTGTATGAACGAATAAGAAACCTAAGGCCAGTTAATTTATTACGTACAAATGCCTTAATACATAATGACAAAAATAAATAATTTTTAATAATGTTGGTTGTTAATTCAATATTTTATGTCGAAGATTTTTTCTTATGATATAATAGCAATAGATGAAGTTGATGTCTTAATGATTATTCAGATCCAGTGGTATTCACGACGACCCGCTTCGGGATGCCAGCTATTCAGATGGGGAAGTATCGATTCAACAAAAGCTTTGGGGTCGACGGTCCCCGTGCAAGATGGGTTTGCACCAAACGGGGCAACAAGTGCCGCGCCGCGCTCATTACCCTCAATAACGAAGTTATTAAATTCTGCAATTCTCATAACCACTAATGTTAATGCTATAAATATATGATCTGTGAATGGCAGGTCGTCAGTTTTGTACTCAAAAACTACAGAAATAAAAATAAAAGTGCCACAAATAGAAATAAAATTGATAATGTTAGATCAGTTTCCATTTGCTCAATTTAAGACCTAACGTTTATAACGTTTTGTGTGATAATTATGTAAAAATTATGCTCAAAAGGATTAGGGTTATAATTTTGGCACTATCAACGCCCGTTATTAAAATTCAATCTATCCAACGTTTTGCCTACCAAAATCGGCATTGGAAAATTATTTCATAAAAGACATTGACAACTTCGATCTTTGGTAGATAAAAATTGGGTGGATTGATTATTAATAATGGACTTTATTTGGTTTAATAAAGATATGGTTTAAATTAAATTGTTGCTTATGATAATGACCGTAACCTTACCATGCCTAAGTTTGTCTCTAGTACCAGATCTGACGTTACTTTATCACTAGATATATAGATTGTAACATATTGTAACTACTGTTTGTTTTTTCGTACTCTATTGTTTATTTGTGTTACCAAAGTATATTTACAGCATAAAGAGTTTACCTTTCTATTCGACTATTCATTGTCTATTTCTATAATATATTTGATGTTATCAAGTTAAGAAATCTTGATGGTCTTGGTGGAATACCTTGGTGTACCTTGAAATGTTCTTTGTATACTACATACTAAAATTTAAAAATTAAGAAACTCTTAATTTTGTTTATTCTCTCATCAACTTTCAATGTATGTGTCAAGAAAATATATTGTTTCAAATTATTATGTTGTTTTAAAATTATCTTTAGACAAGTTACGCGCGCTTCTTATCTATTAAAATATTAAATTTCCATAAAATAAATAATATAATTTCAGATCCGATATTTCTATCATCACAAAGGGGGAATCCAGTGATACAAGTTGGGCAATATAGATTTAATAAATGGTGTAGAAGTAAGGGGGCTGTGACACGCTGGATATGCGTCAAGGATCACCACGGTTGCAGGGCTAAGATATGGACGGTTGAAAGGGAAATTGTCAAGTATAATGACGTACATAATCATTAATTGTAATAGTTTTATCAGTCATAATGTTGATATGAATGATAATAATCAATTGTGATGAAAGAAATGTAATTCACGATGCACTATTCAAGAGGATGAAAGTTGTTAACGGAGCGATAGACTTTTCTGGGAGGATAAGTAAGGGTTAGTGACCACAACCGATGTTGAATGCTTTCAAATAGTCTAAGGCCTTTGACTGGCTGTTATCCCTGTTGCGGGTGTGAAGGGTGTGGTGCGGGAGACATAGTTTTCCGAGGCGTTTTAGCTTAATCCTCAGGCGTAGCGGCGCATCTGTGATCGACCTCAGGTAGGAATATCTAATCCTATCTGAGGTTGCTTACAGTTGTCTATGGGCAGCAGTAGCCACGTACCATCAGGCGGACTGCATGCTCGTCTGCTACTCATATATTATAAACAAATCCTGAGATAAAATAAGCGATGGCCAGCGGTCACCTATCCAATCCTGTCTGTGTTTCATGTTGATTAACTTAGTTTAGTTACGATCTACTCAAATGGAGATTAATCAAATTATGCTTCAATATTTATTATTATTTATATCTTGTAGTCTATCCTCATGATGATCAAATAAAATATTACAAACGACTGTTACAATTTAAAATTTTATATTATATTTCTAACCTCTAACGACGTCACAGCTAATTATTATCTTTGTGAATTTTGAAAATGTATGAATGAATTTGTTCAATTTTTGCAGGGCCGAGGTATATATTGTCTAGAAAGGGTAACCCGGTTATACTAATTGGTACAAATAGATTTAGGAAATGGGGAAGCAAGGGGCCTAAGACCCGATGGACCTGTATTAAAGATAGCCAAGGATGTCGTGCGAAGCTGTGGACTATTGATTCTGAAATTGTAAAATGTGTAGACGATCATAACCATTAACATACAAAATTACTGAGAAAATCAAGGGTAGTGTCAAATGTGAGGTTCCTAAAAGTAATTGGTAAATAGGCTAAAGTAAGTATTGGACTTCAGTTGGAAGAAAAATATACGATTATTAAAAAGCATTTTTTTCCACCAGTAGACTTTGTATTAAATAAATATTTGGAGTAAATGGAAATGAAAGACAAGAGAGGAAAACAAATAATTAAAAATGAGGTAGCTATGTAACAAAATAACATTCTCAGTATAATTCCTAAGTTTATTTTCCATTGGTGATAATAAAAAGTTTTAAAAAGAACCAGAAATATTATTGATTACATTCTGGGCACCTAAGTTCGATTATAATTATGAATTTAAAATATCGTTCGTTCCCTAGTAAGTCCAAGCTTATAGACCAGGATAATGTATAAGTAAATTGTTGTGTATTTTTGATTATAAATTGCATAAATTATATTTTTGGGTATGTTGTTTTATTGTATCATCATGAGCATTTGTTATCCCACTGGTGGGCATTGGTTTACTCTCAACGTGCATAAGAAGACGGAATACAGATCAATAGTCTATTGTATTTTTCTTAAATATATTTTAATACATAATAATTTAATGAAAGTATTTTATATCGAAAAAAGACTAACCGAAGATTACTGTTTCAGAACCCAAAATATTACTATCGAGGAACGGGAAGCCGCAAATAGAATTTTGTGGGTGGAGATACCGGAAAAGCGATCGCAATGGACCCAAAATTAGATGGAGATGTATAAAAGATTTTCAAGGTTGCCGGGCGAAACTGTGGACGATTGACGCGTCTATAGTAAAATGTCTTGATGATCACAACCATTTATAATATGAGAAGTTTTTGAGAAAATGCGGACATACGTATATTAATACGAGTAGATAGATAGATAGATAGATATTCTTTACTGCACACTTAAATTGACCATAACAATAGTACACAATTATATAGGTGAATTGTATGCAATAGGCGGCCTTATCGCTAAGCAGCGATCTCTTCGAGACAACCTATGCATGGAACAGGTAAGGAGTACATACATACACAGCGGTCGAATACAGAACCTCCTTTTGAAGTCGGTTAATGTTAATGTTTTTTGTGATAATTTATTTTCTTTTTTTTTAATTTGGTGACCATTGATGACCTTGAGTGTAAGTAATAAAAAATTGAAAAAATTATGGCCATGGTTGAATTTTGACCACAGAGCGAATATTTGTAGTAGTAGCTACTAAAATTGACTGCAGTTAGGTCTTAAATTCTTTAATATTAGTGTTAATGCCATAATGCTTTTATTAGTTAGTGAACTTTTGACATTCTATAAATCACAAGATTTTTCAAAATAATATTAATGAACAGTATTATTTAAATGATACTTAAATATTATTGCATCGATATAAGCTTAGGTAGGTACTTGTAATTTAAGCAGTATTGGAAATAATATACTGTCCCTTAAGGGCATTTAATATGATTTGTTTTGTATCGCGCAAATTTATCTACAAAATTTAGCTTTAAGCGATGTTATTCGCAAAATAAGTATTAAGTAATAAAATGTTTGTATGCGACAAATTCTGAATTAACTCTTGTACAAAATTGTTGGCAATCTCAAAACATTTAATAATAACATTTGTGCATATTGTTGTTTGTATATTAGTTAATAACAATTAAAATAGTTAAAAAAAATGATTCTTAAGACAAGTCCTAAATATAACTATGTTTCTTGTTGCATGCCATAGTACCAGTATAAGTTAAAAAGATAAGAGTAATATTACTATTGATTAGTTAAAGATATAAGTTTTCTAGAATAAATACGAGAATGAAAATTATAAACACCGTATTATTTATAACGTGAATTAATAACCGGCCCTATATATCTTCTAGTCAAGTCTACATACAATCAATTGAACAACGTTTTCAGCTGATTTTAACTATAATATTACATATATTATATTTCGTGACTGGAATGCCATAAGTTAATTTGTGAATATAGAACGCCGCATAAATATACCAAAATCAAACAACTGGGTCTGGCAAAAATTCTGATATTTGGCTCGCTCGCAACAAATTTTCAATTTTAAAGTCGATGCCAGTAAACTTTGTAAAATATTAAACTTTTCACTAAAATAAAGACGTATTTGGTAATCGAATAAGTAATTAAAATAATTTATTAAATAGTGCATCAAAGGCACTATAAGTCAATATGAAATTTAAACTCGTGTCTATACTAATAAAAGTCAGTATGAATGAACACAATGAAATTTGACTTTACAGAACCACAGTTTACCATTTCCAGAAGAGGGAACCCAGTTATCCAGATTGGCACGAACAGGTTTAAGAAGTGTGAAATGAACGGCCCTAAAACAAGGTGGAGGTGTATCAAGAGTAGTCAGTTTCAGAGATGCAGAGCCAAGTTGTGGACAATTGACGAAGAAATTGTCAAATGTGTGGATATCCATAACCACTTATAATAAATTTCAAAGACTTAATAGAATACTCATTGACGTTAAACTTTTGAAGAATAATTTCAAATAAGTATGTACCTAATATACGGTGTCATCAAAACAACTGGGAATGCTCTTATCATCAGCTTCAGGCAGAAGTTCTTCTTTTATAAGGAGCTGGTTATAGATGTCCATAGTTAATATAGGCTGGATCCATGCTTTTGCTATATATATCTTATATAAAAAAAATATAGGCCTTAAGAGAAAATCATTATTTTGTAAAAAGTATTATTCTACGAAATATTGATATGTTGTTGTGATACTAGTATAGAGTTCTTTAAGAAATTCATGAAAATTAAACGCAAAATATTCTCTGCCTCTTAAAATCTGATATTGCAATTTAATATTCTTTCCTACTTTAATAGTTTCCTATTAATTAGTTATTCCTTAAGCACTATTATTTAAGACGCATATTTTCGTTTTGTCGCAAAAAATATTTTTAAGCTCTAGTCAGTGTCACGGGAAACCATTAGTTTTTTATTTTACTTAATTTCTTAGCTGTAATCTACATTATTGCATTAATAAAGTTATTAATAAACCATGTATTACACGAAATAAACACAGTATCTATATAGTTAATTTTCTTTTCGTAGATGTAAGTTTGTCTGTGATGATTTATCAAAATAAATATAAGTTAAATATATAGTTGCTGCAGAAAAAATAATTTATAAATTATCTTTTAGATGGAAGAATGGATAATTTCAGAATCTATTATTTTAAAAGTGTAATCAAAATATATTCCAGAAGTCAAAATCACTACACCAAAAAGGTGAAAAATGATAACACAAGTTAGTCAAACTGAATGCGGACTTAACTTTGCCGTTCTCATTACTAAAATACTCATATTCATTACTCATATACTGAACAAAACTACGTAAAGGGTGTACAAATCATAAATTTGCCTCTATCATATAAATTATAAAACAAATAATCTTCATCCTTTTTCTATTATAGGGCCACAATTCATGAAGTCTAGAAGAGGGAACTTGGTTATTCAGATAGGTAACAATAGGTTCCGAAAATGTGAAGTGAACGGACCTAAAATAAGGTGGAGGTGTATCAAGAACAGCCAGGGATGCCGAGCAAAGCTGTGGACGATAGACGAAGAGATTGTCAAGTGTGATGACATACACAACCATTAGTATAGGAAGAAATGAAATTTTGTAAAAGGTTCGGAAGTAAATGAGTTTTATACTATTCTCTTGGATGTTGTTTCTTGGTGACTAACATTTTTGTCATTTTCAAAAAAGAATATGACGGGTCAATAACATTGATCAGCTATTATTATAATTAGCAGCAGCATTATTATAAAGTTTCGGTAATTATGATTATATTTGCAAATTGTTTGTTCGAAAGAGAAAATTTAAAAATTTATGTAATGCCTTTTGAATCCTGTTTAGGCGATTTAAACACAACAAACACATCGTTTTGTTGTTACAAAAAGTATACCAAAATAATAAATGTTTGAAGTAAAAAAAAAAACAGTAATGCTATTCATAGTTACGAAGCTCATTGAAGCTCCACATTTAACTCATATTTAACATAAAAGTTTATGTTTAGCATGATATAACTTTATTCCTATAAAAATCACTGTATTATCTGTACAAAGCATAGAATGTACTGCTGTTTTACATATTTTTCAGGAGCAAAATTCCAGCTGTCTAAAAGAGGAAATCCAGTGATACAAATAGGAACGAATAGGTTTAGAAGATGCGACGGTAATGGACCTAAACTTAGATGGAAGTGTATTAAAGACAGTTTAGGATGCAGGGCGAAGGTGTGGACCATTGATGAACAAATCGTCAAATATGTAGATGATCACAATCATTATTAATCCAAGCCCTTCTTTTTTGTTGTCAACTTGAACTGAGATAATCGCTAAAGTCCTAAACGCCCGATTGTAATTTGTTTTATTGGAAAATCGAGAATGCGTTGCAACTATTGGAACACTGAAATACTTTTGCTTCGCTCATACGGTAAATATTCAAGGACTGTAGAACAAGTAAGGAAACTTGATGATACTGTACTTAAAGTAAAATAAAGAACGCTTAAATATATATGAATCATTTATGAATAGAAATAAGCTAACGATGTATTTCATGTAACAAAAGAAAAGTAAATAAATGTAAAATTGAAATAGATTTCGTTTCTTATTTGCCCGAGATTTTTTGCGATAAGTACTGAAGATAGACTACTTATTTCTTACAAATTATCATTATTTATAAATATTTATAAGGTTGTTGTGTACATTTGTAAAATGTGTCAAAATGTAAAAAGGTTCTTTCAGTTAATAATTATAGAATTTTCTTATATTTTGCTTTAATATTTATTCTTTTCGAGTATTATTTTCTTTATCGTATATATTTATTACTCTACTAATACTATTAGTATTGTAAACTTGTAAAATCTGTTTTTTTTTTTCAGAAGCAAAGTACATTCTATCTAGACAAGGAAATCCTGTTATTCAAATAGGGCCTTATAAATTTAGAAAATGGAGTGGCAGCAGAGGTCCGAAGGCGAGATGGATATGTATTAAAGATACTTTAGGATGCAGAGCAAAAATATGGACTATTGAAGAAGAAATTGTGATGTACCACGGTGATCATAACCATTAACTTAATATATGGTCCGTAAGCGAAGAACATAAGTATTAAGAAATCCTAACAATGTATGATGAAGTTAAGAATTAAAAAGTTCATCAAAAATAATCAGAGCTATAACTGAGAAAAATAAACACACGCTTCAATTTTGAATATTGTATATTAATCGTTTTATGTAGTAAGATGGATATAATTAAAGAAGTACGTATACTAAAAGCAAGGTAGCCATCTAGCTACACTCGGTCTGTCTTTTAGCGATAAAATCCGAAACTATAAGTTTCGAATGCAGATTAAAGTTACCACATAAAGCTTTGTCTAAGAACCAATAACCGAGAGCGGATACCGCGTCTAGGCAAACGCCTGTTACGTGGTGCAACGATCTGCGCAGGAAGCAAACGGATTGAAACAGCCATAGATTTAGCTCAGTGGCGCGCTTTGGCGAAATACCTAAATGAAATCATGTTCAAAGGTTATTACAACCACAAACAAAACAATTTACAATTGCACAACATTATAAAAGACATTTTCAAAACTGTTGTCGATGGTACAGTGATTTGTCTGATCTGGTCGTGTAATATTTGTTTCATTTGTATTCTTTTTATTTGTTGCACGCCATGTATATGGAAATTGGCACCCGATAATTGGACGATGAAAATAACTGATGAGTGAATTTAGTCATAATCTATAATAAATCTATTCATATCATAATTTGACTTTATATTATTTATTTTTTAAGTTATTTAAGAATTTAGATCGTAAATTAATAAGATTTAAACGTTAAAATTTAATAACGTGGACATAATTACAATTCATGTTATCTTAACTCCTCTTTTTCAGTAAAGACAAGAGGATCAATAAAATTAGTTTTTTGTGGAAAGAATTTGCGAAAACGAAAACGTTCACACTAAACTGATAACGCTTATAAATACCAAAAGTGACACGTACTTAGAAGAACATTTTGTAATGACGAACCTGAAAAGGGAAAATATAGTTGCAGAAATATGATCTTAATTTATAGAATGTTTAATCTCAATAAATTGTTCCTATTTATTCGTAATAACCGTGTTAAATACGAACGTTTATAAATATGTAATTGATGGAAATAATAATCAATAAAGTAGAATATATTCATTTTTTTGTTGAGTCATTATTAGTACTGACAGTGGAAATTTTATAATCCTCATTTTAGTATTATATAACAAAAAAGAGTATCTACGAGATTTTGGTATAGTTACAAATGTTATGTAGATATATATTTTTTTGAGTCTTTGGTACGTAGTTTGGCTCTCGCTTTACATAGGTACAATATTAAGTATAGGGATATGTTGGAGTTGTTTACGACAAATTAATGTAGTATTTATCTCGGAAGAGTTAATAAATATTACAGTATCATTATTTGACTGAATGGCATACGAAATGGTTGATTTGCAAAATCTGTAGTCATTTTCCTGATTATATAGTAGTTAATTTTAGGGTTTCTTTAAAAATGGCTTTAAATCACTAGTAAAATTCATCTAACATGCATGTATTTTTAAAAAGTGGTGTTCGTGATTTCAGAGCCTATTTTCTTAATATCTCGTCATGGGATGCCTGCGATGGAAATTGGAAAGTACCGTTACAACCGAGGCTCAAACCTGGGACCCCGTGTCCGGTGGGCTTGCGTGAAACGCAGCTCGCATAAGTGCACTGCAGCTGTCATTACGTACGAGAACGTAATCATCCACCAAAAACCTCACAACCATTAGTTGCATTATTTGCATGGATTTTGGCTCTAGAAAAATTAAATAACATTTCTACATAGAACTGTTTTTTGTTTACCTTCTGTACATTTTGCTGTCCTATTACGTCATTAATTAATATTATATTTCTCATTTACTTTTTTAATTAACATTTAATCATAACTTTCTCAATTTCCCTATTGATAGTCGCAAAAAATTCAAATTTGAACTTACAAACGTAACTGCTAGGCTGCTAGGTCTAGTTAAGAATCACATTTTATAAAACAGATGCACTTAATGAACGATGTTGAGTAGTTTTTATTTTTGTTCATCGACAGTACCCATTTTTGTCAAGTCGCAGCGAGGGATGCCGATGATCATGTTGGGCGGGCAAAAGTACAATAAGAGCAAGAGCTCAGGGCCACATCGTCGTTGGGTGTGCACGAAGAACTACTTGAATAAGTGTCCTGGTGTCCTCGTCACGTTAGGCAATAAGGTCATCCATCAGAGGCCGCATAATCATTAGGAGAATCTTTAGGTGGTCAGTAAACATTGGAGCAAAATTCATTAAGGTTTAACTAATTTTAATAAAGATTAATCTGATATGGTTCTTTTTCCATTTCCTTGTTGCTCATTCAGTATAATGAGTGGGTGAGAAACATAAAAGAAATCGATTTGAATTACATTCCTTAATGAGAATTTATATCATGCTGTATGCTGTATGTATAAATTTTGGAAATGAAAGGGAAATCGGTTGATCAGTCTTGCTTTTTGACAATGAGACGTTACCGATATTCAATTTAAATGTAAGTTGCGTTTATTAAAGTTGATTTCAAAAGTCAACTAGCTGTGAGAGCATTTTCTGGAGATGATTAGTTTTATAAATAAGTTCTGTGTTCGTGAATAATTTATGACATAAACATGTATTGCTATTTTTTTTCCGTTCAAAAAGGTGGGTTCATGACATTGCGCTTGTTATTAATCGTGTAATTTAAGTTTTACATCAAGTTTTTTTTAACATCGTTTTTAGTTATTTTATTAAAGTGATTTTTTAACATTCCATTGTGTGTTTTAATTGAATACCATGCGCATTGCACACATTCTACCTGAAGCCCAACATAGATGCGTTGCCACTTCAGCACTGCAGTAGATCGCCTTATATATAAGTCAACCGGCATCACACCTTGTCATCAAAACGCAAGAATTACTTTACAATAAAAACAAAAACAATTTGGGGCAGTGGTACTTCCTCCGTAAGTAATTATTATGATTTGAAGGTGTTCTACCCCTTTGTGGTTCGACTCCGGCGGCACCACCGCCACACCTATTTCTGCCTAATAACAGCAGTATTAGGCGCTGCTGTGTTCCGTTTTGAAGGGTGTGGTAAGGGAGACATATTTTTCCGAAGCGTTCCAGCTTAGTCCTCAGGAGTAGCGGCGCATCTGTGGCCGATCTCAGGTAGGAATCTAATCCTATCTGGGGTTGATTACATATGTCCATGGGCGGCAGTAGCCACTTACCATCAGGTGGACTGCATGCTTGTCTGCTACTCCTATATTATAAAAAAAATAATAAACATTCCATAGAGAAGGAAAATGGGAAAAGGAAGGAATAGGGGTAAAATTGGCATAATCATTACCTAATAATACTTTTCTAAAATTTTCAAAATCACACATTTATGTTTCCATCTATTCTAGAACCCGTATTCCTGCAAACCCGTAACGGGAGGCCGGTCATACAGATCGGTTGGTACCGGTTCAACCTTTGGAGCGGGAGCCGCGGGCCTAGGGCCAGGTGGATATGCACGAAAGTGCATAACGGATGCCCAGCCACCTTGATCACCTTGAACAATGAGATCGTTAAGCAGAAGCCACATAACCATTGATGGCCGTTATTATTTCTGTCACATAACATTGTCACACACTGCTGTGTTGGTTGTAAACATGAAAAAATTCTAAGTCTATATTTGTAAGGGTTAGGAAAGAGGGAGATACTTCGCTTATTATTTGCAAGAAGAATGGCACAACTCAAAATTCATTTTTCTGTTAAAGATACAATTTAATCTCAAATATTTCCTATTTAAATATGTCCTAACAGTACTGTAGTTATATACATAACTATTTATAATTGTATTTATCATTATTTTAATTCTCATTTAAATAAAAGATTTCGAAAAAACATTGTTTTATTTTAAACTGGTTCTCCTGGAAAATCGCCTTTTTTACTTGTGCCATTATTCTTGCAAAGAAGCGACTTGTTTGAGGTGGCTCAATTTAGTCCGCAGGGGTAGCGCCACATCGGCTAATCTTAAGTAGTACTCTAGTCGCGTCTGGGGATGATTATAGTACAACTAAGAATTTTCATACTTTTAATAGTAGTTCCTTAAAAGTGATTTATATTATAAAATTGTAATAATGTTTGAGTTTCATTTATTATACATTTCTTTAATAATTAATAAATACTTGTGTATTGCTTTTCTATTTTTATAAATATGAACAAAAAATGCTTGAATATACATTATACATTTATGGATTTTACCAGCTACTTCTAGCTACTTTATTGAATGACTTACATTACATAGCCTCTAGGTAGCTTCTTACTGCCGATTATCTCTCTTTTGTGCCTATATTTTCATTCCATTTGTCTTGTGTCCTATATAGTTTTTATCTAAGGAGTAGAATATGGCAGACAGAAAGAACAGCGTTCTAAATCAATTGTAAAGTGGCCATACGTAAAATGAGATAAAACAAATTATTATAAAAACGAAAGCCCGACTGCTTAAAAATAATAAAATGAAAAGGGAAAAACAAATACTACTATGTTAATTACATGTCCGACTGATGCAGATTGTTCCATGTATTGTGAGATATTTATGCAAATAATGAAATATAAATTAAACGTTATGAAGTTTCGGTGGATTTTTCTAACATTTTTATTTGTTCCCGCCTTTTAAAAATAAAAATATGCATTTAACAAATTTAACAAGTCTATAAGTCATGATAGAATAAATTTCTGTAAATGAATCTTTTCGCAGATCCAATATTCTCTACGTCTCGGTGCGGGAGGCCAGTTATACTGGTTGGGACTTACCGTTACAATAAGTACTGCAGGAGTAAGGGCTCGAAGGCGCTGTGGATGTGCTCCCGCGCGAGAAGCTCCAAATGCCCCGCCACCCTTCACACCGTCAACAACGTCATCGTCGAAACAAGACCCTTCCATAATCATTCGTAAATTGTAAAAATGATCTCAATGTTTGGCGATAAAATACACTTAATTATGTAACAGAAGATATTAATTTATTTATAGGCGTAAGATAGGTACTACGGGTCCACGTGGCTCAACTACCACGGGATAGGGGTTCGATTCCCGAAACAGACTTAGGAGTTAGTAATATAGAAATTGCTAAAATAAATTCAGTGGTAAATGTATTTGGTCTGTTATTCTCGTGTGTTGTTTTAAAATACACTAGACCAACGGAATCTAACAATCGATTCGCAAGGCGGAGTGAAATAATGAATTTGTCGGAAATCTTCTTTAAAATGATTCAAATCATAAGCAGAAATAAGACAATTAAAGAAAATAGTCTATAATATTAAACTAAAGCAATATTTATTAAATAATGGTCGTTATTTGTGTGAAAATAAAAAATACAGATTTATCAAAATTGTCGTCATTAGTGTGAGTAGCATAACAGTTGCAATTACAGACTTCAAGGTTATGTTGGATATGTTTTACCTGTACCTCTGCCAGTACCTGTTCACTTGTACCTTTTTCAAAAATCAGCAAAAAATATTTATATTTTGATTGTAGTTCCTTTGAAATAAATTGTAATTTATTCGACATTCAAAATTATAAATGTCCAAAAACTGTTCGAGTTTAATTTATTTACACATGTTATGCTTTCCGTTTATTATTTTAAAAAATGCTTTCAAATAAAAGTAATTATATATTTAATTGATTAATATAAGCATTTGTGCATCTTATTATTGCCTATTGGGGGTTCCGGCAGAAAGATTATACTAATAATCTAGAATATACACTTATTTGGAAAGTCTGTAAAATAAAACAAAGAACTAAAAAATAATTAAGAGTTAAGAGTTTAAGAAGAGATTAAAAGTTAAAGAAAACAATAGATTTTACTAGAATAAAATTTTGTCTAAAGTAATGCAGAAAATTTAATTTAGTATGCACGTGGTAAACGTAGTTTTTCAGTAACATTTGTCGTATAAAATAAAGAAAAATATGTAGTTGATAAAATTAAATAATAACGTATATATGTTAACAATATTTTTTATAAATGAATGTTTTCGCAGGTGCAATATTCTCGTTATCCCGGTGCGGGAAACCAGTGATACTGATCGGCACGTATCGGTACAATAAGTACTGGAAGAGTAAGGGTTCGAAGGCCCTGTGGACGTGTTCTCGGATGAGGAGCTCCAAGTGTCCCGCCACACTGCACACCGTCGACAACGTTATTGTTGAAGCAAGATCTCATAATCATTGATGAAGATTTTGATAGAATAGGCCGTAGCTATAGCTTCGTTAAGGGTTGGTCTCAAAGCCGTGGTCTAGTGGAGGTTGATAAAAAAATACTAGTCTCTGAATTTTATTGGGGGTGTCCGGAATAAATAGTTTTTGTTATCGAAGATAAAATTAAGGTTTCCATTTTTTAAAATTGATTAAATTTTAAGATCCTGGACCCCTAAACCCTCCTATACACTAATGAATGGAACTAAACGTCATCAGAAACAAGTAAAAATACAGTCAATAGTATTAAAAAAAGAATAGATAACACAGGGTTTATTAAATAATCATTCTCATTAATGTGATGAGCAACGTTCGAATTCATGGTTATGTTGGATATGTGTTACCTGTACCTGTTTAGTTGTACCTTTATCAAAAAAACAGCAAAGAATATTCATATTTTAATAGTCGTAAGAATGTTTATATATTATCATAATCCTTTGAGGTGAAATTCATTAATTTGTTATACAAAATTATAAAATTGTAAATATGTTTAAGTTTCATTTATTTATATATGCTATGTCTATTTTTGTCGATATTAGGTAAAATAAATTTAAAGTGATTCTATGATATTTTCAAAATTATTCCAATCCATTTGCCCTAATGAGTTTTAATTTGAGGGATGTAGTATCATGGCATTCTAGGTTATTTCTAGAGTTCCAAAAGCTATTTACGTAATATAATTAACTGAAAGGAGCAAAGACAAGTATAAAAAAATACAATTTTGTCAGAGTAATGTAGAATTTTCCAAGTATTGTTTCGTGACATAGTTAATTAAACAACTAATGAAATATATTAAAATATAAATTAAATATTACAAGGTGGTTCACGAGGTGGCAAACGTAGTTTTGATAGATTTTGGTGTGAAATATTTGTCCCCGCCTTTTCCAAAATAAAAAAGGTATGTTATACATTAAAAAAATCCTATATGATAATACAATGAACTTTACTTGCAAATGTTTCCGCAGATGCAATATTCTCGACATCTCGGTGCGGCAGGCCAGTCATACTGCTCGGCACCTATCGTTACAATAAGTACTGGAGGAGCAAAGGCGCGAAGGCTCTGTGGGTGTGTTCTAGATCTAGAAGCTCCAAGTGCCCCGCCACGCTGCACACGATCGACGATGTTATTGTCGAAACAAGACCCTATCATAACCATTTATGAGGATTGTAAAAAATATAGAATTTAACGTCCATGACTGATTATATCTAAAAGAAGATTAGTAAAAATATATTTATTTTAAAGGCATATGATACGTACTGAAAAGAGAACTTACTTGACGCAACAGTGGAGACAGACTGAAAAGTTAGCAATTTGGAAATATGTACCATAAACAATTCATCGGCAAATGTATTTATTCTGTTATTATATTGTTGTTTGTGTTTGAAAATATCTATATTTTTGCGAAATATGTACACGGTTATACCTAATGTTATTGTTATAATTTAATATTGTAAATACCAATAGAAATACTGTAATAATGCTAAATCAAAAGTTGAAGACCTAATGTAGTGTCTATAAATATTATTGAGATATTTAATTTTGGAAAATTATTTTCGCTATGGTGCACCTAACGCATGACAAACCTATATGGGCGATATTGTATGTACGAGTAATAAACAATTTGATAAATTTTATATATAAATAATTTTTATTAAAATATTTATTAAAATATAGTTATTTAAAATTTTCTCGTAGTTTTTCTTACTCTTCATCTAAATCAAAAGAATGTTTATTTGGTTATATTCTGAGCGGATTTTTGTAAGACGCCGTGTAGTAAAACTACTATCTAAGAACCTTTTGTTGTCACGCGGATGTTTGTCCCTGTTCCACCCACGTGCGTGAACGAACTCACTGCAATCTCTTCGCCCTCCGCCCGCGTGTTGATTATGTGACAGGAAAAGCATCTATGAAACAAGAGATTGTGAGTACGCAGACCTGCGTGATATGCAAAACCTGTGTGATAGAAATAGTGACTTAGAACTGCTAGCAATATTATATTCATGGCCTGATTCAACATTTTTTCCAAATAATTATTAACTTTACATATTCTACCTAAACTAGCGAATAACTTAAAACTAGCGAATCATACTTATATGCTTGACTATTAGATAACTATCGTTTGCATATCTTTAAATTACGTGTATGTTGTACTTCATATCATGTAGTGTATTTTCGTAAATTAATTATATCATTTTCTTCAAAGATGCAAAATAACCTTACATACATGCTCAGTTCTCACTAATACTCACAAATGTATGTAAAATTTGTATTTCGCGTGGTAAGTATGGCCGAACCTCTTACATTAATAGGTCATCAGTAATTCATTGTTTAGATGATAGTCGTAATAATTAAAGATATCTATCATTTACTAGGACCGCCGACCTTCATAACATCAAACCGCGGGAATCAAATGATTCAACTGGGCAACTACCACTTCAGCCTCCGTAAGACCCCGACACAAAGCCCGAAGAAGCGGTGGGTTTGCGGCCGCTGGGCCAGTGGGTGCCGCGCCGCCATCACCACCCTCGATAACATCATTGTCAAGTGTAATAATATACATAAACATTGAATTTATTACATTTTGAATAAACTCTGCTTATTTTACCTAAAGTTCATTATTTCCTTCTAAGAGTAATGTTACTTCGCATTATCTACACTTTACAGTTATATTGTCAATGACAAATATTCGGGTCTTTTTAGGACGATGGAAGTTAAAGGAAACTCTTTCTTTTGGCTTTGATGCGCATGGTCATAAAGAATCCTCATAAAATTATAACAACAAATTTGACACAATTTGTATTTTATTATTTATCGTTTTACGAATGTAGTTTAAATTAAATCTGAATAAATTCATTTACCATTTTTTCCTTCATACGTTTTAGCATTTTTAAGCATTTAATCGAATTTGTCGTTATGTAGAAAAATTGTACTAAATAAATATGCTTTCAGATATCACCTTCACGACTTCTCGGCGAGGTAAACCGATTCTGGTGGTCGGTCGGCATCGGTTTAGTCTCTACAAAGATGTTAGCTCCAATCCAAAGAAGCGCTGGGTGTGTGGTCAATGGTCCAGCGGCTGTAGGGCCTCCATCACCTTAGTCGATGATATTATTGTTAAATGTAATAATAATCATACCCACTAAATTGTGGTTTTGATTAATTTCCTCTTTGAACTTTGAACTCGCGTAGCATAACCGTATTATAAATGTTCTTTTGTGCGAGGATTTGGATGCAAGTGATACATGGTAGTCCGCATGTAAAAATTTTCAATAGTCCGTGTTTTGACTTTACTTTGTAAGCGTCTTGGTAAATGACGACTAATAATAATGATACAGTATGATTACTAATAACAATTTAAAACCGCAATATTTAAGAAATTTTAAAATATTATCGTATCTGCAACGTTTTATTGGTACGATATATTTGGATAATTTTTCCTATTCATAAATTATTCTTCCCGGTCAACAATTTAATGAAGTACTCTTAAACTCGATAAAATAATGTTGGGGCTATGAATTTTAATATTGTAAGAAATTACGATAATGTTTTGGCATGGTATATTTAGATCTATAAAATTCCAGGTATTTGTTTCGGGATATCGCGTCGGGGGAAGCCGATCCTGCTATGTGGGAACAATCGGTTCAGCCTGAAGGACCCAAACTCGGTCAAGAAGTGCTGGAGGTGTACCAAGTGGTCCCTCGGCTGTCGTGCCTATATCACTACGCTGGAGAACGACATCATACACTCTATGAACTCTCACAACCATTGCTAACGTTTACGACGGCTTCAGAGTGGATGTGCTAAGTCCAAAAAAATAAAAATGGTTCCATTGTTGTTTTTTTATATACACGATGACTCGTGTTCTTGTCTTTGGATTAAATCAAACCATTCATCGTTTTATTTTAAACTAGCTGACCTCCAAACTTCGTACAGCCTCAGAATCTGTTTATGAAATATATTTTATAATTATTCAACTTTTAAACCTTCCCTGGACTTCCACAAATAATTTAAAACCAAAATTAGCCAAATCGGTCCAGGGATTCTCGAGTTTTAGCGACTCTAACGAACAGAAATTGATTTTTATATATATTTTAAATATCAATGGAGCAATAAGCTCCATTTCCGGAATTCCAAATAGACTTAACACCTTTACTCTTTAAGCCGACGATTTTTTGTATACTTAATGATAAAATAACACCTTTACTAAGCTTTTCGTGTCGTTTTTAAATGTATCTTTATAATTATATTGTTTTGCTTGTAGCGCTGGCTATAATCACAAATTTTATTACCAATACCATTATTGTTTAAAGAAATTGTTTTAATACAATAAGTGTTTATTTATGACTCATTAATTTTTTGTTGCAAATACTCGTAAGTTTGCAATCTTTTTTGAAATATATTTTGCAGAGGTTATTTAGTGTGGGTTTAATGCTAATTATTCATGTAATATTATGTATATCATTTGCTTGAAGTTCATTTAAGAGTTTAAATGTAACATTATTTTTACAATTTATGTCCTTGTACCTGTTGTTGTAAATAATATTTTCTTGGAAATTACATTTATTTTTTATTGCCAAAATACTCATCTCTCATTGTTTATTTTTATACTATAGGAGTAGGTATACTGTAGGTACTTACAGTATAAGCATGCAGTCCATCTGATGTTAAGTGGTCACTGCTGCTCATGGACGACTGTAATCAGCCTTAGATAAGATTAGATTCACATCTAAGGCCTAAGCAGGAATGACTTGGAAAGGTATGTCTCCCTTATCACATCCTTCAAACTAGAACACAGCAGCGCTTAACACTGCTGTTATTAGACAAAAATAGGTGCGGCGGTGGTGCCGCTGGAGTCGAACCATTAGTTTTCTACCACCTTACTACGTTAGCTATGTGAGCATTTTACAAAATGTCATCCAGTGTACGGCGGAAGAGGTCGCAGAATGAATATGCACATGTGACATTATCTTTAAGATTGTAGATGTCTTCATAATTCGATTGCGGGGATTTCGACAAGTCTGCCTTAAGACAACCCTGTAAAACTTGATACTGGTTTAACATATGTGATCACACAGAAATATGAAAATAAGGTTTTCTACTCGGCCTCAGTGGAAGCAACGTAATTGTGATGGATTTAATAGAATTTTATTTGTGGTCTGGTTGGTATATTACAAAAGTCTATAGTAGGAGTTCTCTACCTTTAACATGTTCACTGCGGATCACTTACAATAGGCCCGACTTTTTTAAACAGAAACCACCTTTAGAAATATAGCTTTCGTCTTATTGTTGACAAAAAAGATTTAATATATAGCATATAAATTTTGTTTGTTGTACATTCAGATACATAATTGTTTCAGAGAAAGTAGAAGAAATCAGGGCTTCTCTACATATTCTTGAAAGAGGTAAAAAAAGAAGAAATTGTGCAGGGTGCTACGAAAAACTGCGAAAGACAATGGAATGTTCTGAAGCTAAGAGGAAAGTAAAAAAAATCAAATCTTTTTGCAACATATGTGATCAGACGCTTTGCGTAGCATGTTATAAAGATAAACACACAAAAATGTATATATCGGCGTTTAAAGATAATTAAAACTGATAGTTGTAAACTATCAGTAATGGAAACAAACATTATGAGTACAATAAAGTGGAGACACATCGGTCTGAAAGTGCTATGTGTTCGGTAGAGTCTTCATGGGAAGGGTGCTAGATTTTTGGACGGCGCGAGTCTATTAATGATCGTTTCATTTGCAACGTAGGAACGCACCTGTAGTCAATCTTATATCAGAATCTAATCTAAACTGGTGTTGATTACAGATGTCCGTAAGCAGCAGTAGCCACGTATCATCTGGTTGTCTGACTGCTTGTTTAGCTGCTTCAATATTCTGAAAAAACATCGTATTTCCGACATACCTATATGTGATATAATAGTATATTTTGTAATAAATTTGATTGTTGATATTATAGTTTTATTGTTTAAAGCATGCGTTTATACAGTTGTTAATACGTACATAATTGCAATCTGCATAATACCAGTTGATCCGGTGTACAAATCTTTAGTTTGTTTAAAAACTTATTCTTATATATAAATGATATATAATTACTTTTTTTGATAATGATGACAGGATATCTAGCAATGGTAGGCTCATTTTGGAGGGGAGCCGTCATCAACCAGATGCCGTACTCTGTAGGTGTAACGACGCTATACGTGTAGGCGGTAACTACATAATATACATAAACATGATTGTTTCAGAGAAAGTTGTAGAAATCAGGTCTTCTCTACATATTCTTGAAAGATGTAACAAAAGAAGGGCTTGTGCAGGGTGCTATGAAAAATTACGAAAAACGATGGAATCTTCTGAAGCTAAGAGGAAAGTAAAAAAAATTAAAACTTTTTGCAATGTATGTGATCAGACCCTTTGCGTACCGTGTTATAAACATAAACACAAAAATATTATTATATCCGCGTATCCTAGTAAATAATGATTAAAACTGATAGTTATAAGCTATCAGCTGACAGCGGACATACGTACGTAAGTTAGTACATAGTGAACGAATACAAATCCTCCTTTTTTGAAATTTGTTAAAAAGAAAACCCTTCGTTTTTCCGCCATACTCATATGTGATATTATAGCATATTTTGCAATAAACGATTTGATTGTTGATATTTTAGTTTTATTGTTTGTTACGTGCATATTTATTGACCTGCACTCTATCTTTCCCCCTAACACGTTCACAGTCCCTATACATTTTTGTTTTAGAACCCTGTATGTCCCAATAAGATTTTGACAAATTTATATTTGACAGTATGTTGCTAACAAGGGGAAACCGTTTTTCCTGGGAAAATATGTTATGACAATGAGTTTTTCCCTGATTTTCACGTGACCAAAAGGAAAAAATAAAACCGTTTGAGGGTAGAATGAAAAAATCGCAATAAAACTACCAGTCGCTAGTCACATAAATCATACATAACATAATTATTAGTTTGTGAATGTGTCGTTCACGATGCGTAATTTGCCCGATATTTCTGTATTTGAAGCTGAAAGTGATATATCTGTATTTGAAAACGATTATGTGACTAATGAATTCATGCAAGATGAAGAAGAAACTATTGAAAACATTGAAAATTTAATCAATTTTATCTGCTTATGAACAATCATTAAATTGCTTTTGACTTAAACAGGAGCAGTTGCTACCTCACAACATATTTCTGGACTTGAGCGTACTGCAGCTTCAAGTTTGGAACAACCTGGAACTTCTAGATCCTTAGAAATTTCAAGTCGCACCACCACACACCACTTTTTGGTAGGACTAAATCGAATTCCTGGTAAAAGAACAGAGAGAAAAAGGTGCGTAGGCTGTTATAAAAAGATTATTGATGAAGGAAATACAACATCTACAGCACGACAAAGGGCCACAAAAGTACGCCAAGAGTGTAATCAGTGTAAGAAAGGCTTTTGTTTGTCCTGTTTTTCGAATTTTCACAAGTGATGTTTCTAGATTGTAAATGTAGATTGAGCCTTTTTTTATTCAGGTACTATCAGTTTCAAGTTTTATTTCTTTTTGTATTGGTTGGAGGCGATGTTAGTTAAAATAAATCAGTCTATATGATTTAACGGTTTTTAATTACCTTTTCTTAAAATATTTGTATTAAAAAAAAAGATTAATATTTTGTGGCATGTTTTTTTTAAATAATAAACATTTTTTCTTCATTTATAAGTCCACAAAATTGCATAAACATATTCATAAGTCCGAGCAACTTATTGAAGTATGAAGATGCATAATTATCGTGCGGGGGCACGGACTAGACACCTTACTTCACAGTGATCCCTTATGGAGGCCCGGACTGTGAACGTGTGTACGTCATCATCATCCCATTAACGTCCCACTGCTGGGCACGGGCCTCCTCTCATAATGAGAAGGATTAGGACATAGTCCAGCGCGCTGGCCTAGTGCGTATTGGTAGACTTCACATACCTTTGAAAAATGTTTTTTTAATAAATCTCATGTTCACCGTTAGCAAGTGATATAATTAATTTCTACGTGTGTACGTATGTATTTCTTATTCTTTGGCACGCCCTATAGTCCATACAACTTTATGGATTTTAACATACGAGGTGAGGGAGGGACCACATACTATATTTTCAAGTAGCCGAATTATTGGAGAAAAGAATTTTTCATTAGACACTTTACTGAAAAAAAACTGTCGATGTTATTTCATACTTTCAGATGTCCCAAATTACGGAGTATCGCGTCGAGGGAATATTGTAGTTGAATATGGCGGATTCAGATTCAATTTGAACAGGCAACAGGGGATTAAAAAAAGATGGCTCTGCAATAAATGGGGACCTCCAAAGCACTGTCGGGCATATCTGTACACTGTTGAAGATAAAATTATTCGATGTAAACTTGATCATACCCATTATTGACATTGTAATTAGATGGAAACTTTCAAAGCATCGACAGCCATATCAGTACCCATTGAAGATGAAATTATACGATGTAAACTTGAACATAGCCAATATTGACGTTGTGAATAAATGGTTACTACCAAAACATTGACGGGCACATCTGTACATCGTTGAAAATAAAATTATTCCATGTAAACTTGAACGTAGCCCTTCTTAACGTTGTAAATAAATGGGGCCGCTAAATGACTGTCGGAGATGTCTATAAACTGTTCAAGATAGAATTATTCGAAGTAAAATTGGGTAATACCCATTATTGATGTAAATAAAATTAAAAATATATAAATGCTATACACATAATATATGGAACATAATATAACTGACTTTAAATAATGTATTAAAAAAAACGATTGGGTATAAAGTATTATCTCGTGAATAAAGCCATCGTTTCAAATCTAAATTCTTAAGGATTATTTTTATTTTAAAATTACGTAAAATCCAATGCGCCTAATATATCATTCTTCATTTTAGATATTTTATCTGTTAAATTTGGTAAGTATGCACTTTACTTCCAGATTTAAAGTAACAACTCAACTGTAGCAAATAATTATTGTCTGATCTCAAATGTGTTATTAATATTTACTTGAGGTGCTGTAATTTAGTGCTCATATTTTCACTTTAGTTTAATATAAAAATCGTGTTTACCGTAACAATGAATTTATTTTTAGCTATTTGTGTATTTTGCAAGTTAATTGTACCAAGTATTGTTATGTGTTGCAGGGATTATAACATTCGCGAGAACGATGTATGGGAACCCTATCGCAGAGTACCTTGGATACAAGTTCAGATGGAACCGTCGGTCTGGGGAGGCGATCAGGTGGATTTGCAACCGATGGGACAGACCCCATAACTGTCGCGCCTGTATATACACCCGCGGGGATCAAGTTGTAAAATACCTACCTTGGCATACACATTAAAATTGTATGTGACTACTCATAATGAAATAAGTGAAAAAATGCGTATGTTAGTAAAACCGAAAAGTATTCAAATTTTTTTTGCTGGCTAAAACAGTTGTTTATTTGAGAAATCTTAAATGTTGATCAACAAATTAATTTCCATTATTTTCTAAAGCTCGCTCCACATTCTCGCGAGAATCTTGCGAGAACGCGAGAAAAACCCAATTCGTATAAGCTCCACATTCACGTTTCTCGTGCTTATCTCGCGTTCTCGCGAGAATGTGGAGCGGACATAACGGTTCTTGCCAATATTTAGCAATAAAATTTTGATTACATTTCAGTTTTTTTTAATATTTTTATTGACGTTGAATCGATTGTGATTCGTAATGAGTTGACGATGGCTTGAAAGAAATATGGTTCGAGTAAAGCACCAACTTTAGCATAGAAATTATAATTGTTATCAGAAATATACTTTAAATTAGAAAAAATATTTTCCTTATTGGTTGAGGGTTACCAGTGTTTCCATTTTATGACTTACTATGGTATAACCATGGTTGACTTCATAGTTTAATAGTAATATACAATAATATACATATTCAAGTTGTTATAACAGGATTCGTGCTGCTTTTTCAAAAGGATAAAGCAGTCGTGCATTATAGGAAGTTTTATTATACACGGTGTTGGTACATTTATTAAATGTTTAAATATTATCATTTTTGTTTTAGTGCAAAAATAACATATCACACTTCTATAATTCCTATTCTAGGATTGTTTATATTATTACTTACATGAGTTTTATAAAGTAGCCTTCAAGGGCATCGGTGATCAACCTTAGATAGGGATTCTGCTTACGCCCGTTATTAATACTTAATCCTTCCATTGCTTTCCTACCAAAGATCGACAATTATTTATTAATAGACGAAGTCATTCTTCACACTGATAGGCAAAAATTTAATAGTTTGGTTATTAATAACGGACATTAGTGGACAGCATGACTTACACTGGAAGTTTCATTTTTTTAATTTAATAGATATTTAATAATAATGTAATAATATAATTTTAAGGTATGGCAGAGTATAAAGTGTCACGCCGTGGCAATAATGTATTGGATTATGGTGGATACAGGTTTAATCTGAATACCAAACGAGGGACAAAAAAAAGATGGCTGTGCAACAAATGGGGCGCGCCGAGGCACTGTCGGGCTCACATATACACGCTTGAAGACCAAATTATTAAGTATCGGCTTAATCATAACCATTGATCAATTCATGTTTTTAAAGTACTAAGTGAGTAATAAGGTACTTTGTATTAATTACAATGTAGCATAATTGAAGACTAATGAGTAATTCGACGCTTACTTAAACTGCTAAATAATCGTATAATGAAGGTAGTATCCTCTGAGAAGGCACTTCTTTGTCAAATAAAGGAGTAGACAAATTGTACTAGTGTTCTATAATGTTCACTTATCACTATTTCATTAACACTATACTGTGTCATGTCACTCACTCAAAGGGTTTAGTCCGTTTGATCAATTAAATAAACGTTTCAAATGATTCTAAAATAAATTTAGACGTAAATTATGAAAATACTTAATAAATTTAATATCAAATAAGATATTTGATTAAAAAATAAATATTAAAGTGAAAAAATGTGAATGAAAATAAAATATTTGCTTAAAAAGTAATATTGTGTCTAATAAACGTGCCGACAAAATTTACAATGACATTCATACATTTTTGTTTTACAATATTTATTACATAAAATATTTTAAACCTCGCTCTAAAACTATTAATGCGACTACAGCTTTTATAAGTATTTCGTTTAAAATGTAAACTGTTGTGTATAGTACAGTACCAAACAGTTTTTTGTAAGAATTAAGAAATAGAAAATAAAAATAACTTATTAATAACAATACATTTTTCATTTCTTAGAGGTATTATAATTGCATGTGGCTGATGTGGCAACAAGCTTTGCCAATTTAACCCATTTTTTAATATAAGGTAGAATAACCTTAATAGTTTTGTGCCTATATTTTGTGCTTATATCTTTAGTAGTAGAGCAATGAAAGAAGTAATTACTAACTTTCATTTTATTCTTCACCAGTTCTCTTATACACGACAACTATTACGGGAATGCCTGCTTTAGAATACGGCGGCTTCAGATTCAACTTGAACCTTCCTCAAGAAACGATGAAAAAGGAATAGTCATAAAGAAGATGTCTTCAGTACTTAGTTGATGTGTAACGTAACAGTATTATATTGTGAAATAGTTATAAAACCAAGATGTAAAAGTATATCTTATTCTGCATCGCTGTAAACCAATGAATATGACTGTGTAAATGTTTTAAATACCTAAAGGTGTTTGCAATAAAAACGGTATTATGTTTCACAATTTCATGTATTCCTTTTTATTTCATCAAGTATGTCTTGTAGGTGACATTATGGATGATCATCATATTATATAGTGAGTAATATAAGGTAAGTATTGAAATTACAGACCCGTCATACAGTTCGCGGGTTCGATTTTCAGCCAGTTAGAGTACGATATTATATTTGGTGTCGGTGTTTTTGTGTCAATGACAAAGTGAAGCATAGTCTGAATTTAAACATAAAGCATTATAAATATCGGTATTTAATATTCCAGGGCCAATTTTCACGACATCTAAATATGGAAAGCCGGTTATACTTCTCCAGAAATATCGCTTCAACCAGCATAGCAACACCAGGGGTGTGAGGGGGTTCTTTGTGTGCGTGAAGTGGGGCCTGGGGTGTCGCGCCACTATCAGAACATATAATCAAGAGATTATCAGAATTAAAAATATACATAACCATGAATAGTACTCGTATATAACTCTATTTAATATACCTATGTGATGCAAGTATCAAAAGGTTTGTTTAGTTGGTCCACTATTTAAGTTTTTGTGTTTCAAAAATGTTGGTCAAAGTATACAGTCAATAAAAGAGTCCAGCAAAGTATGCGTGATATATTCGGCATCGGTTATTATTATAATATAACGAGCATTTGCCCGCGGCCTCGTCCGCGTTTAAAAGAAAATAATATAACATACTAACATACATAAAACGTACCTTCAACTTTGCTAAAGATCATCACTTGATCAAATGCACAGTGTACGATTCAATCCTTACTAATATCGATTATCCTTATAATATTGTACATGTATCGTGATAATTATACATTTAATTTTATTTATGTCTATTTATTATTCGTGTTTTATTAAAATAAATTAATAATTATTTTAAGGCGAATATATATTTTTCTTGCTGTTGCTTTGGAGGATTAATAGCATTTTCCACATTGGAAAAATAATATACATTGTCTATTACTAATATAAAATGTGATTTAATAATGAATATAAAATATAAAATGTGATAAAACAAAATTAGATTGTGATTTTTATGTCAAATTATAAACAAATGTAATAAAAAATTGCAATTTTAAAGAATTGTTTTAAAAATGGAATTATTATTTTCACCAGCTCTAAATATGTTATGATAATAATGCGATCAATTATTGATTTTGTTTATATTTGAAAAATCTTTTTTAGTACATTTTTATAATAGTTTCAGAGGACACCATACTGATGACCGAGTCACGCGCGGGTAAGCCAATGATCCAGATAGGCAATTACCGGTTCTACCAGCACAGCAGTTACAAGAACAAGCCTAAGTGCTTGTGGGTGTGTGTTCAGTGGGGTAGGGGATGTCGGGGATCGATTACCTCATTTTGCGACGAAATTGTAAAAATGAATAATGTGCACAACCATTGATCAAATATAACGAACTAATTTTATATAATCTTATGTTTTATTTCAACGCAGTTTGAAAGTTTTAATTTAATTGTAATTGATTTTTTTTTCAATTGATCAAATTTTATTTATTTTATTGTCACAGTGGTTTAGAATGATCAAAACTGATGTCCGCCCTCTGTAAAAATGTATTTTATATTATACTGCAAATAAATAGCGAGATTAAGCTAAATTCTACATTGTTTTTCATGTTACTTGTAAATTTCAGCAGTAATAATCAGCTTTAAAAATAGAAATTAAATCATTAACAACCCACGTGGATTTCTTAGTACGCGACTTAATTACTAAATCCAGGTAAAAGGGAACAGTACCTTTCAGTGAAGTTATTTATTTACGTCGCGTCGTCGCATGTTGCATCGTAAAACCTCACGACGCGTCGTCGTGTCATGAAAATTGGTGATGCAGTCCTGCGTTATTTTCTTTAGAAAAGAAGAAAAGAAAATATTGTGTCTATCTAGTACTTTCCATAATGAGTGATGGGATTGAGAATTGAGAAAAAAAACCGCACGATTATTTTGTCAACTTTGATGGCGTGATGTCATGTGTTTTTAGAGATACCCGACTTAGGCTTTCCTTATGCGACATGGCCACACGGTATAGTCCGCGCCAAACTGTTAGTCCGCTCTGAATATAGAATCGAGTCGCTTCGAATAGCAAATTGTCGATATTAGTGGGACGAAGACAGCGCGGGCATATTTATTAATCTGTGGCGCGGGACGCTCCCTGCACCCGTCCGCTGTCCGATCTCGCCCACAGGTACATAATTGTGTTAGTGTGCCCTTACGTTACGGAGTACATGCTAACTAAACCTGCGCGCAACAACTTCAGAGCGGACTAGCAGTTTGGCGCGGACTAAACGACATGACGCCGCGTCGCTTGTAAGTGTGCTAGCCTTAACGGACTTCAACATAATAGTATTGGACTTATTTATCAATCGATGAAATGAAATGATAATCGATAAACAATTTCACGTAAACATTACCGTTATTTTTCCAGATGTAGTGCTGATAGAATCCCGAGGAGGCAGGCCGATGATTCAAATAGGAAAATACCGATTCTATCAGCACAGCAGTTACAAGAACAAGTCACTGGGTAAATGCCTTTGGGTGTGCAACAAGTGGTGCAAGGGGTGTAGAGGGTCGGTAACCACCTACGATAACGAAATCCTCAGGATAAATAAAGTGCATAACCATTAATGATAATGGGTAATGGTTAATATCGCAGTGACAATTTTCGGTTTTATCAATTTTCATAGGAATACAGTTTTGAATTAAATGCAATTGTTTTAGATTTTGTAAGTATTGGGTGTTGAAAAAATTAATTTTGTCACATAAGTTCACAGGCTGTCTGACAAGATTGTTAACAATACGAAAAGTCGAAAAAAAATATGATAAAAAAAATGTCTAGAATAGATAAAAAAATGTCCGAAATAATCCACTTCAATTTAAATAAATGATTTACTCAAGTTTTATAACTATTTATATTACTGTATTGTTTTCACGAATACGAAAATGTTTTCTTTTTACTAATTTCCAAATATGGCAGACGTAAATGTTTGAGGCATTCTAACTTGCCTTAAGATCTGATACGTAGTTTGTACCTAATCTTTAACCAGAATATTACGATGTCTTCCACACCGTAAAATAAGAAAACAAATGCCGCCTTTTCCGATGCAATACAAAACTTTAAAATGTAAGTTTGTGTCAAATAAAAATATAATGATTTAGCTTAATTATGAACTAAGTATAATGGTAAGTATGGTCAACATAATTGGGAATCATAAATAAGTAAGGAGAGTATTAGATACTTATTTGTAGTAAATCTAATGTGAACATTTTTATTAAATTAACTAACCGAATAAATTGTTGATTTAAACTGTTACAATGATGTTATTAGATATATTGTATAAAGTCAGATATTGTGTTTTATTTAAATTACAATTTGTAACTTTTTATTATGACGGGTATGTGCATTTACATAATTTAAAAGTTATTGCGTTTGTAAAAAAAAGTATTTTCATCGAAAATAAATAAACTTGATAACAAGTTTACACACGACCAGTAGCCGGATAGTGTAATTTGTATATGAAAAGGTATTGATGGTAAAAACCTCCGTGGACTCCAGGGGCGCCACTAACACATGACATGGGGCTCTTCAAAAAAGGTGCAAAAAGAGCTCTCCTTCAAAGCCGGCGATGCATTGGCGACTCCTCTGGTGTTGCAAATGTTCATAGGCGAGGTTGACTACTTTCCATCAGGTAGCACGTCTGCTTTATCGTCAGGTTCAAATATAAAAAAAAAAATAACACACACACGGGTGTTGCGAGGGACACAGTTATTCGAGGCATTCTAAAGTTAGCCCTAAGGGTAGTAACGTATCTGTGGCCAATCTCAGGTAGGAGTCTTATCTTATCTGGCGTTGATTACACATGTCTATAGGCAGCAGCCATTTACTATCAGGTGGACTGAATGCCCGTTAACTACTTCAATATTTTAAAAAATATGTTTTTCTTATATAGAGATCTTTTTGTTTTTATAGTATGGCAAGTAGATAATTTTTCAATGTTTCTTATTTAACAACATTTAATTTAATAGAACACTATAGAAGCAGACATTTACATCGACCATGGCCAAAAACATATTGTCATATATAGATTTTCTTCTAGATCCAATATTCACTTTGTCCAAGTTCGGCAGACCAGCGATCGAGATGGGCAAGTACAGGTACAATAAGCACAGCAGGTGCAAAGGCCCCAAGGTGCAGTGGCTCTGCAGCAAGTGGACCTCGAGCAGCTGCAGGGCGTCTCTCACCACACTTGACTACCAAATCATAAAGATTACTAATCAACATAATCATTAGCTTGCCATTAGGCCACTTTACAAAGGTGGTAGAACCCTTTGTGGTTCGACTCCGGCGGCACCACCGCCACTCCTATTTCTACCTAATAACAGTAGTGTTAGGCGCTGCTGTGTTCTGGTTTGAAGGGTATGGTAAGGGAGACATACTTTTCCGAGGCGTTCCAGCTTAGTCCTCCGGTGTAGCAGCGCACCTATGGCCGATTTCAGGTAGGTATCTAGTCCTATCTGGGGTTAATTACAGATGTCCATGGCTGTACCCACTTACCATCAAGCGCACTGCTTGCTCGTCTGCGAATATACGAGTGTATATTATTAAAAAAAACATAATTTCAGGGGTTTTAGATTTCAAACCCGAAAGATGCAATGTTGATCGTTCGTGCGAGTGTTAGAACTAAATGATAATTTACTTAACATAATTTCATGTTTTTGGCAGTATCTCTGTACTGACATTTTTTTATATTTTTAAAGTTACGTTTAGACTCAATATTGTTACTACAATAGAATTACTGTTCTAACGCTTAAATCATGATTGCTATCATGATTGAATTGTAAAATAGTGTGCATATATGTAATATCTAAAATATTCATTAAAATGGAGCATTGAATACTTAAATTTATTACTTTATTTTTTAATGTTATAGTCTATTATACTATTATAACTAACATTCTACTGTAAATAGAAATTCTTTCGTTTATTTAAGAAATCTTATGATATATTTATATTATGAACTGTTTTAACTATTTAAAGAGATAAACCTGTTTTATATTATTTTTGTGAAGATCTCATTTAACAACCTAATTTATAATTCGAATTTTGTTTTGTATCAGATGTCTTTTTTTGTATAATTTAATTATTATGAATGACATACATTCCAATATATGGTAATTTATAGCGACTACTATATTTTATTTCACCTTTAACATCTTTAAATATTATCTGTTTTTTTTTTTAGAAATTGAAGATTTATGTATTTTCAGAGCGCGCAGTGTTCGTAAAGTCTAGACGTGGGAGACCGGCAATAATGATGGGCAGGTTCCGGTATAATCGGAACTGTGATTGGAGCAAGAGCAAGACGCAGTGGACCTGCACCAAGAGACATTCCACAGGCTGCAGAGCGTCTGTCATCACTGACAGTAATATAATCATCAAGATATGCTATTATCATAATCACTAGATTACGAATACCTGATTGTAATGTTAGACGAGACTTTATTTTTTTATATAATTGGGTAGAAAATATGTGTAAAATCTAGCTGATGTTATGTGGTAACCCATATAACAACTTGCACGCTTATGTGAAAGCAACTTACGTAGAGTAGAAAGAGTCTTCTAATTAACACAGACTTGTTGGAAACAGATACAGGTATGTGATATAAACACTGATGTTATAGCAGAAATCATGGTGTTACCTCGTAATCAGGCCACACAAAGATACAAGGCAGAATGTACCTTTTTTTTTGTTAACGAGGGGGAAATCTTCAAAAGGTACCCGACGACGTGGGAGCGACGCCGGGTTACGTGGGATTTTTACCGCACTAAACCCCCCCCAGGTGGCCGTCCTCAACGCTTGGTGGAGAACTCCGGGATCTCCGACAGAACACAACCGGAGTCCTGCAAGCGCGATGCCCCGTTCGGGCTCTGCCCTGGGGGGAGCACTTTTGGCTGCTCACACACCATCTGGTGCGTACTACGGTATCAGTCAGGGGTAGCGTCTGTGGCCGACCTCAGGTAGGAATTTAATTTGATCTGGGGTTAATTACAGGTGTCCATGGGCGGTTAAGTGGACTGCATTCTCGTCTACTACTCCTATATTATGAGTAGATATAAAAATAAATGACGTAAATGTCAAAAGTTGCTGGGCGATTATATAATAATACGACAATACAGTCTCCAAACCGCTCATCGCAATTTGTTGCTTAATCAACAAATTGGACTTCGGAGCAGCAGTAGTTTAAGCAACTGCTCAGTAGGGTTAACTTAACTTAGCTCACTGTCAATGGGGGGTTAAAAAAGTTAAATTTATTAACTAAAATAATATACCAGGCGACTAAGCTATGTGCATTTTTGTCAGGCTATTTATTTTAAGACATCAATGTCAAATGCTTTATTGTAAGAGTGTAAGAAGGCTTTTATATAATACAATATTTTTATATTTCATAAGTGAAAGTAGTGTTATAAGTTTATTTAAGTGACGGAGTCGAATTTAGTTTTATTGCGTTTTCCTTAATGTGAGAATATTTACTGTTCTAGTCAAAAGTGATCTTGAGATACTATTTGATTTTATTTTATATAAACGATAGTCTTAATACAATATAGTCGTTGTTTTATTTATTCACATAATTTTCATTTAAAGATTTTATTAAGAAGTTTTGATTGGAACTCTTTTGTCCATCAAGTCTCACTGGACAGGGGTCCTAAAACTGGAGAAGGAGAGCCTAGAACATACTGCACCTCGCTGCTTCCATGTGGATTGGTGGAGGAATGTAACGTAGGGGGTTAGTGGCCAACTAATGTTGGATATTTTCCAACCACTTGTAAGGTATTCGGCAAGTTTAATGGACTGCTATCTAAGCACAGAACAGCCATCTTTTTGCATCAGCGGATACGTGCGCTTCCAAATGATTACTTTTTGTATATAAAACTAATTTAAATAATAGGTATGGCCCGTATTGTCCTATATTCGCATATTAAGTAAGTTTTACGTTATGACTTTATATCTACAATAACTAATTTAGATGAATACTTTAACGTGACAGAAAAGTAATGAGTATTATAGATAATCTGGTCTACAATTTCATTTTTCTTTCAGCCAGGAGTGGCGTTGTCCTACGAAGTCCGGCCTTCTACGCTATATCGAAGTTCGGGAAACCCGTCATCCAGATAGGGAGGTACCGGTTCAACCATCACACGAGGTCCAAGGGCTTCAAGTCGCACTGGCTTTGCAACAAGCGACGGTCGAAGGGCTGCAGGGCGTCCGTCACGACGATCGAGAACGAAATCGTCTTGTATAAAGACGATCATAGTCATTGACTGATCTTTTATGGTTTGGGAATACTAAGAAATCCCGGTAATACATTGTATGTTATTTTGCCATGCACTTTGTTTAAAAAAAAATTGCTCTTTTAAAGCTCATGGATATATACGTTATTTTATGTAAGAATATATTTATCATCATTTTTCATCACTAGGGTCCGGTTTGTTCTGGTTAACACTTCGTTTGGCGTCAACAATAATATATTGTGACGTCAAATTTAATTAGATTTTCTAAGGGTCCTTTACATCCTCGTGTTGCAGGGTTAATTTTGCAAATGAAAAAGCCAACATTATTTTCATTACCCAAATTACTTACCCGCTATTAGGAATAATTTTTATTCAATTTTCTATGTATGTATGAGTACTTTTTATGTTATTTATCTAAAGACTATTCCGTCAATATACGTAAAATGTAATTTCAGTTTTAATACATTGTGTGTTTAGCTAAGTATAATCGCTCTAAATATTATTGTTCAAACGTATTTTTCCACGAGCTTTTTAAGTAAATCGATCATATTTTAATTTACTGTACATTACTTTACATAATTTACGCCTGACATGTTAAAATAAGATTATAGTTTTGTTTTTTAATATATTCATGTTTACTTGCTATATATGTATCATGTTTAGTGGCCAAGTTAGGTAGACTGCATACCTTTCACCAGAAATGTGGGAGGTAGATATCGCAAATCTCTGGTGGAAAGGCACCCTTACATTTGGTAATTTTAAATGTTTAAATTTGTATACAATTGTCATATTTGTATACATTCGGGTTTATTTTGACTTTGAAAGTCTCAGTGAATTTTGACATGTTTTGATGTTTTTTTTAATGTAGGAAACTTTTAATATTTTTACATCCATTTATTAGATAAAGTCATAGTCATATTTAGTATTTAAACAACGTTTCAAGTTATGCCATATATCATTTTTTCTTTATAATGTTGTTTATCGCAAACCTTATTGTCTTATTTACATTATGTTTAAATTGAGCTAGGCTAAAATGATATTATTTTTGAGTATAATTTTATATGCACGTAGGCATATGAATATTTACAATTTCATGAAAAGTGATACGTATGTAGTAAGTGAAATCTACTATTGGTTCGGATCTGTATTTAAACTAAAAATTATAATGGTTTCTCGGTCCTTTTATCGTATTTGGTATATATTTAATATATTCACTTGGTTCAGTTATCAATGATCATGAATAATGTTTGAATTAAAGTCCATTGCTTAATGAAGTTGATTGGAAATAAATATTTATGCGAATGATTTAAGTTATTAAGTTATTGTCATTATTCTTGTATTTACGTTGACTAATATATTTTTTATTTAAGTTTATCCATCTAAGGATTGTTTTAGGTATATTTAATATGGGAATATTTATCGTATGCATAATGGAAATATAAATAAAGTGTTTTTTTGTAAGAATTTTTTCCTCTTTCAGTTTATTTATATTCAAGTTCATCCCACAGATTTGTCGGATGTTTTAATATCATGTTAAGTCTTTGAGATATTTGTATATTTAATATTCGTTTATTGATATCATTACTTTTATGTCTATAAAACTTGTATCCATTTATCCATCACTTTTAGACTTTCTCTAATTGATATGGTGTTTAGTTAATCGAATTTTGGGAATCTAGTCGTCCAAATACCTATCTTCAACCGTTTGTATAATTATGTATTATTTATCTTATACATAAAATTCTCGTGTCACAATGTTAGTTACCGTACTCCTCCGAAGCGGCATTACCGATTATGACTATTATGTAGTATAATATAAAATTTGGTTCAGTAAAATAGTAAATCCATCTGGCATTGGCCCGACAGGCATTTCTATGTACCTTTCGCTCCTCGATAATGCATTTAAGCGCGTTTTAAAATTCTTCATATTTGATTACACTCTCTATTGAACCTATTGATATTTAAATGGACCATCAATAAGAAAATTATCACTTTCAGGTATAATACTTCCAGCGGTTCTCAAACTGGACTACGAGGAGCCGAGGCCAATGTACACGAAGTCCAAGTTCGGCAGACCAGTCATACAGATCGGACAGCATCGGTTCAGCCGGACCGGATACCGGAGGACGTCCCGGGTTCGCTGGCTCTGCATCAAGTTGACAACCACTGGCTGCCGGGCCTTCGTCATCACGGACAATGATGCTTTTATAACTATAAATAATGAGCATAATCATTAGGCACCAAAGATTGAGTTGGATGTGGAACAAATTAATAGGTAGACGAATCATTATAAAAACAAAAATGCCGAATGTTTAAAAATATAGCCTATGTCATTGCAGTTAAGAGGAATCCAACGACACTTCAAATAATTTTTGTCGAGTCGTTTCGACTACCTATGCTACATAAACATTACCTTCCACATTCCTTCCTTCGGGTAACAAATATAGCTTCTTGCATTGGAAGCTCGTTGTACTATTTGTGTCGTTTTCTCATCAATTCAATTTCTAATCTTTCCTATTGACTTAAAATTCAAACACTATTTGATGAAATTGTTTTTTTTTCAAACTGAAAAACACTATGAAAAATACATACAAACAATATTAATTCAATAAATATGTAATATACACTAACTTCGTGTGGTACTCTGCTTCGATGGGCAATCTTAATTCGCTTTGTAAATAAAATGTAAATTATAATATAAATATTTGGAATACTTGTTAAATTCTTCTGACAGATTAATATAATATTATAAATATAGTAGTTATATTTAAAGTTTATTTGTTAATTTGTCTTAAATTATAAATAAATTAAGAATGTTTCAAGCATTTATTTATTAATTCGCCTACCCTTTTTACTTATGTTCTTCGTTTATTATTTAAGTAATTGTTAAGCAATAATATACTATAATGGTTTAAAATTTGCCTCTCATACATACGAGATACCACTCGTATTTGTTAAAAAAAATTCAAGAATGTGATATCTGCGTTGGTGATACCAACCTGAAGTGGTCAATTTATTTCTACCCACAGGAGTCGACAACGATCTAAAAATCAGTCAGGACATCTTTCAAGGTGATCGATTTGCGAAAAAATAATTTTGCGAAAAATATTTTTTTATATTAAGTTGGCTCAACCCAAAACCGAACATCAGGGGTTTACGAGATGCATGAAAAAAATATTGCTGTAATGGTGAAGGGAACAGCTTTTCCTAATTATCTGATGAATAAACTTATTTTCAGATTATTTATCGAATTATATAGATTCCACGCCATGCTTCACCACGTCCAAGTATGGGAAGCCAGTGATCCAGCTGCAGCAGTACAGGTATAACAGGCGGAGTAGGTGCAGGGGGGCGAAGGCTCAGTGGTTGTGCAGCAAGTGGTCCGTTGGCTGTAGGGCGTCTGTCTTCACTTTTGATAATGTTATCTTTAATTATAGGAATAGTCACAACCACTAAGGGCTCTGATGTAGGATCTTTTCAGGTCACATGCATGCGTTTCAGGTCATATAAAATATTTATGAATAACAATGCGAAGTTAACTGATGTGAATCTCCAACGTAGATAATGATGCTAAATTACCAAAGATTTATATAAAACATATAATATAATTACATTTTACATATAATGTAGCTGCTAATGAGAATTAACATGCAATCTAGATTTTCTGGGTCCAGGTGTTTGTGGGTGTTACAGGAAATTAATGTGTGGCTCAAATATATGTACTACATAAGTTATGTCGTAATATTTATTTGTATATATTGATTAGTTAGTAATTAATATTCATTGCAATGTTAATACTTTAATAAATTATTTGAATGTATATAAGTGCTGGTATTTTATTTTCCCCATATATGAGTATCTATGCATGCATTTGTTCTGCAGTTATGTTGCAATCAGTAGGACTACCATGAGTTTACAAAAGTATTACTCGCTAGCGACTGCGTAAAATAAATGTATGAAAAATTGTACAGCGCCTCTGGTGGTTACTCGTAGAACTAAAATCCGTAGTGACGTAACTCGATACGTAAAAAACCTATCGAAATCAAATCGCTAGCAAATGTCATTATGATCTATTGCCATACAAATTCGGTCCCATGAGTCATTAATTTGACAGACGTTGTCAAGAAATACCGTAACGATAGTAGTTATGTTATTCACTGGCAAAATGACAATAGTTTTCTATTTACAATTTCTATAGTGGCGTTTCTATGCCAACTCATGGTAATGCTACAGTATTATAGTTGTAGCTATTATACTTATTGTTATTAAAGACTAGGCTTAGGCATAATTTTAAATAATAATAGTGAATGTTGTATGGAATATGCAAGTTATGACGTGTATTAGTATCAGTAACTACTTCGTCTACCTACTTATCTGGGGGCACGGGAGTGCTTCACCAAGTCGAACATACTAATCTTACATACCCCCATAATAAACTGCTAAAAATATAATATGACACTCCCACAATTTTAATTAATTAATCCAGCGACATGTTTAATGGTATTATTATACGAAATATTTAATATTGCAGGTGTACTATACTTCACGAAATCCCGTTACGGTCGGCCAATCATGGTGGTGAACGGGCATCGGTATAGCAGGCACCGCACGCACAGGCGTGGGAAGTCGACCTGGTACTGCACGAAGGTCAGGTCGAAACCCACCTGCCCCGCTTCCATAATTCTCTACAAAGACGGAAATATTATGATTAGGCGTGATCACAAACATTGACTAATACCTAAGAATTTCAGTGATGAATTTTATATTTTTTATTAATATCAAGTTGTATTTTAGCCGACTTCAAAAAAGAAGGAGGTTCTAAAATCGACTGTATTCTTTGAAGTGAAAACATCTTTAGCGACGTTATGCTTTTTGTGATGGGTAAAAAATGTTAAACTCTCATCAAGACACGTGATCTGATCAAACAATTCGTAAGACTGTCATGTTTGTGTACGATAGCGCAATAAACGAATATTGTATTTTTACAACGTAAATGATAGTACTTTTATACTGATAATTGAAGCAATTCGTGCACGTTAACGTTAACATTCTAGTTTTCGCTTCTGCTCGCGCAGCCGGAGTGGAACCCGTTGTATAATTTGTGATTTTAATACATAAATCGATAGTTTGATTGTTTCGTTTTGGTTGTAGTTGTTTCGTTGTTGACGAAGTTAGGAACTGAATGTGTCTGACCTTACTTGATACTTCAGTTTTCACAAGCTTTACATAAACTTGCTTTCTTACCTGTATTTATGTACTTATGTGAGGGTTATACCTTGTAATTTAATTTTAAACCAGTTACTCTCAACTGATTGAGCTGAAAATGCATACACGTTTGTTTCGCATAAATATGCATGGCTACATTAGTGTCGATCGATATTCTAAATGTAATATGGCAGACGTATTATATTCATGCAGTATGATATTTATATCTAATAAAAGCGTGCTCTGAGACGGATAAAAGTTACTAAGACTGTTGTTAAAACTTTTTTAATACGTATATTTTTTTTATTTGCTATATTCACTTTATTGTATTGTACTAATTTATAAGACTTTATATTAGTGTTGCAACGGATAGCAGTTTGACCGGATACCGGATACCGAATATCCGGCGGGGCTTTCCGGGTGTTTTATATTTTTTTCAAAATAAATTAGTTCGATTCCATGGTGAGGAATAGTTGCTACTATCTTGTATCCGGCCGGATAGTGTTTAGGTCGCCGGATAGGCCGGATACCGGATAGTTTTCGGATATCCGTTGCATCAAAAATTTATATACACAGATTTAACTAGTGTGCATTTACAAACTCGAGTTTAGTCATTACATTGTGTAATCACTGTTAATTAATAAGATGATAGTAGTTACAAATTGTTTATATTATTGAAATAAAATAAAAATAAAAATAGTCACAATGGTTATTTAAACAAAAGGGTATTGTTAGGTTAGGTTAGATTAGGTTAGTTTTATTTTATTTTATTTTTATTTTATTTTATTTTTTAGATTTAGATTAGATTTTAAGTGCCTTAAACAATGTGATAATTATCGCTTTCCGTGTATTAACATTTAATAACGATTCAATATTTCATTCCAGTAACTTACCAGGCTACTAGTTAGGACAAAACCATTTTTAATACTTTTCATATTAAAAAAACTCTTTATATGTATTAAGTAAAGATAAGTAATGTGGAGTACGAAAATGTTACTTGCAAAGAAATAAACGTTATGAAATATACTTGTTTAAAAAGCTATTTTATTACTCTTAGTTAAAACTCTCCTTTGGGTGTGTTGTGTGTTCTCGTCCTTATGAGTTCTCATAACAAGCACACGTAATGTCTGTATGAGTTCTCATAGCTATCACATCCTAGTAAGTAAAAATAATAGTTTGACATACGTATAGAAAGTGTATGTGTGTACTTAATAAAAAAACCATTAATATAAAAGAAAATTATATATTATTTTTTAGATCCCGTATTTTCGATAACTCGTGGTGGTGGATTAGTGCTTGACATCGGCGGATACCGGTATTACAAGAACAACCGCAGTGCCGGTCCAAAGGCTGCCTGGTTTTGCAGCAAACGCAGGTTTGGGTGCAGAGCCTCGCTTACCGCTGTCGATACAACCATCGTTGATTTTAGACATAACCACAATCACGAATAAAAGTGTCTTTGTTTATTTTTTTTAATTATTTTGTGTTTTATTTTGTATATGTCCTACCCGTAATATTATACTGTAATATACTGCTTATACATATTATAGCCTATGTCACAATTTAAACTTATCTAACGACATTTCATTTAAAAAACCCGTGTAGCCGTTTGGACTGCAGGGCGTGCTAAAGAATAAGACACACTTGTGCACGCAAAACATTAACTTTCACAGTCGGATTAAAATTGATTAAAACTGCATTAATTCAAGAATGATTAAAGGTAAAATTAGTACCTTCCTACTGATTTTAATTCACCTGTCATTGTGTTTCAATACTAACTTTAAAATGAGAACATAAGGTAAGGATATTTTTGTATTTTGAATTATAATTACAAAACAATGAGAGAGCTGAAGAAATTGGTTTTTGTGAAATTTAAATAAATATTTTTAGACGAGGTATTCCAATTTCGTCCCTAGGAACGATAAGGCATTTGTGATTTTAAGAACATGTGTTATTTACATATTTAGTAGGGCTACTTATTGGCGTTTAAGGTCAATGGCCATTTATATAACACGATGATCTATATCTATATGCGTAGTTTAAGCTTCAGTCGTGTATACAATTATTTCAGTATATTGTATCTTGTAATTGTTATTTCTTATTCTAGAATATCCACAAGCACTGTTTACAAGGACAAAAGCTGGGAAGCCAGTACTGCAGATAGGGTGCCGTCGGTACTACAGGAATAATAAGAGCAGAGGGGCGAAAGCTACTTGGTTTTGCTACCGGAGTAGCGACTTCCATTGCCGAGCTTCCGTGGTCGTCATCGGCGAAGATATTGTAGAAATAAAGAATGAACATAATCACTAATTAATTGATAATATTTATATTATAATAAAACTTCGTACAAAAAAATAAAACGATATTTTATTGTTTTCTTTGGAATATAATAAAACTAGTTTTAAAAAAATGTGTTCATTATTAAGTTGCATAATTTTGTCAATCAATTTATAGTAATCTAATTCATTCCAGAGCCAATATTTACAACAACGTCTACCGGTCGCCCGCTTCTCCTGCTGGGCGGGTACCGGTATTACCGCAACAACCGAAGCCGGGGGCCAAAAGCCACGTGGTTCTGCCACCGTAACAGTAGTCAGTGTCGGGCATCCGTTATAGCCGTTGGTAACACGATCATAGGATTTAGGAACGAGCACAATCATTGATATGAACTGGAAAAGTGAAATTAAAATGAAGAATGTGTAAAATGGAGTCTAATCTTTGCTTGAAAGTCTTAGTAGTTTAATTGAGTTTTCGACAAACAGTGACGACATTCAGTGACGTTTCCATAATACACGAAATAGAACCACGTTACTATGAGTGTATAAATCGGTTATAATATAAATTATAATAAATATGGAGAATAGTAAAATAAATTAATGACCTTAATTATAAATTAATAATTAATTACCTTATGGAATAGAGACTGTTATGTTATATGGAAACTTTTCACTTGAGTGTCCTAGTTCGAATTAAAATACTTATTCGCGAAAGCGACTTGCGAAAGATCAATAAAATGAGTATAAGATTATTATTATAATTATTATAAAATTAGGCACTTTCAGAACCTTGGTTTATTACGACAAAAATGGGAAGTAAATGATGATTTTTGGAAATTATTAATAATAATGTAATAACCGCAGTCACGGCTTATAGTCCGGTCAAGTTAGACAATTGAAATAGCAAAAATTCCGGGAAAGCTGAATTTTCGTAGAGACCTTGGGTTTACCATTACAAATAAAGTGTCAAAAGTCCCCATCGATCCGACGTGTGCGTCGGAAATTATTCAGGGTCAAACGTCAAAATTTTAGGTTTTTCGGATTTTTCTCAAAAACGGTAAGTTTTATCGAAAAATACCTCAGGCCAAAGTTGTAGCTCTTAAAATTCTCTATAAAATGATGCTTATATTTTTTTCTCTAAAACCAATCATTATTCAGATATTGCAATTGTAAGAATTACGTTTTACATGATATCCACCCCACCTGTGAAATAGCGTACTTAGCGGGGGTTTTTAACATGGTTTCCCTGGGGGGACTATCACATGAACCTTTAAGATGCTATTTTCAGGGACAATACTTATTTAATAGTATGAAGATTATTGATATTGGTTATTGAGTTCCAACTGTCGTTCTAATTTTTGGTTACTTTAATCTGATTTATACTCTTCATATTCAACTTCAACAATCACGTTTTCTTCTATTTCTTTTTCTAATTCTTTCTTCATCTTTTTCTTCCTCTTGCTGAATGTTTAGAAATTGTTTAAATGAAGACGAATCAGTTTTCTCTTCATCAGATCATATCCCTCTCTTGTATTTAATTAAACATTTGAGCAAGATATACCTTGGCAATGGGTACACGCTGAAAACAGTGTAACACTACTTTTCTACTGCCACATTTGGCACTACGACCTTTTTTGCAATTGCAAAAAATAGTGTTAAGAAGTTATCACGAGTGGGGATCAGTAAAGTTTGAATCGATTCCAAAGTATTATTCATTAATTTTGACCTGACACAAGTGTTGAATAGCAGATGCCGATGTTGGAGAAGGAAAAGATAGTTATACTTGCTTTTTCTTTTATTTCACAAATGTTAAATGTCTGTACTTATCTACGCATAGATATATCTATATATCTACGCAATATTTTTTTGGAGCTCCAGAAATAGCAAGAAGAAGCCGAATTCCCTTCGTAATTTGATTGTTGCTTGAGGTGAAGAAACAATTCTTCAGTTCTTCGGCGTGTACCAATTACCAAGGTCTATCTTGCTCAAATGGTCCATTAAATACAAGAGAAGAAGATTCATGAGATTTTGATGACAGAGACAACTGATTCATCTTCGTTTGAACAATTTCTAGAGATTCGGCAAGAGAAGGAAGAAGCAGATGAAGAATAAATCGAAAAAAACATGATTATTTAAGTCGAGTATGAATCAGATTTTTTGAATGTGATAGAACCCTTTGTGGTTCGACTCCGGCGGCACACCTATTTCTGCCTCATAACAGCAGTGTTAAGCGCTGCTGTGTTCTGGTTTGAAGGGTGTGGTAAGGGAGAAATACTTTTCCGAGACGTTCCAACTTAGTCCTCAGGGGTAGCGGGGCATTTTTGACCGATTTTAGGTGGGAATATCTAATCCTATCCGGGGTTAATTATACATATCCCTGGGCGGCAGTAGCCACTTACCATAAGGTGAACTGCATGCTTGTCTGCTACTCCAATATTTAAAAAAAATATTAAAGTAACAAAAAAATTGAACGACAGTTGAACTCAATAACCAATATCAATATTTTTCATACTATTAAATAAGTATTGTTGCTGGAAATACCATCATAAAGGTTCGTGGAATAGACTTCCCAGGGAAACCACGTTAAAAAAACGCGCTGAGTATCCTATTTCACAGGTGGTGTGGAAATACGTGTATATCGTGTAAAACGTACGAGTAATTCTTACAAGCTCAATATCTGAATAATGACAGGTTTTAGAGAAAAAAATAGGACTATTTTGTAGAGAATTTTAAGAGCTACAACTTGGTCCTAGGTACTTTTTCGATAAAATTTACCGTTTTCGGGAAAAATTCAAAGAACCTAAAATTTTGACATTTGACCTCGAATAACTGCCGACGCACACTTCGGATCGATGGGGACTTTTGACACTTTATTTGTAATGGTAAACCCAAGGTCTCTACAAAAAATTGGCTTTCCCGGAATTTTTGCTATTTGACCACTATTTTTATGTCTATCTTGACCGGGCTATTAACAGTTACTTGGTTTTGTTATCAGAGTATTAAAGTATGTCGGGCGTCCGTTATTACTTTAGAAAGAATGATAGTAGGAATGAACACCGAATGAGACTTGAATATATAATGTAAATAAATACTTGTTTTATTTTTTAAGAGGGCGTATAAAGTAATTTATGTATTCTGAGGAACATTATATTTTTTGATTTTCATTGAAATATCTTATACATTTATTGAAATGTAGATTTTTTAATATGTTTATTGTTTCAGTTCCCATATTTAGTACAACGGCTACTGGTAGACCTGTAGTCGTGTATGGTGGTTATCGGTACTACCGTAATCACCGCAGTCGCGGATCCAAAGCTACTTGGTTTTGTCATCGTAACAATAAACCAATCCATTGTCGGGCTTCTATAGTTGTGATAGAAGATACGATTGTTGAAATGAAAAATGTGCACAATCACTAACTTTTTTGTAAATAAAATATTGGTTTTGTTGTTTGTTATATGTATAATTTCCAGAAAATAATGTGGAACCATCTTGATTTATTTCGTTAAGAATTCTGGTTATTTCCGGTTATTTTATCTGCACAGATGAAAACTTGAAGTATTAATGAGTAAAATTTTGGTTTCAGATATTTTTTTCACAACAACTGGGGGTGGTAAGCCTCTATTACTATTAGGGGGATACCGTTTCTATCGAAACCATCGCAGCCATGGGCCTAAAGCTACATGGTATTGCAACCGCAAGGACTTGCGCTGTCGGGCGTCGGTGACAGCCATACATCAAACTATTGTAGATATAAAAAATGAACATAATCATTAATTTTAAGGAATACAGTTACCAAGATATAAATCCCGTATAGCAGTTGAAGTGTTGGTTTTGTCTTTACCACTTATTGTTAATGTTCACGGCTGTCTTCACCAATCGACTCTTTGCGTAGATGATTTAGTTGTTAATTGTATTATAGAAATAGTAATAAACTAAAATATCTCTATATAAATTTATTTTCAATACTATTTTTAACATGTAATTAGCTTGTAAGGTAGACTGTTTACTAAAAAAAAATTGTCGATTTAAGCAGTATCTTATTGAAATATACGTTTTTCTACAGATCCCATCTTCACCACAACAGGTGGTGGGAAACCGTTACTCCTTATAGGGGAGTACCGGTATTATCGCAATCACCGAAGCCGCGGCCCCAAAGCCACTTGGTACTGTCATCGCAAGAATTACCATTGTCGGGCTTCTGTTATTGCTATAGACAATACGATCATACATATGAGATACGAGCATAATCATTAAGTTTTTTTTAGGAACTATGCCTCATTAGGCTATTTATTATAGACGGTTTATTGTATTAATAGTAACTAATTGTTTTTTTCTATCTATTTAGGAATTGATTGTATGTATTGTTAGTATAGATATATTATAGTGAAAAATAAAATATTGTTTTTTGTTGAAGTTGTTCAGGAAATAGAAAAATGATAAGATAAGGTTCTTGATTATTATTTTGCTATGAAACTATAATCTTCCTCTGCAATGAAAGAAAACAACCCATCAATGACAAATTAGTCAAATTGTATGTTTTTTTTTTGTTTATTCCAGATGCTGTATTTACCACCACAAATAGCGGAAGACAGTTACTGCTGTTAGGCGGGTACCGGTATTACCGCAATCACCGAAGTCAAGGCCTTAAAGCTACCTGGTACTGTCATATGAATAGCAACCCTCTTCGGTGTCGGGCATCGGTCGTGGCCTTTGGCCAGATGATATTGCAGAAGAGATTTGAGCACAACCACTAATTATTTAATAAAATATGCATGATGGTTTATATTTTGTTTTCCTTTATATCACCTTGGGACCCAATGTTAGGCAAAAATAGAGAACAAACTAAAAAGTATTTTGTATTTATGACTAGTGCAATCTTGTAACCCAATTTTGCATTATTCTCTTATTTGAACGAATTATTTTTTAAAAATTAATTTGCTTTGAGCTATTTACAGCGTTAACCCATCTAGGCTATATAAACCATTTTTGTAACTTTTTCTTCATTTCTCGCTTTACGTCTATCGTCGTACGTATATCGTCCAGGTGTATTTCCTAAAAGAATGTTAATGAATATAGTTCATTTGAAAATCATTTCAGGTCCCATATTCAGTTCAACGAGCAATGGGCTACCAACTCTCCTATTAGGTGGTTATCGATATTATCGGAACCATAGAAGCCGGGGGCCGAAAGCCACGTGGTTCTGCTACAGAAATAGTTATTATCACTGTCGGGCATCCGTCACTGTAGTGGATAATTTAATAGTTGCGATGAAAAATGCACACAACCATTAGTTTGTTATTATTACTACCATAAACCGGGTACCGGTTTATCAGAATCATCATAGTCACTTGTTAATAAATATTTATTATTCACGTCTAGTATTTTTTATTGTGACTTCTACGCACATTATTTTTTGCGATGCCCCTATTTTCACTTCCCTTCATATTTTTAGCCTGTGAAATATATGAAAATTGGATAAATGAAATAAAATAGAACTCATATTGTAATTAGTATCGATAATATTATATACCTAATTGTTTTACTATTTACCCAGAGGATTATTTGTCGTAAGTGAAATATATTAAAATTCTAATCAGATTTTTTTTTAGTTTGGTCGAGTCGAATTTATAGATCTTTCAGTGGGTTTTCTCTAATTACATAATTATGTTAACAATTTATTATTAATTTGGGGTTGTATAACAATTTTCAGAAGCAATGTTTTCAAAAACAAGTAATGGCATGCCATTATTACAATATGGCATGTACCGGTATTACCGGGACAAACGTATCCGAGGCCCCAAAGTCACGTGGTTCTGCTCCCGCAGGTGTAGCAAGTACGACTGTAGAGCATCTGTCACGCTTCTAAATGACGTCATCGTTCAAGAGAAAGGCCATCACAACCATTGATGGGTGGATTGTATGAAAAGTTTTTGTGAGTTGTTTTCAGAGTTCGATACAGGAAGAAACTGTATAAATAAATAAATCATCGAAACCGTCGACACTAGTGTCAACTTTTTATTTATAGCATATTAGGTACCTTTTGATCCATTTCACAATTTCATGACTTATTGGAGCTATTTGTGTTAAATATTATAATCAGCTGTACCTTGTATTATATGATAATCTACCTAAATGTTTTAATATAAATATTCATTAAAGTCGTAATTGTCATGACTTGTTTTACTAATAACCCTTCCTTGGCAGTCGGGTAATTATATTTTTTAATAAACGACGTCATGAAATTTCAGTAAAATAAATAGATTATTGGTAGTTTTATGTGTGGTGTCTGATATTAAAAATATTTTTTTAGGCGTGAATTTTATAAGGTCCAACCACGGTAGAATTTTGCTGGTCATCGGACCTTATCGGTACCACAGGAACAATAGGAGCAGGGGTCCGAAGGCTACATGGTTCTGCTCCAGACGAAGCAGCCTACCCGCCTGCAAAGCCTCCGTCATCGTTGTTAATAATGATATTGTGGAATTCAGAAAGGAACATAACCATTAGAGTTAAGTTAGAAACTTAATCTTTTAATTTAAATCCAATATCAGGGGTATTGTTGGAAGTTGATTTCAGATGTGTTTAAAAAGTAAAAAAAAATATTTTGTAAAGCAATAAAGTTTGTGATTAATGTCGTTATTGAAAATGAGCTGCTTCTTGATGTACTCTAATTTATCTGAAATCTTAAATAAATTAGGAAAATTTACTTATGTCCTAACGGGGCGAATGTGGTACCATTCGTCATCATTTAACTTGTGTTAAAATTATGTTTTAGGACGTGTAATATAAATATTTTTAGAATAACGATTAAATTTAATACAATTCGCACATTTTAACATTGCAATTATACACACACTTGTATGGTAATTTACGAGACAAACTAATTATCTTTTTTACTATTTGTCGTGTCAATAGATTGTGAAATTTGTGTACATGTGTGTGACGTCTAATAATTTTAAAACCATTGTATTTAATAAAATGAAAAATAACAATATGACACGCGAATAATATGTTTTTAGCTTTGATTGTGATAAAGATGTAAATAAATTATTTTAATTTGGTGTACTGTGAATTTTATTGTTTATCTATTATTTTAACATCCTGAGTAGACTGAACAAATAATAAGATTTAAAATTTATAAAGATAATTGGAGAAAAAATTCTTTAGTACAAATTCACATTAGTCCTATATATTGAAGGTGGTAGAACCCTTTGTGGTTCGACTCCGTCGGCACCACCGCCACACCGATTTCTGCCCAATAACAGCAGTGTTAGGCGCTGCTGTGTTTCGTTCTGAAGTGTGTGGTAAGGGAGACATACTTTTTCGAGGAATTCATCGTAGTAGTCATTAGTAGCGGCGCATCTGTGGCCGACCTCAGGTAGGAATATCTAATCCTATCTGGGGTTGATTACAGATATCTTTGGGCGGCAGTAGCCACTTCCCATCAGGTGGACTGCATGATCGTCGGCTACTCGTATATTATAAAAAAAGATACCTCTACTTATAACTGTCATATGTGAATGGTTGTCGCATATATTTAAATTGCTATCTTATCTGAGATTTTGTTCATATCTACATACAATTTTCTCTTTATATACCTCAGGTAAACATTTATGTTCTCTTGATGGTGTTTTATAATAGATTTATCATTTTACAGTTTTTTTTGTAAGAGTGCCCTGCAAACAAGGCGGACGGCAATCTAAGATGGGTGCTTACTTATACCACCGGAGCAACCGAAGTAAAGGCCCAAAGGCAACGTGGTTCTGTTCCAATAAGAACAAGCGCGTACCGTGCAAGGCTTCCATTATAGTCGTGGACGATCTTGTGATAAGGCAGAATAATGAACACAACCATTAAATCTGAACACTTTAAAACTTCTGAACGCTGTCTTGCAAATGACTATACTCGATACCATTTCAAACAAATTAAATGTACAATAACTTTATTGGTTTTTAACTGGTATTCCCACAGACTTGTATTTGTTTCGTACATTGCTTTAAATATGCTTTTAAATATAACGTAAACTAAATTTGGATGGTTTGAGAAAATCTCGGACTTTAGAAACATAGTCGTACTTAGCGGTTGAATACAAAAGTAAGCATCATAGAGCCTTATGTAAATATGTCCCACAAAATAAAACAAATACAACATTAAACACAGCAAACAGGTGAAGTTGAAGGTTTGAAGGTGGTGAACCCTCTGTGGTTCGACTCCGGCGGCACCACCACCACACCTAATTCTGCTTCATAATAGTAGTGTTGAACGCTGTTGCATTCTGGTTTGAGGGGTGTGGTAGGGGAGACATGCTATTGTGAGGCGTTCCAGCTTAGTCGTCCAAGGCAGCGGCGCGTCTGTGGCCGACCTCAGGTCGGAATATCTAATCCTATCTGAGGTTGGTTACGGATGTCCATGGGTGGCAGTGGCCACTTAGCATCAGGTGGACTGCATGCGCGTCTGCTACTCCTATATTATATAAAAAAAAACAACAATTGATTATTGATATGTTTCAGCACGCTTTCTTATAACCGGTAAAGGACAGCGTGTACTTCAAGTGGGGTTGTACCGGTATTACCGTAACAACCGGAGTCGCGGGGCTAAAGGCACGTGGTTCTGTTCCCGGAGAAACAGCAACCCGCGCTGCAAAGCCTCCGTACTTGTGATAGACGACGAAGTCTTGGGGATGAAAGTGGCACACAACCATTAGATTTAAGGAACTCGTTAGAAATAAGTGGGCAAATAAGTAGAGTTTGTTTTATTTAATAAAATTATTTTGGTACTTTTCTATTTTCATTTAAAATTTTAATTACTAAGTTATTTTCCTTATAAAATTAAAATTTATCTCCAAAAGCAATTACATATAGCTACAGGTTCAAATTAACAGAGAACATTATATATTAACAGGAAATAAATAATTTCTCTTTTCGATTAATTTATTAGGCCTCCTGGTGAGAACTTAGACTTAGAACTTTAAACTTAGTATACCTTAGACTTAGAAGGATTCTCTAGCTATCCGATAGGTGTTTGGATATATAACGGCTTTATTTTTGTATGTGCATATTATTATGAACAAAGTCAAAACAACTGGTGTTTACAGATAATTCCATTGTGAGATTATGAGTGTAAAATGTAAAAACTTGTGTTAGGAACATCGTCAGGAAATTATTTGAAAACCAACTTTTTATAAGCCGAGAACCTTAACTTTCCAAAATAAATTAACAGAAAAACAATTGACGCAAATGAGGAACAAAACTGGCAGAGTATCGTTCATTACAAAGATCGGAAAATATCTATTCAGTAGACGATCTACAGTGCCCTTTTATACGCCCACATTAAAAGATGTGCTCAGGTTTAATCAATTAAACCTCGATATCCAACAAATTACGTTTTATTAATCTTTCTACACAACTCCGAACAGGAATAATTCACTACTCATGTCATTCCATATCTACCCTACCTAACTTTTATAATTATAAATCTAAGTATTGCCATATCAATATCACATTATTTGTATTTAGTTTTATAAAATTAAATGAAGTAACATATTATATAAACACATAAAATTATTAGGTATAACTCAAAATAATATTGTCATGCTAAAATACATTAGATCAGTATGGTATTAAGTAATAAAACTACAACGATATCGTATCCTTAAAACTTTTAGTTGATACCCACATTTGACAATTAAAATTTCTTGCTCTTACCATCACTCCTAACACTTGTTTAACTTTCAGGTCCCGTATTCACAACGACGAAAAGAGGCCGACCCATACTCCTAATAGGGCCCTACAGATACAGCAGAAATAAACACATAATAGGCCCTAAGGTCACCTGGTTTTGTACAAGGAGGTTCAATTTCCCACCATGTAGAGCCTCCGTCCTGGCGGTAGATAACAATGTAGTGGAAATAAAAAAGAATCATAATCATTGATGAGTATATCAAGGGCTAATATTATTTATTTAAATGTTTTTTTTATATTTTTTACGAATTTGATCGGTAAAATACAAAAGCCTGTGGATCTGTCTGTACATGTTTTTTTATGTGTATATCATTTTGAATTAATACTGAAAATAAAACAGTTCTTGCGAATTATTGTGTTTATTATTTATTTTGATTACAATGCGATAGTTTTTAAATGTAATCACATAATTAAATGTTTCTTTCTATATAATTTCAAACAAATATCTTAAGATATTTGGAAAATAGTTCAAAATGCATTATGATTCTGTAGTTGTATAAATACTAACAAAACTTTTATGAACGGAATTATTTTCAGTTCCTTTTTTCTCAACAACAAGAAACGGAAGACCGATAATAGTGATGGGGTCGTACCGGTATTACCGGAACAACCGAAGTCGTGGGCCAAAAGCCACTTGGTTTTGTGCCAGACGGTACATTAAACAGGAAAATGCTTGCAGAGCGTCTGTCATTGTAGTGGACAACCAAGTGATCAAAATGCGAGAGGATCATAACCATGCTTAAAAATATTTTTTATTTTATAAAAAGGGAAATAAATGCCATTTTGATTATTCTAAGGCGACGTTTTATTTATAATTATTAGTAGATAATGCTTTATTCGCTTTTTTGGCTTTTACATTTTTTTAATTACGACATACATGTTATCGGAGGCACCATTTTTGTGGAATTTGTGTGCTAGCTAGTAATTCACTGCACTGTTAATTTAGGTCAATCTTGTTCAAGGAATTTGATTAATGCAATTATTATTTTGAATAACTATCGATTGTTATCGTTCTTGAATGTATTACTTTTTTGTCTTATACAAACTTTGTTTCACTCTTGTTAACATTCTGTATTAAAAATTCTATTTGTAAAAATACTTAACATCTTCGTATAAAAGAAATATTTAAACTTAACATTATTTTCTAGGTTTTAAATATTGGACGTCAAGGCATGGGAACACTATAATAATTTACGGCCATTATCGGTACAAAAAGACGTATCATTATAAAGATGAAGGGAAGTACAAATGGGAGTGTATTAGAGCTGGAAAAACTAGAGGTTCTTGTACGGCTAGTATCGTGACCCATAATGATATTGTTGTTAATGTTAACAATGAACATAATCATTAACATTGTGATAATTAGGTTACTATACTCTTTGGTGATGACGATTATATTGTCTATCAAGTCCGACCGCTAGCATAGTGACCTCTAATGATATTGTTGTTAATGTTACCAATGAACATAATCATTAATTTTGTGGAGATGATTATATTGTCTACGACGTCTGAACCGCTAACATAGTGACCTCTAATGATATTGTGGTCAATGTTAACAATGAACATAATCATTAATTCTGTGGAAATAATTATATTGACTAAAATCGAATATGGCCATATCATTAAAGATTTCCAATTTTATGGATAAAGTAATAGTTGGGAGATGAAACGTTAGATAACAATGTGATAACATGTAATTTAATTTATTATATAGTACAGCTACTAAATGTGATAAATATAGTATGTAGTTTATGTAAAGAAAAGTTACGTCCATGAATAAAATAGAAATAAACTGTAAGTTTATATATTGGAATTTTCAATCAAAATCTGATTTATGTGTTTTTGTATTTGCTTACACTTATTATTAATAATCAATCTATCTAATGTTTGCCTACTAAAGATCGAAGTTCTACAATTAGTACCTACTAGAAATTAGTATTTTTCGAGATTGTCGAACGCCTTTATCTGTTTTTTACCAAATTAAAAATTATTGTACCGGAAATTACTAAAACATGTAATTTTTCTTGCAGTTCACGTGTTCACGACGACTCGTTTCGGGAAACCAGCAATACAAGTGGGGAAGTATCGTTTCAACAGGAACAACCGAAGCAACGGACCCAGGGCCCTCTGGGTCTGTTGCAGGGTCAGCTCTGGTTGCCGCGCCAGCATCACCACCATCGACGACATGATCGTCAAGCAGAAGACCATTCATAATCATTAAGATTTCGTCTCTTACAAAAATGTTACTTCTTTCCAGAGAAGCTTTTTTTAAATATGGAGTAGCAGACGAGCATGCAGTCCACCTGATGGTAAGTGGCTACTGCCGCCCATGGACATCTGTAATCGACTCCAGATGGGGATTAGATATTTGTACCGGAGGTCGGCAACAGATTCGCCGCTACCACTGAGTACTGAGCTGGAACGCCTCGGAACAGCAGCGCTTAATACTGCTGTTATAAGGTAGAAATGGGTGTGGCGGTGGTACCGCCGGAGTCGAACCACAAAGGGTTCCACCACCTTCTAAGCTCTGTTTTCTTAGCACTCATTAATTGTAACTACATGCCCTAATGCCTTAAAGCCTTTGTTTTTATAAGATTGCAGTAGAGAGCGATGATTCTACCTAATGTGCAGTGGTCACTGTCGTTTCTGGGTTCCTGTAACTAAAACCATCTAGATTAGGGGTTCTATATGAAGTGGATTACCGAAGCGAGGCTCCCCTTCAGGCCTGAGATGGTCGCCTCATACTTAGGCCAGCTAACATACTCGTACATACCCTTTCACTGTAACGAGAACTGATTCAAGGTAGAAATAGATATGGATTTGATACTTCCCTGGATTCGATTCCTGGCCAGACACACATTAAAGTGATGAATTAGATTTCATTTCTGCATCTATGTATGTGGGCTCGTCTATATGTGCGTCCATAGCATCCATGACAGTGAATCCTAGTGTGGTGGACCCATGAGTGTAGATAACGTCAAAGTACCTACTCTTTCTTATGAATGTTTATAGAATTCTGGTCTCTACCAGTTACCATAATTTGTTGAAGTAATACATTTGTTCCATAAATTTGTTAATATATTCATATGTGGGGTAGTTTTAACGATAATTTTGTTGTCGTGTGTTTTTTTAAGTTAACAAATTTAGGTTATTTACACAATATCTTCGCAAATATTTAACAAAATAAAGTTATTCAATGAGCTTGTAAAATCTTTTTCGTCAGTCTGATACCCATTTACCTTGTTCGATCTATTGCTTTTCTTTGTACTAACAACGATGAATAAGATTTTCGTTAATCAATTCGTTTATACGAGTAAATAAAAAATAAACATGATTTATTTAAGATTTCCCAAATAAAAATATACAGTCAAGAAAGAGAGGACCCTTTTCTTTTAAGATGTTCATTAACATTAAATATATTTTATTAATGCGGAGACGATAACCTAAAGATAATAGAAATTTATAAAGAAAACACTAAATTAACGTATTTTTTTTCAGTATGTTGTTGTCATTATTTAATTAAAATAATAATATTGTATAATGGTAAATTATTTTACATTTTAGCGATTATGGCAACTTTAGCAACGACTCGATTTGGTAAGCCTGTGATACTGATAGGAGTAAACCGTTACCATAGGAACAATAGGAGCAAAGGGCCCAAGGCCCAGTGGTTCTGCAGCAAGAGGCACTGCCGCGCTTCCATCTCCACTGTTGATGATGTCATCACCAAAGTTAATGATTGGCACAATCATTAATGATATGTTAAAATATGTAAAAAATCAATTTTTTGTTCACAATAATTATCGATCATAGGTTTATGTAGACGCACGGCAATGTGTCCACCAAATTCCGAGCATTTTTAACATACTTTGTAGACATGATGGTTCGGAAATGTCAATACAGACATGGAACGTGTCTGACACAGGTCGCTGCAAACGAAATGCTATTTTTCTAAACAATATTTTGACAAGCATGGTCGGTGTCTGCGTGGCTGCGTTACGCGTCTGATACGCTGTATGTCTGCAGGTGTAAATTAATTCTTACGGGTCGATTATTGAAACGTTCAATGTTACCATATTTTTGCAACTACAGAAATATATAAATTCATTAATGCATTTTCAATTGGGAACTTATTTAATTTCCATTGCGTTTTCTTTTAAAGTTAATATAAAATTAATATTTCAATGTAGACTAACTATTTATTTTTCCATCAGGACCGATAATTTTGCAAACGAGGCGAGGCAAGCCCCTTCTCCAGATCGACGAGTTTCGGTTTAATTGCAAACGATGTCTTGGTCCGAAGATCTACTGGGTTTGCAACAAGGCTCCCCAGGGCTGCAAGGTCACTGTAGTGACGGTGGACGACATTATAGTTAGGACGAAGAACGCTCACAATCATTCGTAGTACATAAATGTCACCCATAGATAAATATAGCATTACAATCATTGATTTAAGATCTTTGCCAAGAATGAATCTAAAACTATTTTGCCTGCAATTTGACAGCTATTTACATGATTATCGCACAAACTGGCCTTATTCTTATTTCATCTGTTGACACGGAAAATATATCTGGTACCTATTTGTCATATTTTTTTCATTTAGTTACTTTTTTAACACTATCTAAGCCTAATTTTCTTTTTGTCAATAATAATCACGCATTATACACATTTTTATAAAAAAATGTGTGAAAAGTTTGTTGATTATGTACTTAAATCACTTAACTATAGTGAAATTGAGATTTGAATAAATATTTCATCATCTAATCTTCATCTTTGTATTATTATTTAATTTGATAACGAATTTGTTTCCTATGCTTTTTATTTCTCTTAACCCTTATACTAACTTTACGTGATATTTACAGTGATTTTTGGGATATCTCAAAAGGGAAATCCCGTGATAATGATTGGGGGGTACAGGTTCAAAAGAACTGCAACTTATCGTCAGAAGACCTGGTGGCACTGCATCAAGCGGTCCATATGTGGCTGCACGGCCAGTGTCAGCCTCACTGATAACTATATCAAGAGGATTAACTGTCAACATAATCATTAGACTTGTGTTTGAAGACCAGGGGACCTACCACCATTTTTTAAAACCATCATAGTTCAGGAAAGTTTTATTTTAATATTGCACCAACATTATTTTGTTTCGCACCACGACCTCCTTAAAACAATATTGTTTTATTTCAGCCGAGTGATGTAAAAGTATGAGTAATTTGTCTATTCCTTATCCAAGAGGAAATGAGACATCGAAACTAGTGTCATCTCTTTCGCACCACAGACTTGATTGTGTTCCGCATATGCAGTTGAACAAATTTAAACCCTTATTCATTTTGTTCAAATTGTCATATTTTGCTAAAAAAGTTAAATTTCCTGCAAAAAAGATCATCATCATTTCGAACGACATAATACAAAACTGCTTATTCTAATAATATAAAAAACAATCTTTAAGGAGGTCCTGGTACGAAATTTCAATGTATGATTAAAATAATATTGTTTAAAAAGATGGTACTAAGCCCCCTGATGTTAATGGATGAGGAGCATTTATTGTTATAATAATAATTATTAAAGCTGTGGTTTGAAGACCTCATAATGGACAGTTCACTAATTCCTAATAATATATTCATTTAATGACAATTATATCAAGATAAACCTAATTCAAGACTGCGCTATTGAAATATGCATTTGTTTGCATTTTTACGTTGTTATACTCGTACTATATTTTAAATCGTTTTAAGATTAATATGTTATACATGTTGTAATATGATGGTAATAAAATGGTGCTATGGAATATAAACGGCGTAAGAAACTATCATATACCTACAATATAAATTTTATGTATTATACTTTTGATAATTAAACTTGTAATCAAATCTAAATATTCATGTATTTTTGATTATATAAGATTTTGATCGTGTTAATTTGTGAGATTTTTCGAGATTTCTCGCTTAGGCACATTTAAACCTTTTGGCACCTTTTAAAATTTGCCTTGTGCCTTATTTTTTAGTAAAATTAAAGTAACATTGTTACAAATAATGTATTTTATAATGCGTAATTTTTCAGAAATCATTTTTATATTAAAATTAATTGTGTGAATAAATATTTCTGTTTAATTTATTGTCTCTAAGTCCCGAATAAATGTTAAAAAAATTGACAAATTGTTTGTCAAATTGTCAGTTGTAAATATATTATTTGTCATTATATTATTAGTCATGCTAAGCTATTTGCTAGAATAGTTTTAAGTCACGGAGTACGCCTTGCTTATAATGCACTTATTCCCAAATTCCAAAGTTCGTTTTCGATTTAAATTTAAACGTTTTTATAACACATGGGAACTCTTTGTAATTTTCATGGTCGTCGCGTCGTAACCACTTAACATTAGACGATTTTTAATAGATAATAAGACTTTAAATTTTTATACGAATCTGTTCTGTTTAAAATTTAAAAGTGTGTTATAATTTTTATGAACTTTGGGAATAAGATTTTTCAATTAGTTATTTAGTGGTAAAATATTTATGTTCCGTTTATTATTGTAATGTATTGGTTACAGAAATCACATTCGGATTGTCGATACGAGGGAAGCCAGTGGCGCTGATAGCTGGGTACCGCTACCTGATAGGTGTGAAGAGTGGGTTGAGGATACGCTGGATTTGCGACCAGAAGAGGATGAGGAGGTGTCCGGCGTCCATAACTACTTATGAAGGACAGTTGCTACGAACCTACGGAGTACACAACCACCACCACCACTGACGGATGTTCCGCTTATTATTTGTACACCTAGTCTTGCATTCAAATATAATTAATCAGTTATTACAATTTCCTGAACTAAGATGGTTTTTAAAAGATGATGGTAAGCCCCCAGGCCGGGCTGTACGAGCTCCCACTCTTGCCGCTCGCAATCCACCTGAAGAAAGCTCCCTTTCAATCGCCTCTTACGACAGGCAGAAGATACTATAGCCCTATTCTGATACCGGAACTACAGAACATAGAAGCGCTGTCATTATTTTGAGTAATTATTGAGTTTAGTAAATATTGATGCCATTATAGATCTTAATCTATATAATGTAAACATATGTTTATGTGTTACTAGTTTAAGGGAACCGTTTTAACTTACTCATAATTATAATTTAAGCATATATCTCAATAATAATATTAATTATAAGATACGATTTATTACTTTAAGGATACGACGTAGCTCGGCTTATCCTAATGATAAGTATTATTTATTGTTTTTTTATTAATATTCGAATGAGATTCATTTGGGCCACTTTTATGCGGTGAGATTAAAATAAAAATATGTGTGAATCATTTTTATTATATAGTTTAATAAAAATCGTTATCGGAGTCTAAATTAAATATTTACTAGGAATAATTGAATTTATTGTGTTTGTTAAAAGATGTAATTATATTTTTGTGAATAAATTGTTTATTTGACGGGTTTTTTTATTCATGTAATATTAATGAAGTTTGTTTGTTTGTGTATCCTCTTATTTAATATTATAGAAAATTGTAGCTTACCCTTAGGTTATGTTAATTTTTGTGTTTAGAAATTTATTTTTTTGTAATTTATCAATTATTCACTACTAAGAATAGGTTTCCTCACAAAGTGAGAAAATGAATGAAAAATGAAATGAAAAAATGAAAATGAAAAATGAGAAGGTTTAAATATTTTGTTATTTATATACATACTTACTGACAAAACAAGTTGGCGTCAGTTTATTGTAAGCCGTTACAAAACAGATAACTGGTTGGATTAGAATGCTGACCAGTGGAATATATGCGGACACTATAATTACTTTGGAAGATATTCAAGATGAAAAAGTCATTGAGATATTTTGATCATGTTATCAGGTTATTTGTTTTATAAGTAACGAGCTTTTGCCTGCGGCTTCGCTCGCGTTATGAAGTAATATTTTCATCCCCTATTTTATCCCCTTGGGGTTAGAATTGATCAAAATCCTTTCTTAGCAGATGCCTACGTCATAACATCTACCTGCATGCCAAATTTCAGCCCGATCCGTCCAGTGGTTTGGGCTGTGCTTTGATAGATCACTATGTCAGTCAGTCACTTTTGAGTTATATATATTTAGATGATTTATTGGTTATGGTTCAATTCAAATGTGTTAAGCGTCAAAAGCACGACTCTATACTTAAAATATGCACATAGACTCTCTCTAAATAAGATAATTTGGTATGCATGATATTTACTGGTATTCTGTAAGTTCTTTTTCGCTTACATTACTTCCAGATTTAAATTTCCACGCTTTTATTAGCTTCGGTTGTATCTATGTATGTATGTATGTATGTAACGGAATCTTTGAACTCGATTTTTACCCACTTTGAATGGTCCAATTAATTTAAAATTTTGAACAAATATCAAGAACCGATGACACAATACACGATTTCAATAATTTTATCCCATTCTCCTCATCAGGATCGTCAGGAATCAGGATTAACGATTTTCCTTGTGCGATTTTAGTGTAGTTATTTTATTTTTAAACTATAATGACTTTTACTTTGTTACAGAATTCACAATTGGGACCTCTAGGCGCGGGCAGCCAGTGCTTATTGCCGGGCCTTACCGGTACCTTAAGGCTAAACAAACTGGCTTCAAAATCAGATGGGTGTGTGATCAAAAGCAGAAGAACAGATGTTCCGTCTCGTTAATGACCTATTACGGCAAATTTGTCAAACAAACGAATAATCATAATCACCCCTAATCATAATATACTAAAATATATTATACCATAATATACCCAAATATATTTTTGACTCTAGATATCCTTTACGAGATAAGAAGACTATAGAACGCAGCGGTACCAGTCATACCGACCTGGCATGCAGAGAGTTCCGGGTTCAATGCCATGTTGACATCTTATAGATGCTTTCGATTTTTGTTCTGGATTATTGCGGCTGTTAAAAGTTGAAATTTTATAATACTACCATTGGTCTGACTGATGACGCTGTCATGGTGCCAACTATAAGCACAAAGAGACGGAGGTATATTATTATACCTACTATTAGTTTAAGTATAATAATTTTCTGTTCCTCTTAATTCAAACCCAGCCACCTAAAATTTATACATTACATGGTGTGACATGTCTGTAACTTGCTGAAAATACAATCCGATAAATTGCTCATAACGCACGAATAGAAATAAGTTCAAAGATTGAAATAAGATTTAACCTGCCATTATTTTTTTATATATTTTTTCCCAGGCCTTACTTTCGGCATCTCTATGCGCGGTCATCCCGTGATCGTGACAGGACCGTTCCGTTACGTCAAGGCAAAGACAACTGGCAGCAGAACTAGATGGACTTGTGACAAGAAGCAGAAGAAACGATGTTCCGCGTCCATAACTACTTGGGACGGCCAGTTCTTGAAAAGTTATGGTGAACATAACCATAAATGAGACATGGTCTGGGCTTTTCAAGAGGTGCACAAAAAACCCTTTCAAAGCCGGCGATGTGTTCACGACTCTGGTTTTTAAATGTCCATAGGCAACGGTGACTACTTCCTAGTAGTACCTCATAGTTTTAGTGTAATTATAAATTATAATAATGTGTCCAATGTCCATATTTAATACCAAAGAGAGGTCTAAAATCCAAAAACATTTTATACTTATTAGAAAATTTTCGAAGATGGTGCCAACAATTACTAGGGTATTTGGTATGTTAATAATCGAAAAGGGCAATGTACAATGTAATAGTTAAGTTATAAGTTAAGAATTACCTATTGCAACAATTTTAAAGCAATAGTGACGTCGTTACGCGAAAAAGGTGCGCGTTTGTAACATTCCTGAAAGTATTGTAATGTATTGGAAGAAAGTTATTGGTGACTGACACGTTTGTAATGTTACAAACTTATGTTATCCAATCACGTGTAAGCCAATTGCTTTGTGACATAGAATCTGTATGTTAATTATGATATGTCATTGAACTTAAATTTTAACTCTATTTTGTACAAAAGTAAAAAATCGAGTACATTACATTACAGTAGTACATTACATTACAGTAGTGCGTCAATTTGCGTGCGTACGTAAGAATCTAATTGCATTATGAAGAGTATTGAATTTTTACACTATTTGTATGATGTAAATTTAATATTTAATGATTTTTACAACATTTAAATTGTATAGTAAATATTCGTGTAAATTACGCGATGATGATTTATGAATTATTGTACGTGTGTGAACTGATTGATAAGTAGACGAAATTATTTTAAGGATTATAAATTGATGAGATATTTCTTTGTGTAAAATATTTTAAGAATGAATTATCTTGGCGTAAAACATTTTTGATTGTTTTTTTTCAATTGATCTTTATTTTTCAGTCACAGGTCAATAAACATTGTATTGTATATTATTTTACATTAGATACATCCTCATTATTCATATATATTTAAATAAAAATCTTTGACACAGCATATATATTTTTATTAATTATTATTATACCTTAATTAATTACGCGTACTATTAAAAGTACAATGTTAGTTATATCGACCCCTCCTACGTATAATATCGTTACCCACAAAAGTATCCTTTTATTGCGTAAATTGCCTTATTCTAATGTGTTTTATAGACACAAGTAATGTTATAAAGCGTAGAAAATTAAGTATATATACCAAATTTCATAGAGATCCCTGTAGACATGCAGATTTTATTCGCATTTTAGCTTATTCGAAACTTTGAAACGCTCTCTTGTAAAGTTGTCATTTTGCAGTTACGATATTATACGTAGAAGGGGTCGATATGTAAGGAGTTAACAATTATATCCAAAGCTTTTAAAAACATGTTTCCTTTTATTTTTAGTTGAGTGTAAATCTAACAAATATTTTTATGTTCTTTTCAGAGTTTCCAACGCCTACTTTCTCGATGACTCGCCACGGAAACCCGATTATGATATTAGAGGAGCACAGGTTTAACAAGCGAAGTGACAGCCGCGGTCCCAATTTGAATTGGGTGTGCGTTAAGAGGAGCCGCAAGTGCAGTGCTATCATTAGCACTCGTGATAACAAAATCGTTAAGTTTAGGAACATTCATAATCATTGACGTGTCATTTAGTTAAGAAAGAATGGTAAATAAGGATGTCAGTATAAAACTCTTGAAATTATTGAAGTAGATTCTTGCATAAAATTGTTGTTACACATTGAATTTTTATTTTTTATATTAAAACCATTTATTATTTAATTATTTGTGCCTCGCGAATAAAACCTATTCGTGTATAAAACGTCTACTAATGTAATACAGTCAGGTATAAAGACTGTATTTATTTATCAAAATATAATATTTTTTCAAAGACGATTGAAAGGCAGCGTAAATAAGCTCACCAGATAAAAAAAAGCTACGAGTAATTAATATGTCTGTGGTTAAAACTCGACATCTCAATGTGGGAATCCGAAGTTTGAATACCAGGCACTCACCTTTCATATTTCTGAGTTATGTGGGTGTTAAAACTTAATTATATCTTGCTTTAAGTGACTAAGGAAAACTTCGTGAGGAAATCTACACACCTGAGAGTTCTTTGAAAAATGTTTCCAAAGTGTGTGGCAATGAGCCATTTAAATCTATCTGCCATTGAGGTACACCAGTACTGCCTTCTACAGACATTTAAAATTAGCTTAGTTGTGTGTTGTGTGTATAACGTGTACTTTTAAAAGTACTATGTTATAAATGTGTAAGGATCTAACAATTAAATATAAAACCTTTTTAAAATAGGGTTTCCTTTTACCAGTCGACTGAAAATTAAATAAATATATATTTTATTATGTCCTTTTTACAGAGTTTCCAGAGCCTACTTTCTCGACCACGCGCTACGGAAACCCGCTAATGATAATAGACGAATACAGATTTAACAAGCGAAGCGACAGCAGGGGGCCTCACTATAACTGGGTGTGCGTTAAAAAGGACCGCCAGTGCCGCGCTACCGTTATCACTCTTGATAATAAGATCATCAAATATAAGAACTATCATAACCATTGAAATTTAATTAATTATGTCTATTTATTGAACTTAAAGGAAATTTTAGGAAAGATATGTGTTTATGAGGTTTTCTATCTAAAAGAGGTAACTCTTGAAAATTACACCAATAACATATTTCGTATGTGATAATTATCATTCTTGATAATAAGGTCATCATTAGAACTATTATAAGCATTGATATTTAATGAATTATATTTAATTATTGAGTTTAAAGGAAAAATTTAAGAATAATTGAGAGATTGTGAGGATTTCTTCCTAAAAGTGGGTACTCTTGAAAATTACACCAACTATTTCGTATGTTACCTTAATATATTTACTTAAAACAAAAAAGTATAAGAAGTAATTTTTAGTTTATGATTTAATTAATATTTTACATGAATGATTTCTAGTAAATAGTAATTAATTATTATAATCATTCGAAAGTTATTATTTATTTATTTTGCCTGATATAGTACTATTTTATCATTAACAGGTTTATATAAAACAGAATAAGGAAAATGATGTTTTTGTTTAAAAGATTCTATGAATAAACACAATATGTTCAACGATTTTTCATTTTTGTTTGTCATCCTAATTAATCCATTTATGTGTTTATTAAAGCAGGGGTATGTAACTCATGGTAAGTATATAAGATTAGTAAATTGATAATTATTTATAAATGAGCTTGATTATTGTAAGTAAATTCCTATTAACATTGTACACTGTTGCCTGAATATACATATAATTTACCGGATTTCCTATCCTGACGTCAACATTCACGTATCCTATAGGAACTAGTGGGATAACATATAAGGGAGTGGGTAAGGATTATTCGGGACTCCAGGAAACCCTCTATGGTCAGGTAGAAGGTTTTATGTCTAGACAGGTTTCATAAAAATGATTTTTACACTGACGCTATCTTGTGGAATATAATTTATTGGTATTGGTTAATTGTCACAAGATATGGTACGATTAGTGTGCAATTGTGTGTGAGTTGCAATGAAATCTCTCTGATAACACGGAGAGAAGCTCTGTCATTCAGGTATTATTTTTTTTTTGATCGAAACATTTAAATTACATTGAAGGTAAGATTTTTTGAGAACACCTATTTTTTATTACAATGTAAATTTGATTCAGTTCTAACGGTATTAGGAAGGTGAAACTAGCTTCTTGCTTTCGTATGTATATTTCTTCATGGCTTTAAGGATTGTATAAGTGATGACGATTACCACGGTACAAATATACAGTATAGATCCTTATACTGTGCTATTACAGACAGATCTCCAAAAATTAAATTCATTAAGTAATACATAGAAACGTTTTTTACAGCGTATTTTGGGTTGACGACCGGCGGGAAGAGATGCCTGGACTACGCCAACCATAGGTTCACCATCCACCAGAACGAAGGTGCGAAGATAAGATGGAGGTGCGTCAAGAAGACCACGGGATGTTCAGCTTTCATCACTACCATCGATAATATCATCATCAGAGTACGGCCTGAACATAATCACTGATGATGATTATGATAAAGATATTTTGTTTTTATTAGATATCGATGTATGTAGTGCCAAACATTATGATTTCTCTGGATATGTGTATTTATTGTGGCATTAACAAGATGATGATGAGAGAGTGTCTTGTCGCATTTTTCTAAAATAAATGCTCAAATGGTATAAATACGTTGTTACCATTGTCTTAATTTTTTGGAAAATTCGTGGAAAGTACGAATTTTCTATTCTTTTTCCAAAATTACTGGTCAATATATTATTGATACATACATAGGCACAATTGGGCTACATGTGCACATACGAGTATATATAACATATTTAGTTACATAAGTACTATGGTGTTGTGCATTACAACAATTACAACATAATATTAAAAACAAAAAATTGCTTTCAATCAAAAATTATTCCAGTTTTGGTGTAAAAGTTTACTTTAAATAAAGAAATATTTTACAAGGTATTGATATGTTTCTTTTTAATTTCATTTTTTTTGTTACAATTTATACCACCGAGAGCCAGAGCGGTCATTAAGTTTGGCATTGCGTTATGCCGTGTCCGCACGCTTGCAAACGTGTGGATAGAATATTTGACTTGGTTTGTGTAGGTTTGCAAGCGCTTGTAGCACAGTTTTTGATTAAGCCAAACTTTAGTAGAGGTTTAGAGTTTGTGGCAAATACCAAGCGTGTGGACGCAGTATTAGGATATTATGCAATTTTTGTGTTTCATTAGGTTAACTTAAAACTACCTCCATTTAAAGTATGTAAATAAACAGGAAAATTATATTTAAAATGAAAGAATTATGTTTGTTCTTAATTTTATAATTTAGTCTAAGACAAGTATTAATAGGGGTGAAAATGAAAGTGTGTTTTTGTAAATATAAATGTGTGTGTCTTGGTGTGTTAAGGAGTTCCTATAGGTAATGTCGTGCTAAATGATTCACCAAATGAAAGTTATTTTGCAAATTCATAACAATATAGAAACGAAGCTATTGAAATTTAGTGAACTAAATAATAAAAAAATGGTTCAGATGAATTCGGAAAAGTTAATAAAAATGCAGGCTTTGTTTGAATTGTTTTTCCTTGATTTACTTTATCAGTAACACATTCTTATACTGTGTGGGATAGCAATTGAGACCCACGATTTGAACTGAACTCTTAACAAAAGTTGTCATGATCATAGTATTTTCAAAATTTCGAAATAATTTTACTTTTCCGGAGGTCAGGACATAAATGGTCAATTATGCACATGGACGGATTAACCAAATAGATTCCCAATTCAAAACATCTATTTACTATTCAATCTTATGAAAAAATATTTATCTTGGGAGTCAACGAATAGTTTACTTCGTCTATGAATCGTGACAGCTTGCTTGTGTTATTGATTTAATATATTGATACGTTGTGTATTGTATATGTCGTTTGTGGTTGTTAGGCGTAAAGATTCTTCATTGAAATAAAGATGTTTAAAATGACTGTTATTGATTGTTTACTTTTTACTAGATTCTATTTTAATTATATGTGAGGTTCAGTGTAGTAAATGTATCTGTAATGTACATAGATTACTCACTCCTGACAAGAAAACGTAACCAGTTTTGACAATTGAAATTGTCATTGTCATCCGTTTTCGTGTTTGAAAAATATTAAAAAAATGTAGTTTTTAAATCATTTACGAATGAAACGATATTTTTCCGCACTTTTCTTCGATTTCATGTTTTTGTATCACTTAACTGTTCCGCGTTAATTACACTATGACGGCCATTAAATGGATGACACATTGTCAGCCGCTTAAGCTATTTAATGGCTTCCTTCAATTACAAGGCGGTGATATATTTATACTTATCTATGGTAGTGTATCTAAAATATTAATTTTGTGGTAGAACCATCTGTGGTTCGATTCCTGCGGCGCCACCGCCACTACAATTTCTGCTTAATAATAGCGGCTTTAAGCACTTTTCTAGTTCTAGGGTGTGGTACTTTTCCGGGGTATTCCAGCTTAGTCTTCAGGGATAGCGGCGCATCAATAGCCGACCTCAGGTAGGAATCTTATGTGTGGTTGATTACAGATATGCATGAGAACTTTCGATTGAAACATTTCAATACCTGGAGTCTATTTGTTTACCAGTCTTTGGTTGATTTCAAAGTGATTTTGATTTGTCAGTTACTAATATAAAGTATTGTTATTCTTCCCAGTTACTTACGAAATTTCAAATCGAGGTCAGCGAGTATTGGTGGTGAATGACGTCAGGTACCACAAGGGGTGGGATTGTGCCAACAACACCACCTTGTGGCGGTGCAAGTCGCGCACGAGGGGTTGCAAGGCCACCGTTACCACGCAAGGAGACACAGTATTGTATTCCAACCACGAACATAGTTATTATTGTCGTGTTATCCAGAATTCTCTGGATTGATATAGATAAATACAAATTATAAAAAATAATATAGGATTCTTTATTTTAATCATAGATTTTAATTTAATATACAAAAAATATAAAAGCAGTCCATATAAAATGATTTTTTTTTATATTTTTATATTCAGTATTTTATATTTACATTTTTTACAAATCATTTACATGCTCTATTTTTCGTATCTATTCATACATATTATTACGTATTTTTACTTTTATTTTTCAAGAGTGTTCATTTGGCGTTTCGATCCGAGGCAATCCACTGTTAATACTGCATGGTATCAAGTACCAGAAGGCGTACTGCAATTTGGAGCGGGGTGCCACATTGTGGCGATGTGCTGCCAGGAACAGAGGGTGCAAGGCGACCGTCACCACCGGTGGTAACAAGGTCATAAATTATAAGTACACGCATAATCATTAATATGTCAGAATCTTCTGACTTACCAAAGAATATCTATGAATAAATTTATGAAATTTTGGTCTCAGAATAAATTTATGAAATGTTTCTATTAGTTTATATTAATAAAACATATTTATGTCGTATATGTTTGAATTTTATTTAATGTTGATCTTATTCAAATTGTAACCTATTTATTTAATTACCCTTTTTAAAATGAAAATCGCTGAAACTATTTTATTAAATCTGTGTTAAAATTGTTGTTAATTTTGTATAGGTTTAATACGTTTCTGTAATGAGTTAATTTTAGAAAAGTTTTATTTCATTGAAATATGTTTCTCAATAATGTATACGAATAAATGTAACATAAATATTATATTCGTTACAATCAATTTAAATGACTATTTTTATATTCATATTTTTATAGCTGTTAGAACGCTTGGATACACCCTTGTATTTTCCTTTTACAATGCTCTTTTTTGTTCATTGGTATTCTGACTTTATTTTTCAAGAGTGCTGTTTCGGTACATCGCGGCGGGGTCGGCGACTACTCATTTTGAACGGCTACAACTACCACATGGCGTATTCTAAGATGAGTGACGATGCGGTGTTTTGGCGGTGCGGCGCGAGGAACAGAGGGTGCAAGGCGACAGCGACCACTTCCGGCAACAAGGTGTTTGAGTGCAACTACTGGCATAACCACTGACAATAAAGTCTTCGAATAAAGTGACTAGGATATAAAACGTGAATTAAGTGAAAATGGAGATAGGTTTGCATTATACATAAATCTTACAGGATACAGGTCTGTGATGAAACAGAAAACAAGAATATAATAAAAAACGGAAATACAACTGATTTATAAATAAGGAAATCTTATAAGCAATAATGATTTTATAATATAATAGTACTCGTATACTTTTGATATCCTTGATAAGCAACAAACATTTTGCAAACTTCATAATAATATAATCATCGAGAGTAGCATCGTTAGTCCATTTATTCAAACGAAATTTTAAAACTTCCACTTAAGATCAGTTAAATATTATGCTTATTTGTTTGTGTTTATAAATTGTAATAATTATTAAAAATATTCTGTTCTTGTAGACCGCAAGTCTTCCATGAATTACATTACGTATTTTTAAGATTCATTTTATTGACAATTTCCTAATTATTATTTATATAGTTGAAGATTAATAAAATAATGATACAAATGAAATACAAGGTTTTGTAGTAGTTTTCTTATGACCTCTCTCACAACGAATTTGGAGCTATGAATATTTTTTTAAATTAATTATGTAAAATAGTCTGATTAACACGAATATTGTCATAGGTAACTGTTGGTACTTACGTTTTAAGGTTATTTTTTATAATTGAAATGACTTTTTGCGGCCATAATAAATCATTCATATGGTAAATTACTTTAAGGTGGTGAATTACTTTAAGAAAATGACGTACTTTTATCTGTTCAGTTTTGATAAGTTATGATTTATTTTATGACTTTTTGCATGCTAATTAAGGAAGACATCCACATACTTATAACATACTAGCTGACCCGGCAAACATTGTGTTGCCATATAAATAAAAAAATATTAAGGGTGAACAACTCTTATCACTTAGGGGTATGATAAATAGATAGTAGCCGATTCTTAGACCTACTGAATATGCATATAAAATTTGGTGAAAATCGGTAAAGCCGTTTCGAAGGAGTACGGCAACTAACATTGTGATACGAGAATTTTATATATAACCTGTACCATATACATCTATCTGTATATGACGACGCCTTATCATCAATACATTATCATCCCACTGCTCGGCACAGTAATAACAGCAGTGTTGGGCGCTGCTGTGTTCCGGTTTGAAGGGTGTGGTAAGGAGACAGACTTTACCGAGGCGTTCCAGCTTAGTCCTCAGGGGTAGCGGCACATCTGTGGCCGACCTCAGGTAGGAATATCTAATCCTATCTGTGGTTGACTACAGATGTCCATGGGCGGCAGTAGCCACTTACCATCAGGTGGATGCATGCTCGTCTGCTAGTCCTATATTATTAAAAAGAAAAAAAAAAACCAACGACACATCGCTGCTTTGCAAGAATAACAGCACAACTCAAAATTCATTTTTCTGTTAAAGCTACAATTTAAGCCAAAATATCTCCCATATCAAGGTCTAACTGTTCTGTGGTTACATATGCCTATAGCTACTCATACCTGTATTTTAACTTCATTTATTAAAAAGAATTCGAAACCAAAACATTACATTACATTCTTAAATACACTAAATAAATACTTATTAAATAAACGCTTTCTACACTCACAGCCTCACACTAGGATTCCCTGTGTTGTGGGCGCTATGGACACACACATAGACAAATACGCAAACACCCAGACCCAGAAATCTAAATTCATCATTTAGATATCTGTCTGGCCGGGGATCGAACCCGGGACCCTTTGCGCGTCAGACCGGTACGGTGACCTCTCCGCCCGGCGGGTCGTCATTGTTTAATTTTAAACTGGCTCCCCTGGAAAGTTACCTTTTTTTTGAGCTGTACATTCTTGCAAAACAGCGACATCATTATGTTGAAATCCGTCAAGCTGATCATGTTGTAGGCCGTACCAGAGATGTCCCTGTAGTTCCGGGACCAGAATAGGGCTACGGTAACCCTTGCCTGTCGTAAGAGGCGACTAAAAGGGGCTTCCGGGGTTGCGGGCGGCAAGAGTGGAGGCTCGAACCGCCCGGCTAGCGACCCCGGGAAGGACGGCGGTATGTGCGGTCGCATTCCGTCGTATACACCAGACGGTGTGGTGATATAAACTCACCTGGGCGGAGCCCGAGTAAGATTGTATCACCACACCGTCTGAGAGGACTCCGGTCGTGTTCCTTTGGAGATCCCGGTGTCCTCTACGCAGCGCCGAGGACGGCAACGGGGGGGTTTTAGTGCGGTAAAAGTCCCACATAACCCAGTGTCGCTCTCACGGCACCGGGTACCTTTTGAAAGTTTCCCCCTCGAAGAAAAGAAAAAAAAAGGCTGTGCCAGAGAAGGAAATACACACATACGCTTGAAAAACGTTACCCTCGTAAAATAACTGTATAAAAGTAAAAGTATTGTATATGTGTGTAATGTTACTTAATGTAAAATATTTATTAAAGTCGTGTGTGTTTTTATAAATTTCTATTTCTTTAAGTAATCCCAAAATATCCTAATTCCTATGTATTTGCCTATGTCTGCTTAATTTGAGCTTGTAGTAGAGGTAATAGTACCTTTAAACCATGTACCTAAAGTTGGACTTTTTACTTAAATAGTCTTTTTGCGGGGAATTTAAAAATCAATACAACTGTGTTATTTCCTATCACAACGTCGTTGTCAGTAGGACATGTTATAGTGCTCCATGCTGGTTGCATCCATTTTTGACTACTTTTTTTGCAAATGTTCAGGAGTTAATAGTCTTCCTCTAAAGTGGCCAAGTTTGGTTACAAAAAATAAGATCAACATTTTTCCTGCCTTTTGTCTTTTTTTTTTGTTACTAAAACCCACTAAAACCCCCACGGTGGCCGTTCTCTGCGCTTGTTGGAGAGCTCCGGGATCTCCTATTACATTTTTCCTGCCTGTTTGTAATACCATTTTTCTATGTACCTCATCATATCTTCATATTTGAAAAACTTATATTTATAACTGACTTTCAGTATACGAGTTTCTGACCAACCGCTTTGGGAACAGGGTATTGTTGATCAATGGCCACCGATACAGCTGGGATCATGGTACTGGCAGTCGGAAGAGGTGGCGGTGCATCAAGCGGAATGGAGGGTGTAGAAGCGCTGTCACCACCTATGATGATCATGTGCTGTCCTTCTCTGAACATAATCACATTTAGATGCAACGTTACATAAACAAAGGTATTTTAATTGAAGTTTTGAGGAATCTTAATAATTAGGGTAAAGCGGTAAATGAAAGATTAGGGCTTTAATATACGAGCATCAAGACTTCTGATTTGACAAATATATTACACTAAACACTTAACATTGAATTTTGAAAAACTCCTATCTCTACTTTACATGTAAAAATTATAAAAAAAACGTACAGGGTTGGTTTAGTTATTAACTTAGTTGGTTAAAATGACAATATTATGTTATAAAATTTGTAGAACGATAATAAAATATGTAAATATATTTGTTAATATTTTGTTTGCTTTTGCATTATATTCATATTTTTTTTTATCAACGTAAATCTGAAGACGTGTTCGAGCTAATTCTCAATTCAATTTAATGAACTTTTTTCGATGTCATATTTATCTTATTTGTATTTAAACGTAAAAGTTTTTTATAAGAAAATATAAAAATGTACTCCTAATTACATTAATGAAATATAATACATTGAAATATAATAAATTCCTAATATATTACATTAATGATCTTAAATCCACTATTGCTAAAGTAGCTTTTATCTTTAATTTTATTACAGACGCATACTTCAAAGTGACACGATACGGTAACAAGGCGTTGATAAAAGATGGACACAGGTTTAACATTCACTACGAGACGGAGTACAAGACGAGGTGGCAGTGTACGAAGAGGAAAACCGGCTGCAGAGCGTCTGTCATTACTTTAGGACAGGAGATATTGAGCTGCACTGAACATAATCATTGTTGATATAACTTTTTATATAATCCATCCATCAGCTGTTAAGAGTCCACTGCTGGACATCTTCCCTGATCTGCGCCACTCCGACCGGTCTTGAGTCATCTGAATCCAGCGGTTACCGCCGTCCGCTTCGGGTCATCAGTCCACCTGGTCGGGGGGCGTCCTGTACTCCTTTTGTTGTTTGTCTATGTAAAATAGAAGATTTTTTTTGCCTAATAACGGCAATGGCGCTGCTGTGTTTGGGTTTGAAGGGTGTGGTAAGGGACACATAATTTTCCGAGGTATTCAGGTTAGTCCAAAAGGCGGCATCAGTGGCCGACTTCAGGTAGGAAGCTAATCTTATTTGAAGTTGATTACAGATGTCCGTGGGCGGCAGTAGCTAGTTACCATCAGGTGGACTGCAAGCTCGTCTGCTATTTCCCTATATTATAAAAAAATATAACAAAACATATTTAAACCGTAGTCCATTGTGCTTACTACATTGCGGTTAGTAGATTTTATATTTGAAGAATATTGTTATGGGGAATGTGTTCTTTCAGGAATGTGGGGTGGGTTCTATCTTGTTATTCATCAAATTTCTTGTTTTAAAATTGTTATCTTTGTTATGAATGAATATGGTTTTTATTAACTTGTTAAAATGATAATAAATGTTTATGATTGAAATGCTTTTTTCTTCTATATGTAGAAAAATGTATATATCACATATCAGCGAAATAAATCATATTTGAATATTTTTCATGAAAAATGTTTTTATCCAGTACATGGTTTTAAATGTTCATATTAGTTTGCACAGTCTAAAATTTGTGCGGAGTCAGGAACGGAAACTAGTTATCTTCTAAAATAGCATAACTAAATTCCGTTTTTTACCAAATAACTATATTATATAACATTTTAAGAGTTTACATTCGGATTTTCAGTTAGTTGTTTTAAGTCACTAATTATTTCATAACTTCACAGCTCCATATTTCATGGCGACTCGTTTTGGGAATAAGGCGTTAATTATCAATGGACAAAGGTACAACGTACATTACGAGAGGGAGAACAAGATCCGATGGCAGTGTGTGAAACGCAACAGTGGCTGTCGAGCCTCGGTGGTCACGTACAAGCAGCAGGTGATCAGCTGGACAGACCATAACCATTGCACGTAATAACAAGAACGTAAGAAATAGTAGTATAGTGGTTTGTCATAAGCATAACAGTCTTGAATTTTCATGAATAACTAGAGTAATGTAGGTGGTTAAGCCGATGTTCTAAATGCGTTCCAATTTAGTGAGAGATGAATTTTGAGTGTAGATGTTTCTGTATTCGTGGTTATCTTCATAACATCCATGACGGGGATTCGTAGTGTGAGGATTGTAATGTAAAATTATAAATAAATATCCTACGCCTATATTTTCTCTTAGATTAGGTACAGTCCGCGCCAAACTGCTAGTACACTCTGAAGTTGTTGCGAGCAAGTGTAGTCATAAAATTTGCTATGGCAATGTGATTTATTTCTATACTTAGAGCGGACTAGGACTACGCGGACTATACGTGCATTTATTAAAGATCTTTATTTTATGTATATGTATGTGTTTTAAGAACGTAGGAAAGTCGGCAAAAGAAATAAATAAATTAATTTACTGAATAGTTTCTACCAATTAATCGTTGTTTTTTTTTTAACTTTAACAAGTTCCATAATAAACAATGAAATACTCGTATTTATTTATTTGGAAATAAAATAATTGTTAAAATCCCAGCGAAATAAAAAGAGGCTGATAAAGAGAGCGTAAAAATGACGTAAAATTTTACAAAAGCAGAAATATGTAAATATAATGTAAGAAATAAATTATGAAGTAAAATAATTGATCTTTTGTAATATTTTTTTACAAATCATCCAGTGCGAGATGTTTTCATTAACATGTATAATTCAATAAAAAATGTGAAATTTTATGAATAATCTTTTTATGTTCGAGTGTTTTATTTTATTTGTAAGTTTATTAATTTTACAATGAAATTATGATGAGTTTTTAGTATTCTTGTGTTCTTTTTTGTTTAAAATCGATACAATTGTAACACACACATATTTTACAAGTTTGTATTTGACTTGTAATGACATTAAAAATGATCATACATATATTTTTTCAGTCTACTTAATAATATTTTGTGCACACAGATTACATAATGACCAAGACTAGGAGAGGAGGCAAAATGCTGGTTCACAACGGCTACAGGTATACTACCAAATATAGCCGCGATGGTATCACTGTGTGGCGGTGTGTGAGTAGAAACAACTGCAACGCAAAGCTGACCACTGATTTAAATGGGTTTATCGTGAAAAAAGATCGACATGAATGCAAACCTATCTGTACTGTTACTAAAATAGCGTCCAAGGATATATCATTTTAAGTAGCATATGAGCGTGGAGTCTCCTTACAGTTTTTAATATTTTAATACGTAATGCATACTCACGATACGCGTGTTTTTAATTATTTATGGCGATACTTACAAACCGACTATCGTGAATACTGTGTCAATACCGCGGTATTAGTCTAAAATCGTAATTAATGTTTAAAAGGTACTCATATTTACGGTTTTAATTTCTTTACTGCCGTTATTAGGATGCAGTTACATTGAACGTGGTTATGGCGAAAGTCCAATAGCGGGAAGAAATTGTCAACAAGCACTAATGGTTGATTAATCGATTTTTACATGTAGTCCTTTTCAGGTCTCAAACCAGACACATAACACGAACTTTATATTTACGCACCAAAGTTTGCACTATTTATGATTTACACAAATAAAACACTGGTTTACTAATCTAAATGCCAGTTTAGATACAGTTTTATGTTTAGATACAGTTTTATGGAAAAAGGTTACTGCTCTCCAAGGACATTTATAACAAATTTCAAATAGGACTGCCTGCTCGCTTCGTACTTATATAAATACGATAATAAATAGCATATATACATTTCATTTTTGTTTTTTGTTGCCAATGTTTGGTGATTACTATTTATAAGATTATTATATTTCTGTTATTTATGATAAATTACATGAATTGTTAAATTTTACCTAACTGCTGTTTTTGTCAACTTTTCATCAAATGATCAAAAGTTAAGGAGTATTGCCATTGAAAGTAATTCTTTGTTAAAAACTTCCTTTTTTAGATCCAAGTTTCGAAATCACCTGGTCTGGCAACAAGGCTCTGTTGAAAGATGGATACAGATACAATGCTGGATACAAGAATGGTGCGAAGATCAGTTGGCGGTGCGTTAAGCGCAACACGGGATGCAAAGGAATGCTCATCACGATTGAGGACAAAGTCATCTACAGTACTGAGCACAATCATAATGGAACTGAAGGTCACGATGGTTGAGGTCAAAGTCATCTAAAGTACAGTCCACGTGAAACTGCTAGTCCGATATACAAATGAATCGCGTTGCCATAGCAAATTGCATGACTACACCCGTTCGCAACAATTTCAGAGCGGACTAGCAGTTTGTCGCAGACTATACTGAGCATAATCATCGTGAAAATGAATAGCTTGGGGACAAAATCCTTATTTGTCTGAGGCTTCCATGTTAGTGTCTCTTCTGTGTTTTTTAATGTTTGTAATATGTCATTGTCTGTGTAATAAAAATAACGTGGAATTGAAGAGGACACTCATCAACATTGAGAAGAAAGTCATACATAGTACTGAGCTAGGGCTGCCACCCGTACTTTATAATAAAGTATTGTACGTTATTTTAGGTAATTGTACTCTATACTTTATGAGAACAATAAAGTACACGAAAATACTATAATTCGCATGATTTTATTTAAACGTTTAGTCGTAAGTATTTTTCCTTAAACGAAATTTGTCGAATCGATGTCGTGTAATATATTATAGAGATATATATAGTGTACTTTATTTTGATACTAAGTACTTTTTTCTTACCAATAATAACCAATATACTTTATATGTAAAAAAGGTGGCAACCCTATATTGAGCACAACTGTTATGGAATTGAATAAATTAGTTGGAATATTGCTTACCTGTCAAAGATCCAATGTTATGTCTGTCTAATAAAAGCAGCGTTGAATTGAAGAAGGCGCTCATCAAGTTTGAGGACAAAGTCATCCGTATTATTTAAATTAGTAATACCGTTCTTTATATACTCGTATTTGATATTTAAGATACTTATAACATATTTAAGTTTCAATCTATGTATGTTATATAATGATGCGTGTCCATTATTACTTATGTATGTATGTCGTCATCCTTATGTTAAAGGATTTAAATATTTATTGATTATCTTCTTGAGATTTGATTTCTTACTGATATTACAGTTATTATACCAAATATATTATTTCTCTTTATTATTACTCGTTCATTTACATATTATAATTTTCTTGACATGTGATTATTTAATATTATTATTGACTTGATGCTTATATCATTATTATTATTAATCGACTAATGCCATACATGTATTATTTTTGCAAACCTCATACAGGTAGAACACACTGGACGATGTACATAATATCTGTGTAATAACTGTGTTCTAGCAAATAAAGAATTTGAATTTTTTGAATTTTGAATTTTTTGTTTTACAATAAGGTTTAGGTTAACTTATATAAGATTTAGGTTATATATAGTGATCGTCGTATAGAAGTTAATTTTGAATCGTATTTTGAAGTATTAAATTAATATCGGCTATAAGTAATTAAAATGTTTATAATAATAATCACAATAAACACACAAGCAAAATAATTAATTGATATCTTTATAGTACGTTTGTTAACCAAACATATGCAAAATAACATTTTATTAACGCTACGTCGTGAAAACTTATTTGCAACATCATTATGAAAAATCTACTAAGGAAACTACCTAAGCAAGATGTCTCTTGCTGACAATGTTCTTGAGATTCCTAAGGTGTGGCTGTAGTAAGAAGCCCAATATATTGAAGGCAGGAGAACCATTTGTGGTTTGACTTCGGTGGCACCACCATCACACCTATTTCTGCTTAATAGCAGTAGTGTTAAGCGCTGCTGTGTTCTAGTTTGGTTCGTAGTGTGGTAAGGGAGATATACTTTTTCGAAGGGTTCCAGCTTAGTCCTCAGGGGTAGCGGCGCATTTATGGCCGACCTCAGGAATATCTAATCCTATCTGAGGTCGATTATAGATATCCTTGGGCGGCAGTAGCCACTTATCATCAGTTGGACTGCTTGCTCGTCTGCTACTTCTGCTCCTGCTGGCTGTCAGTCGCATGTTGGCTACCTAAGACATCGTGGAACCTGCTCATCAAAACTTACCAGTAAAGAAGCGGCGATTAAAGTCAAAAAAGTATCGACTCTGTGCAAATCATGCTATAAACGTTTATGTTTAACGTGTTTTAATGCGGAACGTGCATGCACAATCAAGGATGTAGGGAAAAGGAAGAATGTACAGGGTAGGAAGGAAAGACGGACCACAAAGAGGAAGGGAAAGGGTGTTTTTTTAAAAAAAAATATCAATAAGCTTATCAACAGTTTTGTTATTTCCCATCACTAGTTTCTTGCACTTTGACGTGTGTTATGGAGTCAAAATGACCTCAAATTTTATTGCGATCTAAAGAAGCAGCTAGGTACATATATTCGGTCATTTAACTGTCATCTCATATTGTCAAAAACAAAGCGTTACCCATCTCCATATTTTTAACCAGAATTATGTAGGGGACAATTTAACAGCATACGTTTTTGTTTGTTTAATCCAAATTTAAGTTGGCTTGGGGTCTATATTACCTGATAAATAATAATAGTTTAAAGTAAGTATCAATGTGCGATATAATCAAAATCAAAAACAGGTATGAAGAGACGGGCTAATTGTCTTTTACAACCACTACAGTAATAAGGACCAATAACATCATAGATATGACTTTCATAAGACATATTTGACTGATGTAATACCAGAACTGTGCATTGATAAGCGTAATATTAAATCTAATTAACTTTTTCCAGTTATCTACGAAATTATAGAAGAACCTCAAAGGTTAATTGTAAATGGAGAGGTTTACAGGAAGGCTTATAAAACCAAGAACATGATGCAGGCTTGGCGTTGCATCAAGAAGAATACAGGCTGCCGAGCGTATATACTCACTGTGGGTGATAATATATTGATGAAGAATGAACACAATCATCAATATTAACGCGGTTTTATCATCGAATGAGCGTACTTTATAGTCCATGGGGTCAAAGCTGCCCATAAACTTCTTGAACTCAATTTGAAAGCAATATATAAGCAAGTCAGCTTTATGCTATTTTTTTTAAATAAAAGTAACACTGACTGATTTAAGGCGGAGGAAACCTTTGGTGGTTCGACTCCGGTTTAGTGTTGGTCTTAATAACAGCAATTTTAAGCTCTTAGGTGTTCCGCTTTGGAGGCACACCCTAAGGAACCATAGGAAAGCTAGCTCATACCATGTTGACCACAGATGCGTTGCAACCCCTAATAACTAAGTTGTTTACTTCAAATGTTACTTATTTTATTAAATATTTCTAAAAATAACAATGTTTTTTTCTGGGAACATATTCAAAAGGGTTTAATGTAATGTCTTATTCACATAAAACCCTTTAGCTTCGTTCACATCTGCGACTCTCTTTATCACTAAGTTAAGTTAGCCAAATTAGCAAATGCAGGGTAAATATTTTAGGGTTATTATTTATAGGTACGAGATCGAAGCCCTTAATTAACAGTATAACAGTTAATAGTAAGAAAAACAAATATTTATCAAACGTACCTACTAACTTTAATACTACCATTAATCTCTTACAGTGTACTACGATACTTCGAAGTATGGCAGCAGGGTTCTTGTTATAAACGGGGAGAGGTTCAACCGGCAGAATACTAACGGGAACAAGTCGTTGTGGCGGTGTGTTAAGAAGAACTATGGTTGTAGGAGCAGAGCCTGGACCGTGGACCACGATATCATACACTTCTTCAGTCACCATGACCATAGCAACGCTCCGGCGGTGGTCAAAAAGTGAAGTTGGTGCGATTCTACCTAATCCTAACTATTATTATAAATGCGAATTTGAGTTTGTTTGTTGTTATAATCCGCGCCAAACTGCTAGTCCGCTCCGAATATAGAAACGAGTCGCAACAGCAAATTATAGGTATTAGCGGGACGAAGACAGCGCGGTACCCCGCCCGGCACTCGTCCGCTGTCCGCTCTCGCCCACGGGTACATTGCTGCGTTAGTGTGCCCTTACGTTAAGGAGCATATGCTAACAAAACCATGCACGACACCTTCAGAGCGGACTAGAAGTTTGGCGCGGACTATACATATTCACGCCTTAACTACATAAGTCATTGTCATGAAATTTTGTACACACGTCATGGGTTCAGAAAAGGATATAATACTTGTATTATCCCGAAAAAAAAGAACAGTTCCCGAGGGACAGGTAAAACCTCTGAATGCGAGCGAAGCCGCGAGTAAAAGCTAGTTGTAATTAAAATGAAGAGTTGAATTGTTACAACTGTGTTTCTAAATTCTAGTTTTATATAGATTTTGGTTATTATGTTTTAGATATGCGTAGGTTTTAAAGGATTTCCTTGATTGAATATGTTAATTAATTAACTTGTATTTAGGCATATTTTCCTTAAGCCTTAGTCCAGTACTATTAGTCATATAGGTAAATAAATAACCCTTCCTTGGCAGTCGGGTATAAACAAACAATTTTATGTGCCTTATAATAAACTTTTGTTATATAATAGTGCTAATCATTGTTTTGATTATAATTAATAATTTATATGTACTTAATTGCGTTATATTTACATTTTTTATTAACTAACAACTAACATAAGAACATAAGGTGCTTGTAATACATTCTATCATACAATTATTGTAATAAAATGTTTTCCATGAAAGTACAAGCTTTTTGATTTGACTTTGGGATGGTTTGTTCCGTACATGTATTTTTGAAAGTTATATCATCTTTCTACTGCTCAGCATTCACTTCTACGTAAATACATAGTAAGATACAATTTAAATAAGCACCTATGTACATCACATAATATATGCTTTTATGAAATAAAGACTAAAGAACCTTCAAGTCACACTTTTAATCCCAGAAGGCTAATGTTAGTCGCTTCGACTGACACGGTGAAGAGATTTCGCGATCTCCGAATAATGATAGCGCTTTAAATTTTTGTGCCAAGTTGCCAACTCAGTCGTCTTTTACTAATTATAGAGAACGGCTGTGTTGAGGGAGTAAGTACCACCATTTTGTAGTATCGAAGTTCTTGTTAGTCACATCGGCTAATATATAGCGTCAATATAACTTTTTTCGAAACTAAGGCTGTTATGTTGTTTTAATTCTGTCTATTTCTTTAGATATCAAATTATTTTCTTTTAGGTCAAAAAATGTCTTCTTATCGACCATGTAAAGAAAGAAAGAAAATAAAGTTGATGGACCACGTTGTTGATCAAGTTGTTCACGTAGGTAGCTCAAAAGGTGATGCAGCCTCTTCTCAACATCAAGTCCAAGATATAAGAAAAAGGAAGATGTGTGCATTTTGTTTCGGTGTAAAAAATGCGAAAAAAGTATATGCGGAGAGCACAAAATTGAAGTGTGTGTTAAATGTTATCAAGAAAAATAATTTTGTAGTTGATTTTGTAAAGTGAATTATAAGATTTTTACGTTTACTTAAAAAAAATTAAGACAGGATCTCATGAAAATTAAGACATTTTTTTAAATTAAAAATGTCAGTTAACAACATGCCTTTTAATGATTTTTATTACATAACTTAAATATCAAGTCTACATTAATGAAATATTCTCATTTTAACAGTAAAATCACAATTTATATAGTTTAAAGTTATGTTAGTTGCATCGACTAATGTAGGTATAGTTTATACTGTGATAAATATGATTACTATTGTAGGGTTAAGGATAAAACAAATCAGCGGCATCGAAAATATTTTAAAAAGGAGCCAAATTCAGTATCTGGTTACGTCTAAAGTTTTGTAAAAACTTTTAAAATTCTCGTCAGATACAGTTCAAAATTTGAAAAAAAAAATGAACTACGTGCCAACACATATATTATTAAACTCACACATTTTAAGGATAAATCAAATCAGAAGTATCGAAAATATAAATAACATCGAGTCAAATTCGAGATCTGATTACTTTTGCCGTTATGTGACAACTTTCGTAAATTCTTACCTGACAAGTTCATATTCTTATGATCTGGGCTTTTACAGTTTACTTCGCTGAGACGAAGGTGGGAGGCCAGGTGCTCATCATCAATGGCGAGAGGTTCAATAAACAGAGTCAAATCGGCCAACGCATCATATGGAGGTGTACTAAGAGGAACGTTGGCTGCAAGAGCCGGGTGTGGACGATGGACAACGTCATCATCAAGTTTATGGACATTCACAACCATAGTCTGAAGCTGGCGCACTTAATCTGATGTCTTCCTGATATTTGAAAGGTTTCCTGGTAGATGCCTGCTGACTTAGATATGACATGATAGTCTTTTTGTGCAGCTTTTTATAACTTTCGATGGTCGATTTGTATTAAAGTTTGTTTATTGTTGTATAAATATGAATATTTTACTGTACTTACTTAACATATTTTAGCCGATTTAATGTTTATTATTTGTTGTTACTGTGTTTACGATACATATTATATTTTATGTATGTTAGTGTGAATAATTTAGCCCAATTACGCGTATTTTCGCGCTAGTGACTTTATTGTAAGTGCCTAATTTCATTAAGGTCTTAAAGAAATATGTATGTACATAATACATAATTTAGTAATGTTCATATAAATGTATGTATATATCAAAATATATAAGTCCCTGGATTTGCTGTTGTTATTATGTTTGTGTTACAATAAAGATGATAAACAAATTATTTTTTACATAAGACGCATCGGTGAAACTGTTTTGACTACCTTTAGTAAATGCAAGTCAACAGTTGAGGTGACAAATAATGTTCACATTTCTTATTGTGTTTTGGTTTGAAAGGTGTCATATACTAAATGGATCACAAAAATAAAATACTCAGATGTCTATTGATTTATAAGTAAGTATGGTAAGACGACCCACTCCTCTAGTAACGTAGCGCCACACAACCCACAGTTGTTGTCATCTGCGGGCAATTAATAATTATAGTAATTCAAGACATTTTTTGATAAAATATTTAACACTTGCCATTTTGCCTCGTAACAGTTACATCTGTTACTGGCAGTATCATTTCGAGATATCGTATGAAGTTATTTGCAAACGGCATTAGTCATTTTTACTACAAAAAATATCTCTGTAAAAAAATATTAATTTACATATTTTTCTAATATTTATTTATCCAATCCATACTAAATAAATGCTTTATATTTGGTGTAAAATCTTCCAGTGATGATAATTCCAAGCAACAGGAAGAACAATTTGTTGATGATTAATGGGTTCACCTACTCCAAGTATGGGCGGTACTCCTGGTACTGCACGAAGATGAAGCGGGGCCACTGCCAGGCCAGGGTGCGGGTGGACGACAGGGGCAACCTGCTCTACATCAAGGAGGACCACAACCACCACCCTCCGAAGTACCACGTCACGCTCGAAGGAAATTATGTGAAAATTGTGTGAATTAAAATTTGCACGAAAATGTACTTTTATTGTTGGGCGAAAATTTTGTTCTGATGGATTGGTACTCGTAGATGTGCCTTTGAGAATTTCCTACAAAATTTGCACTGCATCTGTGATCGGCTTCAGGTAGGCCTTCTTCTCTGTAAAAATTGGTCACAGGAATCCATGGACAGCAGTGACCACTTACCATTAAGTGGTCTGCAAGCTCGTTTATTACTTTATACTTATGACAAACCTCTTAGTTAACAAAGTGATATTTTTTTAATTGATAATTTATCTCCACGACAGATAGTATTTGAATGCCGAGTTTCTCGACGAAAGTTCGGTAATTCTTAGCACCTACGAGTAACGGTTACAATAAATCATTCATATGCATATTTATTCATGAATATCAATAATATTATTTTAGTATGGATATATTGTATTAAATTTTATTACCTTTTGCATTAATAATAACTTACAAAAACTTTCTTCCAGTCATGATGATACCGGGCCAGAGAAAAAATAAGTTACTTATGGTGAACGGCTTCACATTTTCAAGTTGTTTGAATTGGTGGTACTGTACCAAGAGGCGAAGAGGGCGTTGTCCCGCCCGGGCGAGGACTCACGCTGCCGGGCAGTTGAACTTCCTCCAGGAAAACCATAACCACCCGAAACCGGAGTATCGTGTCACTTCAAAGGGCGAATATATCAAGGTTTAGTTTGTGAGTGGAAAATCGTTGCGATGTAGACATTTTTGTATGTCATACTCGTATTACATGTATGGATATGCCTAGACACTGCAGTGCCTCCGACATGTTTGCAGATGCACATGTGGATGACTTCCACACACTTATGCGTAAGAAAGCTGCAAGTGTCATTCACCATATGCGGGGGAGTTGCAATAGAATCCAGAGGATGATACATGATAGGACGGACTCTGCCTTCCTCTGGAATTTTACTCGCTTGCATAGAAGAGGAGCCTTTGAAGCCTATAGTAGTAAATAGCCCCTGAATCACATTTTTATCTTAATTGCAAATAATTGTAATTTTTAATAATTTTAATGACATGATAACTGGCCAATTTTATATAATAATATAAAATAAATCAATAAATTAAATTAATGAATGGTAATTAATTATAATACGTACTAACATAGCTTATAAGTAATCTGTTACTAACACATATTATATGGGTCTTTAGTTGCCTAAAATAAAGGAATTTTATTTATTTTATTTTAATTATTATTTATAAATCAAATCAGTAGTATCGAAAATATTTAAGAAAAAGAGCCAAATTCAGCATCTCGTTACGTCTAAATTCATGTGAAACCTTTTAAAATACTAGTCAGATATAGTTCAAAATTTGAAAAAAATATTTATCTATGTACTAAAACATATATTATTAAACTCACACTTTTTAAGGGTAAATCAAATCAGCAGTATCGGAAATATAAATAAAATCGAGTCAATTTCAGAATTTGATTATTTTTGCCGTTACGTGACAACTTTCGTAACTTATCACCTGACAGGTTCATATTAATGCTTTCTAATAATTAATGATTTTCTTGACGAGAGTTCGAGAATTCTTAGCACCTACGATTAACGGTTACAATAAACCATTCATACACATATTTATTAATGAATATCAATAATAGTTTTTCGTGTTATTATTTAAAACGGAAATAAATCTTTTTTGGTATGAATATATTGTATTAAATTTTATTACCTTTTGCATTAATAATAAGTTACAAACACTTTTTTCCAGTCATGATGATACCGGGCCCGAGAAAAAATAAGTTACTTATGGTGAACGGCTTCACATTTTCAAGTTATGGTTTGAATTGGTGGTACTGTACCAAGAGGCGAAGAGGGCGTTGTCCCGCCCGGGCGAGGACTCACGCTACCGGGCAGTTGAACTTCCTCCAGGAAAACCATAACCACCCGAAACCGGAGTATCGTGTCACTTCAAAGGGCGAATATATCAAGGTTTAGTTTGTGAGTGGAAAATCGTTGCGATGTAGACATTTTTAACACGCTTTTATTAGCTTGGGTTGTATGTATGTATGTACGTAACAGTAACGGAATCTTTGAACCCGATTTCTATCCACTTTGAACGTTCAGTTTAATTCAAAATTTTGAAAAAATATCAAAAACCGATGACAATACACGATTTTAATAATTTTGTACCATTGTCCTTATCAACATTCTCAGGATTAACGATTTTCGAGGCGAGAGAAAGCGCCTTAGGGAGAGTTCAGGCAAAGTTACTAGATTGATTTTTAGTTTTGAAAAATAATTATGTTATTTCCTTATAGCTCAAATGTACTGAAACATATCTATAATGCCATCTTGTAGAATGATATTTAGGATTCCGTACTCAAATGATAAATCGAAACCCTCCGCTGTCTGTTCATGAGTCACAGGGCTTTATATCTTAAACCGTAATAGATAGACACTTGATTTTTTACAGACGATGTATAATGATGGTCGCTATAACAACAAATACTAAAAATATTTTTTTGTATTTAATATTTATTGTACGTCATATTACATGTATGGATGTGTGTGTATAAAGTTAGAACAAAAATATTTGCAATAGTCCGTTGCCAAAATATTATACCATACGAAGACAACACCCTGATGATACTCCCAGCAGGAGCGAATCACGTGATGTTTTTTTGTATTCGCACAGCATACATACAATATATTGTATAGTACTATACATTTAAAATATACATCATCAATATCATACATATTGATAGCAAGCTGTCGCGAAGTGTTTTTTATCCTAACATTATTTTTAAGATTGTGCCAATATTCCCGTCGTGTTCATGCCGTTTCTGTCATTATTACTGATTCGCTCTGATCAAGATGAACTGCTTCGAAATACTGGCATAAAATTAGTGTCGTGTAAGTGTCATCAAAATAAATGTAAAAACTAATTTATCATGAAACTACAACATTTCATAAATAATATAATAAAGATTTGTTAAAATATAAATTTGTTTTACTAAAAGTAACTGCCGCGCTATTCTGTAAGATTGTTATTTCGAAAACTAAATTGCTACGCTGTTGATAACGTGGAAATGTAACACTATACTATTAAAATTTTAGCATTATATAGATCAACTGGCGTCTCCAACGTCTAGTTTAATTATATTCAACTTTACTAGTCTTTGCCAGAGAATTCGTGGAAATATTTTACAGAATAGCACTACTGATTAACAAATTTTGTACGAGTACGTATATCTATTTGATTAAAATATTAGAGTATTATAGAGATTAGAAACATAAGTATTGAGTGTAACGTTAATACATGTTATTTGGTTCCAGATATAGTTCAAGCGTTTTTACGGGCACAATATTGTAGTGAGACGACCAACATTTTCATCGGAGGTCACAAGTTCTTCAGGCACTCGAGGTCGCTGGTCGGCAACCGCATACGATGGACATGCGCCAAGAAACACAAACTGAAGTGCAAGGCGTCCGCGGTGACGGTAGATGGCGTTGTTGTATCTACGACCGGCCTCCACTCGCATACTTAAGTTATTATAGTCCGCGCCAAACTGCTAGTCCGCTCTGAAGTTGTTGCGAGCAGGTGTAGTCATAGAATATGCTATGGCGACGCGATTCATTTCTATATTCAGTGGGGAATAGCAGTTTTACGCGGACTATAACTTTTTGTCCTTGGGCGCGAATACACGATTTCTGACAACGATTGGACGTTCATTTGATTTCATTTGATTTGATTTGATTTGAATGGCCCTCTATCAGTTACTTGCGTTTCTTCGTGAAATGTAATCTGCATGATATATTTCAAAGATAGATATTTCTAATGAGTGCATGTATTGACTGAAAAGGCCTGATATTTGCCGAGTTTGAGATTAGATACCAGCAGTTTGATTATTTCGGATAAATGCGTCCAATTTTGGGACTTACATTTTAAGCGACAAGGCTTTCTATGACTGATGTAGTATCAGAATATCTATGTTTAATAGTTTAATGAAACGATATCGTTTTAGTTATCGCGTATTCGTGTTCATGGAGCAACGCCTAACCCTTAGAGATATAACGATATCTAATATATTTTTATATACGCTAAATATCTTATTGTAGATGTATTATCTCGAAATGAAACATTCCATTTTTGACAAAATTCTTGTCGTTAAATATTTTTATAAAATAACGATTTTATAATATCTTGTAGTGAATGTTACCAAAGGAGTTATTCATATTGATGTATGGCTAAGGAAATTGTTACTATTTTCGGAAAGAATTACCTACGGTTAGAAGGATCAAAAATTAAACTTTGGAAAGATTGTTAATGATTATTTTTTTTAAAAAATATTAAAAGTCTTCCGAACACGATTAGACAAATACCGCTTTATCAAAAGAAAATAGTCTCCAAAATAAAATAAAGTAAAAATAATTGATAAGTATTAAATTCTGTATTTTTGTGTTGTATTTAAGTTGTTTTGTGTGATAAGCGGATAGTATTCTAAAATAAAATCTTTAATTTTACATGCTACAAAGGTTATTTTTAAATATTTAACAATCAATGAATTATATTTTTTTGTCGTACAATAAAAAAAAATAAACAAATAATCAAGAATAAAAAATATATATGGCATGAATATGTGATTGTTATTTTAAGAGGACAACGTGGCCTAGGGCTGTTATTGTAAGGGTGTAATGATCTAAGGGCATTGGGAATGCATGTTATTAACTGTCTAATTGTGTTTGTGGGACAGTATGTACATCGTCACTGGAAAGGCTTAAAGTTTAACACGCAAAGAAGCCCTTTGCCCTTTAGCCTTTCCAGTGACTATACATACTCGTATAATGTAGATATCCACCAACCCATTAGAGCAGTATGGTGGACCAAACTCCAGGGTTCTGTCCAGATCGAAAAATAAGAATTATAGAATGTGTGTAATTTTAAATTAATTATTAATTATAAATAGATTTACTTATCACAATGATGAGCGATTATTATTTAATTATTATGTTTACTCAGACGATGTCACAATCATGTTCGTTGCGTTTGTATGGTGTGTTGTTTTTTATTAAATATTTTTATGACCCTTTATGGTTTTTGTTGTCTCTTTTAATCATTCATGGTGTAAATATAATGTTGATAATAGAACTGATTACTATTGATGACTCGTATGGCGAACCTATCGTCTTTCAGAGACGGCGTGCCGGGTTCGCTCCCCGTCAATGCATATTTTAAATCGACATTACTATACTCGTCTCCATACATGGATAATGGACATACTCTGCAATCAACTAATTTTAAACTATTATTTCTCATATGTGTACGCATTTTATACTTCCATACATATTGGTAGAAGTAGGTACTTTTAATCCTAACTTAATAGCATAGATTTCCGCAAAGTAACACCTGATAAAATTAACTAGAATAAAGTAGCGCTTACATTGTTAAGCGTTACTTTATTAAGCTTAAGCAGAAATTGGTATAGCGGTGTATAGGTTTATATAATTAAGAATCTGAAAATATGTGTAATCTAACAATCTAAATTTGTTTCAGCATGTGAGATAATACAAATCCGTTCGAAGAAGCACCTCCTTGTGAACCGGTACACATTCAACCGTCAGCGCAAGAGCCACAGCGACTGGGCGTGGTACTGCTCGGCCTACCACCGCGGCTGCAAGGCCATGGCGGTCACCAGCAGCGAGCTGCGGCTGCTGCAGCTCAGAGGGCAGCACTCGCACGACCCACCCGCGCTCTACCGCGCCACCGACGGCACCTATCATGTTCTGTAGGCGGTTCTTTGATGGCATCACTGTCACACCTATTCCTGTCTAAACATAGCAGTGTTAAGCGCCGATGTGTTCTGGTTTGACGCGTATGTTAAGGAAGAGACACGAGGCGTTCTAATTTAGTCCCTCGGTGTAGCGCACTTACGAGGCATTCCGAATCAGTCCTTAGAATAGAGACACCTATTTCTTCTTTTCTGTATTGTATTCGTATTTTCGTCGTTTTCGTGTCGTCGTTTTCTGTATTCGTATTCTGGTTTTAAAGGTGTGATAAGGAAGTAAATGCGTTCCAATTAGGTCTATAAAGTAGCAACATCTGGCACCGACCTTAGGTAGGATTTCAATTCTATGTAGGATTGGCAGTAGCTACTTACCATCCGTTGAACTGTAAGTTTATCATTCGTACGAAAGATCATTCTGTGATCCAACGGTACAATGTTACACCTGTTTCTGCGAATAATAGTGTAGAGCAATAAAGAGTGTTTAAGGGAAGGGACATAAGGCGTTCCAATTTAGTGTTAAGTGATAGCATACTAAAGTGGCATTCCGAATTAGCCCTTAGAGTATAAACATAGGTACCTATCATATCCTGTAGGTGGTTCTTTGGTGGCACCACTATCACGCCTATTTCTGTCTAATAATAGGAATATTAAGTATTGCTGTGTTCTGGTTAGAAGAAGTTGATAAGATGATCTAAGTTTAAGAGTCTTATGGTTTAACTAATTTAATGTAGATTGTATAATATTAATCATGATTCCTACTAAAACCAATAACTAAATATAACGATTTGTTAATAAGCGTATTTTAGAACCTCTGTGTACCTACTATAAAATACATGCTCTTAGAAATAATCAATGAAATTAAATTATGCAAAGAAATATATTCATATTAGGCCGTAGTTTCTTTTTATGCAGATTTGAAGCCATTGCCCATTGCATAATTTTCATCAATTTTCATTGTATAAACAAGAGTATGACTTGTTTTAATAAATATTGTGATCCAATAATGTCTTTTATATGTTTCCCCCTCACACATAGACAGCGGAATGAAAATAAAAGACATTAATTGAATAACACTTTTATGGCACTTTTATGTGCATTACATTTTTATGTGCGTCTTTTGTATTTGTATTGTAATAGGTACTAGTAACACATACTTTTATAATTTATTAATCTACTTTAGATTAAGTGCATCACTAACGAACTAACTAAAACTAACAAACTAAGACTAACAAAAAATATTGATATGTAATGTAATAACATTTCATAACATTTTTGCAGGTTGTCACATGATAAAAGTTGGGAATAAAAAGTGTTTAAAAATTGGATTGTATACCTACAACCGGCAAAGGCCAACCCCGAAGGGCTGGGCGTGGTACTGCTCGTCGTACCATCGCGGTTGTAAGGTCACGGTGGTCACCACCTTGAACTTCGAGCTGCTCATCCACAATGGAAATCACCATCATCCGCCTCCTAACCTTTTGTACTGTGGGAACGATATGTACCAGAGACAGTTTAAAACAGCGTAAGGTGATAAATGTAGGTCGTAGAGCCCTTCAATAATAATAAGGATTTTATTTTCTAAAAAAATACGTCGCTATGTATAAATAATTTGTATATAAGGAACTTAATAGAGGCGGAGTAGCTATCTCTATCTATTTATAAAAATCATAGAAGTCAATTATAATCATCATCGACCCATTATTGTCCCACTGCTGGGCACGGGTCTCCTCTCAGAATGAGAAGGATTAGCCCATAGTCCACCGCGCAGATACGTATTGATAGACTTCACATACCATTGAGACTTTTTACAAATCTGTCAGGTATGTAGGTTTCCTCACTCCTTTTTATACATGCATTGTTATTCCTTTAAAATTAATTGTATTGCCCTCTACCTAAATACAGAAGACAAACGGCAACTAGGAGCCCAGTTTTCTTGAGTCTAAATTTGAGTAAAAAATATTAAAAAATAAAGTAAGTAAATTTTATCAAAGTCAATTATATCAAAAACGACAAAAATTTTTGGTTAACACATTACAGTGGGAAATCCATTAGTAACCTGGTTAATAACGTCCTTAATTATCTAGGTTGGCCGCATGTAAAGGGTTACATATATACTGGGGTATGTAGAGATTTGTACAGATATTCGATGGTTTTGGTTACGGTTACGGAATTCCAAAACATCGCTGCTAGTGTCCTTAACAACTTCACCCCTAAAATATGCGATAATAAAGCAACCTTCACGAGTTCATAAAGTTTGCCGATAATTATGTATATAAAAATATATATAATACTAGTTTTTGCCCGCGGCTTCGCCCGCGTTTAAAATAAATAATATGACATACTAAAATACATAAAACTGAAAATTCGTACCTTCATTGGAATGACAGTGGCGCCATCTGGCGAAAATTGGTCGTACCAACTCTGAAACCTTCGTGGGCTCATGGACAACAACTTTGCTAAAGATCATCACTTGATCAAATGCATAGTTGATGATTCAATCCTTACTAATATCGATTAAAATAATCGACTTTTTGGTCCAAAAGATCGATTCTCCAATTAATCGATCTTACATCGCCATCCCTAGTTCCCGTGGGATTTCCGGGATAAAAACTATCCTATGTCCGTTCTCGGGTCTCAGACTATCTTTGCACAAAATTTCATTAAAATCGGTTCTGTGGTTTAGGCGTGAAGAAAAGACAACCAGACAGACAGACAGACAGACAGAGTTACTTTCGGATTTATAATATTAGTAAGGATATGTAAAAAATATTAACATTATATACTTGTAGACACAACTGATATTTCTTAACATACTCGTATCTTATTTCTAATAATGAACTATATTATTTAAAAATATTTCTGGTTAATAAATTGTTTATTAAATTAGTACAATAAATAATTTAAGTAATGGAAATTTATGTTTTGAATATTATACATTTTTATAATAAAAATACTCATCCTATACCCTTCTTAAGGGTAAATAAATTAATTTACAAGCCATAACTGATGTTTTATTTTCGAACCTCCTCAATTAAATAAAAAGAGTAAAAACAAAAAAAAAAACAACAAATAACTTCTTCTTAAAATATTCTTCACATTCTCCAGGTCGCATCATCCAGATGGGGAACGGGAGGAAATTCTTACTCGTGGAGAACTACACGTACAACAGGCGGCAAAATGCGAAGAATAACTCATTAAGGTGGTACTGCACGCGGTACCATAACAGCTGTAAGGCTTCCGTGGTCACCAACGACTACCTGATGGTACTACAGAGCTTCAAGGAACACGACCATCCACCACCGAACCTTTGCCGAGGGGGAATGGGCTTGTACTATTATTTATAAGAGACCACATCTTGCTCAAGTGGAAATTTTCTTTTACATTTAAAATTTATTTTATCAAAATTATCTGCAAAGTCTATATTATTATTATAAATGGAATTGATATTACCAGAGTTTAGCTTATATGAAAAAATATTTTTATTTAATCGTTTTCGATTTTATTTGCAATAAACATTTTTTTGTAAATAAATGTTTGTTATACTTGTTCCTTACTTTAGTTTATTCTATAAGAGTATATTTTAATGAATTAAATATGTCATATAATGTCATGTAATAACAAAATCAATTTACTTCGCGTATAGGCTTTTTATATGTATAATACATATTTTTTTATTTCCAACAATTTTAAGTAAGCCATAGGACAAAGTTAACTATTGTTTTTCTTCATCATAAAATGTTCCAGATATGATATTTACTAAAACGTGCCATGGAAACCCAGTTATTCAGTATGGAATCCATCGATTTCTAAAGGACTACGTATACAATGGTAAAATAAGATGGCGTTGTGGAAAGAAAAATCAAGGGTGTCGTGCTTCAATCCTAACTGTACAGGAACATGTCATTAGAACAAATAATATTCACAATCACTAGAGAAGTGTGAGTGAGGAATATTCTCAGGCAGTATAAAGTCCGAAGAAAAATCTTCATAAAGCTTATATAGAAGCATTGGTATAAAATGAATATGATGAAGACTTGTGTAGATTGTAAAGAAGATAACTTTTTGAAAGTGACGTGAAAATTGACTTTTTAAAGGCTTTTGATCACATGCATGCATCTAGGCATTTACCAATTATTAGAAGATTTGTAAAAAGTTTGGAAAATCCAAAAGTGCACGCCTCATAATCTATTTTTTTTTTTTTACAATGAAATTGATTTTTTGTAAAAGTCTATATTATATAAATATACAAATACACTCGTTCTCATGTGCCAAGTTCTTGTACTGTCTCAAGATCTTTCACGGTGTCACTACTGTTGAATAGGTATTCGTCAGTTATTAGAAGAATTGTAAAAAAAATATATAGGTAAAAATGTCGAACTTATATTATTTTATTTGTTGTTTTGATGAATAACACACATTCTTTAGAAAATTCGTGATGTTGTCCTCTTCAAAAGTTATGAGCAGCAGAGTAGTTTCGTTTCCTAATTTTTTAGAATGCTGGACTGTTATTTTTCACTTTGCTGATTGTTGGTGTAATGTGAACATTATATCTTGTGAACACTGTTTTTTGTTTATTTTTATTAATAGACTATTATAGGTTATACTTAAAATGTAGTTACCTTCTAAATGTTTATTTCTTTGATATGTGGCACTTATTTTTATTTCATGCTAATTCTTCTTAGAATCCAAGCGATTTACAGTAGTTTTTAGTGTTTTTCTTTAGGTATATTTACTTATTTATTCTTACAGAGTTTATCTTCCCAGAAGCGATATTTGTTACATCCAAACGTGGGAAACCGGCTATCCAATTAAACCAGTTTAGATTTCTCAAAGCGGACAGTTGCAGGGGCAAAACTAGATGGCGTTGCGTAAAACGGTCATACGGCTGTAGAGCTACTATCGTTACATTAGATGGATATATCATCAAGCATACAGAATGTCATAATCATGGATTGTAGTTATGCCAAGGTTTTCGAAATGTACCAGTACCGTTAGTATGAGTTTTTACGTTTTTACAAAAATGACTGTTTTTGTATTTGTTTACGTATTTCCCATACATTTCCAGTCAGTTGTAATAGGGGCGCTAATTGGAAATTTGCGTAAACAAATGCAAGAATAGTTATATTTGTAAAAACGTAAAAACTCATACTAAGGGTACAGAATGCCTTTATAGAGCTCTCAATTCATTTACGAAATAGTCTTACAGACAAAATGAGGAAGGAATTTGAGGTGGAAATGGATTATGAAATGGTGTTGAACATGCATTTCTTCCGTTTCCAGTAAATACTATGTCTTTGATAATACCCACTGTTATATTATGTACCTGACCAATTGTTTAAAATTTAAATAGAAAGATTTTAAATATATATTTTAATATACTGCTCTTACTTTGTTTTTGTACCATAGTACCTTATCTGAAAACTGATATCTCGTCTATAATTTTCTGCTGTATTGTTTTGTTCTTGTACTAAGGGTGCTTGAAAATGAAACTGGTAAAAATAGTACTAATAGGGTATCTCCCTTTCGACTTCTCTAAGATAATATCAATATTATATTAGCAAGTAAGACACGGAAAAATATACTTATCTGAGGGCACGGCAGTGTCCCCGCCAAGTCGAGCCAAAAAAAGCGGCACGGCCGTACCATTATTATTTTCTCGAAGCAATAAAATATTTTTACGGTTATTTTAGTTTTACGTTCATTTTAAAACTTGTTTTTAACAACGAGCTATCGATGATATTAGAAACGTAATTAATATAAGTGATTTGCTTACAGAAGCGGTTTTCGGTACATCTAACAGAGGTCAGGCGTTGATCAGATTGGGCGGGTATGCGTTCTCCATAGACTATACGAAAGAACCGAAAACACGGTGGAGGTGTGTTAAGCGAGCTACAGGATGTCGAGCCTTTATTGTTACTATCGATAACATGATAGTTAAAAAATGCCACAAGCATAACCATTAATTATATTATAATTATTATTTAAAGATAGGAACCTCTGCTCCAGCGGCACCGCCCCACATATTTTTGCCTAATTCCAATAGTGTTAAGCGCTGCTGTGTTCTGATTTGAAGGGTGTGGTAAGGGAGACATACTTTTCCGAGGCCTTCCAATTTAGTCCTCAGGGATATATTTGTGGCCAACCTTGTGTAGTAGTGTAATCTGACTCGTCTGCTACTCCTATATTATAAAAAAATATTATTATTATTTTTTAAAGTACGAGCTTTTGCCCGCGGCTTCGCTCGCGTTACGAAGTAATATTTTCATTCCCTATTTTATCCCCTTGGGGGTAGAATTGATCAAAATCCTTTCTTAGCGGATGCCTACGTCATAACATCTACCTGCATGCCAAATTTCAGCCCGATCCGTCCAGTAGTTTGGGCTGTGCGTTGACAGATCACTATGTCAGTCAGTTACCTTTGAGTTATACATATATATTTAGATTATACTGCCAGCTTTCGGGGCATTATGCCACAAGGATTTTTGGAGGAGTTATTTATTTAATAAGTTTAATTTTATTATTTGTTGTTTTTTTATTGCATAAAATTGTATTTAGTCTTAATTTTATTTTAATGTATTTAAGTAAAAACAAAGGATTATGTTAATTAGTAAAAAATATACCTTACTACTAGAAAATAATTAAGCTAATGTACTTAGTAAAAAGTTTGTAAGATAGATACAAAATTGATATTTGAGTATACAAAAATAAATCTTGTAACAGCAATAATGTATTTTTCTTATCCAGTTTTGAGGGAAGTCATTTAAATAGGTACGTTTTAATGACAGTAAATTATTATTTTCAAAATTGTATGTTTTCATAAAAGTTTATTTTCAAAATATGATAAAAAAAAATAAAAAAGAAAATATTAAAAAACATATACACAAAAATTATTTCCAGATGCAGTCTTCGTAAGGTCCAACCGTGGGCAAGTGGCTATTGAGTATAACCGCCAGAGATTTATAAAAGATTACTCAACAACTTTCAAGACAAGATGGCGTTGTGTCAAAAGAGCCATTGGGTGTAAAGCCTTCCTTACTACTATCGACGGGGTCATTGTTAAACGTGTTGATTTGCATAACCATAGTTAATTTATTTTCTTGACTATATTAATACACATTTGTTGAGTTGATTTTTGGTTTTTAATTCTAATGGTTTTCTTTTATTTTTATGTAGCTAAAGTAAAATCCTATATTAAGCTCTGCTTACGTCATTCGTTTGAAAAGGTGTGTTTGTATGAGCCAAGCAAGATGTAGTAGAAGTCAATCAATGTTCTGCTGCCATAGGTATTAAAGGCCTTTTAGTCTAATTTATTTTATTTTACCATTTGAATTAACTTTTCTTCTTTGGACTAAGTCCTTGCATGATTCTGCTTTATTGTTTCGTTTTTGTGAAGTGTAACTGCTGTATTCATTTTGTTAACAGCTATTAACAGTCTCCTGATGTTATAACTGCATTTTACAGAAAGTAACTTAAACGGAACATCCAGTATTTGTACATGAAGTAAATATACATTGGCAAAAGAACTGCTGGGTTCTGTCATATATAAATCATTTAATTCAACACATTATTCGGTTCTAGAAGCAGTTTTTGTAACGTCCAGCCGTGGGCACATCGCCATTGAGTACGACCAACACAGGTTTATCAAAGATTACACGAATAACTACAAAACTAGATGGCGCTGTGTGAAGCGGACGTACGGATGCCGTGCTTTTATAACTACTATCGACGATATTATTGTTAAGCGACGAAATATACATAACCATCTGTGAAAACATCCAGTTGTATGTATGAAGGTGGTAGAACTCTTTGTAGGGTGACTCAGGGGGTGCCACTGTTTTTTCCGCCTGATAAAGTAGAACACAGCGCTTAAAGCTCCTGTGTTCTGCTTTGTAGGATGTGGTAAAGGAGATATACTTGTCTGAAGCGTTCCAACTTAGTCCTCAGGAGTAGCAATGCATCTGTGGCCAACCTTAGGTTGTACTCCTATATTATCTGGGGCTGATTACTGATATGCATAGACGGCAGTAGCCTAGGGATCGCGATTCTTTCTTAAAAAGGTCGATTCTTGAATCGATTTGAATCGAGGCCCAAAGAATTGATTCTCGAAAAATCGATTTTCGAACTTTTTCAGCTAAAAAGAGCGCAGATGGCGAAAAAAAGGTCATCAGGGCCAACACTCACTGACACAAGCACTGAAATACGTATCCGTCAGCAATCAAATGTCTATAAGACATTCAACCAACTTCTAAAAAATCGTCTTTCATTTTCTAGGATAATCGATTCACTGAATCATTACTGAAAATTGATTAAAATAATTGATTTTTTGGCTGGAAAGATCGATTCTTCGATTAATCGATCTCAGATCGCCATCCCTACAGTAGCCACTTACCATTAAATGGACTGCACTGCTACTTGCTACTTCATTGTTCTTATTAGTGATCGAAGACTTCATTATTATAAAAAATGTACATAACTTGTTTCGGTAAATATTGAAGTGAGAGCGAGAAATATATATACTAAAGTCGCCATTTTGGACTACAATATTATTGGAATGACTTATATATGAAACTATAGATAGATAATATCTATTATAAATATATGATGTTTTATTATTTTGTTATACCTTTATATAAATTGACTGAGATATAAAAGATATAAAAATAAAGAGTTAAAAAGTATATATGAATGTTAAAAATATTTAATAAATAAGAAAAATATTGTAACAAATAATTATCAATATAATTATTTAATTAGGTAAAAATGTCCTATCAATGCCTATATAGAATTCGTTGTATATTCCGGCGAGGTTAAACCATCTAATTTAGGTTTCTAGTAAAATGATGGTTACTGATGATTTATGTTCTTTTCTCCTGTTTATTTTTTGTTGTTTAAATCAGTAATAAAATTTTAACTTACATCAGTTACGTTTATATCAGTAATGGTTGTTGTTTACAAATTAAAAGAAGGTGGTAGAACCCTTTGTGGTTCGACTCCGGCGGCACCACTGTCACAGCTATTTCTACCTAATAACAGCAGTGTTAGGCGCTGCTGTGTTCCGGTTTGAAGGGTGTGGTAAGGGAGACAGACTTTTCCGAGGCAATCCAGCTTAGTCCTCAGGGGTAGCGGCGCATCTGTGGCTGACCTTTGGTAGGAATATCTAATCCTGGGGGGTTGATTACAGATGTCCATGAGCGGCAATAGCAACTTACCATCAAGTAGAGTGCATGCTCGTCTGCTACTCCTTTATTATAAAAAAAAGTAATATGTCATCAGACATAGGCGGCAGTGACCATTTATAAGGGTTCTATGTTATGTTATTATGTTATCTTACATTATAATTATCATTTGTGTGATAAAACGCTCATTAGTTATTGTATACAGAGTTTATGGTATGTTAAGAGTTATTTGTATAAAGAAAATAAATATTTTGCTAAAATTTAAAAACTTCTAATACTGAGTATATTTATGCCCTTTTCTGTAAGAATTGGTAACACAGTCTATATTTATAAAATAGTTCTAATTTTCTGAGTGATTCATCATCGCAGAGCTTAAATTACTGAATGATGTAGATACTTACGTGGAAAGATTTTTTTGATACTCCACACCAAAGGAAAATCCGTTGATTTCGAAGCGAGAAATTTGATAATCGGAATGTAACTTTCTGGGGGGTTACTACCATCTCTTAAAACGATATATTTTAATCTTTTTTTGCAGGAAATGTAACTCTTTAAGCAAAATATGACAAATTCACTTGGTTTTATACAATGGATAAGCGGAAAATTAATAAGGGTTTAAGTTTGTTCAACTGTGTATGACGGAATATTTTACTGTTTTAAGGAGAAAATAAAACTTTTCTGAACTATGATGGTTTTTAAAAGATGGTGGTAGGCCCCGTGGTTATATAATACGTTTCATGGTTTTTGGGAAATCTGTTCCTAACGATCTAAGATCAGGTTTGAATTTTCGTTAACTTTAAACTTTTCTTTCAGTTACCTTCGTAGAAAATAAGGACGGTAAACGGATAGCTGTGTTAGACGGCTTCACCTTCTACACCTCTGACAAGCTGGATCCTAACCTGGCCGGTAGTACGTGGCGGTGTACTAAGGGCTACCCGTGCAAGGCTAGGTTCAAAGCCTCCTACTCCGGCAACATCATCAGGGTCACATCACTAGAACACGCCCACGAGCGACCGCCCATTATGATTTGTAACGGAAAGCTAGTTAAGCTTAAGAAGTTCGCATTATAAATTTTGAAAGACATATTTTATCTGTATACCTTAGATGAGTAAAATACATAAGTAGATCACTTCCAACATGAAAGTGTAACTATTTTTGACAATTGAAAGTTTATCGAAGACTCCGTGCTGAAATGTCCCTAAAATGTTTAAAATATTTATTTATTCATTACGTAAATTACGCACTATTACGTAGCTGTTGTTTATGCATAAATTTTCTCTAAAAATGTTTTTTATTTGCCAAGAATTAAAAAAAAAAGACTGACAAATCAGCCTTTTGTGGCTTCGTCCAATTTCAAGGCGGTGAAGTGTCTTTCTACTGAACTTATCAAAGCTGTAAACAAAAGAAAATACATTTTCTGCTAATATAAAACGTTTATTCATTTAAATATAACATTAATATCCCAAAATTATTTCAGATAAAACGCATAGAATAATTTAGTTTAAGAATATTTATAACCAGTAACAAAAATTAACCACAATCTACTGTTACAGTTACATTCGTTTACAACAAGGACGGTAAGCGGCTGGCTGTGTTCGACGGCTTCACGTACTACTCCTGTGACAAGCTGGGCACCAACCTCGCGGGCAGCATGTGGCGGTGCACCAAGGGGTACCCGTGCAAGGCGAGGTTCAAGGCCACGTACTCCGGTCAGGTCGTCAGAGTAACCACACTGGTCCACACTCACGAGCGCCCGTCGATTATGATCCACAACGGAATGTTAGTAAAAGTTAAGAAGCGGCATAGATGCTTTGGGCGGGATGCCCTCATACATCATTATGGACTTCCCCACGCGGCTCATAATATGTAGTTTCTGAAATGTTAATCGCACTATCGTTCGGTGTCAGTCCGCTCAATACACATGCAATTGAATAATTCTATTACGAATACGTCTACGAATAATCTATACGAATGATTGTTAGATAGATAGAGATAAATATAATAAGTACCTATCAAAGCACAAATAGATATCTCATAATCACGCGAAAATAAGATGGAAAGTCATAATAAATAACAATTCATATTTTTTTAATGAAAACCCAAAGTACGAGTACTAGTTAGACTTAGGGAATACCCTGATCGAGGCGGCGGTTACTCTAGTCCAACGGTTGGCCAACCGCGGCTCGCGGTATGTTGGCTTTGTTGAACTTGAGTTTGCCGACCACTGTCCTAGGGCGATGCCTTTCCATTGCGGTTCTTTTTTTTTTTATAATATAAGAGTAGCAGACGAGCATGCAGTCCACCTGATGGTAAGTGGCTACTGCCGCCCATGGACATCTGTAATCAACCCCAGATAGGATTAGATATTCCTACCTGAGGTCGGCCACAGATGCGCCGCTACCCCTGAGGATTAAGCTGGAACGCCTCGGAAAAGTCTGTCTCCCTTACCACACCCTTCAAACCGGAACACAGCAGCGCTTAACACTGCTGTTATTAGGTAGAAATAGGTGTGGCGGTGGTGCCGCCGGAGTCGAACCCTCGTCTGTGTTTATCCCTGCGATCACAACCAATGAAAACTGTGCGGTTGGATTCCGTAGGCATCACCGCCACACCTATTTCTGCCTTATAACAGGAGTGTAAAGCGCTAACTACCTTCTGCATTCTACCTTTATACAATAAAAAAATATATGTTATTGGTGCTTAAGAGGACTGAATCTGAATGATAGTGTCGACTGACCTTGATTAACTGGCGCCCTTACAAAGAACGTTGAAAAGTATATTTGGGGAAGACCAGACGATGATTAGTTGCAACTGAAGCTATAGGACGGATTTTAATGTAGTATTGTTTAATATTTTATATTTTGATGGTAAAATAATCTTGAGACATTTTGACCTTGCTCTATGTCTATTCATAGAATACAACTACAAATTATATTCACATAGTGAAATATTAAACTGTTATTACTATTTGTAGTTGTCGTCTTACCACCTGAAGCCTATTATTAATAAAATCATTCTATTTAATTCTTACCTACTAAAGATTGAAATTTGACAATGTGGCGAAAATCAAATGTCAATCTTCGGTAGGCAAAAATAAGACGGATTGATTAAGAATAACGGGCGTATATCGCGCAATTGCAATCTGAATATAGCCCGGTGGCACAAACGCAATGTGGCTACATTGCGTTTGTGCCTAGCGGGAAAGATTGCCGTATTGCACAATAACGTAACTTTGCATGCAATATCGCTGGCAATATTGCCGAGCTATACTTGTTAGCAAAATGCGCGGAATTGGTCTATAGTTGATGTTCTTAGTACTGAACTCTCAAAAGCTTTATATGTCTATCTATATTTTTGTATCTTAATGATATAGGCTTTATGTGTATATCCGCAAATGGGTTATCAAGCCTTTTTTTTGGATATTTTCCTATATTCTATAAGGATGATGAGTGCATCATGATCCTTTAAGGTCTCGGATTAAGCGCATGGTACCGCAAACCCTTATTGTCCTACTGATGGGCACAGATTTTATCTTATACCGTTTTAGGTTTAGTCGTCTGTCATTGCCTAAGTGCAAATAGAATTATCTGGTCATTTGCAAACTATTTGACTTATATTAACTTTAAACAAAAAATATCACGTAGGTTCGTATGTGTCTATAAAATGTCTTCCGTAGGTGGAAGGAATTACATATGTATTTTTGAAAGAAAAAACTGTCTAAAAAGTGTATATAAATATTACTATAGTCTATCGAGTTAATTGTTTTATAATGACTCCGTATAAGTAATTTATTGTTACTCTAGAATTTTACTAACGCCCATTATCAATAACCGATCTATCCAATGTTTGCCCATTACAGATCGAAATTTTACAATTTCTAGTAAGTAGAATTGCCAAATATCTTTCGTTTGCAAACACTGGATAGATCGTTTATTAATAACGTCCGTTAATCTTCTTTAGAGAATTAAAATCCATGTTATATGATATGAAATGTTTCAAGTTAAAGTACTTTGTTTTAATTACATGTATAGATCATTTCTATTTATATGTATCTTTGTAATTCATATGAATTAGTGCGATAGGGTTGTAGTTATTTAACATGTATTTTGCAGTTTTCTGTGACGTTGGTAAGAAAGACAGTGACTGTTTTCTTATTAAAATAACTAAATTACATATTCTAAAAGTTTAATACTACAGTCAATACCAAGCGTAGAGGAGAGATACTAATACGAGGCATATTAGTCCATAGAGGTGGCAACACTAATTCTATTTCGGATTGATTATAGATGTTCATGATGATATTTAAGATTGATTATAGATGTATTTCTATTTAAAATAATATGGTACTTTTCGCAATTAGTGTCAATAGTTTCGATGTGCTATTTATTGTGTACTAAATATTTTTAAAATAAATTTGAAAAAGAAAAAAATCCAAAAATTTATGTCTGTGAAATTACTTATCGTTTTTAAACTTAGTTAAATGTATAGGACCTATACTGTAGATATATAAAATATATTTGTTCCGATATTTCACCAATAATCGTGAGTTGTTATAATATTATATTATTATTTCTTTCGTCTTGTAGTATTTTAAAATTATTAAACTTGACCCAAAGATTTGTCTTTTGTTACGTGTCCTGAATTAAATGTAAAACCTACACTTAAGACCGAAAAAAATATATTTTTAATTTAAACATATATTAAAAAAATACCTATTTCAATAAGTATGTTTTACACTTATATTGTATATCTAGATGAGTTGTTGTTAAGAACTTGTTTTTTTATACTCTACAATAGCATAGCATTGAATTCCATAAAGTATTCCATAAGTGAGTATTTAATTGTTTAGTGCTTTATATTAGTTGACGAATAACAAACGATCGGCATCCTAAAGTCGTATACATAATAAAAAAAAACATGTTTTGATGATGTTAATAATGCAGTCATCATACTAATTACGTCAAAACTATACGAGTATTGTTAAAAAAACAAGTTCTTAAATAACTAAGTTTCACTATCGGATAATTTTTAATGTACCCCTTTCTCTTCCCAGTTTGTTTCGTACGAAATAGAGCGGGGAAGCAGCTGGCGATAATCAAGGGGCACACGTACTACTGCGGGGTGCGGGGGACGAGGACGAACATATGGAGGTGCACCCGCTGGGGCCAGTGCAAGGCCAGGTTCATCATCAGTTGCGATGGCACCGTGATCACCGCGCAACTGGCCCACGGGCACGCGCCACCGACGTTCATAGTGCGCGATGGTATCTACTACAAGATATGACTATTTGAAGTTTGAAAAAAAAAATGTCATTCGATTTTTAAATTCATGTGTCAATATTGTGATGATTATGTTGGTTGAACTTAGGCCGGTCAATTTCAGTTTTGATTTTTTAAAAATCCTTTTAGGAGTTTTATATACAACATACGGCTATCAACGTAGTGCTTTTTGTAACAGTATTTTGTGATGATATTGCATAAATATCTTATTTTTTAAAATTGGTTATTTTTCATAAATAAATACCAATACTACATTTTATTAATTACAATTATATAACAGTTTGGTAATATATTTCAAACATGAAATTGAATACTAATTAAAATAAAATGAATTAAACTATAAACTTGTAAAAAAATACCGAATTTTAATTACACAGAAAGATTTTTGTAATTGTTTTTCACAATTTCCACGAAGTATGTCTTTTCGAAACTTTCTATTTTTTTTGTGAAATTTACTTGTCCGAGTAATCAACCTACTGTTTGTGACAACTGACCCAATAGCTAGCAATTTCATTTTGTTTTAAGAATATTATTTTAGTCATTTTCGGTTGTAAATGTTATGAATGGCTAGTCATTAATAACGCATTTTTTCTTAAAAAAGAAAATGAGGAGTTGATCTTAAGTATAATTTTCATTCTTAAAAGTATTATTATTTGTATTATTTTTTCAATGTATTTTTTTACATCGATGAAGTAAATAGTAAGTAATTTTTAATGTGCACATGATTTTCATAAGAGACAGGTGTCTGTGGTTCAAAACAGTACCTACACGAAAGGCCAATACACAGCAGAGTTATTGTATCTTTGTATATACTCGTAATAAATGTAAGTTATTATTCATAAGGTGTTAGGGTTTCAAATTATTGTTATTTAAATAAAAACTTCTTTAATACGATCTGAGTAAGTTTGGTCTCTTACTATTGTACAAAAATGTCTGCTGTCTTTAAAAATATTAAGTTTTTTGCCCATTTCATAAAAAATGCCGTAAAGTCCTATGAAAATAGTTGGAATATAAAATTGATGTTTTTCTTTGGAAAAATAAGTAGATTACTACATAGTTAAAGAAATCAGTAAGACATTACTAATACGAAAAAGGGCGTTACAAAAAACGTTTGAAGGGTGTGGTAAGGGAGACATACTTTTCCGAGGCGTTCCAGCTTATTCCTCAGGGGTAGCGGCGCATCTGTGGTCGACCTCAAGTAGCAATATCTAATCCTATCTGGGGTTGATTACAGATGTCCATGGGCGGCAGTAGCTACTTACCGTCAGGTGGACTGCATGCTCGTCTGCTACTCCTATATTATAAAAAAATGATGCTTTATGACCTTTTTCAATATATATTTTTACATATATTACTTGTAAAGAAACTCTTTTCAGAGAGGTCTTTTCGGATTACAATTTATTATTAAAGAAAGAAAGTTATATTAAATACACTCTTTCGGAGAATTTCGTTTGTAATATATTTTTTTTTTATTTTATTTGGAAAATGAGTGACAAGCAACTTATAGTATTTACTTTCAAATTGTCTGTTCTTTTTGTTTGTTCGCCTATTTTTAGTCTAGTCTTGTTGTCCTACTATGTCAAGGATCGACGCTAACTATCTTTACGGATTAGATTTGTAAAATAAAATCGTAAAAATAATATGGAGACTGGTGTTATTTAATTTATTATTTGACAAGATTTAATCCCTTACTTTCCCTTAATCATTTACAAGAAATACTTGAGTTTTTCTCAATTCAATTCTTGTAATGAAAATGACCAACCTTGGTGCTTTTAACACATATCTGATTAGTTATCCTGCACATCTGATGGAAAGGTATCCTTAGTTGGAACATCTCATGTACCACAACCTTACATATACATTGCCACTTTTAAAGTCTATGGTCTCTACATTTTTGCGTCTGCTTTGCTACATCTATTAATCCATATTATGTTTTTTCTTATACAAGGCCGTATGATATAACAAAAATATATTAATAAATGCTTCTTTTCCAGTAACCTACGTGACGAATCAGAGCGGGAAGCCTATAGCCATTATCGATGGTTACAAGTTCTACCGGGATGGAAGGAACAAGACAACTGATATGTGGCAGTGTACTAAAACTGGATCCTGCAAAGCCAGGTTCACTACGACGAAAAATAGGGAGATATTACGCGCTACGTTAGTCCATAATCACGCGAGACCCCGGTATACTCTGCATAATGGTGTTTGTATCAGAGTTTAGGCAACTGATACGATTAGTTTTAGTTAACAGAGGCGAAACATTATTAAAGACTACGCTAGGATTCCCTGTGTCGTGGACTATATACATAGACGAATACAGAAACAAGCAGACGTAGAACAGAAATCTAAATTCACCATTCGATGTTTAGTCGAGGATGGAACATTTTCGCGCGTCAATTGGGCATGCTGACCACTCCTCGATGAAGGACGATTTAAATCCGATCAGATCAAATCAAATTAAATAAAATGAACCTAACCTAATCCCCTTTCACCTTGAGAGAAGTCCGTTGGTTGGTAATATGGGTTGATGACGAATTGAATGAAACTAATCAAATATAATGGAATCAGAATCAGTCAACATCAATTATTAGTGATGTTATATACAGGATGATTTTTTCAAATAGACCGATTTTGATCAAAACTAAAACTGCATCTGAATGAGGCTGTTTTAGTTTTTATCAAAATCGGTCTCGTAACTCCTTTCAGCATTTTTTGCTAATCCTTATAGTTTCGGATTTGGCCCTGAAGGCCCGTTAGAAAAATTCACCCTGTATATAATGAGTGTATATATAATAAGTTTATGTAGTAGTGATAATTTAGTTTTTTTCATTAAGGTAATACTATTTTCATCATGTGACATAATATAATCCGTATCTGTATAATTATCATAAAATTAAGTATCGCTGTAGTTCAAATTAAACTAACCTAACCTAACCTAAACCCCTTTCACCTTGAGAGAAGACCGTGGGAACGTAATATGGGTTGACGACGAATTGAGTGAAACTAATCAAATATAATGGAATCAGATCAGTCAAAATCAATTATTAGTGATGTTATATAAAGAAATGTTTTTAATGTAATTATTGAAATAGTCTCATTTTATTTAATACGATAAAATCTGTTAATTCTGTTAATGGATTATTATTATGTCATATCATTTTTAATAATTGGAACACAGGGTCCTGATTTTGACCCCAAGCTATACTTATGATTTTTTGTTCTTGTAGTGCATGTTAACGTCTCCTAGATTAAGGATGAGCCAGTTCATTATTTTACATAATAAAATACAAAAAATATATGATTTTATTTCAAAACCCATACGTACCTATAAACATCAAGTATGTATGTAAGTATCACTTAATTTATCGTCTTTCGTATATGTAATAAATTGTATATGTGTTTGCAGTAACCTACGTTAAGAGCCAGGGCGGTAAGCCCTTAGCTCTGGTGGATGGGTACACCTTCTATTGTGACGGGCGCAGGAAGACCACGGATGTATGGCAGTGTACTAGAACGGGCACCTGTAAAGCTAGGTTCACTACGACGAAAAACAAAGAGATACTACGCGTAAGGTTAATACATAGTCACGAGCCACCTCAATATACTGTATTTAATGGTGTTTGTATTCGGTTTTAGTTTCTTTCGCAAAATGTAATTGTAGAAGAGCGTGTATAAGAGTGTCAATTGTGGTGGAAAGTGTTTAGTGCCTTACATAACTGCAAAGGATTGGAGTCCGTTCACACAGACGGGCTCGGAGAGCATCAGCCCGCATTTTTCTTTTCACACATACCGGATGCGCTTGGAATTGACCGGAGCGGAGCCGCCAACTATTTCACATACACCGGCTGGTAAAGATCTGAAAGTGGATGCACTCGCAATCGAAGCCCATCGGCTGCGTGAGGGAGAATGAGCACGCAGTCAGAGCCGGTCGGCACCTCTAATTATTTCACACGAAGCGCGTTCAAGCATTCTTAGTGATAAAAGAAGTGCACATGCAAAAATAAACCTAAATACAATTAGGTACTCAAAACTCTGTTTCCAACGTGATAAAAATCTGCTAACCTCTCCGAGTCGGTTTGTGTGAACGGATCCTTAGCGGTTAGAAGTGCTATTCCTGAGGACTAAGTTGGAATGTCTTGTGATCAGTTCCTGTGGCATCACCGTCTTCATTATACCTGCCTTAGGACAACAGTATAATGCTTGTGTTTTCTTGTTTGAAGGGTGTTATAGGGAACTGAGTCCTCAAGGTTTGCAACGCATCTGTAGTCGACTATGAATTTAATCCTACTCGCAGTCTCTTACACATGTATCTTACACACATATTTCTGTCTAGTATGTAATATTAGTATTGTGTTCTGGTTTGAAAGATGTAGTTTATTTAACCTCGCCTGAGGTGGAAAAACTGTGATTACAGATAGAATACCAATCTTATTTATAATGAGTTTATATAGTAGTGATAGTTTAGTTTTTCCAATTAAGATGATACCATTTTCATCATGTGACTTATAATATAATCCGTATCTGTATATCATAAAATTAATTGTCGCTGTAGTTCAAAATTATATTAATTTTCATTAACGTGTGTTTTATTATCATTATTGTATTAATTATATTAGTATTATTGAGTATATGTTTATTTAAGACCTATTTAACATATGTGATACATATTTCTTGCATGAGGAATAGCTACGTTTTAATGAAAAGTAGACTGGAAAATAGACTAGCAATATAAAGTATTGACGATTTTTAATTACATATCTCGACCAAACTACTATGTAAAATAAATTATAATCATAATAAAAAATAAACAATAATATTTCTAATCAGACATCTTTATTATTTCAGAAATCGTGCCTAGAAGGAAAAAGAAGAAGAAGAAAAGGACGCCTATTAATATGAACAATCTAACAAATGCCATTAAAACGATTAAGCAGAATAAAATCACCATTTTAGGTGCGTCCAAACTTTTTGGAATACCATTAACAACTTTGCGTCGTCATTTAAAGCACTGTTTGGAAATAGGTGAGGATGTAAGCAAGTTACACGAAAACCTTGCAGTTAAGCAAGTTTTCGATCGCACCGAAGAGCGCAGCCTGGTTGAATATCTTAAAGATGTAGCACTCTTGCAATTTGGATTGACTCATAAAGACGTCAAAATACTTGCTTACCAATTTGCAAAAGCGAATGGGAATAAGTACCCTAAGAGCTGGGATACAAACAAAATGGCCGGAGATTGTTGGATGCGATTGTTTAAGAAGCGATACGAAAACGAATTATCTTTGAGAAAGCCTGAAATTACTAGTTCGGCTCGCTCTTCGGCGTTCAGCAAACATGCTGTGAACTTAACATTCGACAAGTTTAAGAAAGTCCTTTCTGCATGTCCCTCTGACATAAAAGCGACTGATATCTGGAATGTAGACGAAACTGGATTGTCCGCTGTCCACGTTCCTCCGAATATATTAGCACCTCTTGGCCCGAAGGAAGTTGGGTCAATGACTAACACTGAAAGAGGAACGAGGGTTACAATGATAGCAGCTGTTAATGCAGGTGGTGGTTTTATTCCACCCATGCTCATATTCCCCCGTGTAACCTTTAAGGATTTTATGATAAATGGAGTTCCTGAAGGCAGTATTGGAGGCGCCAATCCATCCGGTTGGTCAAACGAGTCCATGTTTTTGAGATTCCTCCAGCATTTTATCAAATATGCAAAGCCTTCTAAAGAACAACCTGTCATTCTCATAATGGACAATCATGAAAGTCACATTTCAGTACCCGCAATACAAATGGCCAAAGATAATGGTGTAAAGCTTATTACTCTACATCCACATACTAATGATCATATGCAACCACTAGTCAAGTCAGTTTTTGGACCTTTCAAAACTTATTTTAATACTGCAGCTAACGAGTTACTAATGTCATCAGGTCATGCGGGAAAACCAATATCTATATATGATATCGCTGGCTTGGTGGGAAAAGCTTTTCCTCTTGCCTTTACGCCAAACAATATTTGTGAAGGTTTTAGTTCAACTGGTTTCCATCCTTTGAATGAAAACATCTACACAGATGCTGATTTTATCCCTTCCACTCCGCTTGCTGAAAAGTCACCCACCGGAATTGATCAGGTGCCTGTTAGTCAGCTGACTGCTTCAGGTTTTGAAGTTATACACGGAAAATTGCCAACATTAGTATCTCCGGCTGTAAGGCCTCAACCAAAAGCAAAACCTCGTAAAGAAACACGAACGGGAAGACAGAAAAGAAGATCCCGAATTTTAACCAGAAAAGCAAGAAATTGAAAATATAAGGCAAAAAACATTTTTTAACTAAATTTAAACAAATAAAGTCAATAAATCTTTCGGGAAAAAATAGATTAATGAATAAAAATAGATTTAATAAATATAAAAATGAGAATTATATACGAAACTGAAGATTCTACGAACTATTTAAGTGGGACATCTGAAATTCTGAACCTAGAGGTGGGCTATGTTCATAGAGAAAAATTACAATGTTGGGGACTATGTACTCGTATATTTATGCTATTGTATTTTTATAAAAACCTACTCGTAATAAAACGATTTTCATTGAAAAAAGTTACTAATTTATTAAATTACCGCCAAATTCTCAATGAGTTCTAGGTACACAGTACCACTGGGCCAATTTAATAAACTGGCCCAGGTACATAGATTATGTTGTACCTTAGCCTTAATTACTATTTTTTTACCTTTTAAAATATAGGTATGTAAGTATGAAGTATATATTGTTGATATATATTACTGAGTTTGTTCCCTTTTGCGAATTTTGCAGCGCATAGTACTTTAATAACACTAGGTAATTATAATCTGCTTATTTTTCCCCCTTTGTTATTGTTAACGTGTTTTTTTTTTGTGTCCTTTTTTTTCAATTATTTTTTTTATTTTCATCTTTGTATATATAGTTTTAAATTTGTACTGTGTGGTGCAACTGTCTTGATATGTGATTATTATATTATAAATATATATATGTATAGTAAATGTATATGTAGTAATATATTATATATATAGTAAATGATATTATTATTGTTATATTTTTGTGGTGAAAATATGCAAATATGATTTGTGCGCTGCACATCAAATCACAATAAAAATATATATTTAAAAACTGTCCTAGATTCAACTGGTTCCTATACATCATCTATAAGGCAAAAATTTATTAAGTGCGTTATAGGCACTTTATGATTGGTAATATTCTTTCTAAACATTTTACCTTTCCAGTGATATGGGCACTCAATAGAAACGGCAAACAGATGGTAATATACAATGGGTTCAGCTTCTACTGGCATCGGAAGCTCGACTTCACAGACCACTGGCACTGCACCTTCGGGTCTACTTGCCGCGCACGTCTCATCACGACTAAAAACCGGACTGTCATAAAAGCGATAGTTGACCACAGCCACTACGCAGCCCGCTTTATTATACAGAATGGCGTGTATTATAAGATCTAACAATGAAAAATTTCCAGTAGACTTATGAAAATTCTCATAAGTGATGAAGCCGTATGCATGAAATATTAATCAGAGAGAGATTATTTTTTAAAGAATGTCTTGATTTACTTTTCGTAGATGTTTTGAGTATACTTTAATAATCTATAACTTCATTTATTAAAGTAAGTTCAATGTTACTTTGTGTTTCATATTTTATTTTTCAAGTTGTAGTTTGATTCTGATTTGTGTAGTAACAAGAACAATAGATGATTTACCGCTTTGTTTCTACTTATATGCTAATAAAGCAATGGTATACTTTTATTCTAGTAATATATTTCTCTATATCAACGTCATAGATAATAAAACCCCCTAAAACATTTGGCAAATCTTTCTTGTAGAACATTTTTCAGATCAGGCCAATCCAGTCTGTTCGTTTTTTAATGTTTTTAGTTAAAAGAAGCTCAAGCCTAAATCACTTTTCATAACCTTGACGCTAAGAGCATTGTACAACATGCCAACGCCCTACATTTAAATCATATTTTACATCTGCATCTACATTTAAAACATACTATCCACAGTAACATGGGTAAAGAAGCAGTGCGGGAAACCGATGGCCATCATCAACGGGAACACGTTCACGTTCAAGCAAAGCGCCTCCTCCACTATATCCTGGCGCTGCACCCGCGGCGCGTCCTGCAGAGCCCGGTTCCTCACCGACAACGATCTGAACTACATCAGGGGGAACCTGAAACACAACCACTCACCACCCACGTTCATTATACGCGAGGGTGTTTATTACAAAATCTAAGATGATAATTTCCTGGGCTTTTTTTGCAGTTAACGTGTAAAAAATCTTAATTTGACGGCCACGGCACTATTGTCACACCTTTTTCCAAATAAGTGTTACATTTGTGTTCTGGTTTTGTGTTATATTTAACTTCGGCTCAGGGGTGGTAAAACTATGATTACAGATCAGATTCCCATTCTATTTATTGTGAGTTTTTTTTAATAGTGTGATTCCAATCCTATTTATACTTAATTTGTATAGTAGTTGTATAGTACTCGTAGTGTTAATTTAGTAAATTATTCATAATTCAATTAGGATTATAATACCATTTTTTATTATGAAAGTCGTAACATGGGTGAAGAAGCAGTGCGGGAAACCGATGGCGATCATCAACGGGAACACGTTCACGTTCCAGAAAAGTACCCCATCCACTATATCCTGGCGTTGCACCCGAGGAGCCTCCTGCAGAGCCCGGTTCCTCACCGACAACGATCTGAACTACGTCAGAGGGAACCTGGACCACAACCACTCACCACCCACGTTCATTATACGCGAGGGCGTTTATTACAAAATCTAAGTTGATTAATTGCTGGGTGATGATTGGGGTTAACATCTAATAAAATCTTAGTTTAACTGTCAAGGCACTATTGTCGCAATTTTTTGTACAAATAACAATAGTAGCATTAGATTTGAAAATTGTTTTAGATTTAACTTTGCTTCAAGGGTGGAAAAATTGTTATGATGACAGATACGATTCCAATCTTATTTCTATTAAGTTTTTATAGTAGTGTTCATTTAGTTAAGTATTCATAATTCAATTAGTATAATAATACCATTTTCATTATGTAAGTTGTAACATGGGTGAAGAAGCGGTGCGGCAAACCGATGGCCATCATCAACGGGAACACGTTCACGTTCCAGCAAAGCACCTCATCCACTATGGCCTGGCGCTGCACCCGAGGAGCGTCCTGCAGAGCCCGGTTCCTCACCAACAACGATCTCAAGTACATCAGGGGGAACCTAGACCACAACCACTCACCACCCACGTTTATTATACGCGAGGGCGTCTATTATAAAATCTAAGTTGGAACTAGGCTACAAACAGCTCCTAAATAATAAACACCAAAAGGTTAACATCTGTTACGTACATTTCAAAAGCAAGATTTATAAATGTTAGTGTAATTTTTATTTATTTATGTATTATGTTAATACTTACTTTAGAAGAAGTGTAGAATTAAAAATAAGTATTGTAATAGCCTATTATAGTAGACTTTGTTCAGCATTACATTTTAAAATGTTTTAATGTATGTAATATTAAATGTAGTGTATTATTTGGAAGCATCTGTTTTAATTCTTTACTCTATGTTTTTTTTCTTGCCTTTATCTTTTTCCTTCATGTGCCATTTTATATGATCACATTGTAGATCCAAAAAGAAAAAATAACTTTAGTTCCTCCATGGCATTATTCAACCTTTTCATAATATGTTTTATTTTCCTTACGTTATATTTACCGGAAAGTTTAATTCCTCTCATTTCTAGTCCTGCAACCTTTCGGGTTTTAAATGACTGTAAGTTTCAATATAATTAAGTGTAGTATCGATACATAAATTATTACGTTGTTCACAGTGAAATGGGTTACGAATAATTACGGGAAAACCATCGCCGTCATCAATGGCTACACGTTCACTCACCATCAGACCAAAACCGCCAAGGCTTGGAGATGCTCTAGAACCTCCACTTGCAAGGCTCGCTTCCTCACAGATTATAACCTGAACTTCCTCAAAGGAAACCTTATTCATAACCATCCTGCACCAGCTTTTGTCATCCATAACGGTATTTATATAAAGTATTGAACTTGTCTTAATTTTCTTCTCAAAATAAACAAATTATAGTTTTTTGGACTGCATTATTAGAGTGACCAAAGAAATATATACATTAGTACAGACGTCGATTTTTTCTTTAATTTGCTACTCCTTTACATTCATTTGCCAACGCATGACATTAAAATATTTAATTCTAGATCAATAATGTCATTAATATCCCATTTTTGTAGTTTTTGTACTATTTGAATAAATTCTCACTTTCAAGACTTGAGTAACTAATAAAGTGACCACAAATAATATATGAAATAGGAAGTCGTTACAAGTTTTCGTTTGCGTTTTACTGTCATTTGACAATAGTTAACACATATAAGAAATAGTTTCATTTAAAATGTATTAAAGCAATTTATCATAATTTTATTTTCGTAATTATACATTTCATCTAATCAAATTAATTCTGTCCGTAGTGAAATGGATCAAGAATTTGTATGGGAAGCCGGTCGCTATCATCAACGGGTACACCTTCATGCAACATCAGAACCCGAGCAGCATCACCAAATCCTGGCGGTGCTCCAAAACTTCCACTTGCAAGGCTCGTTTCCTCACGGATCACAGTATGAAATTCCGTAAAGGTAACCTCGTCCACAACCATGCAACGCCAAACTTTGTCATCCGCAGCGGCATTTATTTTAAAACTTGACAAAAACGTTGTATATAATTAAATGATATGATTGACGTATTGTTTAATTATATATATTGTATTATTGTTTTAAACGTAGTGGCGTCTTTAATAATTAAGAATGTAACAAGTAGCTTGACAATGTATGCAGACTGTGTTTAAACTTTTTTATTGTTTTTCGTATGAGATAGTGTTTTTGTGTTACCCAAAGTGGAACCGTCAATCTTTTTATTTGCATTTTTGCAAAAAGAATTCTTTTGATTTAGTGTAGAGTGGATTTTTTTGGTAGCTGTCAAACATAATAACAGTAGTGTGATCTAAATATAATTGTTTGTGTACATGTTATACTCATTATTATGCTAATAAAGGTTTTGATTTCAAATATAATCTATATATTTTTTAATAATCTTAGGTTGTGTATAATGTGTCCCTGTAGTTTCGGGACCAGAATAGGGCTACGGTATCCCCTGCCTGTCGTAAGAGGCGACTAAAAGGGGCTTCCGGAGTTGCGTTTGGCAAGAGTGGGAGCTCGAACGGCCCGGCCAGCGGCTCCGGGAAGGACGACGGAATAGTGTGGTCGCATACCATCGTGTACATCACACGGTGTGGCGAGCGTTACACTCACCTGGGCGGATCCCAACGGGGCAACGCGCTAAGAGGTCTCCGGTTGCGTTCCTCTGGAGATCCTGGAGTCCTCTACGCAGCGCTGAGGACCGCCACCGGGGGTTTTTAGTGCGGTAAGAGGTTGTGTATAATGTGAAATATTGAAATAAACGTGGCGTGTGATGTAAAGTAGTGACTGAATGGGAACTTATCCTTTTCACTATCATACCCGAAAATCATGGGATATGTCTTGAACGAAAGTAACGTGTGGTCCATTATATGGTTAAAATGAACTGACATATTGTGGTTAAACTCATCTGAGCATGAGAAGGAGGAGCAATTAGTAATAAGCAAGATGTCAAGGTTTATTAAATTTTGTGCAAATTGCCTGTAATTCTAAAAAATCTTATTGCATTATTTAGACACAAAACTCATACAAAATGAAAAAAAGAAGAAATACATCTGATCTATAATCCCTTAGCTCTTTCGCGTACTGAAAATAAAAGTAGTTGCCTTTGGTTTGACGTATTGATCATTAGCGACTACCTTCTTGTTGGTTATTCAAGTTAAGTTTTTTAATCGAGACAGTACTTCTGCATTTATAACTCCCTATTTACTATCCACAGTTATATGGGCAGTGAAACAATGTGGGAAGCCAGTAGCCATCATCGACGGCTACACGTACACATCCAGACCTTGTGGTGTAAAGAAACTGTGGCGCTGTACCAGGACGATGTATTGCAAGGCCCGCTTCATCACAGACGGCGATCTCAAGTTCCGCACTGGGAATCTCGAACACAACCACCAACCGTCCCCCTACGTTATATGTAGTGGTGTTTATTATAAAATGTAGTTTATTACATTTACATGAATATGCGTTGATAGACGATGCTTAAAGATGATACAGTAAATAGCATAGTGGTAGTGATTGGCATAATATGCGGAATTAAAAGGAATATTATCAAACGTTAAATGAATGTAAAGAAGAAAGTCAATTTTCAATTATATTCATAATCTAATATAATAAATGAATAAACACTGTTTATTGATCGCACTGATGACATCATTTAAAAATTCCCACAAATTTGGTATCCGACAATTGACATCTAGATGTATTCATTGAATTTAATGTATTTTTATTAATTAATGATATTTCCTATAGTGATATGGGCAAAGAGAGAAAATGGGAAGACAATCGCAATAATCGACGGTTTCACATACACTTTCCACATGAACGGGGGCGGCGAAGTTACGAAGTTCTGGCGCTGTACCAGAGGTCAAACCTGCAAGGCCCGTTTCGTCACCGACAACGATCTGAAAGTCCTTCGCGGGATCCTCATCCATGACCATACTGCTGTGCCATATATTATAAAAAATGGGATCTATTATAAAACTAGCTGTACCCCGCTATATAAGTATAAATAGTGTAACTACCACGACTTTCTTTTATATATATAGGTAGATTTAAGTTGTCAAACTTATCTTAATCTTTAACTTGTAAGAAAGCTGTAAAGAATGCAACAAAAGTGCATCCGAAAATAAAACTAATATGGACATTTTACATTGTTTATTTTTTTTTTGGTTTTGGTAATAGATATACACTTCTGTGTATTTTTGTTAAATAATGAAATATGTAGCACGTTTAAATGTACTAATATAGTTGTTTACTATAATTATGGTGAACACAAGCTATTTGTTTTAACACAAGGTATAGTCCGCGCCAAAATGCTAGTCCGCTCTGAAGTTGTTACGCACAACAAGCATATATTCCGTAACATCATAAAGACATACTAACGCAGCTATGTACCCGTGGGCGAGAGCGGGTAGCGGACGGGTACTTGGAGGTGTCCCGCGCTGTTTCGTCCCGCTAATATTTATAATTGCTATTCGACGCGACTCGTTTCTATATTCAGAGCGGACTAGCAATTTGACGCGGACTATAACTAGACAGTGTCTTAAGGCAACTTTCATTAAATGTATTGATATTTCCTATAGTAACATGGGCAAAGAGAGAAACTGGTAAGACACTCGCAATAATCGACGGTTACACATTCACTTTCCACCTGAACGGGAGCGGGACGAAGTTCTGGCGCTGTACCCGAGGGTCCACCTGCAAGTCTCGTTTCGTCACCGACAACGATCTGAACTTCCTTCGCGGGAACCTCATCCATGACCATATTGCACTGCCATATGTTATAAAAAATGGGATCTATTATAAAACTGGCTGTACCCCGATATTTTACCCGTGTTAAAAATTTATAAATAGTGTAACAAACACGAGTTTTTTTATATATAGATTTATGTTGTCAAGCTTGTAAGAAAGCTGTAAAGAATGCAACAAAAGTGCATCCGAAAATAAAACTAATATGGACATTTTACATTGTTTATCTTTTTTAACATACACTTTTACATCTTTAAGTGTACTAATATAGCTTACTATAATTATGATTTTTTAAAATTTATTAGAGAAAATAGTAACAAAATACAATATTACAGAAATATAAATATATCTAACGTTTTTAATTAACTTTGCTACCACCACCGTTTTCCACAATTTACTGATTCTTATTAGTGGTCTTATAACAACAAATTACTTTATTTATTAAACATTGACTATATTTATGTTTAAACAATGTTTCATACTACAAGTTGGTATATATTCTTAATGATATTCTTTACAAAGCAAGATATACAATATTTAAACAATATTAATTAAATGAAAGTTAACACTAGATAGTGTTAACTATCATTGAATGATGAATATGAGCTATTCATTTTAACACTAGGTAACTAGATATTCTCTTAATGCAGCTTTGATGTCACTTACTCATACTATTGTATTATGGACTGGGTATACATGCTCTTAACTTGTTTTAATTCAATTTTCTACCCTTAGTCTTGTGGGTGAAGAAGCCTTGCGGGAAGCCGATGGGGATCATCAATGGGTATACATTCACCTTCAAACTGTCCGCGATCAGCTCCAAGTTGTGGCGCTGCACCAGAACATCCACTTGCAACGCACGGTTCTTCACCGACAACCATTTGAACTTCCTCAGAGCGAACCTAAAACATAACCATGAACCACCGAGGTTTATTATTCACGACGGCGTTTATTTTAGAATGTGAGGCTAACATACTTGACAATATTCGGAGATTAATTGTTGTGTCTAATAAATATCTCTCGTTTAATTTGTCTTGAATTGTGTTAAATTTCATTTTGCAAATTTAAATGTAAGTAATATTAAAATTTTAATGTTTACTTGGTCATCACAATTTGTATTCGTAAAAACATTATAATATTGTTTTCTTCCAAATAAAATATAACTATGTTTGTACCTAAAAAATAATTATTTCAATTTATTTTCAGTTTGCCACTTACAATGCTTTATACCCGACATACAAGAAATTTTAGAATTATTGTTATGAGTTTAAAACTATATATATTTATCGGTTGAGAACTTGTCTTACTTATTTCCTTCAGTTATTTTAACCTAAGTCTGTTTACAGTTAAATGGGTGAAAAGTGAGTCTGGGAAGCCGATTGCAATCGTCAAAGGACATATCTTCGTCTCCAAGTTTACTTTGTCCACGAGGAAGTACTGGCGTTGCATAAAAAGTTACTGTAAGGCATTTATCGTCACCAATATGGAAATGAAACTTGTTCGTGGGAAACTCAACCACAATCACGGTCCGCCCTCTCACGTCATCCGGAATGGTGTATACTTCAAACGGTAGATATGAACAAGCATAATCATCGTCATATTTAAGATATGTGGAGGTTCTTGAGTGGGGACGAATTTTAGGTAAAAGGAGTACCGGTAGCCCCGCGATCAGGTGGAACGACGACATGAAGAAGATGGCGGAAAACCCCTGGATACAAAGGACACAGGACTGAATGGAGTGGCGTCCATTAGGGGAGACCTATGTTCAGCAGTGGACCTATAAAGGCTCTCTGTATCCAATCTTCTTGTACATGTCTGTCTTCTTTATTTATTTTATTGATTTACCTGGAGAAGCGATTTATGTTTGTTTTCTATTTGGTCTCCTCTCTAGGACTTTTCCGCAACCGTTGTTTGTCTTACAAGGGTTGTGGCTGACTTAAGATAAGCTTAGTTTATGAAATGTATTGTTGTAAATTCTATGGCGTGAAGGAATCGAAACTATAGTTACAAAGTTATAGAGAACTGATACGCAGACTGATTTGCCATTTATCATGGCCGATTTAGTGTCCTATCATTAAGATTATCTTTATTTATATTAAGAATTAAACATCAGTATTAACCTTGAAAACAAGTTTAGAAGTAAATGAGGACATTTTTTAAGTAATAATAGCATTAAATGTTAATATGTTCAGGGCACACCTGGTATTGAGTACAGACACCGAGACACGACCCTGTTTACTGTATTACTATTAATAAATAAAATAGGGGCTGGATTTTTTACAACTTTATGAAGGGGTTGATTATCGGGAAGTGTTCAATCTGTTCGGGAATGTGCGTCTGTGTGGTTCGATCGCTAGTTCGCTCGTTTGTGCATATGTATTTAGTTGTGTTGTTTTCTATTAAAATGTTAGTTTTAATTAGGTTAATAATATATTTTATTCATAAGTTAGGTATTTTATTTAATTTGCCAAAAGTGATGTTACTGTTAAGTCGTATAATGTATTTAAATTGAATATTATATTTTAGTATTTTTCACTTTAAAAATCGTTACCAACGTTATTATTTTTGGACTGCTTTAAAATGTTTCACCATTGTGGATCTCGTGGTTAGCTTATTTTTTTTACGTAGTAATATGAATTATAAGGCAATGTTTTCATCCCCTCATTTCACTACTATAGACTGTCATTTACTGTATGTTAATGAATGTCGTTGAATGTTTTGTCTATATCATGTAATCTACATATGAACTGTATTTATAATTAACCAATTACTTAATACCTATTAGTATAAAAAAAATTGAAACGTGTTTATTTAATTAGATGGTTATCTGATATAATGTCATAGGATAATGTTTTGACAGTAACAAAATTAATAATAGGTGTTAGAATCGATTTATAATCAATTTATGCAATTTGTGCCTACTAAATAACGATTACTCAAATTCTGGGCATTAGTGGATAAGTTGATGTTAATATAACATAATATAGTGTAATATCTGAGATATACTGTATCTATATATCTATATATCTTTATTTTATATCGTGTCATATTTAAATAAAAAATGTAGTGTTGACTAAGTCAATGTATTATATTACGTTATTATATAAGTAAGTTTAAAATAGGGTAGTAAAGCACTACGATAATATAATAAAATACTAGCTGACCCGGCAAACGTTGTGTTGCCATATAAATAAAAAAATGTTAAGGGTGAATAACCTTTATCTGTTAGGGGTATGAAAAATAGATAGTAGCCGATTCTCAGACCTACTGGACATGCATATAAGATTTGGTGAAAATAGGTAAAGCCGTTTCGGAGGAGCACGGTAGCTACCATTGTGACACGAGAATTTTATATATAAGATTAATATGATGTTTTACTATAATTAGTATTTTTGTGTGTGGACTTGTCCATAAAAAATATCAAAAAATAACGCTAATTCTTCAATATGCGCAGTCTAGAAGTATACAATAATTTTATATATTAAACAATTTACAATATAAAAGTAGTGCCCAAATATGCATACAAAACATGTAATATGTAATATGTAAACTTATAACATAAGTTGGTAATGTGTATCCCTAAATAAGTATAATTTCTATTACTTATATCACCTAAAAATCTACACTATATCACGTATTTGGAGAATTACAGGAAAAATCAAGAGACTAAACCGTAAAATCTAGTCATAACTAGTCTTGTTATTAAGTTGTTTATTATACCATTCAACCTTCAATCAATCAATCAATCAATCCTTGATAATAAAATTAATATTGATGTCTATAATATTAAATTTGATTTTTATGTGTCTATACCTATTTAACAACAACAACAACAACAACATATTCTTTATTTGTACATCAAATATAAGCAACATATAAAAAAAATATATGAGACAGCATACAAATAGGCTATTTTAACAAGGTAGAAAAACGAAAGGTAGGTAATTTATCAAATGATAAACATGGTCGGCAATTATGAATATATTATGCCTCATTAAATTATATTTAATTGAGAAACCAACAACAATATATCTGCACACAGTGCAGAAACATTATTTAGTTAACATTACTTACCTTGAACTATTTACAGTTACATGGGTGAGGAAGAAATGTGGGAAGCCCATAGCGATTGTAGACGGGTATACCTTTACCTTCAAGCAGAAGGCCCTCAGTACGGTGTCCTGGAGGTGCACCAAAGGAGCCCCTTGCAGAGCCCGCTTCCTCACGGACAAAAACCTAATGTTTCTCCGTGGAAACTTCTGTCATGACCACGCCAAACCGGTTTTTATTATTCGGGATGGGGTGTACATCAAAATTTAAGTACGTTAAGTGGCGTAGGTTAGGATAGGATACGTGGGTAAGTTAGGTTAGAATGAGTTTTCTGTCTAATTCTTGGTGATAATGTTTTTAACGTGTAGGAATGCAATCATTAATAACTTATATGGTCACTGGAAAGGCTCAAAGTGGAACACGCAAAGAAGCCTTTTTTTAGCCTTTCCAGTGACGACATGTACTACTATAATGTTAACATGTTAATGTGAAAAGTAATTTATTAGTGAAAAGACAAGTTGGTAATTAAATAACTTAGGAAAATGTTAAGTATTTTATTTTACCTATATTGATTTGCGTAGTTAAAAATGTTTTGTTTGGATTAAGATAAGATATAAATCAGTGATTTTAATGTTACATAACTATTTTGTTTTACAGTCCAATGGGCAAAGAACCAGCGGGGTAAACTAACGGCCATTTTGAACGGATACACATTCTTTCACAATAAGGGCAACGAATCGACGTGGTACTGCACTTGGGGTAGGAGCTGCAAAGCGCGGTTCACTACGAGCGGTGGAAAACTGTATGCCAGGGAACTGCAACATAATCACGAACCAATAAAGTACTTTATTAAGGACGGTTATTACTATAAACTCTGATGTTTGATACGTTAGTGCTATTTTATCAGATATTGAATTGTATAGTCGTCGAAAGCTGTTACGTAATCGATCACGTTGGCCCGTAGGAATCTAAGCGTTCACAAATCTTCGAAAGTTTCATTAAAAACTTTCTAGCAAATAAGTTTCTTCATGATGTGTCTTTGGTTGTTGAAAGAAATCATGAATCGAACACATGTGTAGAGTAACAATTATAATAAAAATAAAAAACCCATTACTTAAAATATCCTATGGTTACGAGTACTTCCGCTATAACGAATTTAAGGACACCTTTCCTTTCCGAGGTATTCCAGCTTTGTCCTCAAGGGTAGCGACGCATCTGTGTTCGGCCTCAGGTAACAATATCTAATCCTATCTGAGATTGATTACAGATGTCCAAGGGCGGCAGTAGCTACATACCATCTGATGGACTGCATACTCGTCTGCTACTCCTATATTATAAAAAAAACTCATATTCAAATATGTCAAAACGTCTTCTAAATAATAAGTCGGGTAAAAAGTTGTTTAGTATGTAAAATATTAATTGTAAGTTAAGAACTTATGGACAGTGTTAGGTATTTAGTTTTACATAGTACTTGTATTTTTTTTATATAAAATAAATCAAAAATAAAAAATGGAGTATAAAGTTACATTTATTGTAAGTTAAATAACTTTTGAAAAAATATTTAGTATGTACTTTTAGATATTATTATGATTTCTTATATAAAATAATCATAAAATTTAAAAATGATAGCAAAAGTTACATTAGTTGTAAGTTTTGGAAAATATTTAGTATGTAGTTTTAGATATTATTTTGATTTCTTATGTAAAATAATCATAAAATTTAAAAAAAAATCTGTGAAAGTTACATTAGTTGTAAGTTTAAGAACTTGTGGAAAGTCGTAGGTTTTTAGTTTTACATATTATTGTGATTTCTGATATAAAATAAACAAAAAATAAAAAATGCAGTAATAAGTTTATTAGGCATAAGATTATAGTTGCATATTAAAGAGCTTATAGAAAATGTTAAGTATTTCATTTTACATATATAGATTTGCAACATACATTAATTAAAAATAATAAAAATGTGCAGATTTCACGGAGGTTAACCAGATATAGACAAGTGATTTTATACGCTTTCTACACTCACAGCCCCACACTAAAATTCCCTGTGTCATGGACACACACATAGACAAATACACAAATACGTAGACCCAGAAACATAAATCGAAATTCATCATTTAGTTGTCTGTCTCGCCGGGGATCGAACCTGGGACCGTCTGCACGTCAGGCGGCCGGCCCACCACGCGGGTCGTGCATTTTGATTTTACGTACCTGAGTTAAAATCACATTCTCTTTACAGTCCAATGGGTGAAGAATCAGCGGGGTAAAGTAACGGCCATTATGAACGGCTACACATTCTTTCACTCAAAAAGGTGCAACGCATCGGCGTGGTACTGCACTTGGGGTAGGAGCTGCAAGGCGCGCTTCACTACGAGCCCTGGAAAAATATATATCAAAGAACTGCGCCATAATCACCAGCCCAAGAAGTATTTAATTAAGGACGGTGTTTTTTATAAGATTTAATGTTTGATTATTTAGTGCTATGTTATCAGAAATCGTAATGCATTATCGTTATCAAGCCATTATGTAATCTATCATAGAACTGCGTCATAATCACCAGCCCAGAAAGTATTTAATTAAGGACGGTGTTTTTTATAACATTTAATGTTTGATTATTTAGTGCTATGTAATCGGAAATCGAATTACATTATCATTATCAAGTCATGTAATCTACCACGTTGCCGTATAGCAATGGAAGCGATCGGCAACCCTCGAAACTTTTGCAGGCAAGCGGGTTTTCTCAAGATTTTTCTCTGGTTGTTAAATCAAATCATGAATAGAACATCTGTGTACTAGAAATTATTAGCCTATGGATGTTCCCGCAATTAAGACGAATTAACGACACTTAAGTCATATGTAAAAATCCGTCAAGACTATTGCCAAATAATGAGTCGGGCAAAAAGTTTAAATATGTCAAAGATTAGTTGAACATTAAAGAACTTGTGGAAAATATTAAGTGTTAAATATTACATAATTATATTGATTTCCGATATAAAATAATCAAAAATTAAAAAAGTTTTGTGCAGATTTTACACTGATTACTCTGATGTAGACAAGTGGTTTTGCTTTTACATAACTAAATTTTAAATCTGTCACAACTCTTTTAAATCTTGCTCCTTTCTTTTTAAATACGTATAATTTGTATTTTATGCCAAATTCTAAAATCTGTTATTTGAACCCTACCTATAATTCTATATCTTTTCACTTTAACTCCGCACCAAAAGGTTGCCTGGAAGAGATCGCTGATTAGCGATAAGGCCGCCTATTGTATTTTTAAAACTATTAATTTTCCATGTGTTTTGATTCTGTTTATGGGTACAATACAGTATATTATTATTATTATTATAAATAAAAATGGTATTTTTTTGCAGTGGAATGGGTGAAGAACCAGAAGGGTAAATTAAGAGCCATTATAAACGGGTACACATTTCTTTACACAAAAAAGTGCAACTCAGTGTTCTGGAAGTGTACGAGGGGTAAGAGCTGCAAGGCACGCTTCACTACGAGCCGTGGACAAGTATACATCAAAGAACTGCACCATAATCACGAGCCCATGCAGTATTTTATTAAGGACGGCATTTGTTATAAGATTTAACGGTTGATAAGCTTGTGAAATTTTATCAGAAATGTAATAGTATTATTACTATCAAGTCATTACAAAATATACTACCTTAACCAGTGTTCATCACAAATTACATTCATTCATAATAATCATGATTACAATAAATACATTATTATACTTAATAGGATCTTATATATAAAATTCTCGTGTCACAATGTTATTTACCGTACTCCTCCGAAACGACTTTACCGATTTTCACCAACTTTTATATGCATATGCAGTAAGGCTGAGAATCGGTTACTATCTATTTTTCATACCCCTAAGTGATAAGAGTAGTTCACCCTTAATATTTTTTTATTTACATGGCAACACAACGTTTGCCGGGTCAGCTAGTATTATATGAATCTCTGTAAAAATTACAACGTTAATTATTTAAAAAAACTTAGTATATAATAAAGTGTATAACACCTTTCTTCGTTTTTCTTAATGTTAAATGTACCTTTTTAGTACATTTTTTTTATTTTTTCATTCACATAAGTCATTCGAATTAGTATTACCTTAAGTATTGAAATGAATTCAATACAATACATTAATCTTATTGAAATTTGTATATTACAGTTGCAAATCCTTTACAGATCTAACTTAACTTTTTTGTTTCAGTATCCTGGGTGAAGAATCAGCAAGGCAAGCCGTTGGGGCTCATCGACAACTACCCTTTCTACTGCAGCAGCATCACCCCCCAAAACCTGAGATGGCGGTGCCTGAGGAAGAAACGCTGCAACGCTAAGTTTGAGACGGACAGGGCCCTTACAGTCATAAGCAGTCAGCTGATACATGGGCACAAGGCTGCAGCGTTTTTGATTCATGGCGAAACATACCTTACGATTGAAGTTTAAGTAAAGCTATATCTTAATATTTAAGGTTGATTAAATACTTTACGTGTATGTTACATTTCTTAAAATTGCAAACAGTAGGCGAAATGCATGCAAAAAGTAGAGTGTACTGTCTTGAGCCACTGCTAGGCGTATCTTTAAATTTAAGATTTTCTTGATGTTTAACCTCACCTCGATCGATCTCACCTGATGATGATGAAGAGGCCTAAGATGTAGCACGCTTGATTTCAAAAAAAAACTACACTCGTATACCAAAGACTCTCGGGTTGTATTTTTATTTGTATTTTTTAGTTTATTTAACTTCTCTACGATTAATTTATTTGGAAATATATATGGGATTAACCGACACATTTTGTATCTTATAGCTCTATTGTAATTATTAAGTATCAAGTCATTATTTCCTATGAATTTTCAAATTAGTTGTAATGTTTTTCTTAACTAAAGAGTAATAGATAAGTGTATTTTTGTCAATTTAAATATCTACGTACAAAGGAATTAACTCTAATGAGTCTTACTAAGTGTCTATTAGAATTATGATGATAACATTAGTCACCTATAGAAATAAAATAGAGCCTATCTTTGACTTTTTTTCGGTTTCTTTATTCTTTCTTAAAATAATTTCTTTACCAACTGATCTATGTTTAAGGTTAATAAAGTGTTGTAATTTTATTTGCCGACAATTCGTAATATCTTACGAATTGTCGGCAAAAAATGAAATATCTTAAAATTTAAGTTTTTTTTTACTGTGAGATCTTAATCTCTTTGAGTGTGAGAATCTCTGGTACATCTTTAACCACGATCTTACCTGATGGTAAGCGGTGATGAGGCTTGAGATGTAGTTCGATTTAAGACTCTCAGGTTGTATTTTTTAGTTTATTTAAGTAGTCTACAATTAATTTATTTTGAAATATATATTTACTTAACCAACTTAATACTTTGTAGTTCTCTTGTAATAAATAAGTGTCAAGTTTATATGATATTCATAATAATTATATATTTGGAAAATAGTTGTAAAGCTTTCTTAATGAAAAAGGAATAGATAAGTGTATTTTTGTCAACTATACTTACAAATTATCTTAACTCTAATGAATCTTAATAAGTGTCTATTAGAATTATGATAAATGTGTTATTAGTAAGTAAATTATTACATAATTATTCAATTAACATTAAGCAAACACAAATTTAATTAAATACGTACTAGTTATTTATAGGAATAAGATAGAGCATATATTTGCCTATTCACCAATTGATTATTGTTCCATTATAGGCGTGGGTCCCGCCGTCTCGGGACGTGGCTGGCGTTAACATCAGCGCCGGCCGACGTTGCCGGGTCGCGAATGTAATGCTAACGCTGTTTGTCCACTGCACCGTCACCGAGCCGATACCGATAATTAATCACGGCGCCGAAGTAGCGTACACATACATTTACTATGGGATGACGGTGCTCGGGTGACGGACGTTCGGTGGACAAGCTGCTATAGCAAATGTATGTACGCTACTTCGGCGCCGTCGTTAATTATCGGTATCGGCTCGGTATCGTGGTTGGTGGACAAACAGCGTTACGCTTCTCGCGACCCGGCGAGCGTCCAGAGGAACGCCGCGGAGTTTTAGTCGGTAAGAGTCCGACATATCCCTTTCGTTCCCCGGGCGGAAGGGAATCCATGAGGATTTCTCCGCGTTAAAAAAAATAGGCGTGGGTTTCCTTTACAATATGAGTACCTATGTTATATGTCAAATTCAATCACACTTAACTTTAAGAACTATTTTGAGGCATTCTTAGGAATATATATATGTATGTGTCGTAGGTATTTTAATTATTTTTTAGTTTTGCGAGATGAGTAAGACAGTTAATTCTAATATGCCAGTATGTTTGTTTGCATTCATATTAGAAGCGGTTGCACCATTTTTACTTGTGTCACAACAGTGTTTATTGGTATCACGTCTGAAAAGTATAGAAAGTAGTGTTTATGTGTAAATATATCTGAATCTGAATGTAATATATAAAAGTTTTATTTCAGGCAAAAACCCACATTTATAAGCAATAAGATTTGTAATAATTGGCTCCAATTTAATACTAATTTATTTATAGAGACAATTTTCTTAGTATATTTCAAAGCTTTCGTAGCTATTTAAAATAGTTTACAATAAATATAATAAATAAAGTCAGTCTGTGTTTTGGATGCGATACTCAAACAAATAGACGAATACTCATAATCATGTGTAATTTTTCAGTGTTTGGGGCGATGAACAAATCCGGTAAACAAATAGGAATTATCAACGGCTACTCCTTCTACTGTGACAGCAAATCTCGTAGGACAATCAGCTGGAGGTGCACCAAGGGGGTGCCGTGTAAGGGGCGGTTCATAACTACCCCTAACTTGGAAGTCATTAGGGTGAACTTAGAACACACACACAAGGCACCCCAGTTCCTTATTCGAGACGGCATGTATCTTAAACTGTAGGACATTTAATTTGATGCTTAAATTAGTGATTAAAAAAAATTGAAAGAAATGAAATGTAAGCTGCTATAGATGCAGGTGTAACGAAGGTGTCACTTCCGAAGACTAAGGTCTTCAGTAACGATGATCTAGGAAAGTTTCTACCACATTAAAAAAATAAAAACATCTTATGTTGTGTATTAAGTTAAGATTAAAACTACTTCGCAACAATCCGCTCCAAATATGTATGATGGTATATATTTTAAACCATGCAGTATGTACCACCCTCCCTCCCTCAAAGGATGCATGCAGATGCAAAAATTAAAAATATACACCACCATACATACCACCACCAACACGTGTTTCGCTCCAAAACGGAGCATCATCAGGGTAAGTTGACTCTACGACGGTTAATCGCTAAGTGACGCTGTCAACCTAATGCATGCCTTTTATAATGGTATCCAACCCTCCCCTCCACAATGAAATGTAAACAACTGATGACAGTTGTGTGATAATAAGGTTATAGATTAATTATTCGCATTAAATCTGCGAATAATCATCTGTTTACTGATTGTTGGTAAAAATATGAAGTAAAGGAGAGCTGGATACATAGATTTGTTCATTCAGCAGTGTAATCCTACTTTTGTTATTGTGCTTAATAATCTCCCGTTCAACGGGATCCTTTGAGGGAGAGAGGGTGGTACATACTGCATGGTTTAAAATAAAAAAAAGTAAAAAATAAAAAAAATATATACCATCATACATATTTGTAGCGGATTGTTGCGAAGTAGTTTTAATCTTAACTTAATAGCATGGATTTCCGCAAAGTAACGCCTGAGACAATTAACTATCTTATGTTGTGTGTTTATTGTTCTTTCAATACAACCTTATCCAGTATTTGATGTCTTTTGATTTGGTTGTATAAATTGTCATTATGTCATTTGAATTAGATAAAAAAGCTGAGTAGCGTTACTTAAGATAACCATTATGGTGTTCATTACTATTTTAAAATTTAATAAATACCTTTATACAAAATTGTAAACCTCATCTTTGGTAATTTTAAAGGTAAATTACTCGTATTTAGTAAGACGCCAAGTTTTTCCACAGTTTCAGAAAAATAACAGTTTATTTATCAACAGTTTTATGGGTGAGGAATCGTTTCAACAAGCCAATCGGGATCATCGACCACTACGCGTACTACTGTGGGGGCTCCACCGCCAAAACTATCTCCTGGCGTTGCGTGAAGAGGGAATGCAAGGCGCGCTTCACGACTGCTAAGACCATGGAGGTCATTCGCCGGCATCTGGTCCATGAACACCTTCCACCTGTCTTCGTTATACGCGATGGGATGTATTATAAAATTTAGGGTAGTTTAAAGGTGGTAGAATAAACAGGCGTTGCGTGAAGAGGGAATGCAAGGCACGCTTCACGACTGCTAAGACCATGGAGATCATTCGCCGGCATCTGGTCCATGAACACCCCCCAATTGTCTTTGTTATACGCGATGGGATGTATTATAAAATGTAGAGTGGTAGTTTAACCGCTTGGCCCCAACCAACGGCGGCGCGGTGAGCGGGGAATAATATCTTGAGCTAAGAACGCAGTCGTTTCAAGGAAAAAGCGACATTTTTTTTTAAATATAAATATTCCTAAATACGTCCACCGCCGTCGCTGCCGTGGCAAGCTGAGGGATGCCATCGCAAATCGCGCCGCTCGCCGCACTGCCCGTAGCTATGGCCGGCGCGTAAGGGTGGAAGAATAATCTCCTGGCGTTGCGTGAAGAGGGAATGCAAGGTGCGCTTCACGACTGCTAAGACCATGGAGATCATCCGCCGGCATCTGGTCCATGAACTCCCCATCTGTCTTCGTTGTTATATAAATGTTATATATGGGATGTTATATAAAATTTAGAGTAGTTTAAAGGTCATGTGTCATGTGTGGTTCGCTTCTGGCGGTGTCTCCGCCATATCTATTTCTACCTAATAATAACGGTAATGTAGCGCTGCTGTGTTATGATTCGAAGAGTGTCGTAATATAAATAAACTTTCCCGAGGCGTTCCAGCTTTGTCATCAGGGGTAGCGGCGCATCTGTGGTTGAACTCAGATAGGAATTTAACCTTATCTGGGTTGATTGCAGATGTCCAAGAATGGTAGTTGACACTTAACTCATTTACATCTGTATTACGTATAAAAATACATAAACATAGATATGAAAATATTCACTAAGTTACCTAGTCATACTCTATCTGATTTATATTCACTATAGTAATAAATATTACTTACTTTAGATACACCATTTTTTCATTTAATTACACTCCAGAAATCATTAGTGCCAGGAAACTTGATGAGATATTATAAGAGTTTGAAGATGGTTAAACCCTTTGTGATTCGACTTCGTCGACATCACCGCCACACCTATTTCTGCCTAATAACTAATAGTTTGAAAGGTGTGGTAACGGAGATACATTATTCCGAGACGTTCCAACTTAGTCCCCAGGAGTAGCAACGTATCTAATTATCAAGAGTCGATTGTAGATGTCCAGTAGCGGCAGTAGCCATTTACCTTCATATGGACTGCATTAAAAATAATCAAATGAATCTAGGGAATCTACGGTAATATATGAGGTATCATATCATTGGTGTCGAATTGTGGGAGTAACAGAATTCCTTGGTTTTATAATAAATATCTAGTTAGCTGTTTAAACAACATATTTTTTTCTTCTAGTCACATACATACGCAACCAGAACGGGACTCAGCTGGCGATCCTCCACGGGTACACCTTCAACCTGGCGAAGCAGACCAAAGTGAACACGGTGTGGCGCTGCACAGCATCCAAGCAGTGCCGAGCGCGCTTCAACATGACCACAGATTGTCATATGTTCCGCGCTACCCTCGACCACTCTCATCGACCACCGCATTATATCATTCGGAATGGGGTTTACATCAAAATTGGTTAAGGTATTTTGTGTTTATGGTTTTTGGTGAACAAGCAATCCACCTGATGGTAAGGACTTTAGTATACGAGCGACTGCACTGGCAACTACAATGGTCCGCCTGTCGTCAGCGACTGTGTGCGACAGTGGCCAACGATTGTTGACTACTGACGATGATCGTCGCCGACTCCTACAGAGTAGCCCTAAGTAGTAATTTCCGCACATGAACATGTGCAGACAAATTTGTCAAGTGGCAGTCACACGACGTTTACTGAATACTACGATGATCGTCGTCGACTGTCGCCGCGGGTTCCTAGCGACCGTCGACTCGTATAAAATAGCCCTGAGTGGTCATTTCTGCCCATAGACATGTGTAATCAAGTCAATAAATTTGAATTTGGTCTAATATTACTTTGGGTTATATTCACGATGTTTCATATAAGTGTCCACCCTTACCACACCCTTCAAACCAGAACACAGCGCGGGTAACTGCTGTTTTAAGCAGAAACAGAGTGGTTATAAACCATTCTGTTTCTGCTTTCACAGAAAACACTTCACTTTACACTTTAAACGCTCTTAAAGTTAGAGAGATATGTAATTAGGTATAATTTATCATTTCGTTATATATTTATTGAGTTAAACGGAAGAATTCAAAAACGGGTTCTTAAGTTTAATATTGTTCAAGTAATATTACTTGTGTGTGTTTGTTTATGAATGGAAATGTACCTGAATAAATGACCGATCATTACCATCAATCATTTAGTATGACTTGTGTACCTATTTATGAAATTTTGCAAAAATAAATATGTATATTTGCCTTCTACCTATGTGTATGTACGAAAGCTTTATATCATTTTAATTACTCTAAGAAAAACTCAAATTTAGCTATAGGAGCAATTTTTTCGTTTGTATATATTTTCCAGTCAAGTGTACTTTTTTAAATAAGGAAAATAGGGAACAGATAATAAATATTCGCGAAGCCGTAGTTAATTATGACGCTATATTTCTTGAGTGTAACACAATAAATAAAACAGTTAAAGGAAAACACTCGCCCCACCTTAGCTCTCCTCGCTCATATGTCGCCGCACTTCACCTCATTAAAGCATTTCCCCACTGCTTCGTTAAAAATATTGTACTAAACGTCGTCTGCTTAGAGTTGCTTAAAGTTAAACTTGATTCAAGCTTGCTAGAATTCTTGCTTCGAGAATTGGTGAAGTGTTGCTAAAGTGGATTTTGTGATCTATATATTAGGCAGACGATCTGTTATTGACTTTTGTTTCGTTCAGAAGGAAATACAGCTCTATAAGCAGAATAATCTAACAACAGAATTATTTAATTTAAGCATATGTTTCAGATAACCTACTAAAATTGGTCGATTTAAACAAAAGTTTCCACTATCTCGACTACCTGTCGCCGACGCCAAGCAAACAGAAGCCGGAAGGTAGATGTCGTGTCTGCGCCAAGAATAAGAGGAGGAAGGGAACCAGCTACAGGTGCATGGGGTGCCCGAAGCGACCACCCCTCTGTATTATCGACTGTTTTAAGATTTATCACACGGATCCGTCTTTTAAATAGATAATAAATAAAACGCTTTATACACTCACAACCCCAGACTAGTGGTGCCTGTGTGTGGGTGTGTGTCCACAGCATGCACAGAGAAATATCTCTGACATCTTTCTGACCTTGGAATACTAAGATCAGATGGTTTACGTCAATTACAATTTTTGCGTATCTAATTTCCAAAATTTGTAACTGTGATAGACGACAAGTGGATAAGATTTATACTAATAGAGGTTAGAGTAAAAATATTTAAATGATTTCGTTTATATAAGGCTGACGTCTAACGCCCAATCTTAATTAACCAATATTAAAAAAAATCATTTTACTTAGAAAAATATTGAACGTGGCTCCCATTTTCAAGTAATGTTTACCATGAGAATAATACTGATTAAAACCGGAGTTTGATACAAATTTTATTTATAAAATGGCCGTCTGTAGATAGGACTCCTAATAAACATAAACAATTTGACATCAATCACTGTATAAATCATTATATACGTGGAATAGAAATGTTTTTATAAAACTCTCATATACTTTATAATTAAGCAGAGAGCCGTAAATAAAGCATAAAGTAGTCAGCTTTCAATTCATTTTAGTATAACAGAAAGAATACAAATGACCTTTAGCATTGTTGGCTCTCAACATCATTTTCTTTGATTTGACTTTGATCATGTTTCTCTGGGGAGGTGTCTTTCTGTAAAAATATATATTTTATTAATAGATAACTATCTAATTATTAAATAAATAAAACCCCGATTACTTAAAAAACAGCAAAAAAAGAAATATTGGAGCCTATGTCGCAACCACAATTTAGATGAATACAACAATAATTATATATCTTAAAATCCATTAAGCTGTTGGGCATGCGAAAGAATGTGACATGGCAATGATAGCATAAATGATAATAATAAATGGTTGATTACCTTTTTCTCACATTGTTCATGGAGAAATGAAACACTGGATTCTTCGTTTACGATAACTGAAAAATCAAAGAAATCCAATGAGATATTGCTAGTTCAGTAAAAATAACTGAAAAAACATCCAAGTAGAGTCAATACTAAGCTTTGCTCGGAAGAAATTTCATTCGTAGGGACGTATTTGGTAAGCCTCATTGAAGAACTCCTGATGCCGCGGTCAGTATCGAATAACGTAAAGTTCCTTTCATCGTGCGACGGCAAATCTTCCAAGAACTCGATTATAGACTCGTTATCAGACTGACAATAGACAACAACAACAATTTATTTACAAATCGTAATTATGACGCGTCGATGGTGCTCGGCTTACATTGCCTTATCATGTTTTATACGAAATAAAAATTTACTAACCGTTTCCATGTTTACCTTGATTTATTTGAACATACCATAAAACAATTAAATTTTTCGCAAGCAAATAAAAACCAATTTAATAATATAATTTACAAAATGTATCCAAAATAGCTTTTAGGCGAAAATGACAGGTGTCAAAGGCGTTCCTTTGACAACTGTTGATGTACATCGATGCTCGCAACAGTTGCAACCAACGTATCGACATAATGTAATTCATTAATTAATTACTGATAAATCATACGATATAATTAATATTATATAATATTAATACCTATTAATAACATACAAAAAACAACATCTAAAATATAAACAGTTTAGTGATTTGTGAAATAAATAAACATTTCCTACATAACCAAAATAAGTCAATTAAAAATATGTATTTGACATTTTCGGATTTTTGACGCAATCAGAAGTTTATAATGAACACATTATTGAATTTTGCGCGGGATATCTTCAAAGTGTGTATTTTGGAAACTTGTAATGGAAGCGGCAGTGGATTGCATTGGTCGCAGTGGTCCATTACTCCGCGACTGACTCAACGGTCATCTAAAATTAAAATCATATGATTTGTTAAACTTGTGTTTCTCTTATCTTAATATATTATGTATTTACTACGTCTACGTTATACGAGTATATGTCTATGAAGTATTTTAGTGAAAGTATGTTTTTTATTAAATAAAAGATTTTTTAATTTTCCGTTTGATTTAAAGTAGATAATTCGGCAATAAAGTAATTTGTTATTTACTTATAGTATGTACAACATAATATATGAATACTTACGATTGTAGTTTCTATGATTCTCGCCTTGTATATTGTTTATACATGTTAATTACTAAATAAAGAAATTTTAAAAACAAATAAAATTACTTAATCAGAATAGAATGTGTGTTTTTAACAAAGGGTATTTATATTTACTACTAGCTGGCCCGGCAAACTCTGTACCGCCTCAGAATCTATTTATGAAATATACTTCATATTTACTCACCTAAACCGTCCCTGGACTTTCACAAATTGTTCTAAACTAAAATTATCCAAATCGGTCCAGCCGTTCTCGAGTTTTAGCGAGACTAACGGACAGCAATTGATTTTTATATATACAGATTATGATGGTCATTGTACAATTATTTTCTTAGTTTATAATATTTAAATTTAATAACTAATTAACAAAATAAAGAGATACTAAAAATACAAACAGATATGGATATTAACAATAATTTTGTTTGCAGTTAAGCTCATCCGGAACAAAAAGGGGACGTATCTGGCCCTCCTCCACGGGTATAGCTTCCACCATGTGAAGAAGCGGTTCGCGCACTCCACCTACCGCTGCACGGCATCTAAGTCCTGCAAGGCGCGCTTCAGCCTCACGACCAGCGACCACGTTGTCTTCCACGCCACTCTCATCCACGACCATTTACCGCCAAAGTTCATCATCACAAATGGGGTATACATTAAAGTTTGATTTAATATCTTAAAACAAAATACTCGTATAGGAAGTAAAGAATATGTATTAGATTAGATTTTATTCATAATTCTTGTCTGAATTGTCTTAGTATTATAATAATAAAACTCATAGATAAGTAAAGATTACTAACTCCTACCAGGAAAATGTAATAACTTTTGACAATTGAAGTTGTCACTGTCATCTATTTTCGTATTTGAAAAATATTAAAAAATGTAGTTTTAAAGCATTTTCTTTCGTGTTGTTTTTGCACCACTTAACTGCACATGTCGACATGTTCCACGTAAATTACACCATGACAGTCGGAGACATAATGGGAAAACAGTTAGCCATTTTACATGTGTCACCATTTAATGACTTCCTTCAATTACAATGCGGTGAGATATCTATACTTATCTATTATAAAACCAGAGATTAGTATGTAGTATATGTTTGAGTCATAGTAATAATGATAAGAATATTTATAAAATAATATATTCATTATAACTTGCTTGGATTTAGGTCTGAAGATATTTGCCTCTTAATTCTATATACATATGTATAACGTGTATTTAATTTAACAATATTATATTACTAGTCATAGTTGTTAAGAAAGTGGATAAAAATAATGACAAAGATATTGTTTCATTACATTTATTTTAATTTTGGAAGTTAGATCTAAAAATAACTTGATATTACTTTATTGGCGTCAAGAAATATGGCAGCAAAAGCAAGGAGATTAATACGAACTGTTAAATTTGAAAAACATATTGACAATCTGAAGTTCTAAATAACTGTAATTTAAAACAATCAAAGAAAGTAACTTTTGTTTCTCCAGCGATTAATATTAAGATTTTATAAGATCTCCTTAGCATGATAGCTAAAGAAGCAGCTGTGAAATTTAAACAGTCTCAAGATGTTTATGTTAAAGCATATTGATATATGCTGATTGATGATGATTCATCAACTGTCCCACAATTGGGCACGGGTCTCCTCTCATAATGAGAATAAGGATTAGGCCATAATCCACTGCGCTGGCCAAGTGCGTATTGGACTTCACATACCTTTGATTGGATTTTTTTTGAGAGATCGATCGAGAGGCCGAGTTTTTTAGAGCTTGAGTGATAGCCTTAAAGCATATAACGATTTTCTAAAAAAAAAAATTCTTGTTATTTCCTAACCAAATTAAATAATACAAAAGCTATTGTTTGCTGTAAAGTAATTATGATGGTGTGGAGTAAAGGTGATGATAATTTGATTGATGACATTAATTTCAAAGATTTAAATTTAGTTATAAATCGGACAAGTAGAGAGTTAACGTGGAAAGCGTTCAGTACAAATTAAACGCTTTAATGAAAAACATATCCTGACATACTTAATGTACTTAGCATTTATAAGGCAGATTGCACACTTGTTTGCTTCCTCTATAATAGTAAGCTATTTTTCCCATTCTAAGTAGAAATGTCAGTATTACAATCCAATGTGTGAAACTAGTCATAAATTTAATTACTATTTAATGTATTAAGACTTAAAAATAATGTAATAATAAAATCACAAAGCGTAGTCTAATTTATATTTTAACTTACCTATAGATTGTAACTCATAGACAAGTAGGCAGGCTTCCAATATTCGGATGCTACTAGTATGAACTGGCAGCTCATCATGTTATCGTCGATACTGTAGGTAGGAGTACATCTGGCTCGATTTGTTTCCGGAAAAAATGACAGGTAGTGTCCCATGACGCCTTGTTTAATTTTTCGTTACACACAAATTTTAAATTTACCGCTGTTTTTTAATAATAAACTGGAGGTACTTACCGTGATACCTGATTGTCTCACGTATCGGAAATACACAGTAAATTGCATTAATACGACACCATTAGCAAGCATGCGGACATCCGTCCGATCAACTTCACGCCACGGGGCTAACTGAAAATCAGCGCCAAGATGCAGTCTACCCGCTCATGGCAGTCGCTGAGTTTGTCCCCTTTCACGTTTGTTGCAGCACATTGCATGTTATAATAAACTCGTTTATTGTATAATAAAGAAAAAAGAAGTTTAGTTATGTATTGTTTCTTTTTTTTTTACTCTTGAATTTTTTTAAGGATCCTTTTCTAAATTGATTGTCTTGTTTATAATTTTTATTATTAATTAGTTTTATAACCGTGCAGTTTGTTTATTTATTTTGTTTATTTGCAATTGAAATGTGTGTTGCAATTTTCCTGAATAAAGTATTTTCTTTTTTTTTTCATACATAATGTACTTAGCATTTATAAGGTAGATTGCACACTCGTTGCTTCCTCTATAATATAAAAATGTAATGGAGAAAATATTAAGCTATTTTTCCCATTATAAGTAGAAATGTCAGAAATGTATTACATTCCAATGTGTGAAACTAGTCATTAATTTAATTACTATTTAATGTATTTAAACTTAAAAATAATGTTATAATAAAATATATTATGTAATAAAATAAAGAAACATTAAAAAATATTTAGTTTGACTAATATTTATATCTGTAAGTAAAATACAATGATTGAATGGTATGATGATTGTATATGTAGGGTATCATATAATATTTATAACTTATTGGCATTTTTGCGCGCTTCAGTATTTATCAGAGAATCACTGGTCGCACATGACAACCCGCGTGGTGGAGCGGTCTGAAGCGCAAACAGTCCCGGGTTCGATCCCCGGCCAGACAGATATCTAAATGATGAATTTAGATTTCTGTTTCTGGGTCTGGGTGTTTGTGTATTTGTCTATGTATGTGTCCATGGCACCCACGACACAGGGAATCCTAGTGTGGGGCTGTGAGTGTAGAAAGCGTTTTATTTTTATACCAATGGCCGTTATTAATAATAATTGATCTATCCAATGTTTTTCCTACTAAACATCGTCATTTGACAATTCATAGTAGACATTGTCATATTTCGATCTTTGGTTGGTAAAATTAGCACGATTGATTATTAATAATGATCCTTAGATTGAAATACAGGTGCGTATAAGAGAACTGATCCAACAACAAAGTACAGTTTTACCTATAAAATAATTACAGCAAATCTTTCAGATATCAAATTATTTAATCCAGTTGATTTGAAGGGCAATAGTTTCCACTACCTCGACTACCTGTCACCTACTCTGAATAAACAGAAGCCGGCCGGCAGATGTCGTGTCTGTGCGAAGAATAAGAGGAGGAAGGAAACTAGCTTCAGATGCATGGGATGCTCCTCACGACCACCCCTCTGTGTTATCGATTGCTTTAAGATTTATCACACGGATCCTTCATTTCATTGACATGGAAACATGAACGTAAAATGAACGAAATTTTGGAAGTAGAATCCTTTGTGATTCAATCCTGATGCCACTGCTACACCTATTACAGTTGTTGGTATAGGTACATGGAACGTGAACAAAATTTTGAAGAAAAGTTTTGTGGATCTATTGCAGGGACAACCACCGTACCTATTTCTGCCTTATAACTGCAATGTTAAGCGCAACTGTGTTGCGTTTTTAAGAGTAAAGGAAACGTACTTAACCGAGGTGTTCCAACTTAGTCCTCAGGGGTAACAACGTAGCTGTGGCCGACGTCAGATAGTAATTTAATCTTATCAAGGGTTGATTACAGATGTCCAGGGACCACAGCTACTTCACCGTAAGTAGCTACTTAACATCAGACGGACTGCATGCTCGTTTGCTAGTTCTGTATTATAAAAACAATTTTCTGTTTTTTTCTAATACTATGATGATTATATTTATTCTACTCTATAGCAGAGCTATAAACTTTAATTTTCTGATTTAAAGAGTTATAATAGAGAAATTATAAAGCTCTCCACCTCACTCCTCAATGATAATAATCATATGTAACCTTTTTGAAAGGTTTCATAATATGTACGTATTTTGATGTAAAACGAAATTGAATTTATAAAGAGTGTATTATTTTACAAGTGATAATAAATTTGAAGTTTATATTTTATATTTCGTCTGTTTTGATTAATTCCTTCTTGAAATTATATTTGTATTGTATGTGTGTATTTAACGTTTTTTGCGCAGCGTTTGTTAAATTACATGTTTAAATTAGATTTTTGGAACACATTCATTAAACTGATAACGGTGGCAGACTACTCGACAGGTGAACTGCATGTCTAATCGCCACTCTTTACCAGGTCTTGTATGGAGTGGAGGTATGGAGTTTTGTAAGATTTTTTCCAAATCGAAGATATTTTATTCAAAGTAGACTTTACAGAAGTCTTTTTGAAAGTTAATATTTCTATCACCACTTGTGATGGTGTTCCGTTAGGGAGAAGAAGCAACGAAAGAAACTCTATAACACACATCTTTGGAATGTATACATTTTATCTACAAAGATAAACTTAACCTAATGAGTTTCATTGAAATAAATCTCTTTCAGAGTATGATGAATATGGACCTGTTGAGGATGACAGTTTTCATTACCTGGACTTAATGGCACCAACGCCTAAACAACGAAGGCCCAGGATTCGGTGCCGTGTTTGTGCCAAAAATAATATAAGGAGAGATACCAGCTACAGGTGTATGGGATGTACGACGCGACCTGGTCTCTGTGTCATCAACTGCTTTAAGATATACCATACGGACTCGTCATTTCAATCATAGCGGAGGAAGCTATGCGTCCTAGAAGGTGGTAGGACCGTCTGTGGTTCGACTCCGGCGGTACCACTGCCACGCTTATTTCTACCTAATAACAGCGGTGTTAAGTGCTGTTGTGTTCAGGTTTGAAGGGTGTCTGGTGTGAAGGAATCTGATCTTATCCGGTTGATCACAGATGTCTATAGACGGGAGTAGCCATTTACCGCGATAAGGACAACATGCTCGTTTGCTAGTTCTGTGTTATAAATAATTATAGTTTAAGAACTAAAAACCACGCTAAAATCGCACAAGGAAAATTTTTAATCCTGATTCCTGACGATCCCGATGAGGATAATGGGATAAAATTATTAAAGTCGTGTACTGTCATCGGGCCTTGATAATTGTTCAAAATTTTAAAATAATCGTTCAAAGTGGGTAAATATCGAGTTCAAAAAATCCGTTACATACATACATACATAGATACAACCCAATCTAATGAAAGCGTGGTAATAATCACACAATTCTGCTGAAGGCTAAGTACAAGATTGCAATTATAAATTAAATTAATAAAGAGAATAATTATTATTTGTTTAAGAATTAAAATTCATATTTTTGTGATAATATATTGCGATAATAGTGACATTAGTGATTGATGAATATTTTATGACCGTTGAATAGATATATAAAATAACTTTCCATTCTAAAAGGCTGTATTTTGTAGGTGCTAATAAATTTAAAACATATTACATACATATCTTAAATGCAATATTCTTTTTTATTTTTCCTATTTAATGTATTGTTGTATGTTGACATTTTAAATGTACGTAACTTATTAAGGATTTTTTAAATCAGAAAAAGAATAGAGCTAAATATAGAGCCTTTTGTAGTCCGCTCAAAATGTTTACCTGTTTTATAACATTTAATTAAATGGCTGTTGTGTAAATGTTCTACACCTATTTCTTCGTAGCATTACACGCTGCTGTGTTTTGGTTTGATGTGTGTGACTAGAGAGACATACTTTTCGAGGCATTATTGATTAGTCCTCAGGGGTAGCGGCGCACTTGTTGTGTGGCGCACAAAAACCTTTTGTCCATCGCGGTTACTTCTCTTACACAATCATCCATGTTCCAGTCCAATGGGTGCGCAACCGATCCGGCAAGCATCTGGCTCTAATCAACAGATTCACTTACTACTGCGGCGTGAAGAACTCCAAGACCTCCATCTGGCGGTGCACCAAAGGCGGCACTTGCAAAGCCCGGTTCATTGTCGGCAGTGACATGAGCATCAACCGTTACGACTATACTCATGATCACCAACCACCGAACTTCATCATCAAGGACGGAGTCTATTTTAAAATCTGAATCTCTGAGAGTTGTATTGTTTGTATTTTCTTTTGTTTTACTCAACTGCGGTGGGTTATGTCATGAAAACTGTACCCTCAGTTTGATACAGTCCGCCAGGGGCGCTTATTGGAAATGTATGGGAAATACGTAAACATATACAAAAACAGTAATTTTTGTAAAAACGTAAATCCTCATACTAAGGGTACTAATGTGTGAGTTTTTGGCACGTCCCACAGCTTTTTAGGGCTTGATGGATCTTAGTATATGACCTTTTGTTCAGTAAACTGTGGAGTGGTGTCTTATATTGTGCAAACATATTAATATGGATATGAAATGATTTCAATCTTCTTTTTTTTTGTATACGACTGAAACGGGCTATTTACCTTAATTATTTAGTTCTTTTAAATAAGAGCTATTGGCAAGACTTTCTTGCTTGGTTTGATTTGACAAAATTATGATGTGTAAAGCAAAACATTGTCGTTCGAATCTCGTGATAAAATCTGAACTATACTTGAACTTTTCAAAATAATGTATTCAAAACTACTCGTGTAACTAAAATTTGAATTATAAGTTTTATTATCATTCGCCCATTACTAATATTAGTAAATGTCTTCCCACAGACTGTATATAGTTACAATGTGTGTATATTTACAATTTAGTAGTATAATACATATATAATAACATAATAAATTAAACGTGTGATTAACATTTGTTTCCTTTGCCTTTTATTGTGTCGTCATAAAACATATTCATCTTCGTGCCTTTTATTTGGAGCCGGCTTCTCTCTGATTCGATCTTACATGATAAGGTTTTCACTTTATACATAAGTAGTATCATTACAATTAGTATCATTATTCATTAGCTCATCATCATTAATGATACATACTTCTATTGCAAAATCTAATTCTAGTGGTGACTTGGGTGCTGAAGCCTTCCGGCAAGGAGTTGGCCATCGTGAACGGATACACCTTCTACTGTCACAAGAAGAACAGCAAGTCCAACCTCTGGAGCTGCACCAGGGGCTGGCAGTGCAAGGCCAGGATGAGCATAGCCACGGAGTCCAGGGAGGTCCTGATGGCGTATCTGGAGCACCTCCACAACCCACCCCGGTTCGTGATCGAGAACGGCATGTATAGACGACTGTGATTTTATTTTAGTCTTATTTTAGTCATCACTCTAGTCCTGTTAAGGTTTAAATAATAATAGTAATAGTACTTTCTATACTCAGAGCCCTACACTAGGATTTTTCTGTATTGTGGGTGGTATAGAAATATAAAGACAGACCCAGAGCAGTAATCCAAATTCATCAATAAGATGTCTGTCCGGGGATCGAACCCGAAACTCATAGTAGTCAGACCGGTATGATAACCGATCAGCCATGCGTCTAGTCAAATTTATGGCTACAGACATTGAACGTGCCTTAGACGTGCCGCGTCAGACAAAATCATATTTTGCTCTACAATATTTTGTATCGTGGTAGATATAAATACGTTTGGTAACACAGAAATGATATTGGGAGAATGCTTACCATTTTGTCAGCTACGACACATGTCTGAGACGCTCTATGTCTGTAGATGCAAATGAAGCCATCAAGTTGTAAATATTCATACATATTATATACAATGGTAATACTCGTGAATTATAATATTATAAATCGTCAATATGTTGTTAGACAAAATCAATGCATATGTATATTGTAGGAAAGTCTTATCGTAGAGCATTCTAAGAACAAAAAAAGAGATGAGGCTTCTCGAACTTGGATAATATGCACAACTTAGAACTACCCTATTGTGTTTAGTGCTATATTACCTAGCCTTTGTATTATTATAAAGATAAAAAAATCCTACTGCTTAAAAATATAGCCTGTGTCACTCCCACAATTTAAGCGAAACCAAATACGATCAAATTCGTGAGCCATTTTTTCTGTAGGGCTTGCCAAAGAATATAGCGTACATAAACTTAAAAAACATTACCTTCGCAGTTGGATAAAAATTTAGAAAACTGTAAAAATATTATCGTTTGAGGGAATCATTATACTAGTGCATATATACATGCAAAATGATTAGAGACTCACAAGTAATCTACAGTAGCGTTTACTCATGAATGTTAGTTGAGTTTCAGTACAAGGTTCCGTGATGCGTTATCTCCTTTTTTGGTCTGGGATCGAAACAATCTTTTCTATTCAAATATATTTCATACGAATATCGGTGTTTTTAGAAAATTTTAAAATTTTATTATATATGTATTAGTAAGATTTTAGTAGGTACTCTATAATGGAAATCTATAGACTGTTTAGTGACTTTTTATTGTATATACTTATTTAGATCTAATTTTGAAGATCTAGTACTGCTCCTTATACCTACTTGTTGAGAATTAATCTATGTATTATGGATCTCTTAATTATAATTAAAAACTGTTCCGTAAGTATTCTGAATAAGTCTGCGTATTATAGATATTAATATTAAAAGCTTATACCAAATTAATTATAATAAACATTAACCTCGACTGAAATTAAGAGAATGGAGTTTTTTACTGAAATGTCCTACGTATGAACAATTTTATATTTTTATTTATAACTATCTAACAAGGAACCGGGTGTAGGTAACATTCTCATCTTTGTGCCTTTTATTTGGAGCTGGCTTTTTCTTGATTCCTATTTATATAATAATGTTTCGCTGTATACCTAAGTAGTATCATTACGATTTAGTATCATTATTCATTAGTTCATTTTCATCTTTAATGATACTTTCATAGCAAAGTCTAATTCTACATATTGGTAAGTGGACACCCTTTTGTTTGCACACTATGGAATCGCCAATGCGTTAAAAGTAAGTCCTTAATATTTGGCTCTTTAAGGGCACTTTACGTGGCCTAAGTGAACAAGCCATAAGTTCAGAAAAATAAATTTGCTGTCAATGAGAGACAAACCCGGAAACTCACAAACTAACGAAATTTACTGCGCAAATCTCGCTATCAACGACAGAAAAAACTGAAATAATTTTAACATTTTAAAATATAAAAAAAAAATTTAACAAAAAAATAAAACCGACTTCTATGTCACTACAAAGTAAGAAATAATTGAAATAAATGTTGGTTTAGTACATATTTCTGAAGTCGGCGCTCAATATATTTCGTTTGATAACAGCGTGTCCAATATGAGCGCCGACTTCAGAAATATGTACTAAACCAACATTTATTTCAATTATTTCTTACTTTGTAGTGACAAAGAAGTCGGTTTTATTTTTTTGTTAATTTTTTTTTTCACCCTTTTTAGTGATGATATGCTAACGTTTGTATTAATATTATGTAAAATTGTATAAATGTGATCATGAATAAAGGTAAGGTCTGAATAGATACGGATTGGACCCACCCGCTCGCAGGGCGCTGCCGCGCCCTTCTCGCTTAGTTTTATATTGTCTTAAATGTTCCAACCTAACCTAACCAATTCTTTAAGCTTTATGAGATACTAATTATTGGCTAGGTTAGGTAGGAACAGATAAGTAAATAAATCAAACTAGGTGGTAAAACTCTGCGAGTGAACCGGTCCAATTTACCTTAATTCAATAGTTAAGAAAAGAAAAAGGAGTTGATGGTCAAATTTTTCATCATATATCTCTGTCTAGCTACTTCATTACAACAAATGTCTAATCTATATCTTTACATGGGAGGCACCTCTGCATCATCAGGATTGAAGAATTGAAGGTCATATCTTCCATCATATGTCTCTACTCAAAGACCTTATCATATATTCGTAAGCTCCAAATGCCTAATTTGTATGGTTGAGGCAGGAGGCATTTCTGCATTATCAGAGTTGAAGAGTAGAAGGTCAAATTTTCCATCATATATCTCTACGTATCAACCTTATTGAATATTCATAAGCATCAAATGCCTAACTTGTATGGCTGAGGCAGGAGGCACCTCTGCATTATCAGAGTTGAAGAGTGGAAGGTCAAGCTTTCCATCATATATCTCAACTTAACGACTTTATTAAATATCCATAAGTTCCAAATGCCTAACTTGTATGGTTGAGGCAGGAGGCACTTCTGCATTACCAGGGTTGAAGAGTTGAAGGTCAAATTTTCCATCATATCATGATAACCTAGACACTCAATGTTCATTTTAAGTTTCATGAGAATTGAGTGGGCAGAACGTAAGTTGTCATAAAATATGTAAAAAGCAGGGGTAGTGATGATGAGTTCCACCCCATAACTTAAATTCTAATCATCAGAGCGTACTAATGTTAAAGTAGGAAAGTACCGCCACGAAACTCTCTTTCATATGAAAAAAAGAAAATTAAAATTGGTTAAGAAATACTCGACTTATTCAAGTTTATATGAAATCGGGTTTTTCCAATTTTCCGGGAAAACTGGCGGAAATTTTCAAATTTCCTCGAAATGGGACCCCCTGTGAAACTAGCCGCATACAATGGTGTATGAATCATGTCGATCGGTCGCGGCATCGCGAAAAAATCGCCGAACAAACATAAAAAAAAAAAAAAAAAAATGTATACGGTCGAATTGAGTAACCTCCTCCTTTTTCGAAGTCGGTTAAAAAAATTGCACGAAGTGTTATGAGAAAGACTGACTTAGGCTGCAACTTCTTTTCATGTTCCACTATTGAGATTAATTTCCCCACAATTACGACAGACCTCGACTATCCTACATACTGTTAAAAATAACTTATAAATTCGTTTGGTAACCCAAAGTACCTGTCTAACATTCAAACATTTTCAGTGATCGTGCTGGCGAAGTCGCGGTACTCCGGCAAGCACCTAGTGATGTTCCACGACTACACGTACTACTGCAAGAAGCAATGCAAGAAGACGAAGCACTTCCTCTGGTACTGCTCGACACACAACTGGAAGGGGTGTAATGCCAGGATCAAGTTGGATGAAAACTTCGCGATGTTGGCAGCGGAGAACGAACATACGCACCCCCCGGCGAGATATTGTATACACGACGGGCAGTACATTAAGCTTGGGAATGCTTAGGATATACTTATAAAAAGTAAATTATAAAAGTAGTATAGTCCGCGCCAAACTGCTAGTCCACTCTGAAGTTGTTGCGAGCAGGGTGTAGTCATACAATTTGCTATGGCGACGCGATTCATTTCTATATTCAGAGCGGACTAGAAATTTTACGTGGACTATAACGGTCTATACGCAAATTCTATGTCCATGGTTTTAATTAAAATTTGGTGATTCTGAACAATGAATTAAAATCTGTCAAAACGTAACCATGAATAGTTTTTACATTTTTTGTTTTTATTATTTAAGAGTGTCTTTAAAATTTTATTCAGGACACTATTTTATTTTGGCGAAATAAATAAAAAGTCATCAACAATTTATATTTTTGGAGATAAATCATAATTTACTTTTACTTCATTGAAATTTTAATATTTCATTTAAAAATTCTTAATATATTCCTTTTTTTTTTATTATATTAAAGGTCAATTTTTATCCGATTTGAAGATTAATAATAACGTAAATAATAATAATATTCTAAATTAAAAACATGACAAGTACTCTTGGACATGTTTTCATGGAAGTTTCGCCGTGACCACAACCCATGTAACTGGATTGAAATATCGACATTAAATCAATTAAAACCGCGTATCGTGAATACCCATTATATATTTAAATTGTTATTAAACAACTAAATACATATAGCAAATTTCGATCTTTGACAGGCAAAAATTGTACTCAATTATAATAATGGACTCTGTAAAATCAATGTCTATTGTATAGTTGAAATTATGTTAACGTTTGTTTTATTTTATTTTAATGTAACCAAATAAGTTATGTAAGTTATATTTATTAAGGCCGAAAACTGAGATTGCTACCTCATTTAAAATTCAATATATACCTACACTTTGAAAGGTTATAACAAAATATATATAGCAATAATTTGCATACTGCATGTATAAAACTTTCTCGACATAACGAAAACACTGGCTTAAAATTAAATACTAGATAGTTATTATAAAAAAAACTGTAATCTTATAAAAAAACTGCCCTTCATCGTGTTATGATATGAAATATTGAACCGGTAAATAAAATAAAGTAATATAACAAAAATCTAGTTTTCCGTAGTATAGATTATGTTATTAAAGTGTATGCTTACTAAATTGAATTTTGTATTTAATTATAATTATTCTGAGAATGAATATTCAGTAAAATAGTTTAATTTCCGAGGCGATAGAATTGTCTACTATTAATTTATTTATAAATGTTCAAACTGAACCAAATTGAGCGTGAACCAAACCAAGAACCTTAATGACACTTTATATTATTTTTATGCTTTAATTATTAATTGCAAATACTCGTAAATTGTAATATAAGATGTTGAAATTATCCTGTCATTTAATATGCTTTTGCTTCGATAATTAATTGCAAATATGTTTGCATTATAGGCATTTTTGTATATACTTTTATAAAAATACAAAATTATTTGCAATTTATACCGTCCGCAATCACTACTACGAGTATGTCTGTCTTTCTCTACGGTGACCGTGCTTCTAGTCTCAACTACGCCCGTACTCTCTAACGCGCCCGCGCTCTCTACCGTGTTTGCTTGCGCGCCTAAATAAAGCTACGCGTGAAATCTTGGTTCTGTACATGTTTTACTTTTAATATCGCGAGGTGCGCTTGTGTGCGATGTACAATCTAACAACACATACGCTGTTCTTATGAATGCAAATCGCGTAAAGCAATTATTAAGCTTGTAACCAAAGAAGTCATAGGTAATCATAACCTAAGCCTGTAACCAAATTGGTTTGCATAGCAACTGATGCGCTAAGGTGAAAAGGAAGTTCTTCAAAACGCACGTCAATAATTCTGACTTTAAGTAGAGCTTACAAAAGTTTATAACTTGCTTCACTGAAAAAAATCCATGTTTTTATATATACCATAGTATAAAATCCACCTATTTCCAGACCCAGTGTTCGTTCAATCTCGATCCGGGAAGAAGCTGATCCTGCTAGACGACTTCACGTATTGCCACGTGCGCACGTGCACCACCAAAGGGATCAGTCACTGGCGCTGCTCCTCCCACAACAGCAAGGGTTGCCGGGCAAGGCTCGTCCTCAGTAGCGTCAACAAGTTCGTACATAAACATCCACAACATAACCATGAAGCTCTTAAGTACTATTTACATAACGGGGCCTATATACGCATAAACCATAAATAAAATAATATTTTAGAGTTATGGTAAACGATATAAGACTTAAAAGGTTCCTGTCCGGAGGCCCACCGCTACACTTATTTTCGTCTTATAACAATTTAAAGTGCTCCTGGGTTATAATTTGAAGGGTGTGGTATGGTCGACTTGTCCGAGGCGTTGACATTTCATCCTCAACGGTAGGAACGCATCTGTGGGCGACCTCGGTTAAGCCTCTAATTTGGAGTTGATTACAGTTGTGATAGAGGATAATGGCCACTTACCATCAGGTACGTTTGCTATCCTAATATTAAAAAACAAAGGTACCGTCACCTTTTTTTTTTTGTTTGCGAGGGGGAAACCTTCAAAAGGTACCCGACGACGTGGGAGCGACGCCGGGTTATGTGGGATTTTTACCGCACTAAAACCCCCCCGCTTGGTGGAGAACTCCGGGATCTCCGATGGAACACAACCGGAGTCCTCCGAGCGCGATGCCCCAATCGGGCTCTTCCCTGGGGGAACAGTTTACGCTCCTCCCACACACCTAGTGTTTACAACGGTACGCGGCCACACACACCGTCGTCCTTCCCGGGGTTACTTGCTGGACGGTTCGAGCTCCCACTCTTGGCGCCCGCAACCCCAGAAGCTCCCTTTTAGTCGCCTCTTACGACAGGCAGGGGATACCGTAGCCCTATTCTAGTCCCGAGACTACAGGGACAAAGGTACCGTAACCTAATCATATTTTATCTTAAGTTTTTATGTTTCCATTGTTTAATTTTAAAACTGACCACCACAATTTTGTTAGTCACTAGCTGATTATTTTTGTAAAAAATATAAATAATTATGCCAAAGACAAGAATTATTAGGAGTTACATAGTAGTATCGTTATGTTATTAAGAAATGTACTCAATAAAATATAAGTGTACATATAAAAGGTTTGATATGTGTGTAAAGGTTTGTAATTAAAGAATTTATGTAAATATTTTCATCTGTCCTTTGTGCAATAAAAGATTGTTTTATTAATTGTTTCTTCAATTAAGTGAATTAAAGCATTATACACGATATTTGAATATATTCTGGGTAATATTGAAATAAAGCATGACGCATGAGTTGATGGCAATTTAAATTTGAAAATTGCAAAGGTCATATTTTTTTTTTTACCAAATTATACATTTTTATGATATAACATATGTACTTTAATAGCTATCGAACCTACATTATCCCTTCTTATTACCTTTATGATTAATATATTTTTTGTATCATCAATATTATCAAATTATTTTAATCAGAATCATCAATTATTCTATAAATGTTTCTAATATCAATAATGTTCTTTTAGAAGTGATCCAGCTTTCCTCAGGAGGCTACTTGCTCTGTGTTGGCGGGCATACGTTCTCTACGAACTGCAAGAATGTGGGTGGTTTCACAACTTGGTACTGCTCGAAGCGCGTCAGCAGGAAATGTCCAGTACGAGTCAGATCCTACAATAAGAAAATTAAGAAAATCATTGGAGAACACACACATTTAGCCTAGCTCTTGAATCTTAGTGTGATGTCTAAGTATCAGGCTATATTTTGCGGTAATGTAAAGTTGGGATAAAACTACTTGTTGTCTGACAAACTTATCTGGCGAATATACAAAACAGCTATGTTCTAAAGTGTTATCTACATCAGAATGTTTACAGTTTCTCCAGATAAAGATAGTGTTTATGTTAATTTAATAAATATACATTCTTATTTTTGACGACTAAGCAACACTTAAATCGCCCCTACCACACGTAGGTAATGAAAAGTTTGTTGTGTTATGATAATTTAAATAATTATCTATATTTAAATATTCAAGTAAAAAATACCATCTTACTTTTTGGTAACGGGCGGTGAAGAAGTAGTTTTATCCTAATTTAATTACGATATTAAGGGTACTCACTTTATGCAGGGTTAAGTTAGAAATGAAATATCGCTTGCTTTAATGAAGGAGAACATAGGAAACTAACATATTTGAAAGTTCCAATAATATTTTCAAAGGCGTATGAAGGCTACTGTGGACTATGGCCCTAATCTCCTTTGTTGAAGCCTATTAAATGTGTAAAATACAATCAATAAAATTATGCATTGGGTCGCTGGTAACAAGGCTATAATAATGATAATAGCATGACTTATTAATATATCAAATTATTAATTAACTGTTTACAAAAAGTTGCTTATTGCATTTAACAAACCTAGTCATAATGTCTTAAGTAAGTTTTATGATATATTTATCAATACAATAATGTGATTTTTAAAACCAGTGGAAAAAAAAATTTGCTTAGCTCCCGTGACGAAGCGCCAATCGATCGGTCTGATTGAGGGTGCCGCATTCGATTACCGGCCAGGCTAATTTAAATTATGTTTTAGGTTTGGGTGTTTGTGTAATGTTTCTTTGTGTGTGTCCATACTATCCACTACACAGGGAATGCTAGAGTGGGGTTATAAGTAAAAAAATCGAAGTCGGGTGGATTGTGTCATAACTGTAGTTAAATGATGTCATTAGATAAAATTGGTTTATAAGATATTGTAACGCCATAAGTTTTTAATTTTTTACCGCAAATACAACTTTGGTAAGAATATAGGAAACTTTGTTTTATTTCCCTAATTATATGTATTGTTTATTGTTTTTTATATGTGGTTATAAATGAGTGAATGTTTTAACGCAAACCCAACTAAATTGATGATATTTCGATTGTGTTACCACCGCTACAACTTTTTCTGTCCAATAACAGCAGTCTTCAGCACTTCTGTGATCTGGTTTGAAGAGTCTGGTAAGAAGGGCATACTTTTCCGAGGCATTCCAGTTAAGTTCTCAGGGTTCGCTACCACTGAGGAGCATCTCACTTCAGGAACCTTAGGAAGGAATCTAATCTTATGTGAGGTTGATTTCAGATGTCCATGGGCGGCAGTAACCACTTACCATCAGGTGGCATGCTCGTGTGCTTCTATATTAAAAATATTTCAATATTATAAATATAATAATGAAGTTGATTTTTGAAATCAAAGATGAACCTTTAATTTCCTTGATAATACCTGTTCCTCTTTCCAGGATACGAGCTGATCCCATTAAGCAACGATGGTCTTCTCCTCAGGATAGGGAATCACACTTACTCCTCGCACTATCGAAGTTCAACTGGCAGGAGTGTGTGGTACTGCTCTAAGCGGAAGAGAAGGAACTGCAAGGTGTCTGTCAAAATGATTGATGGGTCCATCATGGCGGTGCATGGAGAACATAACCATGACTAAGCAAATGTTCATAGTAATTGAAATATAACACTAGTAAAGCTAGACAGATGTTATCCTGCCTGTTTGAAGGTGGTAGAATTATTTTTGGTTTGACTGGTAGCATCACCGTCACACCTATTTATGGCTACTGACAGCATACTTTGGTCAGACTTGGTCAGTAGACTTTGGTCTAGTTTGAAAGGTGTGGGCAGAAAGAAAAACTTGTACGAGGCATTCCAATTCATATATTAATGTAACAACGCATCTGTGGCCTCAGTTACCTCAGGTAAGGGTCCAATTCTATCTGGGGTTGATTACAATAATAAATAACTATATTGTATTTTATGTACATTACAGTTCTAACGAGCAAATTAATTGCATTTAACTATAAAGTCTGTGAATTTACGCATACTGTACAAAAATAAATAAACAATTTATAAAACCGTTACCTTTTTTATTGACATTTTCAGATATGAAAGGTCTGGATTTAGAGCTTAACCTATTGTGCACTTAGAAGGTAGAAGCAGTATAGTTTGACTAAAGGGGTCTCTAAAAATATGTGGAATCAAAATATTTTTCAATTGTTTTTGACACGTCATCTTCTATTCTCAACGTGATGTAAAATAAATAACCTGTAATAGCCTATTATACTTCCGCTATAAACAGAAACAGTGGGACTGTATTGGGTTGATGACAATGACGATAATGATTAGGTTGATGATGGTGATGAAAAGGTTAATATTCACGATGATAAAATCAGTAACGATGATAATGATGAAGTTGAGTTAGTAAAGATTGAAATTGATAATGAAAATATAATTCCAGATTACGAACTCATCCCAATAAGCAATCAACGATTCCTGCTTAAGATCGGAAGTCACACTTTCTCTTCTTACTACACTAGCGGCACTGGGAGAAGCGTCTGGAAATGTTCTAAGAGGTACAGGAAAAGCTGTAGTGTCTCCATTCAAATGTTTAACGGTAGAATAATGACGATTATTGGGGATCATACACATGAATAAATTTTTATTATTTTTATTAATGTCTTCGATTATTTGTTTATCTAATAAATCAAGATTTTTTTTTAAATTGGTAAAATATTAACTGTGTCGCAAAAGTTAATATAAGTAATAATAAATCTTTATCCTGGACAATTGTGCTAATCCTTGAGATAAAATATACTTAATACTAAATTCTCCAGTTTTTGTTATTCTCCAATGATCTAAAGTTTTTATGGAATGTATAGGTCTTGCAAATGTAATTAATCAGAATTTCCGTTGGCTTTTCCACATTGTTTACGTATGTGAATATATATTGTATTTGTATAAGTATATAAAGGTTGTGAAATAAAGCCCTACGATATATTTTTAAAACCTTTTTCTTACTCATATTGTTGAAGAAATAAAGAGATGACAGATTAATCTTATTCTGTATATCCTAAAACCGGCCAAAAATAGAAAATTATCAATTAGTATACCTAATTGATAATCTCATCTTAATGTTACCTTTGGAGATGATGAATTAGGAGAGAGCTATCAGGCAGATCAGAAAATGCGTTGACAAATACTCGTACATTTATTTTTTTATTTTTTTTATCTTATAAGAACTACATACGTATATTAAAATTTTAACGTTGTTTTTAATATGTGCTGTCTTCAAAACTTTGTTAAATAAAATTTACATTAACACATATCTTATTATTTTCCTCACATATTTTTATTTCTAAAACACGTTTTAACTACAGTGTTGTTCTTTTTATGATTTCAATTGCATTATTTTTGAAATTCAGATATAGAGGAGTATGCAGATGTGGAGCTGATACCAACTAAAGGCGGTAACTACAGACTCCGGTTCGGCGAAAACACATTTTGGTGTAATTGGAACGGAACTAACCTGGAAGATAAGCCCAATCGAAATTGGTACTGCTCGAAGCGAACGGCGTTTAAATGCCCGGTTATCATTAAAACTATCCACAAGAAGATTGTGTTTGTAATCGGTGATCATAATCACTGAAATGAAGGGAGACGTACTTTTCCGAGGCCTTTCAACTGAGTCCTCAGTGTATCTGTGGCCGATCTCAGGTAGGAATCTAATCTTATCTAGGGTTGATTATAGATGTAGATGGGTGGTAGTACGCTCTAACCACCAAGTGGACTGCATGCTCGTCGGCTACTCTAATGTTATAAAAAATGGAATACTCATTAAAAAAATCGATTGAGTGAATAAATAATATATTAAATAATATATAAAAAAATGTTAAGGGTAAAAATGTTAACAACCCTTATCACTTAGGGATATGAAAAATAGGCAGTAGCCGATTCTTAGACCTACTGAATATAAAATTTGGTGTAAATCGGTAAATCCGTTTCGGAGGAGTACGGTAACTAACATTGTGACACGAGAATTTTATATATAAGATGAATATAGAACGACATTTTTAATTTTGTCGAATCCTTAAATGAGTAGTTTATGTATTGGTGTTTAGAGGATAATACTCTTTTACTCGAATTGTATATTTTTAGGGAAGAAATTGTTTATTTTGTATATAATGGATAATTTTAATGTGTTATAATGAGAGGTTTATTTAGTTTTGAATGGTTTGAAAAGTGTTTAATTCCGTCGATTTTCAAAAACAAGGAATTACATTGTTCTATTTCTCATAGGAATCTCTTGTTAATGTATTAAAATATACAAAATGCTCGGTTGTTATATACTTCATGAAAATATACCCTACAAGGTTCCGGGGGCTCGCAGCATCCTAAAAGGCGAAGGCTTTATCGAAATAATCGAGATTTTTAATTATACTTGCGAAGTTGAGAGAAAAACAACGCTCCTTTATTTTCTAGTAGTCAGAAGTGACATGCATGCATGTATTTCTTTTAAAAATACAAAAAGTATAAAAAGGTAAAATATATAAAAACTATTCCTATTGTCAGCCAGCAGCTTACATCGCCAACATACCTTAATGAAGATAGAAATAAACAATGGCGGTTCATGTAAAAAAAAAACAATCAAACATTATAAAAAAGAGCGAAGAAGCGAGAGCGATACAAATAATTAAATTGTATTATTACTAGCTGACCCAGCAACCGTAGTGTTGCCATATAAATAAAAAAATGTTAAGGGTGAACCACCCTTATCACTTAGGGGTATGAAAAATAGATAGTCGCCGATTCTCAGACCTACTGAATATGCACATAAAATTTGGTGAAACCAGTAAAGCCGTTTCGGAGGAGTATGATAACTAACATTGTAACACGAGAATTTTATATATAAGATAAAATTAGTGCCATAATTAGTGCAAGGTAGTACCAAATCGTACACATATTGTTGTTCAGCTCTCCTAAACAATTATATGTGCTTGTGTGTAAACGTGTTCCTACACGAGCTCATGTGTGAACGAGATATCCTTATTTTACAATTCTCTTTCTCGTGCCAAATAACAACGAATTGTGATAAATATGTACATGATGTGTTAGATTTTAATTGAAGTTCATAAACATACTATGTAACATTTAGAATCAACAGAGATTATAGATGTAAGAAATGAAATGATTTTCAAGATGTTTTATTGTATCACACCTCTCCTATTTGATTTAGGTATATTTTCTCTCTCCTTTTGTATGTAGTAGTTAAAATATTGATTTATTGAAAATTTATTAATTGATTTTGATTAAATAACTTTTGATGATTAACGCTTTTTTGCCTATCAAAATCCGCCTATATATTTCTAAGCAATCACTGTCAAAATTCGATCCTAAAAAGGAAGAATTAAATAAGGTTAGTTATTACTAACGGGCGTACTGAAGGTATAATTAAAGTCTGCAATTTTTACAAAATGTTTTGAAAGCTATATTCAGTTTACCATTTTACACTCGGTCAACTCGATGGGCTATGGGTTAAATCGTTTAGGGTTACATCCTTCTCATTATGAAAGGAAACCAGTGCTCAGTAGTGAAACAGTAATAAGTACAGTTATAAAAAAAAAAAAATATTTTTAGCTGCAAAAACATAAGGACCTTTTCAATTCCACTATGTTTTCTTAAGCATAGAAAATATAAAATATTTTTTCTGTTCTAATTATTTCTTCAATTGTTTTAGAAATCAACTTCAGACCGACTAGGTCAGGAAATTTCAAGCTAATATACAAGGGCCAGTCCTTCTGGTGTAACAAGTATACGTTCTTCAACAAGACCTGGTGTAGGTGGTACTGCTCCAAGAAGAAGAGTCGCGGATGTCCAGCATCAGTCCAGACGTTCGAGAAGAGGATATCTGCTGTTTTCTCTGAGCATAATCATGATTGATTTGGACAATCGCAATCATGATTGTTTTTTTTTGTATTAAATTTCGGTGTCAAATAGCATGCAGCCTAGATGGGTGGGCATCTAGTAAGACCATGGAATTGACTATCAACTCCAAATATAAAAAAAAAAATATTTTTAGCTGTTTTTCGTATTGCGCCTCTTGCCACCGTTGTTTAAAGCCACTGTTCGTTTTAATTACGTAATAAGTTTTAATTTACGTACCAAGCATATAACGTATTAGACACATGTTATGACGAACAAAATTGTATTCTCCTGCACAATCTGTATTAACGTATTTACCTTTACTTAATAAGTACCCAAACACCACCGCACAGTCGCAGCTGACCTGTCAAAATATGACCTGTAAAAAAATATGAGTTTGTGGTTGAATAACTGTATATATAAATAAACCCTGTGTATATTTTTTATGTTTTTGAAACTGACAGATAGACTGGCAAAAATATGCAAGTACATTATAGATATAACTAGAAAATAACAACTCTACTAAACAAGAAAGACTAAAATGTTAAGGTAATTGTCAAAAATAATTATATAAAGTTAAACATATTTTTCTGTAAATAATACAATATTTTTAAGTGTTAAAAATTTACTCTCCATTTTATCTCGTATTTTGATCTCCACTTATTATATTTACATTTAAAAATTGGTTGAACAATTGAACAACGTATTAAACGTATTTCTTTCTTTTATTGTTTTATTAAGTTTTTTTTATCATATAGATACTTTCCTATAAATAATGATAATGATTAAAGAAGACTAAAGAATATAAGGTTGTTTTAAACAAATTAAATATAAGTATATTTACAAAATTAATATTAATTCGGTATTAAATAGTTAAGCACAACATCCACAACCTATACTAACTAACCATTGAACTATTTTTTTTAATACAAATAAATGGTGGCCTAATAATTGTATTAGGCTCAAAAGTAAATGAAATAGGCCAGAAAGAAGAAATATTGAGCAATTTATTGTCTTACGTCATAAGACTCATAGAAAATATAAGTTACTTTTATAATTTTTTAAAATTAAACAATTTTTTGTGTTTTTTATTTTTATGTTGCATACAATAAGTAGGTACTATAATAAGTCAAATATTATAATGGCTAGAACTCTAGAACGTTGCCTAAAAGATGTCCATTATATTTTAATAAGCTTTGCGGAATATATATAAGTTATCTATAATGTTCTTCATCTTCCAGCCCTCTTCATCACGACGCGCGCGGGGAAAGAGCAGATGCTTTACAAAAGCGAGAAATTCTACAAGGAGAAGGACTACGGCAGCAAGGTTCGGTGGCGGTGCACCAAACGAGGCTGCCACGCGTACTACCACACGATAGAGGGTGTCATCGTCAGGTGTCAAGAAGTGCATAATCACTACTATAAATCTAACTACAATCAAACTACGTTCAATACCTTTGATGAGTATACTACTTGAAGGAATGACTTTGGTCGTTTTATGTATGTTGTTTTTTATAATATGGGAATAGCAGACGAGCCTGCATTCCACCTAATGGTAAGTACTGTACCCTATGGACATCTGTAATCAATCTCAGATAAGATCACATTCCTTGCTGAGGTCGGTCACAAATGTGCCGCTACCGCTAAGGACTAAGCTGAAATGCCTCGAAGATTTTGTATGCCTTTCAACAGATATGTATTAGCCTCAACACTTGACTTTAGTTCGCTTCAAATTGATACAAAATTTTCACAGTTAATATTCTTAAGCGTGAAATAGACCTTCGGCGTTTAAGACTTAGTACACACTGAACGTTTTTCCCCCGTCTCCGCGTGCGGAGCGGAACCGCAACACGCGTAGGAATATAAAAATGTATAAATGACAGTTGCTGTTTTCACGGCATGATTTATTTATTTGAATTATTAAAATCTCATCGCACGGCAGTGTTATAGATTAGTTGTCAGCTGTTCTAACCGAGCGCAATAGGCCGTGTATAAAAAAAACGAATAAATCAAATAAAACATACTAGCACGCTGAAGTACTTAATATACGTACATAAATTCAACGCTGTTTCATTGAAGATGTAATTATTATCTGTGATCACGTTCTATTAAATAGTTTAATGACATAATAAAATCTTGGTTAAATAAGTTGAAGTTTGGTTTTATCTAGAATTTTAAGTCTTTATGGGAAATATGTAGGTATTAGATTAAAGTTATTCTTAACTATTTTTTATAATATACAAGGCTACTATACCATATTATACTATAATATGGGAGTTCTGCTACCCCTAAGGAGTAAGATTGAAGGTCTCATAAAGTATCCTTCAAATCAAAATACACCAGCGCTTAATACTGCTGTTATAGGCAAAAATAGGTGTGGCAGTGTGCTTCGGAAGCCCGAACCACAAAGGACTCTACCACCTTCAAAAAGTTCTACGATTTATGTAAATCAAACTATCTCTGTATAATGATGTAAATAATGTCCTATTATTCTGAAGCTTTACAAAATTTCAGTAATTTTTACAACATCACGCACGGGGAAAGAGCAAATGTTACATAAGAGTGAGAGATTCTACAAAGAAAGGGAATGGCGAGGTAAAGTTCGGTGGCGCTGTACGAAGAAGGGCTGCAATTCGTATTTCTATACGATAAATGGCATCGTTGTGCGCTCTCAAGAAATACACAACCATAATTATCAAATCGCGTGGCGGTAGAAAGGGTGCAGCTGAAATTCTATTGACGATTTACCTGTTTTTGGGGATGCGGTGCTATCAAGGCCGTTCTAAGGAATGCCGGGCCACTGAGGGTCTCATTGTAAAGTGGTGATTTAAGAAAGCTATAAAAATCGGGAACGTTATAATTATATATACATTAAAAAGTTAATAACAAACAGACGTCCAAATAAACTGTATCAATAGATTAAATTTGAATTTTTTATTTTTAAGAAGAAAATTAAAATTTTTGTCTATAATCCTTTTTGACACGAGTCGTGTAAGCGAATATTTTGACCTTTCGTAGCCCCCGAAGGTCGTGTGCTGGACGTGGGCCATACACTTCCAGCACAGCATACAAGCACACTCAACACATCACACTTTTTAAGCACAGAAAGTCGCCAAAATATAATGCAACACCGATGTGATCGCCAATACGCGAATCACCAATTCTAAAAACAGCATGTCTGCTGAACGAAACCTTAATTGATTTATTGTTATTTTTCTGGGGAATGGTGAATTAAATGGTATTACTGGATCGAGACAATATTTTTGCAATGATTATTATTTAAGTGTCGTCAATTTTTACATAATGTTGGATTGTTTTATGAACACTATACTTCCTTAGTGATTATTGCACAATAAATTACTATGTAAAAGAATGTTGTCATTATGTTATTATATAAATTTCGACTTATGTTCATAGATATATTAAACTTATGTCAGTGATACGGCAAATTAATAATTACATCAAATTATTAAATTTATAGTTAATTCTAGTGTTTGTTTTTTTTAATTATCACCTTCACCTTCAGTCATCTGTATTACTTAATTCTACATAACAGTAAGAATAATCATAGATTTAAATTATTATAGGTGCATATAAATTTCAGCAATTATTGAGGACAGTTACTTTAACGTTATTTTGCGTTTCAGCTCGGATAATATGGAGTATGAACGGCAGAGAGCATATGATATTCAGAAACTATAAGTTCTACAAGCGACCAGTCAACCGGAGTGGGAAGATCCGTTGGTGCTGCACCAGGCGAGGGTGTAGGGCCCATCTGTACTCCCTAGGGAATGAGCTACTGAAGGTCCAGGACTTTCATAACCACACAGCCTGGGTACCGCCGGCTACAACCGACGATTAGTTATTAATTATCAAATTTGTTCAAATGTTACTTAGGCCTCGTTTACACTAGCGATTATACTTGCCTGGTGAAGACGCCAACCAGGAGCGCTTACGGCTTCTTCACATTAGTTTCACTTCACAACTGTTGTACTAATACAATTTGTTTTATTTAACAAATGATTCATCGAGTGCTTGAAATGGATTTTAGCAGTCGATGCGTACACGCAGCGTTATCGCAGTGTCTGCGGTCCATCAAATTCCTGCGCTGAAGAAAGGCTAGTGTGATGAAGACCTTACCGCTTGGTGTCTTCTTTAAATTACTAAACAGAGCTTTCAACACGCTAACAATTCATCTTCGGTAAAACGAAGTCTTTTACCATCCCAGTGTAAACGAGACCTTAAATGTTCTAGTTCATTAGGTATTCTAACTTAACAATCAATTTTGCAAACGTCGTCTTATTTGGAATGAAGGGTAAATTGATACTGCAGTGGCTATTTAGTCTTTGGCTATATGGAATAATGGATGTGTGATGACTACTGAGTGCTAGAATACTTTTACTTTTGACAAAACTCTCCGCATTCCACATCGTCCATATATACATCGCACGTTTAGATTTATGATGATGTAAGTGCAAATAGTGCCTTCAATTCTCTTTTAATTTGAAATCTAAACTATTTTCATCTTGATTTTCGGTAATAACACGAGATCGAATAGGACGCGTCTATTTTAACACGCTTTTATTAGCTTGGGTTGTATGTATGTATGTAACTATGTAACGAAATCTTTGAACCCCATTTCTATCCACTTCGAACGTTCAGTTTAATTCAAAATTTTTAAGAATTATCAAAAACCGATGGCAATTCACGGTTTTAATAATTTTGTACCATTATCCTTATCAACATCGTCGGGGTTAACGATTTTCGAGACGAGATTGTTTTTGAAAACTGCTAAATGGAGCACCTCACGCTTTTTTCACAATTATACTATTTACTGTTCCTTAATTGAATCCTAGATGAAAATGAAAAATGATTTTCTACTTTTTAGCTGATTTTATCTTAAAAGCGTGTTATTTTTGAAACTACATTTATCAAGGAAAATTATTAAGTGTTTTTCGTTCATAAGTAAAATTAACTATTTTTGCACTTACGTCATTGTAATTCTAAAGATTTGACAAGTATTTTTTTTTTTTTTATTTGTTTCACAAATTGAATGTAACACTTATTTACATAAAACAAATCTTACAAAAACAAAACAATGCAGTGTTCATTCTAGAATAGTGAACACAGCTTACATAAGAACACAAAAAAAATATATAAAACGATACTATCAATTTTGCACTTCGATTGACACTTTTGCCACTAAAGTGCACTTTATCACTTATTCCTCAAGTGACTTAGACCACTTTAGTTTATTTTTAGTTATATTTTAGTTTTATTTATGGGGGCGGAAGGTGGAAGGGACTTGTTCTGATCTGACTTTGATTTATTTACGCGTTTATTTTAACGGAAATCCAAATTGGTGACTGTAAGCCATTTTATTGTCCCACTACTGGGCATAATTGGTAGAATTCTGGAGCTATCTTCATGCAGATTAGTAGCTACATTTAAAATTTATACAGAACTAAATTTACCTGACAATGATGTCATAAGCTCTATGACTCTACATCGCGGTTATAAATAATTCCACGTTCATAAATGAATAACGGAGAAGTTACATATTTTGACTGGTTCCATATTTGAAAAAGGTTATTCAACTACCAAATTTGCAAATTATGACGTCAGAAAGTCAAAGGGCTCGAACACAAAACTGCGATGCGACGCGATGCGAATTCGCAACGCAGAAAATTGCGATGCGAAATGCTGCGATGCGATATCGTGCGGCGTAGCGTCTCTCAGGGTGACCAACAACAACAACCACTGTGCGATGCGAATCAATTCGCAAGTTCTTGCGATGCGTCGAGGGAGCTCGCAGATTTTTGCGATGCGACGTCGCATCGCAGTTTTGTGTACGAACCCAAAAACCGTGAAATAGGTATATGTGACGATGGCCAACTGCAGCATACATTAACAACTCAAAATTTAATTTTATAAGCCTAGTCAATATATATATTGACAATATTGACCAAAGTATTGACCATATTGATGGTCATTTCTCAGTCACCACTTGACTTTTTTATTAATAATAGACGCGTAAGTAAAACAATCCTAACTTTATGTTAGTTTAAGTTATTGTACCTGAAATGCGGAAGATGCGTGCATGGATGCATATGCACAGATTATATAGAAAGGCATTCAAAAATGAGTTGTAGGTACTGGAATAAATATTTGCGAAATTTAAATTTAGTCCTCAAGGGCAGACTCTTTAGCACATAATCTGGATGTATTAAATATTAATAGCAGACATTCGTGGGTGGTAGTAGCGAACGACTTGGACTGCAACGAGCATGCTCCTTTAATAAATGAAAATAAATAATAATTATTGTCTTTTTATGTTGACATTGGGAGCGCGTACATATGTCAAAATACTTGTTTCTCCACTTGGCGTAAAGAAAATGAAAAGAAAAAAAAATAAAGCCAATTGAAATTTATTTTAATAGAAATACTATTGACTTTGTCGTCATTGATATAACGCCCGTTATTAATAACCAATCTATCCAATGATTTGGCTACTAAAGATAGACTTAGAAAAAATTCGATCTTGGGTAAGTAAAATTTGGATAAGTCGATTTTAATAACAGGCCTTTTTTCTATATTATGAGTCTTAATGTTGTGTGTGAGACGATTTATATTGTACAGCCATCTTTTAAATATATGTCTTAAATCACTTTCGCATATTACGGTCACAACTTAATAACTTTTCCACAGTAGAAATATGGAACTGAGATCAACCGACACCGTGAGATTACCTACTTATATTATTTGTAAATTGTGTAGTTAATGCTCTATTGATTGATCATAATAGTACCGTGCTATTTAATAGCTAAATTATAAAAAATAACACTATTATTAAAATATAATATACTGACAACCTTATTACTCAACGGAGTGTAGGTAATTATTTTATCAACTAGGCTTAGTTTCCATACTGTTCCATATTTGTACTGTGACTATTCTTTAATTTAGGTTTAAGTCGATTCAAATAATTGTTTAATAGTTATCATGCATATTCATAAAAATAAGTGTTGTACTTAATGTTATTCCATTATCTCAGTTCAAAAATCTTATACGAGTAATTATGATATTTGTGTCGCAAAACTGTAAAAATTTAGAATCGGTAGAATAATTAAAAGTGAATGAATTTCCATAATATTTACCCTTTTGTTATTATATTCTGTGGTCAAATTAAAATAATTGACTGTATCTGATTAATGTACAATATATAGGTAAAGTAAGCAAATATACTCCTAAGGACATTATTTTTAAAGTAAGTACATATTTTTGCACAAGTAGATTTGCTTGTGAAATAATTTTAAAATTATTTATTGTAAATTTTAAAATTAATAAATATAAATTGAATTTAATTTCATGAGAATAATTTACTCACACTTTATTACGCTATGTGCCATAATAAAACAAGATGCGTGATTTAATAAAAAAATGATAAAACAAACCAAAAATCCCGATGCAAGAACAGCATATATCATCTCTATTCTTGCGTAAATCGTCATATGTTTCGTTGGTACATTTTAATAAATTAAAGATAATTTAAAAATATTGCCGATTATATTTCTGAAAATGATTATATACGGCAATATTTTTAAATTAAATTTATTTTCATTGTAGACTGATTTGATTTGAATATATTTAACATTCGCATGTAATAATGATTTGCAATGTTAGAACTTCAATTTACATAAGATCTTATAGTCTGATGCATTAGCAAAACGAGTATGAGTGTATTTGCTTACTTCCTTTATTTGTTTAAACAAATCAATATGTACCTTGTGCCTGCTAGAGCTTCAAAATCGACAGACAAATGTGCTTTATAAGTTTATTTTATATTTATACCATTGTATATACTATATAGCATTATTTTTACAATGTACTGATAAAATGTAACCTGAATATTCATAAACTAAATTTATCAATTTGATTTTGTACCCAGAATCTGCTTACAATAATAATCATGTTAAGCGTTTAAACTTTATCAAAGCCGACATATATTAATTAATAAGATACATATATTTCTAATTATTTTTTATCTAATTGTTTATTTTTATAAATCTATGTATGTAATATTTACTCTCGATCTAAGTGTATAGATCTAGATTCTAGACTTATGTCTTAAAATGTAATAAAAAATATTGTCGGAATAGTTATTTTATCAAATAATAATGCTATGTATATTATCATTATGAGAACACCAACATTTAGTATTACGAATTATTTTACTTAAAAACATTTTCGTATCACTATATAAAAATAGATAAATTAATTAGTAAATAGATAGAAAATATATTTTATGCGCTGTTTCATTAAATTTGTCGTCGTTATCTTAATGTGGACCTGTCAAACGAATATAATAGATAAATTAATAATAACATTGATAACTAACAAATTAATTATGTACTGCATGTTACGGATAATTTAGTATGTAATTATATTTTTAAGATCCAATCAATTCACTGCGTTTGGCTTTTAGTCTAATTTGCTTAAATATTAAAGAGTATATGCTTAACCAATGTAATGTTGTTTGATTCTATCAGTTTTTTATTGTTTTTTTTTAGTGTGGCGTTTCATAATAAATAATAAAAGGGGTCTACACACAAATCCGCGTAATACTATAAGTCTGGGATCATGAGCATGACTATTGGTAGGTTCGGCAATATGCTAGGATTGACAATATGCACGGCCCGGCAATATGCTAATCCCGACATTGTGGCCGAATCCTAAGTCCAGCACTAAATAGTGGCTACATTTTAATGTTGCTTCATTATAGAAAGATAATTTTAAAATGAAATATTATATTTAAAAGTGAAAAAAATAAAAAAAATCCGCAGAATATTTAGCTAACTACTCAAGGATTATCCCTACCCTTGCGTTTCATATTAATAAAAATGATAATTAAAAATATATAGTTGCTTTTGTCTTGTACTACAATTATAACGTATGTTTTGTTACAGCCCATTTCTTCAAATCATCAACCGGCAGAGTGCAAATGATTTTCAAAAATGAGAAGTTTTACCAGCAAGTGGAGGGTGATGAGAGGATTCGATGGCGTTGTACTAAAAGAGGCTGTAGAGCCTTCTATTATACTATAGGGGGCATCGTGGCTAGGACGCAAGAAGCACACAATCATTTTATAAGGTATCCGGGAACGCCTGCGACTTTACAGAACAAAGTGAAGAAAATTCGAGGAAATGTCAGCTTGAATTGACTTATCCTGGTGTTGAAGATGAATTATTAAAGTGACGATTGTCCAATGCACTTACTCACATGTGTGTCTTTAATGCTATCTACGAACATGCGTCCCTAAATACATGGACACAAAAAAGACCCACTGTGTGTCCAACTGATGTGGGGAAAATCGTGGTAGTTAACATGATTAACTGACCATTTCTATCCCATTTATGGTTTTGGGCAGCGCCATAAAAATATTACTCATAGACATGCAGGTCTATCCCAGTGTGGTTTGGTGAACTTTTATAATACGCTCTCTCTCGAAAATAAAATGGAGTCTTAATATTTGACCCCAAATCTTCAGTGATATAGAGTTCGTTTAACATTTTTTCGTTACATTTATAGATATTATATTTAATAGTTTCTGTTACATAATAAATAAAAATAATAAATATTAAAATTAAAGTGAATTCATAAGTAATATTATCCCATTTATAGGTATCTATTAGACTCTATAAAATAGAGTTTTTATTAAATTTTGATAAGTCAATTGATACAGCTAGTCATAGTTAAAATTAAAATAATACAGTTTTTGCGAAGAAAGGGAAAAATACTATCCTTTGTAATTATTATTTATTTATTATATTATAATGTAATCCGATTTTCATTCCAATGTTATTATTTAATTAAAAAATGCAAATTATTGCATTTTTTTTTCATTCTTTAAACACGTTCAAATACAAAAATACAATCTCATTTACTTCTTTAACGATATTTTTTAAATTAAAAATGAAATATTAATTTAATTTTAAAATGTAAAGCGTTTAATATCGGTGTGCCTACTTATAAAAAATTAAATGCTTAAATTAAGATTGCACATTTTTAATTATTCATGTAAATTCTGCTTTGGGGTCTTTTAACTGTGTTGAGAAATTTTAATTAAGATCTTTTTTTTTTATATAATATAAGAGTAGCAGACGAGCATACAGTCCACCTGATGGTAAGTGGCTACTGCCGCCCATGGACATCTGTAATCAACCCCAGATAGGATTAGATATTCCTACATGAGGTCGGCCACAGATGCGCCGCTACCCCTGAGGACTAAGCTGGAACGCCTCGGAAAAGTATGTCTCCCTTACCACACCCTTCAAACCGGAACACAGCAGCGCCTAACACTGCCGTTATTAGGTAGAAATAGGTGTGGCGATGGTGCCGCCGGAGTCGAACCACAAAGGGTTCTACCACCTTCAAAAGTATCTGAAATACACGACGAAAAGATCTGTAATACACGATAAAAATAGGGATCTGTAAATAAATAATCATCACTTTCTGCTATGGGTTTATATAATGAAAATGTAAGGCAGGTCGAAATTATAAAATTAAGTAAAATATAAAATAAATTATAGTGGTAACTTAACTAATACTTTGTAAACGAGCTTCAAGAATGTAGAAATGTATGAGTATGTTTTAAATATCAAACTTTATTAAAATTATTTTATTTTTTATAATTTTGTATATATTTACATGTTACGTATATGTGAATGAAAAGCAGCTAGATTTGAAAATGTACAATACAGATAATTATAAAAATATAGCAATAATATTTAAACTATACTAGTCAACGTTTATCGGAGGCATGCGGCAATATCCAAATAAATTATTATATCAGGTGTTTTACATCATACAATATTACTATGAAGAGATTACTTTATGCACAATGCACATAATGCAGTAAAATAAATGATTTTGCCATATAACAAAATGCCGTATATTGCCATATGCCTGCAACATAACAAACTTTAATGTGTTGGTGGTTGCATTTATTTTTGAGTTTAGCGCTTGTTTCTGTGATTTTAATAATAAACAAATTATATAAACAGAGGGTTTTTATTTTTCTCCAAAATAGTAAAGTTTATATAAATCGCTTTTTTTATTATTGAGTGCGGCTTTGTACGAGTAGGTATAAGAAACGTTTAAATTAAATAATGTTACTGTAAATTAATTTATCCAAAATTACAATCATTTTTACAATAATAAACATAAAATAACTTTCATTTACAATTTATATTAAGACCGAAAATTATTTTTTCCATATTTCTTGATTATTTGATTTTTGAAATCGCAATAACTTGAGAGATTTATATAAAAAAAATCTCTAAGGTATGTGTAGTCTACCAATACGCACTTGGCCAGCGCGGTGGATTATGGCCTGATCCTTCTCACTCTGAGAGAAGACCCGTGCCCAGCAGTGGGACAGTAATGGGTTGATGATGAATAACTTGACGCATTATTTGTAAATATTTTTTGTCCGCATAAATTATGTAATAAAATTATACGTTTTTGCAGCTCGACTTCTGTATTCGAAGCATGGCTTCACGTTGCTTCTCTACAACAACTACACGTATGTACGGAACCACGTAGCGCAAAATAAAATAAGGTGGCGTTGCTCAGTCCGCGGGTGTAAGGCCAGAGTTCATACCATTGAGAGCGAGGTCATCGTCATGGGAGAACATAACCATCCTCCACGGGATGTCAATAAAATTAAGTATACTAGAAGTGAACGGCTGTAAATATGTTAAATGATAAAGAACGGCAAAGAAATGAATAAGTAATAAAAAAAAAGTATATAATATATGTAGTCTTTTAGTATTATTCGATAAAATAGAAATTATAATAGTAGCTACCCTTGAAAATACTTACGTAATAATAATATAATAATAATGTTTTGTTACTTTTGTAAGAGTAAGATTGTTTATATTGTACTGTTTGTGACTTTTTCAAGTTTATTAATAAAAAGCTTTTACTTCAATATTTTTTCCAAATTGTTATTGCTTGCAACTTTTGTTTTATTATAAATAAATGTTATGGCACATTAGAAAGTTTACTAAAACTTTCTTACTTCAGTCATTAATATAATTTAATTTTTAAAAAGAAACATTTTTCGGATTTGTCTTTAGACAAATTATAAAATGTAGAAAATATTGAATTTAGGGAAATTATAAAATGAATTATGAAATTAAATAATGAAATGGATATTTAAATAATCATTTAATCGATATTGAAATGCACCGTTGAAATAATTAATCTCCACAAATATGGACTGAAGTAAAATTTAAACTTTCAGAAAGAAACCAAGATGCCGCTATGTGACAGATAAATATGTCATGTGGTACTTGCCTATGTGTTAAACCATTATTACATTACATTATTTATTGACATGTCAATAACTATTTTAAAAAATGAAACTGTTTTTAGTAATAATTTAATTATAAGTTTTTTATTGCAGCAAGATTGCTATACTCGAAACGGGGGTTCACATGGCTACTATACAACAGCTACACATATGTCCGGAACCACGTGACGCAAAATAAAATTAGATGGCGCTGCTCAATCCGCGGGTGCTCAGCCAGAGTCCACACCATCGAGAGCGACGTGGTCGTGGCGTTGGAGCACCACAACCATGCTCCACAGAATGTAGACAAAATTAATGTTATGAGAAGCGAATGGCTATAATTATTATGAAATCATTTTTAACACTGCACTGCGAGTTTTCTCAATGGGAAATAATAAATTACAAACTAAATACATAATCGAGGCTCACCTAGAGTATCCTCTACCACTGCTCGAATGCGAATATGTGGTTAGTAATTAAGTACTCTAAGTTTCAAACCGTCCACAAAGTTTTCGAAAAGATTTAGCAACTGGTATCCATTTACAATATCTTGATTTTCAGGCATTGAAATTGTCTACATTTAGTTATCTGGTAATTATTTAGTACATTGCATTACATTTTCATAAATGAAATGTTAATCTAAATATACATATATAACTCAAAGGTGACTGACTGACATAGTGATCTATCAACGCACAGCCCAAACCAGGGGACGGATTGGGCTGAAATTTGGCATGCAGGTAGATGTTATGACGTAGGCATCCGCTAAGAAAGGATTTTGATCAATTCTACCCCCAAGGGGATAAAATAGGGGATGAAAATATTACTTCGTAACGCGAGCGAAGCCGCGGGCAAAAGCTCGTATTAAATAAAGTCGCAGGAAAATCTATGTGAATTAATATACAATGACTCGTCGTAACTCTGTGTTCAAAATTAATTTTGTGTAACGTAGTTAATAGGTAATTATTTAATTTTACAATGCTTTAGTTATTTACTGGTACGGTTAATGAAAGCTATACTGTAGCACTACCATGAGTTTACAAAAGTATTACTCGCTAGCGACTGCGTAAAATAAATGTATGAAAAATTGTACAGCGCCTCTGGTGGTTACTTGTAGAACTAAAATCCGTAGTGGCGTAACTCGATACGTAAAAAACCTATCGAAATCAAATCGCTAGCGAATGTCATTATGATCTATTGCCATACAAATTCGGTCCCATGAGTCATTAATTTGACAGACGTTGTCAAGAAATACCGTAACGATAGTAGTTATGTTATTCACTAGCAAAATGACAATAGTTTTCTATTTACTATTTCTATAGTGGCGTTTCTATGCCAACTCATGGTAGTGCTACTGAATTATTTCATATTGGCTTAAATGTTTTTATTGTAGTAAATTGTTTGATGAGAGATAACGGTTTTTTTACACATCCAAATACAAAAAAATTGATAAGTATACCAAATTCAAAATAAAGAAGTAGATACTGAAATAACGCCTAAATATATCATTATTTATTAGAGAATAAAATAATACGAATCATGAAGATGGTATCGCTTGTTGCTAAAATTGCTTGGAAAAGATTTAAAATGCCATTATGTTTTATCACATAATAAGATCAAATTCACTAAATTGATGATGCCGTTAAATTACTAAAATCAGTGTAAGTTGTCTCTAAATAAATAACTACAAATAAGTTTGTTTTCGATTTACTAATCGCTTAATCAAATTAAAAGACACCAATAGCAATCTTCTTTCTACCTTTCCACTTCCCGGGTCAAATGTTAGAATAATGATTCGTAACTTCACAGGTCTGGAGCCGATATTCTTCACGTCGACGCGAGGCAGTCGTGTGATGTTGATGGGAGGTTACAAGTTCCGGAGTAACGGTGGGCAGGGTTGCAAGCAGCGGTGGCGGTGCGCGTCCCACGAGCGGTTCGGTTGCAAGGCCATCGCCCATACAGTTAGAAACGAAGTTGTGTACCTGATTAATCATCATACGACGTCATTGTGAAGTTGATGACGTTACTGCAGATCACCCATAATAGTCCCCATGTCAGTTGTGGTGCTTATGTTGTGTGCGTGGGATGTTTTGCTTGGTTATTTTTATGAGTACAATAAAGAAATATTTCGAGGTGTTCATAATAATATTCAGTTTAACATATCGTGGATTTTTCAAACACAATCTCAAAGCTCAATTTTGTAGGATAATACATTATACGCACCGTTGAGAAGATTTCAATGTACTTTTTCGTGTCCGACTTTGCAAATAGAAAATTGATTTTATTAAAAAGTTGCAAATATTCATTCATAATTTATAGTCAATAGTAAAATATAAGTCACATCATTGTTTTATAATCATTATTATGATTATGGCTATTTTAAGTTAAATTGTATATAAGCTGAAGTGTAGTTTTTAATAGAGTCATATACCACAATTATCGCTTTACAATAAAGCTCGTTATTTAATTTTATTTGTAATGTTTTTGGAGAAGTTGTATAAATAAATGTTATTTAAAATATTTATGTCTGTTTTAATAATTTTAATTGTTTTTTTTAAGTCGAGGAGACAGTTAACTGTGTAGATGGTGTCCCTGTCTTTACTGCTACAAAAATACAGAAACCTTCAGATATTCCCAAATATTTCTACGTTATAGTCCGCGTAAAACTGCTAGTCCGCTCTGAATATAGAAATGGGCCGAATTGCTTCGAGAAAAGAATGCTACGGCCGTGCCGCTTCTTTTGGCTCGACTTGGCGGAGGCACTGCCATGCCTCCAGATTTATCGCGTCGCCATAGCAAATTGTATTTCTACACCTACTTGCAACATATTCAGAGCGGACTAGCAGTGTGGTGCAGATTATACCTTAATTATTCTTAAGCTATTTGCGAATTATCCAGCTCTACAATATCTGAAGATTACCCTAGTATTTTGTATGTTTTTCTGTGGTAACTAATATATGAATAATATGAATGTAATAATACGTAATCTTTAAATTATCTACATATTTCATACTAATCGTCAAAATATTCAGATAATGTGCAATATAATTTTGAAACATATAGATACATTTATATTTTAAAGTTAAGCATATACATACACCTTTGTCAAATAACTTTTTCTATGCGTTTTTCTTTTCAGATTCCAATGTACTATTTACAAAGTCTTATGCAGGAAATCCTATGCTCGTGATCGGCGACTACAAGTTCTGCCGAAAAGCCATGAACAAACTGAAAACTAGATGGGTTTGTTCCACCCACAACAACAGAGGTTGCGGCGCTTTGGTCCACACTGTTGATGGATTCATAGTTAAATTGAAAAACGAACATAATCATTAATTGAAAATCTTACGGAAAATAACTATGTTTCTTAGTTTCTTTTACATTTTCAGTGTCACTCATTAAGTTTCTCAAAGTACACTTTAATACCTACTTTGTTTCAATTAAAAATTTATTTCAGGTTATATTTGTAATAATAAACGTTAAAAAACATTTTCTATGTTGAGTTGGGTCTTTTGAATAAATTAATACATAAATAAATGCAATTTAGAAAAATGACTTTTTATTTATAATTATGATGACGGCCACCAATACAATTTTAATTTTAAATTAATTATACAATATAAAATTAAATTGTATGACAGATTATAACTACAAAATTACAATAACAATGTTTATTATTAAATTTTCAAGGTATTGAGGATATCTATTCTAATATTGTTTTCTTTTTGCACACTAATATGCTAATCTGAAAGCTAATGTTGGAAATTAAAAAATATATTTAAATAAAATTGTTGTATTATTTTATTAATTGTATTTCCATGTTACCTTAAAATTGATAACCATAAATTATCATTGATACTTTATATTTTTTCAGATGTACAAATGATAATGTCGAGAAAAGGCAACCCTCTGATCGCGGTGGGGGGCTATACGTTTTGTAAGAAATGTATCACTTCTAACAAAACTCGATGGGTCTGTTCGACCCATAATTATAAGAAATGCAAGGCATACGCTATAACAATAGATAACACTGTTGTAAAAATAAATAATTGTCATAATCATTGATCGATAAAATGATCCTTAGGTTATACAAAAATTGTATACAAAAATTGTAATACTTGTAGTTGTGTGTGTGGATTAGAAGTCTAGTGACTTGAATCAAAAAATTAGACGTAATATTTGCTATGCAAATGTCGCGTGGAATCGAACCCAAGGCGCGACTGCACATGCGACTCTTGTCGTGACGGGTATTTTGAGAAATAAAAAATAAATTTCTTAATATTTTTAGTATTATTAAAATGTTAGTTACAGGAAATTCTATTCTTTAAAAAAAAAAGATAACCACCTCCTTTTTGAAGTCTGTTAATGAAGACTATTATATTTAATATACCTATTTTTACTTATATCTTTTGTGTTCATTATGTTTTGTGCTCATGTTTTAAATAAGTAATTTTAAAATAATTTGATTTCTCGTAGGTATAATAAAATAGTTATGTTCCTTTTTATGTACATGCCTAGTTATGGCATAAAAATAGTGATAAAATAAAACTAAAACAGATTGTTTCATTGTATTTTATTTGTCATTAATTTATTTTTTGTCTTTTTGTCTTGTTGTTGTGTTATTTGTTATTTTTCCTTGAATCGTGCTCTTAAAGTCGTCTGACACGAGTATGTAGGGCTTGTATCCTGTAGGATACAATAATTTGACTCGGTGAAACAAGGCTTACCGCCTTCTTTCAGCCGCGAAATACAGGATAATAGCGTTGAAGTGCCGCTCAGCTTTAGCTCAGCTTTAGCGCCACCTGTGTGGAGCGTATTCCCTGGATCCAGATATTGCACAAATCGCCATAACCAATACCCTTATAATGTCTGGCTGCCAGACACCTATATAGAGTCTTAGAAACATTTAGCACACTGGTCTGCAACCCAACTCCTTACCTTCCCTTTTATGGTCCGGGCTACATAAAACGATGCTTAATTTTCCGTTTGTATTTATTTTAAACAATATAGGTATTTAAAAATGTCCAAATCTATTAATTCTTAACAATATTTTTAAATTATATTTCCCAAATGCTATGTTGTGGTCGATTGAGGTCCTTATTTCTAATAGGTTTTCAGCCCCATTTTGGTTTAGAGTCTAAACTTTAGACCATGGCTACCAAACTGGTCAAGAGCGGACTTATAGACATTATACTTCACTATTTCTCGCGAATCTTTCCTTCATAATTAAAACAAATAATTTTAGCAAGTGAATATTTAGGTAGAGGTAGGGAAGCAAACCTATGTTTTATATTTTTTGACAAAAATATCTATTTTTACTTTTCAGCCACGTTCGTGAAGTCAAGACGGGGGAAAACATTGATTCAGATCGGAAACCACAGGTTTTGCACTCAACTAGTATCCGGGCCTAGAGTACGGTGGGTGTGTTCAACGCACAATGGGAAAGGCTGCCATGCGTGCATACACACGATTGATAAAGAAATTGTCAGCATTAAGAATACTCACAATCATTAACATATCTTTTATGTTACGGCTTGTAAGATAAGTCATAGACGCTTATTTTTTGAAAATATTTAAATGTGTAATCGTGTTTGTCAGAAGTAGTCAGACCTTTTTATTTTATTTCGGATGCGTAATTTAGTACTACAGAGTCGTACTTTAAAGTACCTATTAAAAAGACACAAACATGGCGTTCCAGAATTCTCGCATTATGGCACATACATAGTTATGACTTATTTGTCATATGACAAAAGTTAGATACTTAGGATGCAGGTAACGCCATCTTGTGTCGAGTAGCGGAAACACATAGTATTATTACGTAACTAAATGTATGCAACCAAAAAAATGTATTCCTATGTAATATGAAGTTGTTTTTGAATTAGTCATTTTATAAACAATGAATGAATTTGCCAAATTGGAGATTTGGCTTGTTACTTGTGAACCTTTGTGTGCTTTTCGATTTGTATGTGTGACTTTCAGATTCATTTATACAGGTATGAATATATTTATTTTATTTCATGAATTAATTTAATGATCACTATTTTAATAATGCACCCATCTTTACCCATCGTTGCGTAAACGCAACATTTTATGTTTGATTTTTTTGGTATTAAAAATAGGACAGTAAATCTCTAAGATCTAATATTGTCGGTAAAAGAAAAGCTAAAATACAGGTTATTATTATTTGGACACTTATTTTCATAAAAAATATATTATATTTTTAATTTTGAAAAACAGCTAATTGAGTGTTCTCCAGTTAGACAAATTAAACAAGTTGAAATCATAAAAAAAATATTAATTAAAATAAATCAGAACTTTTGCACTAAACAAATATTTTAAGAAACTTTATTTATGAGTTCAATAATTCTGTTGAAAAGTAAGACCTATATAATTATTACCTAGAAGACCTACTTAACTTAGACTTACACGAAATGTTGCGTGTACGCAACGTTGGGAGAATTATTGAATGTTTGTTATAGTAATGCCGCGGTCCATTGATGCTAGTAATTTATAGTAAACAATTATTTCTTGGAGCTAAAGCGACACCAACGCTTTTGTTTCATTAGTTAGTCAGTTGTTTAACTTCAAGCTGCCTGGTTTATGTAGTAACCCACAAAACAAGTGTTTTTTCTCTATATAATAATGGTTTATAACGCATTGTCTTCACGAGGGCTTGTTGGAAGAAGAGGAGGATTTAAAAAATGCTAAACAAATTGATGCTGTATACATCCTCCCACCGGTTGACAATCTTACAGACGAAGAAGGCCTAGATGATGATATGTTGGGTGATTTTGACAGCACTCTGCCCACCGATATCGCTGGAACATATGAAATCCACACTGATTTACCCTAGTCCTTCAACTTCAAGAAAATCGAAAAGGTCAAAGAAGTCACCAAAATGTGTTGCAAGGTTCTTCAATTAGGGAAAACAGGTCTCCAGACATGTTGTCCCTAATTGAAGAACCTTGCAAACATCGCGTATTTTTTGATAAACATTTTCTTTTTTTTTTAATTAGATTCCAAATCTTACGTTGATGAAAGTGAAGAAGCACAGCAAGCCGAACATTGCCGTGTGAATGTATCAAATACAAATATGGGAAGACCATCCAAGAACGCATTGCCTACTAATATTCGCTATGATAATGTTGGTCATGTCATAGAAGAACATGAAAATAAGCGTCGAAGAAGATGCCGACAATGTAAAAGTACAACAATTTACATGTGTAAAAAATGTCAGGTGCATCTTCATGCTGATTGTTTTAAAATGTTCCACTCCCGTTAGTAAAGTCCGCGTAAAACTGCTAGTCCGCTCTGAGTATAGAAATGAATCGCGTTGCCATAGCAAATTGTATGACTACACCCTGCTCGCAACAACTTCAGAGCGGACTAGCAGTTTAGCGCGTACTATATTTGCGTTGTAGTTTTAAAGTTCACTTATCCTAACGTTGCGTAAACGTAACATTTTGTTCAAGTTAAACGGAATGATCAATATTTTTTATGACTATGCTTCTCTCCTTTTGAATGTCACTAATATAAACAATAAAATAAAAAAATATGCTTTTAATTTTAAACCCTTGGGAATTAATGGGTTACACATATAACAAATTCGAATTAAAATAGCATTCATTTGAAGGTGACACATACATAATTATTTTATTTTACCATAATTATAATATTTTAAATATATTTTATAATATTTTAAATTATAAAGGTATTTTATTTTAAAATAATTATGTGGTGTAACTATATAATTTAAAAAAATATATTTTTCTTAAAAAACATGTTTATTTTAAAACTTTAAGAAGCATAGTTAGCATGATTATGTCACAAAATAAATAATTATTACTTAATGGAAAAATATGTCTATCCATAATTTTTAAGCAGAACAAAAAAAATAAAAAATACATTTATATCACGGCGTTCTGACTCGTGTGATTGCAGTCCTCGCCTGCGGCTCGGCCTGCAAACTCACACTTGTCAGAAAAAAATTTTTCGTCCTCGTATTGTAATGTACTATTCTGTCTAAAGCATCTACAGATTTATTTTTACAATGAAATAATTCTTAATTTTCAGTATCATTCGGAACAACTATTCGAGGGAACGCTAAATTAACGTTTGAAGGATACACATTTTCAGTTCAAAGGGAGCTTGGAGGGAAGTGTAGATGGCGCTGCTCAACGCACAGCGGCAAGGGATGCAACGCTAGTTTATACACAGTTGAAAACGAAATTGTTTCTGTTAATAATAACCATACACATTAATAGTGCTTAAATAAAATCACAAGCAATAAGCTTGAAGGTGGTAGATTTTTTTGTGATTGGACTGGACGCACCGACGCAAATTTCTGACTTATAACAGCTGTGTGAAGAGCTGCTGTGTTCGACTTTGAAGGGGTAGGGGAGACTATATTTGGGTTGATTGCAGATGTCCACGGGCGGCAGTGACCACTTATCAGCTGGACTGCTTTTGCTTATTTTATGTTATAAAATACGACTCAATAAAAGATAAAGTTCAGATACGACTACTTAGCTCAAATGTGTTTAAGTCTAGGTTTTGTATATAGTTTTTTAATTTTTATATTAAATTTATCTACACACATCATTTGTTTTTCCTCATAGTCCATTGAAATGTTACATTTTTTAGGCCTTAGTGTGCATTTGTCAGAGGACGCAATTTTATTTTTTTAATGTGTAGGGGGGGTCAGTAGAAGCTTAAGTTCAAGTTTGTGGGGTCGGCACTCTTGTCCCCCGGCCGCCATCTTGGAAAAGGGGGTGCAAAGGGTTTTCGCGCTGTATCTCGTAAACTAGTTACCCTAGAGAAAATTTAATCAAACATAAAATGTAGCAAATTAAATTTCCTACAATTTTATTTCTATTACTTTTTATCGTCAAGTGACCAACAAAAAAGTTATAAACAAAAATAAATGAAAATTTTGTAACAAATTTCCTTTTGGAGGTTATAACTTTTTTTCAGTTCATTTTACAATAAAATGACATCACAGCAATTTTGTAGAGGGTTTTTCAACGAACAATTTCCTCTATATAATTGTTTCATTTTATTTATTTATCTAGGTTTTACAGCGCTCCAAACTTGAACGGATTCTCGAATGCTCATAGGGATGCAATAAAAACTAAAAATTAGGCTTACTTTTCTATCTATATTTTTTTTATTCATACAATTTATTATGATCTTAACATTCCTATGCTATTATTAAACTATGTTTGACCATTTTACTTTGAAATAAAGACGATACTCTAGACACTCTGCGATACAAACGATTTGCTAAGACAGTGACAAAAAATGCATTTAATCTCTCTTCACTTCCTCCAACACAAGATGCAGCCCGTTTCCACAGTTTCCGAGTGTATCACCAGATTCAGTTATGGCTCGGTAAATATTGTGATCCAGAAGAATGGGGCTGGAAAAAGCATGGAAAATTTTGGATGCCAATCCAAGCTTCCAAGCCTCCATCACCCCCCGAGCTTATGAAATTAATCTTTTGCAGATGCAAAGGAAATTGTGGAAGTGCGTGCGGTTGCCGAAAAGTAGGCCTTAAATGTTCACCAGTTTGCCTCCATTGTGGTGGTGAAAGCTGCAGCAACATCGTGGACATATCAACATTACTTGAAGAAAATGAATTAGAAGATGAATTACCCACAATGACGCCAATACCAACTCCCATTATACTACAAAAATTCACCTCGGATACTGATTCAGATTTTTTCTCGCAGCCTGGACCATCGAAGAGAATGAAAAAATAATAACTGATAGACATTTTTCAATATATAATAATAAATAACATTATTTTGTCTAGAAATTGCCCGTGGATTACCTCATAGGTGGTGGGTAAAAGGGTCAAACATAGTTTAATAATAGCATAGGAATGTTAAGATCATAATAAATTGTATGAATAAAAAAAATATAGATAGAAAAGTAAGCCTAATTTTTAGTTTTTATTGCATCCCTATGAGCATTCGAGAATCCGTTCAAGTTTGGAGCGCTGTAAAACCTAGATAAATAAATAAAATGAAACAATTATATAGAGGAAATTGTTCGTTGAAAAACCCTCTACAAAATTGCTGTGATGTCATTTTATTGTAAAATGAACTGAAAAAAAGTTATAACCTCCAAAAGGAAATTTGTTACAAAATTTTCATTTATTTTTGTTTATAACTTTTTTGTTGGTCACTTGACGATAAAAAGTAATAGAAATAAAATTGTAGGAAATTTAATTTGCTACATTTTATGTTTTATTAAATTTTCTGTAGGGTAACTAGTTTACGAGATACAGCGCGAAAACCCTTTGCGCCCCCTTTTCCAAGATGGCGGCCGGGGGACAAGGGTGCCGACCCCACAAACTTGAACTTAAGCTTCTACTGACCCCCCCTACACATTAAAAAAATAAAATTGCGTCCTCTGACAAATGCATACCCAAATGTAACTTTTCAATGGACTACTCAATGCAATGCGTGGAGTGTTAATTCTTAGTGATCGATTTAAAATAAGTCTCATACTTGGATTCCATTACAAACTTGTGGGCGATAGTAGGATTAAATAAATTCTCGGCTCATTCACACATTTCGACAGCTTCAAAATAGTTAATTGAAAAGGGATGTAATATAACCTATGTATCTATACGATTTAGACGAAACAAAAACCTCATTGTTAAAATCTGTCAAGCCCTTTGTCTGTAGGGCGTGCCAAAGAATAAGACATACATACTTACCTATAATAGTAAAATATTACACTTTACAATCAAGTAAATATATGTTCTACATGGACAGAAAATAAGTATTATAGACACACGTATATTTATATGCAACCGCTATCAATTTATTGCTTAAACTTTAATATTTAATTTTATCGTATTTTATAAGTGCATCATACATAGCATGTCACTATATCTTTATATTTCTTTTACAGTAACATACAAGATGTCACGTCGGGGAAAGACCCTACTAAGTATCGACGGGTTCACGTTTTGCATCCAGAACGTCAGCGGGATGAAGACCAGATGGGTCTGTTCTACGCATAACCATCGACAGTGTAGAGCCGTCGTACACACGTACAATCAGTATATATTGAAACTGAAGAATAAGCATAATCACGACTAATCTCATGTGTTATGTAGGGTATAGTCCGCGTAAAGCTGCTAGTCCGCTCTGAATATAGAAATAAATCGCGTCGCCATAGCAAATTGTATGACTACACCTGCTCGCAGCAACTACAAAGCGGACTAGCGTTTGGCGCGTAATAGTTTGAAAGCTGGTAGAACTGCTTCGACTCAGAAGGTACCACCGCCACACGTATTAGTAAAGTGTAATAATAGCGTTAGTTCTGTCCCGTTATATTTGGGTTTAACAGGTAGCTATTTAATTTAAAAACATATACCCATTTGACATTTTCCTGGTTTAAAAATTTTGGAAATGAAAAATAACGTTATGCACTAATCATCGTATATGTACTACGAAAAACGATTTGTTTATAAAAACCATAGATTAGTAAAGAATACTCGCTCCTATCAAAAAAATGTAACCAGTTTTGACAATTGAAATTGTCAATGTCACCCAATATCGTGTTTGACAAATATTAAAAAAATGTAGTTTTATAGATCATTTACGAATGAAACGATATTTCTCCGCACTTTTATTTCGATTTTATGCTTTTGCACAACTTATCTGCGCATGTCGGCATTGTTCCGCGTAAATTACACCATGACAGCCGTTAAATGGCTAACAGAATTGTCAGCCGTTTAAGCCATTTAATGGCTTCCTTCAGTTACAAGGTGGTGAGATATATATACTTGTCTATGATAAACACTTAAGAATATTTAAATAAAAAACATGAAAACATTTCTTGATCCACATTAAAATTAATTAATATTATTATAATTAACGTATTGCTACGATCAATAAAAAACATTGTTATAAGTCACGTAAGATTACATTGTAACTGTAATGAATTTTAAAATATCAAACTAAAATAAGCATAGATTTTTAATTTCAAGTAGAGCGAAGTTTTTTGTCATTTTTTGTACGAAAGTATTAAGTTGGATTTTATGTATCATAATAGTTCTAACGTGCAATCTGTTGTATTTCTTGTCATTATATTAAGCGCTTTTGCCGATCTAAATTGTCTTCTTAACGTCAGTAAGATTATAAATTAAAAAGCTAGTGGGTATGTAACTGTTTTTCTTATTTCTCTATTTACATGTTGTATATTTCTGGCAATAAACAACTCTTTTATTTTTGTTATATTACAAAAATCTTGGTCGTATAGTCATAAATTATATACTAGCTGACCCGGCAAACGTTGTGTTGCCATCTAAATGAAAAAATATTACGGGTGAACAACTCTTATCACTTAGGGGTATGAAAAATAGATAGTAGCCGATTCTCAGACCTACTAAATATGCATGTAAAATTTGGTGTAAATCGGTAAAGCCGTTTCGGAGTAGTACGGTAACTAACATTGTGACACGACAATTTTATATATAAGATTATGTAGGTACGTATCTGTAAACATAAAAATTTATTACGCATTGGATAGAAAAAATATGACGCATTTAATTAGTGTTGCATTGTTTGTAGAGATAATATGAGAATATTCAACGTCCGAATAAAATAAATATTTGCAATATTTATTTATTTAAGGTGAAAAATTTTCACTATATTAGATCCCATAAATTGTGCATTACCACAAACAATTTTATAACGTATTATATAATTCCATTAAAATATAATTTTATCACTGAAATGAAATTTAACAGTTAATACCAATATTTTTTTTTATTTATAAAGACTCATTTGAAATGAATTATTAAGTATATTTTTGTGTAACGGCAAATATATTTAATATTTTTAATTAATTATATATTTATACTACATAATATTTATTCTAATATTATTTAAGAATGAATTAGTACACCGTGTCTACATAATTTATGGGCGAAATATTTTCAGGGTTCGAATTCGTGGAGTCTAAGCGAACGGGACGCACTATGATCCGGGTGGGACGTTACATGTTCAGCCAGCGGACCAGTCGGTCGAAGGTGAAGCAGCGGTGGATTTGCTCCACCCACGTATTCAGGGGATGCAAGGCACAGATATACACGATCTATAATCATATACTAAAGATATGTAATAATCATAACCATTAATCGTATTAATCTGAACCCTTTGTGGTTCGACTCCGGCGGCACCACCCCCACACCTACCTATTTCTGCCTCATAACAGCAGTGTTAAACGGGGTTCTGGTCTGTAGGGTGTGATAAGGGAGATATACATTTCTGAGGCGTTCCAGCTTGGTCCTCAGAGGTAGCGGCGCATCTGTGGCCGACTTCAGGTAGCAATATCTAACCCTATCTGGGGTTGATTACAGATGTCCATGAGCGGCAGTAGCCACTTACCATCAGATGGATTGCATGCTCGTCTGCTACTTCTATATTATATAAAAAATCTAGTGTAAAGGTGGTAAGTTCGAAGGTATGTTATGGGTACTGGGTTCGACACCCGATGGGAGCAATGTACAAAATAAATACGAGTACGAGTATAGATTTATTGTAGACATTTGATTAATTGTATACATTTAGTGCTTATAAAGGTAAAGTTTATATTTATTTTCGCGATTTAGATAACCTTTAGACTGTCTACCTAGTAGATACGAGTATAATAATATGTCGCTATTTTAAAAATCTATGAATTTGGTACCTTTTGACTGTCACGCGGGTGTATATTGCTGTATGCGTGCGAGCTTTACCCGCATGCGTGATTTAATCCGTTGCAATCTTCGCATCTACCATAAAAATGTATATGAAACGTTAGTGACACGCATGCAAACCAAATCTGCATTCGAGCCCATACCCCCGTGACAGGAAAAGGCACTAAGTGTGTTTAAGAATTTAATCTCTGAATTATATAGTCACTTAGTTGTTAAGATTAAGTCATTTTATGCGATTTAATCGTGATAGCCTTGCTTGTAGTTTATTTTTATCTCATTAAGAATGAAATATAGTTATTAATACAAATATTAAAACGTTCATAGTATAATCTTAGATTAAGTTATAAGATAATGCAGAACTGCGTTATCTACAATGCTATGTGACGAAAGATAACAAAACTGCTATTTTGCACTACATTTTCTATTGAGATAAGTGATATTCATTTTGATGCCTCTTCGTAATTCCGCGTATCTTAATCGCTTTAAAAGTTTAACGCCTCTCTGTAGAAAATATAGGGTTCTATGTGATAATTACGATAATATGTGTCTATAGTGTTCATATTATTATAAAATATAAAATAAAAAAATACCTTTATGTAGAAGGTGCCTTAGAAACTGTTGTTACTTTTAAATGTTCATTTTATTATTTATTTTTTATTAAAAATGTTTTTACAATACATCTTGAGTGAGTTGCTGTTTAATATAACCAATGATTAATTTGAATAATAATTTTCGTAAAAGCAATATTTTATTAAATATAAATTAATAAACCAACAATAATTAAAAGATATCAATAGTTTTTAAATCCACTGTAATACTTTTTTTTTAATATTTATGCGAAAAATTGCCTTGTATTTAAATAAGTTGTATAGTAAGGGTAAAATCGACCACTTTAATGACCAGTTTTATAAAATAAAATGTAGATTAAGTAATCAGAAGTTACCGTAGCAATAAGTCATTCAAATATTTTCAAGTCATTAACCCACCTCATGTGCAATAATTAATAGGTTATTTTTATTAGAGGTTTGTGTTTATTTATGGAGATTACTCTTATAAAAATATAGTCCTGAATAATGTTCAATAGCGGCTAACTTAAAATATTCCATCTCTGATTATTCGATTAAAATTCAAGTTGAAATTCGGTTATTTTATTATAATTTTTGTAATATGAATAACATTATTTTTTATTACCTTATGTATACTTAAAAATATTGGTAAAAGCTATATACTGCTGTATGTAAAATATTGTGGTAGCCTAGTCATAGAAACTTGGCATCTCAATCAGGAAGTCCGAAAATCAAATCCCAGCCAAGCACATCAGATTTTTCAAAGTTATGTATGTATTATCGTTTGCTATAACGGGGAAAGAAAATCTGGAATAAACGTAGACGTAGAGTTCTCAAATATGTTTGAAGTTTACCAAGTCAGTTCAGTGGACTATGGCTTTAATTAAACCCCGCTAACTCTGACAGGAGACCAGCAGTGGGGCGGTAATGGGTTGACGATATGATATAGAGCTCTTCAAAAAGTTTTCCTACTTTCCTTACAGGCAATTGACCTCTTGACATTTTCATAGGCGATAAATCCTACTGTCCACCGGGTTACCCTTATTTCATCGAAAAAATCAGGTAAGTGTCATCACAAACGAACGAAAAATACTTCAGTTTTTTTTTAAATTTCAGCAACTTTTGTAAGGTCGCAGCAAGGGAAGCCAATGATTTACTTCGATGGGTACACGTACCGGCAGCACAGGATCCTCGGCGGGAAAATCAGGTGGTCATGTTCCACTCAGAAGCGGTGTAAAGCCTGTATCCATACGGTTGATGGAACTATTGTCAAGGTTTTCGATGTTCACCAACATTAATGTTTAAGAAACGGTTTTTTGTATATTTTTACCGTAGACTTATAAAATAAAGGATGACTGGTATGTGCTCAAAAACGTCTGAATTAAAAGCGCTACAAAACTATCAAAGAGATACAATATTTAACATACCGATATTAAATGATATGTATAATATATTATCGATGTTTTCGTAAATTTAATATGATTCAGACCCGACCTAGTAAGGTCAGTAAATTCCAATCTTTATTGTGGACCATTTTTTTTATGGTAAATTCTTCTTCAACGATATCTAAATTAAGTATATTAGTTATGTTTCCGAAAGATTTAAAATATATTAGTTAAATTTAGAAGTGCCTACTTTTGTATATATAGAATAATTTACTTTAAGTTTATTAATTGTTAGTTATATTAAAAAAGGAATAAATGTTAAGAATTTGTCGTTTTCCTTTCTGTTTACATTTATTTGTATAATATAACTCCATGAATCTTTTGATTTCGATACCGATTATATGGAGATCAATTGCAAAACTTTGTTTTGTTACATATAGGTATAGTCCGCATAAAATTGCTAGTCCTATCTGAATATAGAAATAAATCGCGTCGCCATAGCAAATTGTATGGCTACACATGCTCGCAACAACTTCAGAGTGGACTAGCAGTTTGGCGCGGACTATACATAGTGGTTGGACGTGTAATGAAATCTTATTTATATTAAGTGTTTTAAATTAGATCTCTACACATCTAAATCTGCAATTTAATATACCTATTACTCATGTTCTTGGCTCCAAACCAAGTCCAATATGTTATTATGTTTTTGGGAGCTAAACCCATAATACCCTTAGGACCGGAAAAATTGATTGTGGTTTCTTAAAGATATTTTATTCACTATAATTATATGATACTTTTTTCAGTTACTTTATTCAAAACGAAAAAAGGGAACACCAATATAAGAGTGGGGGAGCATACGTTCTACTTAAAGAATGGGAATTACACTGGAGAGGTGAAAAGGTGGTGCTGTTCTCAAAATAAGTACTGCAAAGCAAGATTACATATAGTGGATAACAATATAGTCGCTATCTACAATCAGCATAATCATGAAAAGAAATAGAAAAATATCCGTTAATATTTGGTATCAGGTTGAGAACCTGTGGAGCTTCTTTTTTAATTATATCTGTTTCCCGCAAATTGTAAATTCATTTCTTTTATTTAATTTCCCATTTGGCATAAAAAGTTATTTTGGCTAATAATGAATAAATGTTACAAAAATGGGGTCTTCCTTTCTGTTTATAACTTTATTTGTGTATTTAACACCATGTACTACTCGACCATGCCAACTAGACGAACGGGTGGAATGGGGCCTCGAGTGCCTCATGCCCCGCTCACATCTTAGTCTAGTACTCTTCGCAGCTAAACTCTCACTCTCACAATTCACAAATAATTTTTGCATTAGATTTTGGTTTTATGTTTGTTATTGTTATCAGTGTACATAGTTGTTGTTTTTTTTTGTAATTTAGTACGTTATTTATTAAGTTTCTAAAAAAAATTAAAATTCTATTACATATGGTTAAATTAAATATCTTTATTTCCACTATAATTATCTGATTATTTTCAGTAACTTTATACAAAACGAAGAAAGGGAAGACCAACATAAGAGTGGGGGAGCATACGTTCTACTTAAGAAATGGGAACCACACTGGAGACGTGAAGAGGTGGTGCTGTACTCGAAATAAGTACTGCAAAGCAAGATTACATATAGTGAATAACAATATAGTCGCTATCTACAATGAGCATAATCATGAGAAGAAATAGCACATATCAGTTAATATTTGGTATTAGATTGAGAACCTGTGTTTGGTGATCGGTGTTGATTTGTTTAGCTCCTTTTAAATAATATGTTTCTCAAAATTGTAAATTAATTTAATTCATTTAATTTTTAATTTGACGTAAAAACATAAGAACATGTATTGAGTTTGTTACTGTAAGTTTAATTGAAATTAAACACATTTTTTTATATTTTGCGAACAATAAAAAACTGTTCACCTTTGAATGTTTTATTTTTATTGTTTGTCTCATTTTTGTCGATATTTCTGTGTTATATTAATTAATATTGTGAATTAAATTGACTTCTAATTTACACGTATATTTTTTCACAGCGGTAATGGTAACTTCGGAGCGGGGGTCAAAGGCGATTTTCTACGAAGGCTACAGATTCACGAAAAGGACTTATGTGTCGAAGTATATGGACAAAGTTAGGTGGGAGTGTACTTCATACAGTCGAATTCGATGTATGGCCCGGATACATACTATTGGGAACCATATAATCCTATGCGAAAATGTACATTGCCATCCGCCAAGCGTTACAGCTAATGTTACAGGAGAGATTTTGGAGTTCTCGTCGCATCCGAAATTTTTTGCGACATTTGAACCTAAAAATGTGTAATTCATTGCACCTGTATGACAACTATTGCACGTATTTCGAAGGTGGTAGAACCCTTTGTGGTTCGACTCCGGCGGCACCACCGCCACACCTATTTCTAACTAATAACTGCAGTGTTAGGTGCTGCTGTGTTACGGTTTGAAGGGGGTGGTAAGGGAGAAAGACTTTTCCGAGGCATTCCAGCTTAGTCCTCAGGGGTAGCGGCGCATCTGTGGCCGACCTGAGGTAGGAATATCTAATCCTATCTGGGGTTGATTACAGATGTCCATGGGCGGCAGTAGCCACTTACCATCAGGTGGACTGCATGCTCGCCTGCTACTCTTATATTACAAAAAAAAAAACTTGAAGTACCAACGTATCTATAGCACTTTCATCCTAGTTAAACTAGTTTTATTAAATTAATGTTACATTTGTCTTTTAAATCATTCTTTTTACACTTTTCGTGTAAAATTTATTATGAAATATTGATTTTATTATTAAATTAAACATTGTTTTCTATATTAATTATAAGTTATATGTAGATAATAAATAAAACGCATGTTTGTACGTTATACATTATGATAAAATTTTATCTGTTTGTTACACGTATTGTTTTTAATCATCACGATGCGATATGATTAATATGTATTTTACATAAAAGTTGTAAAAATAAAGTAAAATTTTAAGTTTTATGTTTTTTTCATTCTACATCTTAAAATATTTAATAACTAAAAATTCGTTCATATTTATATATTTTTCATGCTTATACATGAAAAATGTTTCTATTTTAAAACAATGTTTTGAAATCTAAAAAATACATAGACATTGTCTGCACAAATATATTTTTGATTGTTTTTAAACTCGGGAATTATCTTATTTATATCTCTTGTAGCGATTCTGGTGCAAAATTATCGAGGAACAAAAATAATATACTACGAAGGATTCAAGTTTATAAGAAGAGGTGTAGCGAATGCATTGGAGAAACTACGATGGGAGTGTGCGTCTTACTACCGAACTCGGTGCATGGCGAAGATTCACACGAAGGGCTATGAGATTATACTTTGTGAGAATGTGCATTGCCATCCTCCGATGGTGACCACTAACGTCAAAGGAATAGTTTTAGATTTTTCTCCAAGTTTGTACCAAGCAAATTATTCTTAGCGTTCTATTGTCGGTACACATTTTGTAGAATCTTTGCCAATACGTATTTCTATCAAAAATATTGATATCAAGTACATTATGTAAATTTTATTTTAAAATATTTTATATCACGGCGTGCGTAAATTGACGTTTTACGCACGCTTCGCGTGCGCAAAACCCCCATTTCCGACCCCGTAATATAAAATTTTATACAACACGCGGACGAAAAATGTTTTTCTGACTCGTGTGATTGCAGTCCTCGCCTGCGGCTCGGCCTGCAAACTCACACTTGTCAGAAAAAAATTTTTCGTCCTCGTATTGTAATGTACTAATAATTATCATATGATATTATAATTTTTATTATATATAAATATGATTGTAAAACAATAATTATATATTCAGTATTAAGGATAAATTAAATTCTGTTGTTGTTAAGATCTCTTAGTTAGGTGCTGGATCACATTATATGCAGGTTATGTTAATTAGCTATAACATAGTTTTGTCAGTATGTATATTCGTTTGTAAAATTGTGAAATACAAAATTTTAATGATTATTTTAATGTAGTTAAAATAAATAGTTGTATATTGTATCATTTCACTATTTATAATAGAAACGTTTGGAAGTATCCGATATTAATTTAATATTTTTCAATTTTAAATTTTATTTAAATGATAGTAAAAAAATGAAGGTGACGGTAAAAATAAATTTAATTAAATATAAATGTTTTTGTTATTTTATATTTTATATTGAGTTTAGCATTAAGAGTTAATAAAGTATAAAAAATGAAAATATTTTAGTAACAATGAATATGTTAGTTTTTTTATGATATTGTAGCAACAAACAACATGAAGTCCACTTGCGGTAAACGGTCAGTGCCACCGACTATAAAATTTTCTTAATATTGTCGATAAAAAGACACTGTTACTTAATTTTACTGCAGAGTACGGCATACGTCACCTCAATGGTTCAATAAAATATCGATATAATATATGATAAAACCTACAATCCTTATCATAGAGTACAAAACATTAATGATCAATAATTTTCAGCAATTTTCTCAACAACTAGCAATGGTAAGCCGGTGTTACAGCTCGGGCAGTACAAGTATTATCGTAACAACCGAAGCATGGGGCCGGTTGCTACATGGTTCTGCACTCGACAGAGCTATTACCAGTGTCGGGCCTCAGCAAGGGTTATCGATAGAACAGTAGTTGCGGTGAAGCATGAACACAATCACTGAATTAATAATAATCAGTACCAAGTTGGCTGATTTCGGATTTGTATATTTATAAACAATTTACGATTTCGTCTGATTGAGAAATATGCGCGCTACGCTTTTTAAAGGCATTTTTTGTACACAAAGGCCTTGATTTCAGTAGTTATTTTAAACGTCCGAAATGAGTTGGTCACTATTCAGTAACATTATCTGTGTGCAGAGATATCCAGGCCTCGCAGTAGACTATAAAAAGAGCTAATATATGTACTTTGTTGTGCCCAGAAACATACATTGACATAGACAGAGTGGTCTAACCACTAAACAAGAAGGAAAATTATAATAAATATCTTCTCAGGATGCTTACTTTCTCCATTCTAGTAACAAAACTACAACACAGGGCAGATTGGAAGAAAGAAGGAAAAGTCAATATTCACTACACAATACAGTAATAGAAAAGAAAGGCAAATAAACCTTAAATCAAATGTTTTTGTATTTTTTTCCTAACGAAAACAACGAATCACATTATAATTATTATTTATATTTTAAAGTACCAAATAAATATTTTAAAAAATCTGAATTTTACTTGAACAAAATAAATAAATCAATTTATTATAACAGAAATTGTATATTTTACCTCCTAATATTACTATTTTTATTTTAAATATTCATTTTTTGGATTGAATATTAAAATAGCAGACTTTTTATCATTCTTGTAATAGTATAACATTCAAATAGCAGGTAATTTTATTGTTATGGTTTATTAAAACACTGTTGTTTTTTTCCAGTTCTGGGATATTACAACCAATTAGCATTGGCAATGTTGCCGGAAATCAATGGCGATGTTAATTACATTAGACGGAGGAGAGCAACAATTCTTATACACGATGGACATCAGTACACCAGACTGAAGATATACAAGAACGGGTCTGTTATATGGCGATGTGTGAATCACTCGAAGGGGTGTAAAGGATTTATTACCATTAAGGTAGGTATAAAACGAATGGCTTTAACTGCTATTATACCATGATATGGGTTAAACGGTGTCAGATGCAGTATGAGTGGCTTGAAATCATACGAGATGGATTGACTACTAACTCACAACTTTTCCACAATCGCTAACAAATCTGCGTTTGACCAACGTAAAGCAGTTAGCTGCAAGCTTCTTCGGTTATAGAGAGCCCGTGCCTAGCAGTTATTCACAAAGAGGGTTACAGCTAAAAGCTATGTATGCTACATACAGTACCTCTAAGGAACAGCGATAAAAGTGGTACCTCTCTTTCAAAAGTTATACTGTCGAGGTCAGCAAAGCGGACATAACCTATGTAAATTTGTATTCAAATGTACTTTCTATATATTTCTATAACAATTTAACTTTTTAGTAACAATCTATATGTTTCAGGACTGTTCAGTTGCACGACGAACTACACATATTTGTCCTCAAGATTACCAAAAATGCGACTTCGAAGTGAAATTTTTTAATCTATATAAAAACCAAATATACGGGAATTATCAGTATTAAATATAAATATATTACATTATATTCATATAACTTATTTGTAACTTTTAAAGTATTATCTTATATCTCAAAATATAACCATTGTGTATTTAAAGTTATATTAGTTGAATATAATAATCATTATTGGAACAATACTAATATTATATTGTTACATTATCTAAGAATAAAAATATATTACGAGCAATTGGCTCCCATTATCTTTTTAAATATTTATGTAATAAGATTATTTATTTTCTATTACATTAGAAGTAGCTTAAGAAAAAATATTGTTTGATTAAATATATTACTAAAACAGAATTGGCAAAATGTGATCGAGTAAGGAATCGCTCGTAAAATATTAAATGTTAGAATAATATTTATTATTATTGTATTTAGGTACACTTTTGTGTCATTAATATATTTTATAGCTGTAAAATTTTGGTTGCATTGTTAATAATTATTATTATTTGTAATTGTATGGTATGCAAAGCATATAAATGCAGCAGGTATTGTTTGCAAAACGGTTGAATTATGACATATCCATAAATAAACGTTATATTACGACATAAGTTATATTTTAAATATTTGTTATACGTTATACGCAATTATTTTAGCCATATTGTTTTATCGTTCTATAATTTAATAGCTCATTTTGTTTAAGCTTTAAATTTGATATTACTTTGTTTACTATTATTTATTTTAATGTCAACGTGTGTGCCATTAAATGGCTGCTAACCAAAGAATGTTATTAGTAAAATGACTGAGTATATGTAATTTTGTGTATTGAGATGATGATAATAAAGAAATGAATTTAAAAAATAAAGACTTGAAATAAATTGATATTCGTATAGAATATTATAGGTCGTATATTCATGAAACAAGTTTTGAGACTGACAGTCAGTTTAAGAATGGCATATGATGTGAAAATATGAAATTGATTTTTGATTATTTACAAAACTTTATTAAAAGGGGGTCAAGGCTATTCAATAAGCAACAATAAAATTAACAAAGAAACGTAGCACCAACTTCTTAACCCTTTATGAAGTCAAATAAAATATTGAGTATCAGACGTTTTTGATAGCGCCGCTGATATTTATTGATGAAGTGATAATACATGCGCCGAAATACATATAAATTTAAGAAAATGCAATATTGATTTAATTTTATTATTTTTAAGCCAAAGGTTACACAGTGCCATGTTTGCTATATTTTTGTGAGCGTAATGTTTTATTGTGATTTGTATTATATAGTTTTACATAATATACTCATTATATAGTGCATTCTATCTTATTGTAGCATGTGAAAATATTTTTAAATAAAGAATAAGTACGAACAAAATCTACTTTATTATATTTACTTTCAGAGATATAAGCAACACGGTGTTACCAAGCAATTTTACCATGAAAAATATTCTTGTGGATCGCAGCAATATATTATTTTGTCGCAGTCCACATATTCTTGTTAAAAAATTAATAAATATTATTGTTCATTTAATTTAATTAATAATTACAAAAAATCATGAAATACAGACGTTTATTTCAATGTTAACATAAACAGGTCTAAAAGTAAAAACTAAGTATAACCGTTATAAATTATAACGTATGATAACAATTAAATAACGATATAGTTATAACGTTTTATTAGTTATGTTTACTTTATAATTGAATATGATATTAAACGTAAGATTAACGTTTAAAATGTTGATTGTTACAGATGATAACTATGAACTTGGTAACCGTAAAGTCTATTATACTTTTAATAGTAAAAATAGGACGATTTTATGTTTTCGAGGACACAGATACTCCAAAAAGAAGGAAAATAAAAATGGTTCGTCGCTATGGCGCTGTACTAACCATAGAACTGGGTGTAGGGGATTCATCACTGTGAAGGTTATTGTTGGCTTTTGTATTATATTTGATAAGATTGTAGGTAGGTAAGTTGCTACTTATCAACTGTCCAACTGATGTTCTGTGGATAGTACCGCTCCTGGACTGTAAACATTTTCATATAGATTGGAAATTCTACTTGAAGTCGAACACAGATGCATTGTTACAACTGAGGAATGGGATGGTCTGCTTATATGTAAGTCAATCGATATCCACACTATCCCACCGAAGCGAACCGAAGAACTGCTTCACCTTACAAATAAGTGTGGGGATAGTATCTCCCCGGTGGAACCATATTGGTTCTATTACTTTTTATTATTTATTAGAAGCAGTAAAAATACTTATATTCCACCTGATATTAAGTAGTCATTGCCGCAAATAAACTTATTAATCAGTTTTAATTGCGTCTATTATTCGAGACAAGTGGTAGAACCCTTTGTAGTTCGACTCCGGCGGAAACACCGCGACACCTATTTCTGCCTCATAACAGCAGTTTTAAGCGCTGCTGTGTTCTGTTTTGAAGGGTGTGGTAAGGGAGACATATTTTTCCGAGGCGTTCCAACTTAGTCAACTCAGGGGTAACGGCGCATCTGTGGCCGACCTCAGGTAGGAATGTCTAATCGTGTCTGGGGTGGATTACAGATGTCCATGGGCGGCATACGAGCATCAAGTGAACTGCATGCTTCTCTGCTACTCCTATATTATAAAAAAAAGATAGGCCTTCAGTCAATAATGATTGACAAATGCCCAATAATAATAAAAATTGTAGTTATTTTAAAATTTGTATTTTGTTTTCAGGATGGTATGGCCGTGCGTTTCACCACCCACAATCACGTTCGTCCAAAGGTTGTGATAACGTGAAAGTTGTATAATTGCAGCTGCTGTGTGAAATAAAAATAGTTTATTTAATAACATAATAAATTGTTAAAGTTAGAGCGCATGATTACAATATGATAAATGCATAATTGTAAAATGATGATTGAGATTGACGAAAAAATTAAGAAATTTTGTCGCATTATTTTATCGAATAAATTATTGATGATGAATAAAAATAAAAATATTTTATCTTTTTCAATGTTTAATTTATCACTTGTAATTATTATCTACTGATATTATGACATTATGTGTTTGTCGATGGAAATATATTTTATTTACGTGTACATTTTACCCCTTAATGCTGTTATATTATAAGCCGTACTACGATGTAAAACAAATCTCGCTCGCCAGCATTATTCAATGTGTTAATCTAATTGCTATGCGAAATCAAAATATGCTATAAACTGTATAGTCCGCACCAAACTTCAAGTCCGCTCTGAAGTTAATGCGCGCAAGTGTCGGTCAGAGAGCCAATGCGGGCGAATACAACTACAAGCATATACTCCGTAGCAACATGCACACTAATGCACTACGAGTATGTACCTGTGGGAGAGAGCGGGCAGCGGACGGGTGACACACTGTCTTCATCCCGCTAATACCTACTGTTGCTATTGCGACGCGATTCGTTTCTATATTCAGAGCAGACTAGTAGTTTGGCGCGGACTCTACCAGATTAATTGGAAATTGTGAGGTTGAATATACATTTAAAATTCTAATGATTTTATGTACTTTTATAGGTATAATCTTTAAGAGATGTATCATATTATTATATAAAATAGTAAAAATTTAGGTATCTCGGTGGCACACTTATACTTTAGTATATTTTTTTTAACAATTAAATCATGACATTTGTGTGATATTATTTGTTGTTCGCTTCTAAAATCGTAACACTATCTCTCTCATATTGTATTGATAATTTGTAGCATACTACTTTGTTACCTTGTCTCATGTATGTGTTTATTTCATGTATATAAAAATATCTGGTACATCCTTAGTAAATTAGTCTATATGAAAAATACATATAACACTTAATTGTAGACTTACACTTGTATAGATTAGATAAATGTAATATTGTTATTAATTACCTTTTCTTTTTGTATCTTTTATATCTTTCAAATGTTCTTTTAATATATTAATGACTTTGAATTTATGTTTTTAGTTTCAAGGACTCTTTGTTTAAATATATTTAAACATTCGGTTTTATTTTGTAAAATTAAGCTAGTAGGTTATTAAATGTCTTGTACATAAATATCTATGTATCTTTTAATTTAAAAACATTATTGTCAATAAACGTTAATAAATATAATAAGTGTTTTTTTAATTTGGCAACAACTAACTTGGTTTTAAAAATATAATTTAAAGGAATTGGATAGGTACCCTTTATTTTTCTACAAGAATTAAACTAAAAACTATTGAAAGATCATCTTCTGAGCTATTGCCCTATACGTTCAATAAAGTTTCAAAAAGAGCATGTTTTCTAGGTCCGCGATGCATTAATTCTGGCCTTGTAATGCATACACCTTGTATTTATAAAATAATAAAATAAATAACGCTTTCTACTCATAGACTCACACTAGGACTTCTTCATCATCACTTCCCGTAATAATAGCAGTGTTAAGCGCTGCTGTGTTCTGGTTTAAAGGTTGTAGTTAAGGAGCCATAGTTTTTCGAGACATTCCAGCTTAGTCCTCAGGGATAGTGGCGTGTCTGTGGCCGACCTCAGATAGGAATCTAATCTTATCTGGAGTTTATTACAGATGTTCATGGGCAGTACCAGTATCGTCAGGTGGACCACTCATCTGCTACTTATATATCATAATAAAATAATCTCGGACGAATCTAACATGCATTCGTTTGTTACAGGCCAAAGCAAAGCTAATAACACAACCCTGGCTCCATTCCCCGATGGTAATCGCCAAGTTAGCTACATCTCCCGGAAGAATGGAACGATCATCAAGTACGGGGGGCACAGATATAACAAGAAGAAGGACTACAAGAATGGATCGACTCTATGGCGCTGTACTAACCATAGGAATGGGTGTAGAGGATTCGTTACTGTTAAGGTACATAGCAAAGCTGTTTTATATAATCTTTCCTCCTTTATTAATTTTGAGTAACCACTTCAATTCCTAATATTTCTGGTGATTAAGTCAGACTGCTATTTGAAGGAAGTGGGAAAGTATCAGTGGCAACTCCTAATACAAGTACACTTTGTTAGAAGATTAAAATAACATTCTAACAAACTACTGTACGATGGTACTGTATGATGTTAAGTGGCTACTGCCATTTAGACATCAATAATCAGATCCGAATAGGATAAGAATCTTATCAAAGGTCGTCCACAGATGTGTTTACAATACCCGTTGAACCGGAGGACAGCTGTGCATAACAATGCTAACATCTTCATAACATTCCTGATTATTTTGGGCTTTTATAGGTGCGACTATCAAACGAAAGATTACTAATCTAAAAAAATAGTTTACAAGTACTTTTTGTTCCAGGATGGGCGAGCAGTTCGTTTGACCGTCCACGTGTGCACACCTGATTATCGAGAATATCCGAATCTACCGATGTCAGCTATTGTACCTTACTCTGAAACTTAAATTTTGAAAACTATTTGTCATAGGAAAAGTTTAAACTTTCAAATCTTGGAACGTACCGTAGATTAAATATAGAATAAGGATTATATTTTTTATTTAACATTTTTAATTCAAAAATATTATTTTTATTTTAAATGTAATTGTTTTGAATATTTGGCTTAAATATAGATTATTTTTTTCAACCATTCGTAATAAATCAATTTTAAACATTTTTTTTGCACCAGAGTTCAAAATTAGACAAATCTTTATAATTATAGTATAAATGTCTTTTGAAGAAAATTTTGTTTAGATCTAGTATATGTATTACTAACAGGTACTTTGACTAGAATATGTTTACGATAACTATAATAACATTTTTATTTAGGACGCAAATTCTTTATTTACTTAATATTATTATGTGACATTTAAATACTTAAGTTAGATATATCGTTGAATAGGTAGCTTACATATAACTTAGATATAGTCAGCTAGGTTAAGTTGAACAAAATGGCAAAAAACAGAACTAAGGAAATTTGAAAATACTTGATCGTCTAAATGAAAAAAATATATGCGGCAAGGATATTATAGTGTTGTATATTGTGCAATATGATCATATTCATATTGCAAAAGGGATGGGCGTAGATTTTGTTGGTTCGAAAGTCGGCAAAAAATGTCCTCTTCTTAATACAATTTTGTTTTTTTTTTCTCGTATATCGCGTGCGGACCTCTTACTTATTCCTTTTCCTCTTTTTGTATAATTTATCATATTGCCTGGGCGCTTTACGATTGGACGATTACGTATATACTCGTATGTATTTTATCAATGTAATATAAGAGATGGAAAATCATAGTGGTAATTGTGTTTTATTTCTATGAATACTTAGAAATTATAATAAATTTAAACTGTTAACTGTAATTTTTTGCCTCATATATGCATTGATGTGTTGTTTTGCATTAAGGCATATGTAGGTACATAAGACAATGTAAGATTCCTACGATTAAGTTACTACACTAAGTATTTGATTACTTACTTATATATATAATTAAAAAATAACTTTACTAAAATAATAATTGTTTTTTATTTAACTCCTATCGCATATGTTATAACGAATATAAACTCAACATTAGGTATGTCGGGGGCAGGTCTAGGCGTTGAAAGCGGATGACGTAATACCAGATGCTGGCGGCACCTGCACCGGACGACATTCCTTATCGCCTTATGACCCATCTACCTGATTACTTTACCTGCTCTTCCTATAAAAAGGGTTGAAGCACTTGATCAGTACGCATTTGGTTTGGATGCGTCTCGGTGCACGGATCGCTGTCTGTTTCAATAGACTGTCCTAACCCTCGCTATGGTTATTTTGCTATATAGTAGACTTACTGACTATGATAACTAATTCTATTAAATTATGCGATGCCATATACTTGACCGACTGACTATGATAACTAATTTTATTATTACTGAATTACTGTTCCCCTTAATGTCCTAATCATCTTTTCCCTACATCAGAAGTGGGATGGACCTACGTGCCCACATGGTCATTGTGGCGACCAATGGTGACGTTTATTAGTTCGGGGCAATGGCGCGCACATGCGTTTGGTCATTTTCTTGGGGAGCCTTAGGAAGCCACGCCATCGGTAAAGCCTTTGATAGCCTTTGGATGCGTTGATTATGGCGGGACTGAACGCATGGAGCAGTGCAATTTAGGGTGGACCCTAGTGTAGTATGACAGTTTATTTCATACGGGCGACACGTTGCCATTTTGATACTTATAATCACTTTGGGGGTCTATTCTTTCAATTTATTTCTATCTTGTAATTTCATAATGTTCACCTAATTTTTGAGTGTTCACAGGATAAGAAACTACTATAGCTGCTTGTTGGTGGTATTGTAACGACACTGGACTTGCGTTGACCGCGAACGTACCGGAAGGTGGCCAAGTAAGGCAGGATACTTTTTGACTCTGGTAAAAACAAGGCGGTGAGCTAGTAAGTGCCTTTTCGGTAAGTGACTTTATTATTTAAATATAATTAAAGTACTTGACGGTTTTTAAGAATTTGACCACCAGAAAGAATTTACTTAGTCTCTAAACGAATTTGCGGGTACATTCATTATTTAAAATTTCTGAAGGTTGTCGCATTGATGCAATTTTAATGGTCTACACGTTGCTCAATGGAGACACTGGTGTGTAAAGGCTCAATAGATGTGTTTGTGATATGGGTTCGGCGAAGATACGATACCGTAGAGTTCAGTGGCGCTCGCGTTTGAATTTAACGGTGTGTTGTATTGAGCAAGGTGAAGGTGGTTTAGGTTAGAACATTAAAAATTTGGGTTTTAATGTCCTTGATGAGCTTCCAGAGATTTCTCATTTTTTTCTATATACAAATAAGGGGTGATTGGAGCTGAGCTGACTAAATTCATTTAAAGTAATTGCAATAATGACTTGAGAACTTGAGTAAACATGTTGATCGAATCTTACCAGAGGTTGTCGTGTAGCCGTAGTATGCGGTGGGCAGGCAGCTATGGCGGAGGTCTAGTTTCAGTGGAAACTATATCTGTATTCATGTGAGTGGCTTTGCGTCAACGAAAAGTAACAGGAGGTTACTGGGCTATGCGTATCCATCGATCACATGTAGTGCTTAAGTGTCTCGAATGAATGAATTTGGTCTAAGGAATTATGTAGAAGGTATTAGTCAGTTAAGCTCTTGAGTTTAAAAGAAAAATTCGTTGGAATTTATTTTACGCGTTTGAATTTAATATTAAAGGACTAATTCTTTTGTTTAAATGGTGTTGTAGAAAATGTGGAATCCTATAAAGATAAGGCGACCGATCGATTTTGTGTAAAATTTTGTGTAATAAGAAAAGTAGTAGTAATGTAAGAGGTCGAAATTGAGTACGGTTGTATTGTGCGTTGAGAGACTATGTGATTTGAAATAAACTATTCATCATTACTTTTAGTTTTAACGTCGCGAATCAGGATTGGCCGAGCGGAAATTTTAATATTCGCTTGGTTTTTCTGCCTTACAGGAACAGCACACTAAGTCGTTTGATTTGTCACGATGGCCATATCGCAGATGGCCAATAGGGAGTTGGTTTTAGTACGCTAAGAGATGGCACTAGCTGGAGACATCAAAAGCGGTTTGTCGGTGATTACGTTTGAGTATTGTCTGCGCTGCAGCCTATATACGCAAGAGATATTAAGTCTGCTCGACCCTCTAGCGAAGGTGGACGTTTTAGGAAATCAGCAACGATGACTAAAACTATACTTTCCTTTCAGCTCAATCTTCTTCACACATTTCGAAAAAAAAAGTGATCTGTTTTTAGCTTTTTCCTTATTCTGCTCCGAAGCTGTATAACTGACTAATGTTGGTGTCCAGTGAACTTTTGCGTTTCTCCAAATAGGGTTCATAGTGAATATTTAACAATTATTGACCGTGTTCTAACATTTTAATTAAATATGTTTACAGATACCTACTGCAAGTGAGTGGTCGAAGAGCACGTGGTCCTTGTGAGCCCTACAACGCCACAATTTGGACCACCGTACCTTCATTTCTATTTTTTTTCCAACAAATTATTATTTTTTTTAAAAAGATGCAAATTTGCACACGTATGGAGTTTCTTGCGCCGCTTCTTCTCCATAGCGAAACCCCTTCCGAAGCGGTGGTAGTTTGTTGACTTTCAATAAGTATTCTAAGTATATGAATCAATTTTGAATAAATAAAATTTGAATTTGAAGGTTTGATAAAAGTAAAGCTAAAATAAACTAGTTTTGATTAAAAATGAAGAAAGAAATCTGACTAATTTTCAAGTAGAAGGGTCCGTTTAAAGTCATAGTTACTTGATGGTGATCATTGTGTTGAAGTCCTTGACTTGGTAATGATAAGATTAGTTATCAGTAATAAACCCTCCCCTTTCTTTTTCCAACAAACATAGTACCAATTTTTGTTAAAAAGCATCCAAATTCTCCGGCAGCGTCACATGTTCCTTAATATAATTTCATCCTGATAAAGAGGATTTATCCGTATTGGATGATATTCCGAAAATTAACTTGCCTAGTAATGATGTCTCCAACGTTAATATACCTAGTTTAGCTAGAAATTCAGATACATTATCTCGGAGAAGCTTAAAATTGACTTTGTAAGCTAGTTCTCAGACATTGAATAGTAACAATTCAAATAGGTAGATGAAACCCTATTTCTTGGTTCTCGAACGTTGTCTAATGACTCTGAAGAAACGTTATCTGTCGATTTGTCGTAATATGATGAAAGGGTAAGAATCTCATTTGCTTTTGCGAGGGACGATCTAGACCAGCATTGGATGAGCTGTAGGGGTCTCATTTGCTGTTGTGAATGACGATCTAGACCAGCATTGGTTGAGCTGTAGGGGTCTCCTTTGCTGTTGTGAAGGACGATCTAGACCAGCATTGTGTAGCTGTAGGGGTCTCCTTTGCTGTTGTGAAGGACGATCTAGACCAGCATTGTGTAGCTGTAGGGGTCTCCTTTGCTGTTGTGAAGGACGATCTAGACCAGCATTGTGTGGCTGTAGGGGTCTCCTTAGCTTTTGCAAATGACGATATAGACCAGTATTATTAAGTTGTAAGGATCTCATCTATGCTAGAAGAGACTACCTAGTATGGTTTAATTTACTAGTGTTATACAGTGGATTATGATGAGCTATTGAATATAAAGAGTGTACCTACGCACGAGGACGTGCGATTGTCAGAATGGCCGTGTCGGGGGCAGGTCTAGGCGTTGAAAGCGGATGACGTAATACCAGATGCTGGCGGCACCTGCACCGGACGACATTCCTTATCGCCTTATGACCCATCTACCTGATTACTTTACCTGCTCTTCCTATAAAAAGGGTTGAAGCACTTGATCAGTACGCATTTGGTTTGGATGCGTCTCGGTGCACGGATCGCTGTCTGTTTCAATAGACTGTCCTAACCCTCGCTATGGTTATTTTGCTATATAGTAGACTTACTGACTATGATAACTAATTCTATTAAATTATGCGATGCCATATACTTGACCGACTGACTATGATAACTAATTTTATTATTACTGAATTACTGTTCCCCTTAATGTCCTAATCATCTTTTCCCTACAGGTAATATATTTTCTTGATATTGATATGTGAAAGAATTTTCACTTACTAATTCTGAATTAACTATTGAAGCAATAAATTACTTGTTTTATTTTTTCTTTCTTGTTTATTTATAATTATAGTATTTTAGGCTTTCATTTGTTGACTATATGGAAACTTTGAAAGGATCGGAAATGTACGTAAGTGGAGGTATGTTATATTTTGGCCTTAATCACCATAGTTAGGAATTCGCCTTATACAAAATTATGAAGAAGACATCCGATCCTGCACCGCCGCCGTGCCGTGGGAACGCTGACTCCGCAGCACCGCTCCGTTTCTACCGTATAGTCCCGAACGTGGGAATTCACTCTGGGCGCTAACATTATCCCAGCAAGTCACTTAGGATAGTTAGTTATAATTTAGGTTAGATTTAATCCAAAACATGTAACATTCTGTTTTGATTAAATACATATACATAAGTAATTCGGTCTTTCTGTATCCTGGCTGCTGCATCCCGACGCATTATATAACTGGTATATAAATATTATTTGCTCACCTGTGGAGGTAATGTTGTTCATGCCTATTTATGTTAGTTTGTCTTATTATTTGGCAAGCCCAAACGGCTAGAATGATTTTAATACGTATGTTATAAGTTGTAAAATTAGTCTAATTGTAATGGTACCAAAGGCTTCATTATTCAGTTAATTACTTTGGAGCAGAATGTATTCTATGTTTTTATAATAATTACTGATTTATACATTGCGCTTTTGTATTGCAAAGCGAGAAGGTTAATGAATATTTTTTTGCTAATTTTCAGTAACATTCGTGACGTCACGACGTGGGAACGCCATGCTCTGCCTCGATGGTTACAAGTTCTATCACAAAAAATCTGGTGTTACTCAGTACAAGAAACGTTGGGTCTGTTCCACACACTTCCACAAAGGTTGCAAGGCGGTCATCTACACCATCGATGACATTGTCTGCACCATCAAGAATGTTCATAACCACGACTCCAGGTCATACGTGACGTCACAAATATACTTTTGAATAACCAGCTGAACAAATTTCGAATTATAAAGTTAAAATCGCATCTGGAAAACGATATTCGAGTAATATAACTGTTTTGGCTTTCGTATAATGTGTCTTGCTCACACATCGTACAGAATGAGCGAGAGGTAAACAGAAATGTCGATAATTTGGATTAAAAACTTCATTGAAACAAAATATTTACTGAAAAACTGTAAACCTCTCTTTCTGTTTTGTGTCATGCTGTAGTTTTTAGATATCCATCACTTTTCTTAAAATCGTTAAAAAAGCGAAGTGTTGAAATGAATAACCAAAATAAATGTTGTTCAATACGACTTTGTGTTATTTGTGTACTCAGTGGCGGACTAACTTTCGGAGGGGCGGAAAGTAGAATGGAGGCCCCCAGCCTAAAAAGTTGATTTGATTTTACAAAATTACAAATGTGTAATTTCTTTCGCTGACTAAAACACATTTCATAGATTGTTTGTTTCTGACGACCTTTTTTAAGCAACTGTGTTTGGAGGCTCCCCAGGATCGGGAGTGTGTACACACTTTCACATTCCCTACATATTATGTTTCTTTTCTACATAGCACAGATACTTATGTATTATTAATATTTCACAGCTGGGAAATAGCGTGATTCACCTTAAAAACACTTGACCAAAAAATTTATTTTTATAGTAAACATACATATCTTTCTCTTTTCATCGACAGTGAAAATTACTTATAATTTCACATGTACTTTTGAAAGCTGTATATATTCGTGATATGTAATTATTAGACAGCATGGCATTTTTGTATAAGGCACATATTTTTATACCGATGTCTTCACAGGTACAACAAATTCCATCTTCGTATTCGTATCTTGTCATTTTAATAAAAACAATGATACCCATATAGTTTTTTAGATTGTTTTTCATAACGCCTAGTATACTTTTACATTAATATTTTCCAGTAACTGAGGTGATCTCACGGCGAGGGAAAATGCTACTATGTTTAGACGGATATACTTTTTACCACAAAAAGAGTTACAAGATGACTGGCATGGCTCTGATCAAGAAGAGGTGGGTGTGTTCCACTCACTTCAGTAAAGGGTGCAAAGCGGTTATTTATACTATTGACGATAAAATATGTAAAATAACAAATAAACATAGCCATTATCCAAAAATCTTTAGTAAGCATGTTTTATAATAGTTATTTTGTTTTATCGTTTGATTTACTACAAGTTTGATTAAAGAGTGTTTTTTATATGTTGTTAATGTTATATTTTCTTTGGGGCAATATGATTAGTCATATTCATATTGCATTTGCATGTATCAAGAATACTGTGTTTCAGTTTAGTAGTTATCACCATTGTCCGATGCAATGCAATTCTTGCGTTATTTATTTTAATTTCTTTATTTTTTGTTAACTAATCCACTTTATAAGTGTTACGGATTATTTTTGCTTTCATAAGAGATAAATGGCTAAGGTTGGGCCATTAATTTATTCTAATTTCTTTATTTTTTTGTTAACTAATCCACTTTATAAGTGTTACGGATTATTTTTGTTTTCATAAGAGATTCATGGCTAAGGTTGGGCCATTAATTTATTTTAATTTCTTTATTTTTTTGTTAACTAATCCACTTTATAAGTGTTACGGATTATTTTTGTTTTCATAAGAGATTCATGGCTAAGGTTGGGCCATTAATTTATTTTAATTTCTTTATTTTTTTGTAAATTAATCCACTTTATAAGTGTTACGGATTATTTTTGCTTTCATAAGAGATTCATGGCTAAGGTTGGGCCATTAATTTATTTTAATTTCTTTATTTTTTTGTTAACTTATCCACTTTATAAGTGTTACGGATTCTTTTTGTTTTCATAAGAGATTCATGGCTAAGGTTTGGCCATTAATAAGTTGTTGAGCATGAAAAGACTATTAGAGTAAGAAATTAATAAATATATTTGTCTACGCTGGTTGTATTTTTGTGATTTTCCTTACACTTTTTTAATTTAGTCTACATACTTTCCATATCCGTATAATATTAAATCCTTCTCATTCTGAGAGGAGACCCGTGCCCAGCAGTGGGCTGTGGGCATTTTTATTTAATATTATCATCATCAACCCATTACTGTTAATGGGTTGATGATGATAATATTAAATAAAAATGTTTTTTATAACATATTTTTGGTTACTAAATAATATAATGTATAAATGAGCTCGTAACTATTATAGTTCGGAGCTCATTTAGAAATGGCATGCCTAATAGTATTTTACTACATGTAGCTTTAAACGGCATTACTTTATTTTGAAAAGCAAATGATATTAGAAATGATATTACATTTTTTTATAATATAGGAGTAGCAGACGAGCATACAGTCCACCTGATGGTAAGTGGCTACTGCCG